>JAINUG010000029.1:6477224-7077224 GCA_029706075.1 Aldrovandia affinis | reverse complement strand
TGCTTTAAAAATAAAGGGGGTGTCTCTCCTTGCTGTGTGTTTCAAGTGTGCAGCCTGTGATAAACAGCCAATGGTGGTATAGCTTAAAAGAAGCTGGAGATATCCACCAACAGGTTGCGTAGTTACGCTTCTAAAGAAAAGGTTAGCTAGTTAACAATTGGAGTTAGTTAGCTAGCTAGTAATATTGTGTACCTGGTTCACGAGTTAACTTTTTTCACCCCATACATTATGTCTTATTTAAAGAATGATACAGGCTGAAACAACTGACTATGCAATGTCCAGTCTGTAATACAAATGGTACATATTGCCTATGTCCTCATATCTGTGTCTGATCTTTGGTCTCAGCTGACTATAATACCCATTTCCAATCAGAGTTTGGCATTAGCAGGTGATTGTTTGTTTTAGAAGTTGTTCCATAAATATCTCTCCGATATTTGTTTAATTAATTTCAAGTTTTACCATCAATTTTATAACATTGACATTCATATATTTATTTAATATTTATCGGCTTACTGTTTTTGAAAATAAATGTGGCCATGCATGAATTTTCCACCTGTTACAGGTCATTAAACTCCTTAAAATCCAAGATTTTAAGAATTAATGTTGCTTTTTTTGGGCCATATAATATTGTTTGAGCTTTAATCCTCTGCTTATAGAGTCGCACTGTGTCATTCAGCCAATCAAACATACACAGAACAATGTGTAATACTTTTTCTCTTCAGTTCCCTGGCAGAAAAAAGATTGTCTGTCCAGCGGGCTGTGAAGTTTCTGGTTTATTACAGGAAAAACAAAAGCAAATGAGATATTGAGGGACAATCTGTAATCCTGAGAGATAGTGAAATGGACATAAACTTCAGCCTCGGACAGGTTTTTAACTCGGATGGTAAAAAAAAAGAAAAGAAAAAAAGAATCAACACCCATGCCGGTGACTAGGCCGAGACTTAGAGAGGCCTCTGAGAGGCTGTCTTTCTGCCAGGAGTGACTGTACGGTCCCCTCTTTGTATATCCCACCAAGAAATGCAAAAAAAGTCCAGCAAAAGAGTAGCATGTGTGGGGGGAAAGAGGGGGCGAGAGGGGAGCCTTTTGGGAGCGAGCCATGCCTGAGAATTTGAATTCAACCGGCATATCAGCGCTCGCATGCCACAGAATTCCCTTTGTGTACATACTTCAGGAAAATTGTGTTATCTTTAAAATCAATGTCTTGGGGACAAGACAGGGAATACAGATGAATTCCAGACATGCCACATGGAAAAAAATGAAAAAGGAACAATACTGAGAACTGGGAAGATATTTTTAGTACTGGTTTAATTCTAATTTTGTAAAAGCATCATTACGGGTAGTTTGGAAAGTGCAAAACACTTACAAGTTCAAAGACGGCAACGGGTCCATGGTGGTGAAAGTCTTTTTGGCCGGCACCGCTATGCTAAACCTCAGCAGCAGACAATTGTCAGGGCATGGCCATCAGTGTTCGCTGATGTCAGCGTTTTCTGGTCTTTTATTCGGAGTGATTGCGTGCCCTTTCTCTGGGACACTCCAACCTTGCTTTAAGGAATGATTTATCTTCTATTTAGTGGACAGGGGGAAGATTAAAAAACATAAGACAAGCTACAAAGTTCAAAGGCATTACTTCGTGGAGCCCTTTGACCGTTGGCAGCGAAATTCCATCCACAATATGCGGAGATTGGCTGCGCCGTAATGATAATAATAATGAAAAATGAAACCACACTCAAATCAAGGAGACTACACTGTAGGAGTGTGGCCAGGATCTGAGACCAATGTTGTCAATATTTGGGGCAGTAATGAATGATATATTATTTTCCTAGATTAATTAACCACTGTTCCGGTTGGCAATTTCTTTTCTTTTTTGCTAATATTTGATTCTGCAATATTTAAATAATTGAAAAATCTATTGTGTGTGTGTTGGTGTGGATGGCCCTTGAAACAATATTATTGTGTGGCATAATAAAATGTAAACCTGTGGTTTCAGAAATTAATCAGTAAATTATTTTACTTCATTCCCACTGGGTCCAACATCCCCATTTGTTGTATAAGAGGCAAGGGCCCAATCAAAAAAAATACTACATTCTTTTCAGAAAATAATTACGCGAATCATGGATAGTTTACCCTCTAATAAATTTACGGTTAGATAAAGACCTAATCTAAAAGCTGAAATGATCAAATTTACAGGCAAGTTCACTTAAAAACCTTTGCAAACAACAATGGCCGTGCCTGAAATACAGTGAATTTTCTAACTGAACCCGAATGGTGCCCAAAACTGCCCTGAAACAGCTGCTTCCTCCACACTGCTGTCTTCCAGCTCTCTTAGAGAGCCCCTGTCCAGATTGTGTGCTGGGCTAGTTTTTATTGCCAGGCGGGTCGAGTGATTAGTGTTTCCGCAGTCTGGAGCAGGCAGTACAAGGCTTCTGTCTGATAGTGAGGTCAAGCTTTACAAGTCGGGTCATGCCAGGTCAAATTACCCAATTTCCCCACCAAAGGTAGAAGCGGCATTTGTTCCAACTCAGCTAAAAAGTGCAAAACGCTGGAAAATATTAATCCTGCCAAATTCCTCCTAACCTGTCTGCTTACAGGGGGCCCTTTGTCTTCGGTTAATTAGGCCAAAATCATAAACGCACCTGGGGGAACAAAAAGTTCAAAAGACAAAGGAGTGGGGCCCAGAACAAGTGCGTCTTGCAGATTCCGCGATTGGTGGAACCTGAACGGTGGCACAATGTGATTCGTTAAATGGCGACAAATTAGGCTGATCCATACAACGAGGACACCATATGGATTTTTAAAAATCGGTACAAGGCACCTCAGATTTTAAAAAGGTGCATGAAAGCAAGAGGTCCAAGTTGCTGAGCTAACAGTAAAATCCCCTCTCCCTGATACTCCGTCTTCCCAGAGATCTCCGCGACAGAGCAGAGTTTCCCCGCATCCTGAGCCCCGGCAGCCTGCTCCTCATCCGAGCGCCAGACAACATGTTTCTCATTAATAACAAAAACAAAAACCGAGAAACCATATGTCAAAACAAGGGGTCTTTATGTCCTCCTAAACTGTCCTGACAAAACAATGACGAGCAGAAAAAACGAGGGGAAAAATAGCAGCTACTAACATAGCTGAGTACACTTTAACTAAATGAGGTACAGTATATGAGATTGTTGAGAGAAGCAAATGGGGCCACCTGGTTATCCCTCAATATAATTGTAATGTTACATGAATTGTATCCAAACATTGCATGATATATAATGATATATATATATACAGGTAACTTTTGCAAAACAAACATAAAGCAGTTGGCCCACATTCAAAAAAGTTTGTTTTAAAATAAAACATATATTATTGCCCATTTTAATTGCTGGCCTAGACAAACTGACCTGTAACTACCAGTGCGATTTGGTGGATCCCAGAGGTCTGAGTAAAGTTTAAATCACAAGCCAATATCTGACCTTGCAGAAGGATCCAACCTTCCTTTTTACATTTTTATCAAGAAATGTGATTTTGTGCTGAAAAGCAGAAGTACAGAAATTAGACATGGCAGATGTACTTTAAAAAAATACATAAATACAGAATTTTTAAAATAAACCTGTATTACAACTTTGAAAGATGCAACTGAGAAGTCTGTTAATGATCACCGTCTCATTGGCCCGGCTTCATGCAATTTCATCGCTGACAACTTTACTCACAGTATCATTGCCATTGATAGAATGACCTTATTAAAGAAAAATCAAATATGGAGCTGCAGTCATTCTCAATGATTTTATTTTTAGTGACTTTTTTTATTAGAGATAAAAAGTGTAGCTCTGAATGACTAAATCCCACTGTATACAAACACATTATTTCATATTGCATATTTGAATATTAATATTTTAGAGGATGGTGCTGTACAACCAAAAGATTCAACACGTATGTGACCACAGTGTTGATTGAGTTTTAGACCCCTGATTAAGAAAAACTAACTGGTTGCCACGTCCCTTGCAGTAGCAACAACTGATCGTGACGAAAGACGCTGCAGCACCTGAGTGAACTTCCGAAAGCCTGCATCACTCTATCAATCGCAAAAGATGTGCTTTTGAGCAAACGTCTAAATTATAGCTCGATACATCGAATTTTATTTAATTGCCGCAGCGTTTAAAATTTAAAACGGGTCCTCACACACAACCTTATTAAACATTATTAAAAAACGAGACCGGGGGGAAATAACTGACTGCTCCACAAATAAACAGTGGGCAAATCAAGCTACAGAGCCTGTAAAATAAATTGACTACGGTGCGTAGCGCATTACTTTCTGCCGGCTGCTTATTGTGATGAAGTATATAGATTTGCAATTTCCACAGCCACAGACAAGCCCAATAAACTTTATAATAAACCGAGCAGGTTAACAGTGGGTTATTTCCACCTTACCCCTCCGTGGTTGTAAATATCGGGGGCAAACTGGTGCTCCACACCCAAGGAGGAGCGATATTTATCGCTCAGGCACCTGCGTGATGGGCCTATTCCAGAGTTCGTTACGGCTTTGTATTTATTTTATGAACGTCTTGTAAGTTTATATTGTCTTAGGTATATTACTAATCAATATGTGCATATTGAAAGCGTAGATCATCGGGCTAACTCACTGAATCTTCTCGTTCCACGTCCCGTCTCGAAGTGCGAGAAAATATCATTATCTCATTCAATAATGAAAAAAATGGGGGGGCTGTTTAGCCCTGTCGAGTCATGGGACATGTCCGTTTTTTTGTTTGGAAAGGACCCTGTGTAGATCACTGAAATGATCTAGGCTTGAACCTGTGAACTTTCTCCCAAGCAAAAAAAAAAAAAAAAGACGCAAATCGCGTTATTTATCGCAGACGGCTGTCTTGCTTATTGCCGCTGATCAAAGGTCGGCGCTCGTCTGTTTTCCATCACCGCGGCTTTTCGGAAAGAGCGTCGCCAGCGGAAGAGCAGAGGAGGCGAGGAAGATTTTGCGCAGGCAGCGCCGTTGAGACATATTTATTTTCAGAAGTAGCAAGTGTATTTTTCTCTCTGCCGGCTGCTATTTACGGCCTCCGTATCCCCTGCTCCCGGAGTTTTGTTAAGGCTACAGCTCTGTGACTTAAACGATAGGGAGGTTCTGGTGTGACAACCGGCAGAATGAATGGGAGGGGGTAGAGGGTTCTAAGCAGTTCAAGCGGACTTTTGAGCACCTGTCTGTGTTGTTTTAGATCAAGGAGGGGGTAACTGCCAAAATAAAGGAAACACCAACAATAAAGCCATATGTCATATGGCTTACATCGTTTTCATGCTCATCAAGCCATTCGGTGACTGCTTGTGCCCTGTGAATGGGAACATTTTCATCCTGGAAGTGACAACTCCCATCAGAATAGAAATGTTTCACCACAGGATGAAGGTGATCACTCTGAATTTATTGGCGTTTACTTTGCCCTGTAGGAGTTGAGTGGACCAACCCCATGCCAGGAAAATGCACCCCATACCATAAGAGATCGCCAGAACCCTTAATTTACGCTCCCTCTCTCTTTCTCTCTCTCTATACATATGGTATATATATATATATACACACACACAAATACACGCACACACACATATGGCAGCAATATTGAGGGCTTTCCCTTATAGCAGGAGTGCAGTATGGCATCGTCCCAAGCACAGTGTTTATCTCTAAATATGCATTTACAGCTCAAATGTGATGCCAGAATTCAAATAATTATGATGAGTTTAGTAATTATTATTTTCAACATAACGGTAAATAAACAAAGTTTAAAGTTAAAGTAGGCTACACCTCTACAGATGAAATAAATGAGGGCCCAGTCCATGCTGTTCAGTGCAGTGTTCACAACATCTTGACGATTTAACCACTTTACTCACAGTTACGTGACAATGTTTTTGCGCGATGACTTTATTAATGCTAAAAGTAGCGGAGACATAACCCGTGGCCCATATGCGCTCACTGACAGAGTGTCCCAAATTGGAACCAGCAGCTATCAAATGTATTTGAATAATGGTGCAGTTGTCTACACTGGACAAAATAATGTGTTTATTGTACTGGCAATGGAGGGCTGCTGCCAGGAAAGCCCTGCTTTGCGACGTATAGGAATATATTACTCAGCCCGTCAGCAGTGAGGTAAAGGCAGGTAATGGATACGGCGCGCGGGAATGGAACATTTCTGCCACCATGAGCTTTGAGATTCAGCTTTGGTTGGGAAGCAAGCCTGGTACAGTAAGTGAAAGCGTGCCTTCTGCCCTGTCTCTTCCTGCATTCTCTGCTTTGTAGTCACCCCACTTACAGTGTGACGGATGCGATTTTAAGTTTTGTGGCTTTGTCACAAATACAGAACAAATACAAATGGCATTAGCTCTGAGTGTTTTTATATTTTGTCAGGCATTTGACTTGTATGCCTGCACAGCGAAATGCAAACACAGTGATCATGCCTTTACGTTCATACATACATACAAAGTGTGTGTGTGTGTGTGTGTATGCATATTTCGCATAAGAGGTATGGACACATTACTTCTGTGATGCACACGCAGTTTCCACATTTGACAATGATACAAAAAACAGACGGGTGGGGCATACAGGCGTATTAAAGTGAGATGTGTACGGTAATTTGCTAATTAAAACAATACGACGAAGTGAAAAATGAAAACCGCGCAATAAAATAAAATACCTGCGTTTGATTGGAATGGATCAGCTTATCAGAGTGAGAGCAGCAGCTGGTGGCCCGGCTGAAACAGCAGCAGACTTCTCACAATATTGAGTTCCAGATGTCACCGTTCACCAATCAGTTTACAATCTCATATGCATCAGGCACAAATTACCATCTTTAAAAAAACAACCTTATTGTTTACTGGTTTCCACTGGTGTGATCATGCCCTTGAGAGCCAGTAATTGGTTGATGTGCTTGCTTGGTTTTCCGGACAGTCGGTATATTTCTTATGAATGTTGAGTCATAACAGGACACCCACAGAATGTAAAGTGTTCTATCGAAACCGTGGATGTCTCCTACCAGCCTGTACGGAAACATACCATTTACTGTGCCAAGGTTTGAGTGCCACTGTCAAGACATAGATGAATATGTTGTAGCTTAAAAAATGTGGAAATGTACACCTGAATTATACAAATGCTACACTGTATTATACATGCAGATATATCACACACGTTCATGTACAGTTCAATGAGTAAACAATTTAAATTATACAGAGACAGAGAACTGACGTAATTTAATTTCAGCCATTTTACTAATAACAGAAAACAAAGCTGTGCAAAATAAAACATAGAAAATGAAGGTAGATTGATATTACATATGCAATATGCATACATCATGCATGGGACTACTGATTTGTCAAGACAAAATGATGCAAGTAAACAACTGAGGCTCAAAGCTGTTTTGAAGGCCATTCCACTAACTGAAAGAGCCAATAACTGGATTATCAGTTGTACCTCATGATGGTGTCATGTCGGGTGACCTTGCAGATTTAAGTTAAAAACTAAGCAACCCAATGTAACCATCTGCAAATATAATGTGAAATGTGGCTACTAATAGACAACTGTCTCTATAAACGAAGTAGTGTATTAAAACAAGCAACAGGCTTGCTGTAGGTGCAGCCCAAATTCAGCGTGCAGATTTAGGGAAGGCAATGCCCCATGCCATATCTACTGTACAGTATGATTGAGAGACAATCACAATAGGCAAATCAGAAAAGGGTGGGGGTAAATATGTAGTCACTAATTCACTGAGCTGGAACTAACTGTCAAGGGATATGTTAGCCATTTGAATGTTCCTGAGAAACCCTCCCCTGAATCAAAATGTCTTGGCATCCAGTAATTCCCCTGCTAACTGCTCTTGTCATCAGTACTTGGGCCCAGTGACTATTGATTTGTGACCTGGTGACAAAAGAACTGAGCCCATCTATAGGCCGGTTCTTCTTGATCTTCAGGTTTTCATTTTAATAAATTGCATCGAAAAAAATGTTTGGGTCACAAGTTATATTTAGGTATGGATGTAAAGTATTTATGAAAATTTGATAAATATATTAGCAGTTATATGTGAATTTGATTTATATATTAGTTTCAGTCTAACCGCAAGCCAAATTATTATTGCAACAGTGTCACCTTATCGTTGTCTTATTCTTTGTGGTATATTAACATGCAGGTAAAATGGCAATTAAAAGCCAGTTATTCCTTGTTTGTAAGTTGGGTTTTTGCATTACAACTGTGCTGGAGCACTAGTACAATGCATTGTAGATACAACAAAGCCTATTTTTTAAATGTGGTCTATTTAAACATAGTTAAAAATGTGAGTGTACAATGTCATTATGGAGCTGGTGGTATTTTTACTGTTGAGTTTTCATTTTATCAATCACATCCAAATAGAAAGTGAGAGATTTCTGTAATATAGGTCGTCACTATGACCCATTAATAGCACCACCAGCCAATGTTTATATCAAGGGTCATACAACTATGATCCTTAGGTTACTGGGCATCTCCAGCTGTATGCATAGTATGCACTGTGCTACCGGTTGCTCCCCAGCTAATCGCTAATCTTTTGGATTGGCGGAAGTTAAAACATTGTATTAAAAATATGGTGAAGCAAGCCAGCTGTGGATTGTGAATTACGACCCCGCTCCTTTGCAATTATGCAACCATCTCGCTGCTCCAACAGTATGTCTGCATGGCTTGTGACCAAAATCATATGCTATATGCCTAGTGAACTTGAATCGATTGGTGGGTGGATAAAAATACACTCTGTGAAAAGAGTTTCAAAAGCTAAGGCTTCACTCTATAGCCAGCCAGCGTATCAAATTACTATACTGAGAGCTAGGTAACCTTAGACATGTATATTCATATTTTGCCATGGGTTATGGCCTGCAGTGACCTTTTAGTATTCTATAGTTTGCCATCTATTTTGGTGTGGTCATTTGGCTGACAGCGACCTTTATATTTTGTGTTGTTAGTTCACTTTCCATGCCACATCATTGGCTAGAAAGCTAGCTATGAATACACGGAAATATTTATGTTGATTTGAAAAAACAAACCTTTCTTTTGATGGTCTGTGGGAAGGGAAATTGCACCGGGATACCAACAACGATTAAAGCACACAATGCCCTGCTTCAGAGGCATTCAGATGAGCATGATTTGAGTGCTGAAAGGCAGTTTCAGGAACCAACAAAAAAATAATTGAAGAAGAAAGAAAAAGCTGTGTGCACACTGTGGTGCAGGTTACGACCAATCAAAACAATGTAAGCGCCACCCTCTCTAATAATTGTTTCTAGCAGACCATGCACAGGTAATTATTGATGTTATAAAAAAATGTATTGATCTTTTTACATTACATTTTTCCCAGTTTTTTTCCCTCCCAATTTAGTGGCCAATTATACCCTCTATTAATTTCAATTTTCGCTCCCCACACGAAGTCACCACCCTTCTCTACGAGGCAAGCTAATTCTCGGAATTCACCCACCCACTGGAGACACCCTTATGGGTTCATGCCAGCTCCCCTCCCCCCTTCCCCTGGGCCGGACAGCCAAAGTCGTCCCCGATCGAGACTTCCCACTAGGGTCGGTCTGGTACAGTTGGATTTCGGATCGTGACCATGATATGCAGCTCACACTCCTAAAAGACCAGCCAATACGGGTGCGTTAGACCGATATGCTATCGGAGGCACCTGATGTTTTGTTTTTTTAAACAAATCATAGCACGTGGATTAGGGCAGGGGTGTCCACTCTAATTCATGAAGGGCCGGTGTGGGTGCAGGCTTTTGTTCTAGCCCGGCACTAACACATCTGAGTCAACGCATCATGCTCTACAATCAAGACCATCATTAGTTGAGTCAGGTGTTTTAGTGCTGGGCTACAGCAAAAGCCTGCACCCACACTGGCCCTTCATGGATCAGAGTGGACACCGATGGTTCAGGAACATTTTTGGATTTACCAGTTTGGATGTACCTTATACAGCTGGGCGTGATTCATTGTAGCATGCAGCTGGGGCAGCTGCATAAGATAAAACCTCTAGCATCTAGGTTAAACATATTTTACACCAACTAATGCACAGTGTTAAATTCTAATTCTAATTATTATTAATGAAATATATTTGTCAGATAAAAGACTGTAGCTTTTCAGTTTATTTCATATTTTCAGATTATTAGCAAATGAAAGATTGAAATGATGGTATGGCCCATTCACCATCCACTCAGTCACTGTTGCCTTGAGCTCATATATATTTACCCAAATTTTAGGAATTGCTGCAAAAATCATGCTTTGTGCATTTTCTGCAGCCTCTACTTCATGTGTCTGGGACAGCGCAATGTTACACGCCCATGCAGCCAAAATTGCATATCAGTAACTGTAGACCGGTTCTATACTGTGTAGTCACAAACTTCCTTGTACCTGTTTTATTAAACATTTAACACTGTATACTCTATGAGAAACAATTCTAGCCACGGCCTACTTTTTTTCCCTGACAGCACATTTTTCGGAACTGTAACAGTAATGAATGGATACTGTGCACAACATGCCCGGAGAAAGCAAACGACAAATGGACTAACTCCTACCCATATGTTTATCACCAAAAAAATCTGCCCCCTCGGGCGAGATCGAGGCCTTGCAATTGAGTTAGCCCATTAGCCTCATTGTTTGCATTCTAAGTGCAAAAGGATGAGCATTCAAATTCTATGAAAATATGCGAAAGGGCTCTTAGTGACTTTACCAAACCATCGGTTTGCTTGCCACTGAGAGAAGGCCAGAAATGACCTAACTTGTTGCAGTGACTTTCGTCGCGCATTTTACTTGTCATCCCCACCTAGTATTATAAGTTCTCTGTCAACGGCAAACAGAACAAATCTCAAGCACTACCAACATATGTTATGCACATGGACAAGCACCCATATGTATATAGGATGGACATACGGATGTACTGAATGCACTGTATCTAGAGATATTAAAAATACACATCAAAGTGTGTAGATTAATTTGAAAAAAATATATATCAAAGCACTGGAAGAGATCTCTTGCTAGTGTCACGCATGTCTAGTTGGTCAACAAAGCACTGTTGGACTAAATAGATGACAAAATAGATTAAAGAGTTGCTGCTGGATTTCAGTGCGATGTTGACTTAAAGAGAGAAATCTCTGGCAGCCGTCCTCGCAAACGTCTGCACACAATCTGGCTCGCCAACACCATTGGACCTATTCATTTGCATTACCACTACAATGACCATATACACAGTCGTCTTGATATAAACAACATCTCCTGCGTAGTTTAAGAATGTAAATATAAATAATAATTATTTAAGAACTGAAAGGTTCATTCATTACACATTTTTAAAGTAAATGACTTTTTTTTTTCAATTGAATGTACATTCCATGCAGTATTCTTGTTTATTCATTTAAGTATTTCTGCATTATTTATGAATTGCTCGTAATCTGATTGGTGGACCAGCCTTGGTATTTTTAATTTTGGCTGTCTTATTGTAATTTATTGCTTCACAAATTCATGACTTATTTTGGGGGTCTTTTTTTACAGTTCTACTCTGTTATGTTATATAAATCAAATGAAATGGAGGGGATAAGAGTAAAATGTTTCTTTAATCAAAACAGTATGTCCGTACTGTTTTAAACATTATTCAACATTGGAAACATCGCAGTGCCCATGCATGCAAAAGCATTCAGCTAATTGTGTATATGTATACAGTATATATATTTTTTCAGATGAGGGGAGATCTTATTCAGCTCAATGATCTAGCAGTCAGTTGATCATTGAAAATAAAAGTAAATAAATTATGTAACGTGACCCAATTGTGATCCAACTACAACATACAGCAAAGTGTGTCACAACACTGTCATTTCTCACGAACGCTCAGATATTCCCGCTGGGTCTGTCCCTGGCACGATTAGCACGTCTCGTTGCAAGAGGGGCTATGAAGGGTGCCATTGATTCGCAAATAACAGCAGCCGTCACATCAACTGTTTTGTCTAGACACTATTGGCTCCCGTTTAAGGTTTCAACCATTTAATTTTCCGTGCACGCTGAACAGCTCTCTTCACATGGGGAAGGGAACTTCGTATGGAAAGTTGCACCTGTATATGCCTTTGTGGCCGTACGGTGCAGTGGAGTCTTGTTTTCTGGAGTCTCTGCCAGCCCCTGTGTTACCCTTTCCAACTATTTTAGAGTGCCATTAGTACACTCACTTCCTGGCCCTACTGTTTGTTTTTCAAGGTTTCCAAAAAGCAAGACCAATATTTACTTTCAAATCGAAATAAAAGCCAAGGTGCTATGTGGGATGTACTGGCTTTTTACATTTATTTAAATGAAAGCGCTATTTGTTTGTTTATTTACTTCTCAGAATGATCCTTATTACAGTGTAGGATAATGGTTAGGGAACTGGGCTTGTGACTCAAGAGGTTGCAGGTTTAGATTCTCAGGTGAGGCACTGCCATTATAGCTTTCAGCAAGGTGGTTAACCTCGACTGCTTTGGTAAATATCCCATTGTATAAATTGATTCTATGTATAAAAAAAATATATACAAGCTGTGTAAGTCACTCGGGATAATAGTATCTGTTAAATGCCTAAATGCAAATGGGATTGAATAAATAAAAAAGTGAATCATGCAATTTTATGTGAGTGAATAAATTCTAAAATGGGCTGAGATAATGTGCGCAGCTTAAGGTTGTATGTGTGCAAACCTCTTTAACAGAAGTGGAGTAGTTGTGATAATTTACTGGTCTCGGAAATATTCTCTTGATTAGAGGTTGCATGAACTGTACAACAAACCATATGACACATGGAGAGGCTGTTTATGCCTGGGTGCAGATGTCGTATTACTTCAAAAATTAATTAAGGCATGGAAATGTAACAGGGAGAGTATTACCATAAATGTACATATTTGTTCAAGGCTGGAACTCATGTTGCATAACCATTTGTTCCATCACAGCTTTGATCTGATACCAACAACCACACTAATTACAGAGATGAAAATCATACTAAATGAACAGTAACTTTTATGACAGATCCTGTGCCCTCCGCACTTGGACAATTGAGACACAACAGTGTTGAGATACAACAGTGACAGACCCAAAGGGGAGGTTCAGTCTGAGGGCTCTGGTTTCCTTGACAATGCAATGAACAGACAGTAGTGCTAATCCAGGATGGTGGTGCATTAAGGCATGTCCTTGACCATTTCTTTTTTAAAAGACAGTTTTATGATGAGACAGTAGTGCACCCACAGCACCACTGTTGTAAGAGAGGTTGGTTTAAGAAGAATAGATTACCTGTGGGTGTAGTAAGGGTTTGGTTCAATATGGTCAATCAAATCATCCAATTTTTCCCCTTTAATACCTTTGCCATACAGAAATGGCAATGCTGTCATGTCTGATAAAGAGCAAGCACCATGGCTTGCAAAGAGCATGTTATGAGACTTGCCTTCACTACAGTAATTAAGTACATAATTGGAAGTTGTACAATACTAAACTAAACTAACTAGGGTGACCAGATGTTCCACATTTTGATTCTTCAATCAATGTTGTTTCAGATTTCTCTCACTTCCTTATATTGATTACTAAAGCATTTTTTAAACAAAGTTCAAACTTTTACGGATATGAAATAAGGATATGAATCCCCCGTGCCCCGCAGCTCAACAATATCATCAGCATGCATCCGCTCAACAACATCATCAGCAAAAAACAATCTCTCTTCTATTCCACCTTTCCGATCCTGCTTGTCCAGCATTTGGACTGTTTCACCCTAAAACTAACGGGGGTGTGTGCATCAGTTTCCTACTGATAAGAGTGCTTTTCTCAGTAGGAAACTGATATAGCCTACTGAAGTTCTAGTTCAGTTTGTGTATTTTCACCTGTGATGCTTGGCTCAAAAGATTCCTCCTCTCCCAGTGCGCTCTGTCTAGCCAACCTATGCAATCGCTCCAGTATTGCTGTGTGATATGCCGTCTATGAATGATCAGACAGGGAATATGCAAACGAATGATCAGACAGGAAACTTGCACAGTGGCAAATGTTTTTATTGACACATCCCCCATTGCACCGCCCAACCAATGCTGATGCAAAACCCTTCAGAGCAGACCACAAGACTACCACACTGGGCGGAGACAAGAAATATTCCTTTGTGACAGATGAAACTTGCAAATACACTACCGCCCAGTTTTTGCTACCATTATCACCAAACTAGAGCCTCTCATCCATGGGAAACATTTGTGAGTCTCACGCGAGTGACAGTTTACCCTTTCCTCGCACAAAGATTTGGACAAGAGAGGCAGCATAAGAACACATAATGACAAGAACAGGCCGTTCAGCCCATCCAGGCTCCTCATGTCCTAATCTAAAGACATACAGTACTCTTTAGCATCAAGTATCCAATATCAAGTCCTCCAAAACATTCTGTACATTAGCTATACATACAGTATAATGTAGGCATACATCTGGTAAAGCTCTCAACAAAGTATCTGTTCAGTGTGTTAGTAATACACTAATTATTATAAAGCAATAATATTCCTTCCTTATTCTTAATGCACTTAACCTCATCATTAGCTTTCCTTTTTCTACTGAAATATTGAAAAAACTGTTTAGGATTAATCTTTGCATCTTGGGAAATTTTAATTGCAAACTGCCTTTTAGCTGCTCTAATTTCCTTTTTAGCCTTAGCACATATTACAACAATCTACCTTGTTTCTCTCTGAGTTTTCCTTTTTTTTCCTTCTTTTGCCTCAAAATCTTCTGTAAAGATTTAGTCATCCACTGTGGAGACTATCCTATTTTTCTTTACCTTTGGGATGAATTTATACTGTACATCTACAATAACCCTTTTGAATTTAGTCATTTTTTTCAGTTCACAGCTTTACCCAATCTATATTGCTTAAATTCTCTCTCATTTTATTAAAGTCAGCTCATCTGAAATTAAAGGTTAGAGGAGGACATCTTAACTTGCCAAAAAATATCAAAAGTAACTGCACTATGATCACTTGTCCCTAGTGGTTCTACTACCTTAAACGTCTGCTTATTCTGTCAGGATTATTACACGAAACCAGATCCAGTATTGATTTCCCTCCTGTAGGCTGAGTAACAGACTGTACCAAAAAGCAGTTATTAACCACATCTAAAAACGTATCTTCACATTTACCCTGATCTGACACTACTTCCCAATTAATAGATGGTTAATTGAAGTCGCCATTATTCACTTCTCTCCTTCCACACAGGGTTGTTCTATGTTACCATAGAGCATAGTATTTATGTTGCTGTCTGAAGGTGGTGGTCTATAGCATAATCCTAGATTAAGGCCTTTCTCATGATCTCCCAGGAGTCTAATCCAGGATTCCTCACAAGGAATGAATGAGTTAATACCTGGAATTTCCTGCACATTAAGATTGTATTTCACATAAAGGGCCACTCCCCCTCCTCTTTTAGTTGTTCTGTCCTTCCTGAACAATTTGTACCCCTCCACATTATATCTATCCCGGTCCACTGCACCAAACCATGTCTCTGTAATCCAAATGATGTCATAACCCGCATTGAATATGACAGCCTCCCATTCCAAATAAAACGTTTTATGCTTCTTGCATTCAAACACTGGAACTTCAAAACATTACTCACACTTATACTGTCCTTCCCCTCCACACATAACTGTGCCGAACCACCTCTATTCACATTATGCTCTAAAAGATCTTTATTAATTATATCCTCAGTTATTATTATACTCCACCCTGTTATCTTCCATCTGGGCAGTCTGTACCTCCCTATCCTTAATACTACTACTAATTGCCCTCCCTGCCCCCCATCCCCTAGTTGAAATATTCCTCCGTTACCCTAACCATACACTAGCCCAATGCAGCTGTACCCCTCCTGTTCAGGTGCAGCCCGTCCTGCTTGTACAGGTTCCCCCTGTTCCAAAAGGAGTCCCAGTGCCCCATAAACCTGTACCCCTCTTTCCTACACCAGGCTTGTAGCCATGTGTTAAATCTCCATATACAATTCTGCTTCCCTTTACAAGCACGTGGTATTGGCAGAATTCACTGATTCATTCAAGAAGTAGAGGTTCTGTTCCTGATCTTTTATCCTAATTCTATAAATTTGTCCTGCAGAACCTCAAACCTACCCTTACCTATGTCATTAGCTCTAACCTGGACCATGACCACTGGATTCACCTCTGCTCTGGCCAGGAGCTTGTCCGTGTGTTCCAGGAGGTCTCCAACTTGGGCACCAGGCAGGCTACATGCTATTCAAGACTCCTTTTCCCATGAACAGACTATACTGTCTACACCTCTAATAATTGAGTTCCCCACTATGACTAACTCCCTTTTCCTGGGTGGTGTGACTGCTAGGGTGCCCTAGGGTTTATCAATCCTCCCACTCACAGAGGGCTGGGCCAGATCCTCTTCCTGCAATGGTTGGAATCAGTTGGACACCACAAACTCTGGAGATGCTGCCCCTGCATGCGCACTCCCTTTTCTACGCTTACGCCCTACCGTCACCTAACTCTCTCTCCCTACCTGCTCTAGAGGCTCCTACCCAGCTTTGACGTGCAAGCTAACTTTCTAAAGGGCGTACCAATATGTTCCTGGAACTCTTCAAATTCTGCAGGGTAGTCTAATCTAGCAAGTTGGGCTTCGAGATCAAGAATTTTGCTCTCAAGATGCTCCACAAGCCGACAATGGTCGCAGACGAAAGCCTCCTGGAATTCTTCCTCCACAAAACGCAATCATTTTACAGCATACACTGCACTGCCAATTGCCACATTTGAACCCCTGAGTATAGTAATCTGACTCTCCCTGCAACTGAACGAATTACTGCCAAGACAGATACACTAAGTCAATAAAATTATAGCCTACACCGAGGTGGTGTGAAATGACATTATAAATGACAACAAAACCCCTTCTTATAGCTAACTTGGCTAACGTTAGGTCCACATTAGGTCCACTTTAGGTTGATTGCAGCAAGCAAGCTAGCAGCAGCCCACCGAAGTGGTTACCTACCTTAATGTTGAACAAAAGCTAGCTATTTATCTAATATTCCCCTGCTCTTGGATTTGCTCCTGAGCAGGGGAATATTAGATAACTGGTGTTGGTGCATCTCTCGGCTCTGCCACCAGGGGGAGATGCAAAGACTGAATTTGTTGCAGGAGCTGGGATCTCCGATTCTGCCTCTGGTTTTAGAGCCTTGCTTCTGAGGAGTGTTGCTTGCCTGCTGCAGCTACAGACTGAGATGTTTCCTTTTGTGCACCTCTACACTCCCCTCCCTTCCCCCTTCCCCCCACCTTCCCTCCAACCCATTCTCCCCCTCCATCCCCCCAAACTTATTTTCCTCTAATAGTGTGAGAGCAGATCTGAGCAGAACAGAGAGAGACATTTAAACACAGAACTGATGGGGAAAAAATTATTGCTGATGACCCAGAAAAGGCTGAATATCTGTCTCCCTCCTTCTTTGTAAACTTAGTGAGGAGGGCAAAGTTTGCAATTTGTTTAAAGCCTTGTTTTAGACTTTGAGTCTTTCTGACAGTTGCCGTGTTCTGGGACTGCGCTACCATTTTGTTTTAAGCTCTGGCCTGTGGCCATAACAACAGTAGGCTGCTAGAGGCTAGTCATGCTTTGGTGCTGAGGTTGAGTAAAATCGACCCGAATGGGATTAATTCCAGTGAAATTCTACTGTGTCAGCAGCAGAATCTCTTCCTTTTTGGACTTTGCATATGCTTTTTGTGAAAAGGACTTTCTTCAAAAGCACATTCAATTTCACTAGCAATTTTCAAGGATCAGTTTTGCTCAGACAAGGCTGGTTTCGGATGACTGATACAAACAGGGCATGAAACAATGTCACGTGGCAAGTTGAATAAAGCCACTGCAGTCATTATCCGCGTACTGAAATTGTTTATAATGGTAGTCAAGTGAACAATTGAACTAATGTGACTTTGTCAATATCCTGGATTGGAATTTGGCCCACAACGTCCTTATTTATGCAATTTGTATGCAATTTTCAAATATAATTCAACAGATTCCTTCACTTTTTTAAGCTGTGCTTCTGGCAGCAGCGATTCTGCTGTTTCCCCTCACTCATTGCCTGTCTGTGGGAGTATGAAAGAGATTTATGGCAATGGAAGCCATTTCTGTTTTCAATTCAGAGCTCATTGTATACGAAATTGTATGTCCTTTCAGACAAAAGGTTGCATATGAATGTTGAAACCAGGTATTCAGTTCAAATGAACCATGTTATTTGGTGATGCACCTTTTTAATTTGAGCAAAATTGTTCAGAATATCTGTTTGCATATTTTTTACCTGGGGATTTGACACAGCAGCCATTGGGAAAGGTTATCATCATTTAATGAGTGAGTATTCATTTTATTTATCTTAAAACAACTAAAAATTTGATTTTTTTGTCAGCAAGACCATCTTGAAGTAGGTTAGCCGTTGCCAAATGAGTCTGCCTTGCTCATCCTGAGTGGGTGGACTCTTCTATTAAAAAACCTGGACGTTTACATTAACATAGCAAAGTAACTGCTAGGTTTGGTATTGCTCATTTTTGCTCTCATTGAAACCCATTGTAAATGGCAATATATTCGTGAGGCTAATAAGAAATATGATGGGGTGGTTATGAGTTATGTTTCATACTATATCATGAATATGAAAAGGTATCAGCCCCACCCCTTTATAGTTTATTGAACAAACTAAACCAGGGTATGTGATATTTATATTTGAAAATGCCATTATTAAATGTATTTGAAGTATATATTTTTCAAAGATACTGGCCCAATCAATTGCTTTGTATATTAATTATTTTAAGTATTTTAAAATACTTCCTTAAAATATTACCAGTATCTTAAAAATACTTTAAAAATACATTTCAAATACCTTGATCAAGTACTTGTATTTTAAATATATGAAATATTTAAAAATACTTCCTTAAAATACTTCCAGTATCTTAAAACATATTTCCAAATACTATTTAAAATACATTTACCTTGATCAAGTACTATGGCAAGAATATAGCCCAGTGTGAGCTATGAAAGCCGTAAGTAAAATCCCAAAGATAAATTATAGAAAACAATGTGCTTATCAATTTCTGAAACTTAACATGTGACCTACTGACACATTTTGGAAGATATAAATGGCACAAATGATTGCTTTTTTTTGGCCAAATTTGAATAAAATCTGAAGTGCAACAATAATTGTAATTAAAATATCACATAAGACCATTGTTCTGTGTTGGTTGTTATTCTACATAAAGGCACTGAGCACATGCGGGTATTTACAAAGGCATCCATGAAATAAAATACTCACTAATTGTGAATACCATATTTCCACATGAACTATTTCAATTACTTCAAATACATGATATTTTAAATTACTTTGAAATACTTTTTAGATGCATTTCCAAATACATTAAAATATTTAAAGGACTGCACTTCTCAGTCCGTGCCTTGTATTTATCAATTCTGTATTTTAATAGGGTTGAGTCTTGATGCCAGTCTTGTTCAAAATAACTTATTTTCAATTGATTGCAAATGGGATGACCTTGAAACAAAATTGTGACCTTCTACATTTTTTTTCAATTTAAATACAAGAAGCTAGCCATCTCGGGTTACAGCCAATTTGGCTCACCCTGCCGTTTCCTGATTCCGCTGCAGCCCATTTCGGGATATTACAGTGTCACATTGTTCATGGCTAAAATGATTATCCCGCAGCATCAATATTCTGTGGATGACCACGGTCTAGGGGGGAATCTTTCTGCACACTTTAGGAGAGTAACATATGGAGAATAACCATGCTTTAGCATGACCGCACAAGGCAGAGGTTACCAGCAGATAATAAGGACTCTCATCCATTTAGGAGTAAAAAGGTCTGAATGTGATCTGCCGCCATTACAGAATGAGAAGTGCAGTCCTTCAGAAATGAGAAGCAAGGGACATTAATCACTTATAACACTTAGCACTGAAGTCTAACAAAGAGAGGCACATTCCTATTTTGCTGATGAGAGGATATATATAGTGGGTATAACACAGTATTCACCCCCTTTTGGCATTTTCACATTTTATTATCTTACTTCATGGAATCAAAATGGATTTAATTGGGGTTTGTTGCCACTGATCAATACAAAATACACTATAATATCAAATACAAAAACTCTAAAGCCTTTTCTTAATTAATTACAAATAAAAAACAGACAATAATTGATTGCATACGTATTCAAAGAAAATGTAGGTGGACACCTAAATAAAATGTGGTGCAATCAATTGTCTTCAGAGGTCACATAATTATTTTATTGGAGTCCACCTGTGTACAATTAAGGTGTTTCAATGATTTCAAATTAAATACATCTGTCTGTGAGAGGTCCCACAATTGGTTAGTGCATTCAACACAAGAGCTTTGTCATGAAGACCAAAGAACATTCAAAGCAAATCTGAGAAGGATTTTCAAAAGCACCAATCAAAGACTTTGAATATCCCCCGGAGCACTGTTAAGTCCATGGAGAGAATATAGCAGAACTTTGAATTTTCCCTGAACAGACAGTCCTCCAAAACTGAGCATCCGTGCGAGAAGGGCATTTGTTAGGGAGGCCACACGCTTATGGCAACTCTGACAGTTAGTCTTCTATGGCAGAAATTGGAGAAACTGCCCGTCGGACAAACAATAGCCTGGGCACTTCACAAATCTGTGCTTTATGGGAGGGTGGGAAAAAGAAAACCATTGTTAAAAACTCACATTAAATCTCACCTAGAGTTTGCCAGAAGGCATGTGGGAGACTCTCAAACAAAGTGGAGTAAGATTATATGGTCTGATGAGACCGAGATTTAACTTTTTGGCATCAACGTTAGGTGCTATGTTTGGCGCAAGCCTAACACTGCACATCATCCCAAGAACACTATCCCTACCATGAAACATGGTGGCGGGAGCCTAATGCTATGGGAATGCTTGTCTACTTCAGGGACTGGAAAACTTGTCAAAATAGAGGGCAAAATGGATGGAGCAAGATATAAACCGATCTTAGTGGAAAACCTGCTGCAGTCTGCAAGAGACATGGGACATGGGAGATGTATATTCCAGCAGGACAAATGACCCAAAGCATACAGCAAAAGCCACATTTTAGTGGTTTAAAAACTTAAAAAAATCTATGGTCTGGAGTGGTCCAGTCAAAGCCCAGACCTCAATCCCATTGAGAATCTGTGGAAAGATTTGAAAATTGCTGTTCACCACCGGTCCCCATCCAGCCTGATGGAGCTCTAACAATTTTGTAAAGGAGAATGGGCAAAAATTGCAGGCTCCAGATGTGCAAAGCTGGTATAGACTTACTTAAATACACTCACAGCTGTAATTGGAACTAAAGGTGCTTCTACCGAGTATTAAGTCAAGGGAGATGAATACTTATGTAATCAATTATTGTCTGTTTTTTTTGGAATTAATTAAGATAAAGCTTTAGAGTTGATCCCACTGTATATATATATATATATATATATAGAGAGAGAAAATAGATATTCAAGAGGGTATTGCATATGTTCAGACTATTTGTTCAGTAGACAAGGCAGGAGAATATATGGCCTTCTGGGTCTCAACATCACAGAATCTTCTTTATAATTTCATTATCTTTATATTTGTAATAATTTCATTATTATTGTAATTGTGTTTATTGTATTCAATATGTTTGATGGGAAAATCCCCTCCCATAACTACCACATGGGTATGTGTCATATTTTGGCTGTTGATATGGAGGCATATCAGAGATTTTGTTTGTTTGTTTGTGCTTAAATCCCTTTCAAGATTTGCTCATGCTGAAGCGAAGCCCTGGTTCAACAATGCATGTCGTGTGTGTATCTCTGTTAATGCATCTAATTTGTCTTTGAATCATTAACTGTGTATGTCATTCTTCGTTGGTGTTCTCGCTCTACTATTTGCTGTTTGAGTTCAATAAATTGAAAAAATATGTGTGGTTGAAAAAAAAGACACAGTTTGAATGCATGTACCCTGATCTCAAACAAATTTACAAAATAATATCCATGTGAGGTCATTGCAATGGGGGATTGAGAATATTTAAAAATGATGCATCGTATTACTGAAACATTTGAAGGTTCGCTTGTTAATGGTTAGACCCTTAAGATTCAGGAAATAGCTAGTGCTTTGCTTTTAAGATCAGCGTACTGTAATTATGTATGCATATAAATGAGTCATTTATAGTGAAACTGTGAGTGAAGTATAGCTGCTAGAATGTTTGCTACCTCAAAATATGTCTAAAATGTCTAAAATCCCATACATGTATTATCTCATTGATTCCATTTGTTTGTTTGGGGTGCTGTAAACATGAGCATCTGAAATGGTGGGGCAATCCTCTTTTTGTGTTTCATACACTATCATTTCTGCAGCATTCAGCGTTTAGCTCTTTTAATATTATAAAGTGCTGGGCACAGTTCAGTGGGACACGCAAATGCATTATAGGTCCCAGATTCAATCTACCGGCAAAGCATATTGCCTTTGATAATAAACTAATATAGTCTGGGTTTTTTTCATTTATTACTCAACATTTTTTATATTCATTTCAGTGATGGGTGTACTCATACAGTTGTGAAGGGAATTAGTAAACTGCGGTGTGTTCTTAAGCTTGCTGCAGAGATTTATTATGATATTGTAGCAAAGTGCATTGCAATTTGAATGAATCTTAACATACAGGAGCCAGAGTGTGCAGAACTCCAAGCCTGCCATTTACAAAGCAGTACAAAACATTCTGTACAGTATCATTATTTTTGGGGGGCCGGGGAGCATTTACTGTAACTCTGTAACTGTAACTGATTCAAAATATTACTACATATTTTACTATGAATTGGATTTGGAACAATGATCTTGAAGGATGCTCAGAAGCCATGGTCCACGGATTATGCTTTGGGCCTCCAGCATGTGCAGTTAAAGTTGAAGACCTAACCCAGTCTGACACTAATGCCATCAAGTGAGATACAGAAATATACTGTTTATTATTAGTGGTAAAGGGGGCTTCATTTTTCTTTACTGGAAGAGCTCTAAATTGTACTAGTGTCAGTAGGGGGTTGATTGTCAGTTGGAAACTATGGGTCAGGTAGCATTTGTATAGCTGTTCATAGCTAAACTATTGACAATACTTGAAAAAAATATATATACTGTATATTGCTATGTACAGGTATCTGCCAAAATAAAGTTAACATTTGAGTAAATTAGGGATACTGGCAGCTCTGTTGTGGTATGGAATGCATTTTCCTGGCATGGTTTAGGTCCACTCAACCCCTTGGAGGGCAAGGTAAATGCCAATAAATACAAAGCCATTGATCACCTTCATTCTATGGTGAAGCATTTCTATCCTGCCACCATACACAGGGCATGAGTGGTCACTGAATGGTTTAAGCATGACAATGATATAGACCATATTCCATAGCCATTTCAGTCACCAGATCTCAACCCAATTGGACACTTATGGGATATTCTGGAGCGACACCTGAGACAGCGTTTTCCACCACCATCAACAAATTATAGAATTTGTCATGGAAGAATAGTGTTGCATCCCTCCAATATAGTTCCAGACACTTGTAGAATCTATGCCAAGGCAAATTGCAGCTGTTCTGATGCCTTTTAGTGGCCCAAAGCACAATTAAGACACTTTATGTTGGTGTTTCCTTTATTTTGGCAGCTATCTGTAGCTATACTGCTATGTAGCTATGACAACTAAGACAAAGGGGATGGCATCAATCAAACTATTGGAGGAAACACTGTTTGTAGTGAACGCTACATTCAAACAATGTGCATGAATGGAAACCGTGGCCTCGCCTGCAGTGCTGGACATTGCACTGTAAGATCGTGCCTGCCACATATTTGCGTCTATCTGCATCCCACTATGTGGGAAGGGCGTCTGTCCGACTGCACATGTGTGCGTGGGTAACGGAGCAATAAGGCTTTGAGAACTAACCATGGCAGTGTCAGACGGGGTGAACTTAAAAGAGGGCCCACGACCAACTTCATGAGAGCCGTACATTTTAGCCTTTAATACGATCGCAGTAAAAAAAGAAAAAATCCACTCGTAAACAAATTAGGGCAGACCAGTTTTCTTCCAGATTTCTCTGATGGGTCTGACAGCCCATCCCTCTTGGCGGGGATAGAAAGGGCTAGCGGGGACCTCTTAATGAGTGTGAGCGGCCGGTCATTTAGGCAAGAAGAAAAAACTAGTGGGTGCAACACACACACGAACACGAAGAAAGGACAGAAAATGACAATCATCCCGTAAAGGAGTGAAATAGAAGAGGAAACGGGGCGGATGAAAGACGTGCGGTGGTGTTCGGCCGGCCCAGGCGCTGGCAGCGAAGCGCCATCGTGACTGATGATATGTGTGCTATCTCGACACCCCGCGTCTCAGGGCCCCCGGAGAGCGTTTATGGGAAGCCAGCATCATGGAAACGCCTCGTGCCAGAAGCTAAGCAAAGCCCCTCGCAGCCGAGGCGCTGCCAGCTCTCTCCCGCGCCGCCTGCCACCGTGATGTCACCCATTCCTTTGCCACTTGCGCTGCGTGTCTCCTAATTTGGCCACAGACCTTCCCCTTGTTCAGGTGGAGAAGGACCCCCCCCCCCCCCAACTCCTCTGATCTGTCAGGCTGCCCTTTCTATGTGGGTGAGGAAGACCATTTGGGGAAAAATGTGCATGGAGATTCCACTAGAGCACACAGCAGTGTAACCTCATTCCAGTCCAATGACACCTTTGTTTTAAGGCCTGTTAAACAAACGGCGTGCGAAGCGGTCGACAAACGAAACCCCCTCCCTCCCCATCTGTGCTGCTTTAGGAGAAAATAAATAAATGAGTTGAAAGACCTGCTTATCGTTTTATGTCATCCTTAACTGAGGGCTTATTATGTGCTACCATAATCCTTAAAAAGCCAGACAGGGAGAGAAGTTCCTCAGATAAACCCCCCCCAGAAAAGCGAGCCTCATAACCCAGGACCAGATGTATGTTCTGTTTTGCTCTTGTACACATTTAGCCATGCCTTTTCAAGTGGTGGAGATTTGCATGTTAGTTTTCCGATACTAATGAATATGTTTTTGATTTACATTTCAGAAAATGGAAACTTTTATCTTCTTTCAGGGCCTTTTTTCCCTTTCAGGGAAATGTAATGACTTCCAGAAGACAGTTTGGATGTCCTCTTTTAACCCTTCATCATTGCAGGAGCATGTCTGTCTCAAAGTCTCCTCTCCTCTTCCCCCTCTTGCTTAATATGAAATTTGTGGTAATTTCATTGTTTTTGTCTTGTATGTGTCATTATGCTGTGTCTACAAAACAGCATAACAACATTAAGGGCTGATAAAATCTTTATTTGCAGAAATTTTGTTTTGGCCTCTAATGCCTCTAGTCAGTTGTGGATCTGAATAAATAACTTACAAGCTGTTTCTGACTTTTGCTTTTATGATCGTGCTGCCCCATGCATGTCGGTTAAAATTGTACTCCATTGGTTTGTTCTGATCTTAGCATCAAGACTCACCCGTAATCCTGAGTCCCGTTCCAGGTCAGCGTGCCCATCGAAGCTCCGATCCGCTCCAATCAGGGTATCGCTGTGTCTCCTTGGGGGCCAAGACCAAATCCATTTTCATGTAAAATGACATGAACAAAACATGCAGCTGCAGTTCTAAACCCGACTGCGCCAGTCCGGCTCTGGCTGAGAGCCCCGTCAGGGGCGATTGGCTGACCACCCCAGAGGGAGGGGGGAGGGTGAGCCGGAGAAGGGCTCGCTGGCTTGCCTCCAAGTTGAGCGGTGGGCTCGTGGAGGAGGGTACATTGAAATAAATAGAGGGTGTAATTAGCTACCAACTTGTGAGAAAAATCTGAAACAAAAATATTTTTTTTAAATTAGATGTACAATATAGTTGTGTTTTCCCAAATTCCCGAGTTCAGTGGGAAATTCTACTGTTGCTCAAATTCTGAAATGCTTTTGGGGCTAGGCTGATTCATAGCCGATTTCGCTAACCGTTTTCAGACTGTTCCAGTTTCATATGCAAAATTCACAGAACTGTTGCAAGCACAGGTATGACAACACCTCAGCCTAGAGGCACTGACTGCTATGCAGCATCCTATGCTTTTTCAGTGTTGCTATGTAGTGTACACATTCGTGCAGTTGCGCCCTGATTGCTCACTGACATGTAACTCTGCTCAAAATGCATTCTGTAGTCCTGTTTTGAGTCATGAATTTGTGAAAGTGCTCACAAAATTGGAACAGTGTATTGAACTGTATTAAAGGTCATGGGTCACAGAGAAACATGGACAGGGATGTGTATTGTGTTAAGACTGTTTTTTATTTGATATCTGATTTTTCTGAGTGGTAGAACTGGTTTACACGACACAGAGCTGTGTAGTTCTTTGGATAGGCAGCTCTCCTGGTCCGAAATGACCACCCCTGGCAGTGATATATACTGTAGTCTAAGAATTGCAGGGCTTGGGGTGAAATGACAAATGAAACACCTTCACTACCAATCTAACAGTATAGAAATGCTGTTTGCATGGTTCAGCAGTGTTTTCCCTGGTCCTTCGATACACCCTGAACGCCTGATTAATTTTTAATTCTTTTATGGATTCATTAGGAATGGCAGTCATTTAAGTGCTCAAAATTTTAGATAGAAATGCCAGAATCTCTGAATAGCAGTCTAATCTTTTTCATGCTGATTATTGCCTCAATTATAAATTATCACTGTTGCAACATGACTAGTGATGTGGCCAAATTACATTTCAGGGAAAAATAAATAGAAACATAGCTTTTTGGGGCCTGTTTGGTGCCGTTGTGGAAATGGCGGAGAAGCAGGGGATTAAAGGTCAGTCACCTGCTGTGTTTACGGCTGCTAATGGAGAACGAAATAGGGAGAAAGGTGATTGAGTGCCGATGTTGGAACTGGACCTGGTATTAATTTCTCAGTAATGAGTCTATGAGAACAATGAGAGGCAGAGAACACATGCGACCCTGAGGTGACCTGGGCCTTTCAGCTCCGCGGAAAGAACACCTTTCTTCTTCTCCCCCAACCCCATGGCTGAGCTCCCTCTCCCTCTCCCTCCTCCTCTTCCTCTTCTGCAAGATGTTTTCATTCGGGGCCCCTGCCGCTTTTATCATTTGTGTCGACCCGCTCAGATAATTGCTCGTTAAAGTGTTTCAGAGCAGGTGCAGGAGGGTTGTTTTGTGCCCGGGGGATGGATGCTCTACTGTTTCTACTGTACTTCGGTTGCCTGACTGAAAGAGAGAGCCATTTCGTCCATGTCGTTGCACCCCACCCGCCCCTCCCCCACAGCTCAACATACCCACACAAATACAACTGGCATAAAAACAAATGCCTGTTTTCATAGGTGCGCGCGAAAAATTAGGGAAGGCTCAGGAAAGAGCACGGCAAAAGCAAATTACTTTTGGAGGGATTTCAACAGCGTGATTTATTCCCTGGAGCCATTAGAGCAACAGCATAAATAAAGAGTGGGCCAAACTCTGTTATGTCCCAGATTTGTGTACTCGAATAAAGCTGGATCTTTGGGCTCCAGTTTTGTTGTCAAGGCGCAATGTCAACGCACAATCGCTAATTCAGGATGGTGGCACATTAAGCATGTCCAACTCTGTGACAAGACAGGGTAGTGCACAGTCGCAAACGGACAAAATGAGTAATTCTACTATTGCCCAGGTGAGTTTTTTTCGTTGCAGTTCTCATAAAACTATAGCCTCTAGCCTTTATTACTTATTACTACCTGGGCACAATGCCTTGGACAGTGTTACTGCAGGGGTAGACACCCCATCAAATCTGAAGGACACAAACTTCACCTGACCTTTACACATACTATTAGCCATACCAATATCTTGTTTTTCTCGTTTACATTTTATGAAAAGCTCTGTAATATTGGGTAGAGTACTCCATCAGTCATATTAATTCATATCCGTTGCCCAACCCCCAACTTTTATGGATGTAAAATATAGATATGATCCCCACACCACAGCTCAACAATCAGCAGTCATCAGCACCCCCTGGCACAACAATATCATCAGAAATTGCTTTGTTAATACTGGCATTTTATTCCATTTTATTGTAGTGAACATTTAATATTTTACATAATAAAAACCAGTGCACATACATACATACATACATATACATATTTTTAAAATCATGTATCTTACACAATTCGACCGATTTAGAGAAGGCCTCTCTTTCTCTCGTTTATGGCATTGAACCACTCTTTACAAGTACAAAGCTTTGAACTGCTCAGCTGAATACAGATTACATTTCAAATACTATTTTATTGAACGATTTGCCTCAGAATGAGGGGAAATATAGAACATCCACAAAACAGTGTTATGTGGTGGACAATGTATCGCTTATTTAGCCCTATCTGTTCATATGCGCCCATTAGAACGTCACCAAACTAGCACATAATGCACTGTGTTTGAGTTAATAGGTGGTCTGGGTGGACGAAAATGCGAACTAATTATCAGTCATGAAACTTTCCAGTGCCAAATGTTTTAATTGACACACTGGGGCTGCCCAACCCATGTTGACGCAAACATCACTACTGTTGACCACAAAACTACTCAATTGGACGGAGGCGATAAATATTCCACTTGAAATGGACAAAACTAGTAATTACACTACCGTCCAGGTGCGTTTTCACAACAGTCCCGACCAAACTCTGATAAATTACTGGTTACTATGGCTTTTTTTTTTTTGCCTGCACGTCTTTGTCGAGGAAAACATAGGAATTTTACCCCTTTGGTTTCTGTTTCTCTGTTTTGGAATGTTGTTTTGTAATTAAAAATAGTTTAGAGATGAAATATGTTGATCTAGTCTACCAGAAGGGTTTTTAAGAATTAGAATTAACCTTCTCCTGGATTATACTGTAACCCCAGATTTGTCGATTTCAAATGTAATTGTAAATCACTGCTTTTTAAAATGGTATTTCATACGTACTTATGGTTTGGTGACCAAGCTGTGATTATGGTGTTGAATGTCAGAGCTAGAACAAAAAATACTCAAGTCCTGTGTTTATTTTTCCTATCGTCCACAATAATACTTAAAACAAACTCCAGATATGCTCAAGATAAGACTATTTCATCAACAAGTTCATAATTAATTTATGAATAAGAAAAAATATGACTGAAACCCCCCCCAGGCTGAAAAGCCAGAAAAGCCAGACTAGCCGCACAGTTAAGTTGCAAATTGAATAAATATGATGAATGGTTGGTCGCATTCTTTAAAATTACTATTACAGGGCTCCACAACTATGTACAGACCTTTTTTGTCTGTTGTGGGCTGAGAAAATAATATATTAATTTCATGCCCAAACTACCATTATCACCATCAGGCTCTCATTAAAATTGTCGTACAAAATATCTATGATATATTATTCTACTGTTAATAATATTATAGGAAGTGTAGAAATATACCTGAGGGTACTGCAGAAAAGTATCTAACTGCTTTGCTTCAATTGCATTATCTTGTACACACAGTTTGATATTGAGTAGGCTATGCATTTCACCTAAAAACATTTGTCCTACACAACTGCTTACTGTAATTTTGCAGCAATGTTTCATTAATGTATTCATTGCATGGCAGTGAAACATATTCATTAAATCCAACCAAATGAGCTCGTGGACTTGGGGCTTTGATGCGCACATGCCGGGCTGAATAGCATCACACGAGGGAGTGAATTGTGTGGGTAAATGTAAATGATTTACATTATTATGTATTATTAATTAGAATGTTTTTCTCCTCAGCGCTGCTCCGCAGCTTCGATTAACGTAATCTGGGTTACGTGTAAATGGCACGCAATAAAATATATATTTTTCCCTCCCCGAATGCCATATGTTTTTTCTGCTTCGCTAGAGTCATTTAATGCGATTTTAAAAATGCATGTTAAAACAACATTGTACTGTAACAGCACTGATCCATTTGAGGCAGGCCTGCCTCCTGCACGCATGACATGCGCCCCACTGTATTGTGTTACTTCTTTTAATTAGTTCCACAAACTCTACAGCGCATGCAGTATTTACCCCTGACGTTTAGCTTCCACCATAAAACCGAGCCTCGGTCATACAAATGAGTTACAAAATTGGGGAAAAAAGGGTAACTGAGAAAATTACTCCCTTTTTATTTGGATGGGGGGACTGGGGGGGTTTCTATAGTCATATCCTACCCTTTCTGGTTCTAATTAAAACACTGTATAGAGGGGAAAAGCGACATCATAATAAATGAAGTACCGTTTCAGTCACGGCTTCCCGTGGGATCTTCTGCCCATTGCATGCCGAACACTCCCCATTAAACACACTAAACTCTTGTCTGCTTTAATGGGATGGGTAGTATTCCTCTGCCGTCCCCCTGCTGTGCGCATGTGTGCGTGTGTCCTGGGATAATCGTCCCCTGCGCTGCCTGCACCGTCTACCGCTGCTCCAGTTCGGCTGGACGCCGGTGACGTTCAATTTAGCTTCAAAGAACCAGAAATAACAAACCTAAAATACTGCCACTGCGCCGATGCTGTTTTCGTTTTGTCTCAAACATAAATAAGATAAAACGGAAAACGAGAATGAGGGACAATAACAAGGAGGAAAAAAGCTCTGTCTTAAAAGTTTTAGTAACGTCTCCAAGCCAAATGAATTTGGATTGAATCGTCCTCCCGAGTTTCTAACGAGAAGCTGCCTGGAGTGTGGGGCAGCGTCACAAGCCTCCTAAAGTGAATCAAAGCAAATTAATATACTGAAATATCACAACAAGCGGGGAGGTGTCAGACTGGATTGAGGCCGACAAGTTTCAATTTGGCCTGTCCCTCGCAATACCGTTAAAAGTGGTTCAGTGAAAAAGTAAATCCTAGGGAAAGATCGTGCTTGGACCTTCATTTAATACCTTGCGTTGTATAAGGGCCATTCATTCACATTGACTTTTCCTAAAACACTTAAATGCTTTCAAGTTCTAATTAGACACACGTTTAATGATAACTGTGAGATAAGCTGTGGACATGTGTCCTGAAATTGGCCCTAGGTATACTTTAAAGGAGTGGCAGTTGTGCAAATTCAAATTCGGCCATTTATTTGTTCAGGTTTACATAGTAGCTACTCTTGTCACTGGTTTGGATTTCCCATTTTCTCACTGCCTTTTGGTGGATTGTTTCTACATCACCTCCATTTCACTGTGCAGCCTTGTCAAATCTGTAGTCTACCGTTCCCGGATATTGTAACATGACATGTCTTTCAAAGAGTGTTATGCCACAGGATATTTCACGGATAAATTGAAAATGGTGCTTTTCTCGTGCAGTAGATCTTAACTGGTTGCTATGTTCATTCTTTTTTGTCTCATCCTGTCACTTGATACCAAAACATTTTTTCAAAATGGAACTGACGGTTCAAATGACTTTTCTTTTTAGAATTATTTTAACAGGTACATCAAAACAAAGTCATATTTATTCATTTCAGGGAAGTTAAAAAGGGAAGACATCTCCCCTCGGACGTGTTATAGGCCTATTTCTTCATTTGTGAAGACCTCTTTATTTCTAGCTAGAGTAGTTGTTAAGTCTCAGTAAAATTTTAATCCTAGCCATGCGACCGCTCATATTTTATTCATATCGCTCTCAGGGCACCGTGCCACATGCAGTTGCCCCTTTCCTTGATGCATCTCATCTGATTTCCACCAGGACAGCCGAACGTGTCATCCATACAGGCCCTTGGCAGTGACTAAAGCACTTTCCGGCCGGCAGCTTAAAAAAAAAAGTTAAGAGCGAGCGCCTTCAGGAAGCGCCTCTGGTAAGTTTGGTCAGGTCTTAGTGGATCACTGAGGAGAGCACTCCGTTTATATTTATGGAAATGGTTCATGGAAGCAGCAGGCCTTTCCAATGGGTGGCGTCAAAACGCGCGGTTTGATATAAGTGGTCTTTGTTAATTGCCCATGTTGCACGGTACAGCGTTTTGGCTCTTTGTTTACGTGCACGCAATATTTAATTGGGCTTTAAACATGCAAGAAGCTTTTTTGTATCGTTTGTAAAGTGCACATCCAGTGCACATGCATAATGTAATTCTCATTTCATCTTTGTTGCGGTCGAAATGTTTATGATCTTACTGATGACATCACTGTAGCTGAGTGGAATCATAAAAGGTGTCTATGCTTCAGAAACACGCAAAGGCAAAACTGTCGCTTGTCATTCTCAGCGCTGGTACGCTGTGGGTCGGGGGCACTGCTTGCCCTTTAAACCCGAAGGTGCCCTGACGCACATTAATGTCCGGGAATTCAAATATCGCACCTTTCGGAGTAACTGCGGACCGCAGGATGAGTGTGAGAGCAGACATCCTAATGCACAGCAAATAGAAGCAGCAAGTCTACTGCATTCCTGCTCCCAGCGGCCATGTAAACGTCTCCTAGCCACCAGTATATCATTTCAAACTGCGCGGATCCAGCTGCTTTATGAAAGCTGTAAACAGGCAGGTAGCTCTGTGTGTATTTGACAGGGCTCTGTACTCCTTTTAGAATGGGTGTTTTCACCAAGGCTATTTTTTTTTAAAGGTAACCATGTGTTTTCATTGACTAGAAAGTATTTAATTGGGAGTAGAATCACTCAGTCGATTGGAGAGGTTCTTGACCCAGGTCGATGTAGTCCTTTGACTGGCTACTTTTTGAGTAATGTGTAAAGCGCTTACCGCTTCATGTTATAGGCTTTATGTTGGTTTATCCGTGTAGTTAATTTATTTGTATTATTTTTTAAATGTGAATTTAATTTCTCAGGCATATGCAAGCGGGCATGCAATTTCCATTACTTTGCCATCTGCTGCCATTCCATTCCAATAAAGAAAAAAAGAACAGAATAAATCCTCCAATCGCCTCACCTAAAATAATTTGTTTTCATTTTTGTGCATATTTAACTTGCAACGCTGTTTGAATTGTAAGGGTCAACTAAAAGCCATTGACAATGGCAGTTTTACCAGGATCAATCACAGTCACATGGATTGTAACATGTTATGCACTTTTAATGTGATTTTTATCTATTTATGTCAATTAAATTAGCTAATTACTGAAGTTGTACAAATATTAATATACTATCATTGACTGTTAGCATCAAAACTATTGTGCTTGGTTCAGATTGTGCTATTTGTGATGAAAATGGTTTATCAGTGTATCTTTAATTGTTGATAGATGTGTTGCAGTGTACAGTAGTCTGTAACCTTACAACAGAACAGTCAAATGTGCTTTATTACTATGGATCATCATAGCCAAAGAAAACTAATCTACTCTGTTGCAAATGGCTGTCTAAAGCCAGGACAATGTTTTTAAATGAATCCCACTCTCACAGAGGAATCGCTGACCCAATTATCCTGACAGGTCACCGGTTGTGGTTCCTGGGCCCTTATTACTCACAGCGCAACGGGCAAAGCAATTCCTTTATATAAAGCCCCAAAACCAAACCGACGTTGTGAGACTGACCTTTTCCTTTTATTCCGAAGCTCTTTGCTCCTCGTTTTGTGCGGAGTGAACCAGCGAAGCAGGCTAAAACGGGTCCCTTAGGCATCGGGTGTTCTTGTTCCTGGCCCGAAGGAGAATGCTGGTCTGATTTGTGAACTTTTATTTTTCTCCCTGCGTCTCACTGAAGATATATACAGAAATGATATTACCATAAAACTTCATGCTTGAAGGAATTAAGTCACTCGCAATCCCACTTGCAACTGAGATCATGCAGCCCTCTGGTCCTCTGTGATGGAGAATGGCCTTGCTGCTCTATACTCCTGTGAGTGTTAGAATTTGTTAAGAAGCTGTTTGGAGAGTGTAGTCAGGGAACAAAGGTGCAAGTGAACACACAGCTGGCCATAGATGTCGGGGCATGGATTCTACAGACCCAAAACCCGCTTCCGTGTTTTATCAGGCCTCTGTTGTTTAGAAATCAAAGAGACACGAGCACATTTAACCCTTAACCCCCCAAGTAAACACAACCATAAATAAGCGAAATAAAAAGTAACGGCAATCGTTACACTACAGCAGTTCATTGCAGCGCATACAATAATGCCTTCATTAACCGGACTCTGTAAATCACCTAGTGTGGTAGTATGTGCTCTAAAGATCAATGACTTCAGCGTAATGCTTGTGGATGGGAATAATTGTCAGTGTGGCATTTGTGGGAAAAAACAAAAAAAACAACAAATATTATTGTCTTTCCGGGCTTGCCAACATTCTGGAGAATGTATGTTGCATTTGTTTGCTATTGTGAAGAGGAATGGGAACGGGCCTCGTGAGATTGTTTGTTAAAGGGACATGCCTTTTTGTTTAGCATGCTTGGGCACAGCAGGGAATGGGGCGTCTCTCCACGATGCGAACGTCCCTGGAGCTCGTGACCTGATAAAGACGTGGGAGAGTCCCTTCAATTGTGGCACTAGTGCAGCGAATTTGAACCCGCACAGTGTACTCCGAGGTGGCTCCTTTTCTTTGTTTTAAATTGCGCACAGAAAAAACTGATACAAAATGCGCTTGCGATGCTAATTAGCCACCGTACATCTTTGATGCAGATGAATATATACGGGATGTTCTTTTTTATCTGTTAAAATGAAAACACAAACCAAAACAGAGGCTGAAGATTGGTTTGGTGTGCTCTAGTCTCCGCAAGTACTCGAAACCGTTTTTGCTGAGAGGCAAAGAGCACAACTTTTTGCCACAATCTATTTGCACTTGCAAGGCACATTTCTTCCTCCACCTGAAGTGTTTTTGGTTGTTCTACACACTTTAGTGTCATCTTAGTGTTTTTCTGTTATAGTGGGTGAAGAGAGGGCAAGTAGGAAAATGTTTGAATCTTCAGCCTGTATATTGATTTCCAGCTCTCAGAACTAAATGAAATGGGGTAAAGTGTGACAAACTGCATTTGATAGAGCTGTACAAGCCAAGGGCGTATGCCACGCAAGCCATAGCAAAATCCAGCTTATTGTATTATTAGCATTTTCTTTTTGAATTCTGTTGTGTGCACATGTTTTTTTTGGTTTCCACACCATGTAATGTTTTTCAGGGGGAAAAAAATGTGTTTCATAAATTGCCCTGACTTCATATGTCATTTAAGATGCATCGATGAAAAAAATCTTCTTCCACAGAAAAAAAATTTTTTTTTTATCTTCAAAAAGCATGATCTTTTCCTGAGGGACTTTCATACTTCATCTGTGGCGCCTCATTGTAGAATTTCCATTTTCTTGGTTTGAAGATACAATAAAGACTTATGTTTGATGCTCTGTGATGTGGTTTCGTCCAAGAGCAAAACAATTCTTTATTTTTTAAAGAAAATCCCATATTCCCAAATGAATTGATAATTACAAACAGCATTGACGAGATCTGCGGCTTATGCAGGGCTGCAAAATATGGGCCTATTGCTGGAGGATCTGTTTTATGACTTTGGAAGGGGGGAAAAATAATTAGAAATCCTTATGACAGTTCTTAGGAGAATACGAAAAGACATACGATCTGCAGCTTGACTTTTGACACTGTCAGTACATTTTTATTTCATGTCATTTCGTGTTTGCTGCTCTTTAAAGGAATGGAGATCTTTTTGCCTGAGTGTATGAACCTTAATGTACTTGGTTTTGCCTCTGCTGGGGGTCATCAGCTTGAAATTCGGGGACGTGAAAAAAGGCCATTGGGATATCATTGGAAGGGCCTTACAATATGTGTATGGAGCAACTCAGAGTTTAACATGAACGGTTGTCTGATTGCCCAGGGCAAGACAAAACTGGCATCGGGCAAGTACTGATCGCAAGCATGATTTTCAAGCTTTCATACCAGTTTGTGCAATCTGATTTGTGTCAAATGTCAGTAGTTGAGATGATGTTACATCGATTGCACAATATGATTTGGGGTCATATGGCTTATAAAGGCCTGCTAACGCGTGCTAAGCCAATCAACTATTTAGTTACACCTTCCTATTTGTGCTAGCCATGCCCCTATATGGTGATCCCGGAGCTTTATTTGTGTGGCTCCCATCCCTACCTGCTCAATCATGCCAGCCAATCATGCAGTGCGACCGCCTCTCACACAGTGGCCTACACAATAAAGGTCATTAGTATGAAGGTAAAAGGAATAACCACATTAAATTAAGACCTTGCCATATTCTGTTTTTAAAATGTGGCATATGCACACATTTACAAAGTGTTTTTGGAATATTGCCAATATCGAATAATGCAAGGTTAGCAAGTTAACCAGATGTGCAGTGACTAGGTCTAATTTGATCAACGTTTGTGTTTTTAGAATCCGAATTAAACATTAGACTTCCCTGACAATCCTTGACTCATAAAAATAAAATTATGTAGCCAACTTGCCTAATTAACTTAGCAAGATAGCTACATGCTGTTCACCTTCCACGACTAACAATTTCCAGCTTTCAATTTCCAACAGATGACTGGTGCAATTGGTATTGTGATAGAAAACTGCTTAGAAAGCTGCCATACCACATCATTTTATGTAATTTGATCTTTTTAACAATGTTCAGAAAATAAAAAGTAGACAAAGTTTGTGAAATTGTGAAAGTATGAACTTAGTTTGTGTTGTAATTTTCTTGACTAAGAGTACAGGGGATGAATTACAGGAAAAAAACAAAATGCCTTTCCCATTTTATCTCACACATCCAAGATAGGATTTTTTCTAAATTCATATTACAGAAACAAATCCTAACAAATTTTAGGAATCTTATCTTTCCTGGCTCCATCCTGTCTCCGTTTACGTCATCCTAACTGTTAAACATTCAAATCCAATGGAAATCAGAATCTGTTATGATCCTTTCATGTCTGTTTCTCAGTATATGTGCAACTTTAGAATGAACATCACCTTGTGCACTGAAAAAACAACTGTCAATTAGCCTGCTGGGCTGTCAATTTACAACCATAGTTTCTCTATCAAAATGGAAGGTTTTTGGATTCGCTTGAGTTAAACGTTGTTTAGAACTTAGGACAGCTCCGAGGCTCTCCTAAGTTTAAGACACTTTATTTCGAAATTTCAGCAAGTTAGGCTGCTTCTGTAATAGCTGTTCCAGAAGTTAGGATAAGACAATGGAGTTAGGAACTGTTGTTCTGTATTCGCAAAATTCCTAAATTGCGTCCAAAGTAGTGATAACTTACGATTTTATAGTTAAGATATTTCTGTAATATGCCCCACAGCTGTCTAAATTAGTTAACATTTTTATAATTCCAGAATGAAAAACTGCTATAGGCTACATTACTTTTAAAATATAATCTGCCAAAAATAAAAAAAGACTAAAGGATGATGTTTGATGTAATTTTATTTACAAAGAGAATAGTTGATATATCTAAACAGTATATACATATATATGTATATTTAAGAAATACACCATGACAAGCTGTGTGTTCTCAGGATATATATGCACGCCTGGGGTGGTGATGCTGCTCCCACCCCAGAAGTGTGTATATATCCAGATAACGCATGCATTGGAGTGGTTTATTCCACTTATACCATGTCTACTAGCCACAGCAAATATTAACATGCAAAAGTATTAACAAATCAAACCATTATCAAGTAAAGTATCAAGCGCTAACATTAGCTAGCTAGCTAACATGAATTACCTAACTTAACAAGCTTGTAAACTAGTGAAGTATAGTATGTTGTTGTAGCCAGCTAACATAGCTAGCTAGATTAGTTACCTAACAATGCATAAAACCAGCTTGCTATAGGAGTTTATGAGACTCGTACCATAGCTGAAGAGTTAGAAAAAGTTGATAGTGGTGCTAGCTCGATAGGTAATGTCAGAAAACCTTTGTAGCACTTGCCATATAATATACCTCTCAAGAAGCTGCAGTTCTTTATGATGCTCAAGACGTTGCTATAGGCACTCTTAACTCCACCCAGACCACCTCTTAACTCAAATGTATTGCGTTATGTGGTAGTTTGATGACGTTATTAATGTGCACATATGAACAGATAGGGCAGATAAGGTGTTAGGGTGACCAGATGTACCACATTGTGTGGGACAGTCCCGCATTTTAATAAAATAATATTTAGCTTTGTTATTTTTATTATCACTGCATTTTCAATAAAGTATGAACTTTTTACAGATACAAAATGTGAATATGTGTCCAGTAAATCCATCCTGCTTGTCTTACATTTGGACTGTTTGGTCACCCTACAGATAACAGATGACTGATCTGTACACCCGTCAATGACCTAATATAAGATACGTGTTTTAAAATATAAAAAAATGCATGTATGCGCACTGGTTTTTGTTATGTTAAATATTAAACATTCATCTCAATAAAATGGAGTACATAATTGGATGGCATCTCACGCACCAATACTGTGAGCGAATGCAGGGTTTGGAGAGATAAAGGGTATGGGAGAGGAAGGACCTTTTGAGCTGAGCACAACATCAATTAAACATAGTAAATACAGATGATAAACAGATTTTAATAGGGGAGGCCTAAATGAAAATACACAATATAATCTAAACTTCCTTATCACGTACACCTAGAGTAGGCTATAACCGTTTCTTACTGAGAAAAGAAAGCAATACACATGCACATTAGTTTTAGGGTGACCATATTCAAACAGTCCAAATGCGGGACATTGAGGGACGGGAGAGGTGGAATAGATGTATGTTAGCAATATTTTTTCCTGATATTGTTGAGCGGGGGTGCTGATGCTTGTGTTGAGGGGGTCATATTCATATTTTATATCCATAAAAGTTTGTACTTTGTTTAAAATGCGGTAATAATCACAAGAAGGAAGCGAGAGAAACCTGAAACAACGTGACGTTATTGAAAAATCTATATGGTACAACTGTGGGACAGCTGGTCAGCCTATTTGATTTAGTTTAGTATAATATACTGTCCCAATATGTACAAAATTTTATTGTGGTAAAAGCAAGTCTCATAACTTGCTCATCTCAAGACATGGCCCTTGTTTTTCATCAGACATGAAGCTATGGCAAAGGTATTAAAGGGTGATCTGATTGGCCATACTGAATCAAACCCTCAACACACCCACAGGTAATGTATTCCATTTAAACCAACCTCTTTTACAACTGTGCCACAGGTGCACTATCGTCTCTTGTTACAAAATCACCGGAATAGACTTGCCTTACTGCGCCTTTGTCCTTGATTATTGCTACTGTCTGCGCATTGCACTTTAACAATGAAACTAGAGCCTCTAGTGGTAAAACAAAGCCTCTGCTATAATTGTGGGGAAGCTGCTCTCTCTGGGTTAATGGGTGAGTGAGGGACATAAATGTTCCCAGTGCTGCTCTGTCAAAGCCGAAATCATGTACCTTCACTACATAACCCATGAAGATTCAACCCTTTCATCAGCCTTTTCTCCCCTTCTTATTCAACACTTTCTCCACAAATTGTTTCAGGCCGCATGTAAAATGTGTGATATCAACGTTTTTGCCACTTGGGTCGATGCGTAAGAACTAATGCAATTTTAATGAGGCTTACAAAATAATATTCTAGCTATGCAGTTTCCATTCTGCTTAAACAGCAATAAAACAGCAACAGGAATACTCTCTTTTTTTTCAAAAGATAGATTTTATGTAAACTTGGCCATGAAATCGTGACGAGGAGGTAGCTAGGAAATAAGAGGGTCCATTTGTTAAACCGTTGGCCTCTGTGGAAAGCAGAACCGGAACTTAAGTAGAAAAACTACTTGAAAGGGAATGCACAGGGTCATGATTTTTTTCTGATGTGGTCAAAAAAGAACGCATTACCATCTTTGTGATACAGGACAATGCTCTCAGCCTTCTCCGCCTGCTTTTTTCCTGAATCGCAGGCAGTTGAGCCCGGCCACACGGCCTTAATGATCCACTGCTAATGCCTCTGAAATATTCCCCATACATCTGAATACAGCCACTAGAAAAGGACATTTACATCCTGCGACCTGAAAGCAAACAGGCCTACCTCTATCGGATCAGATCGGCGTTAGTGCCACGTCTACAGTTGCTAGGCTACAGTGGACCATAGCACTTCTGTGTGGTTCATTTTGACCATGTTCTTTTGTATAACCAGAACATTCTTTAATGTAAAGTCAGTGCAGAGTGACTAATCCTGCCCCCCCCCCCTTTCAAATGACATTTAAAGGACAGAGTGGGACTCCTAATGCTTGCCAAGCCTGGTGTCACTCGGGCTTGCAGGTGCTGTAAGGTACGTGACAGGATGTTCTCAGATGCCCAGGCGAAAGCTCTAAAATAAAAATAAAAAACGAGGTCTAGCCTGCAAAAACAGCTGACCTTTTTTGGTTTCCATCTCTGTGGATCAGTAGAGACACAAAACTGTGGGCGATCTATTTGCTCCCAATTCACGAGGAGTGGCTTCGGGTGAACCGTGGTTCGTCACAGCAGAAGACAGGCCAGCCAAATGTCAGTGCCGTGCTCTCCCAAAGAGAGGGCCAGGCCAGTTTGCGCTGTTAAACAATTTGTCCTCTGTGCAGGGAGGACAGCAGCTTGAAATGCTATAAGAATGGAACGGTCAGTTACCCCCACCTGATCCAGTTCCATTGTAACTCTTCAGTCTCTCTTCTGCCCTTTCCGTTATCGAAAATGCATTTTATTGAGAAATTCAACTGTTGAAAATTGAGAAATCAGGGGGAACCCCCAAGTGGCGCAACTGGTAAAGGCACTTGTTCTATGTGGTTTGGGCTCTGTCCGGGAGTCCTGTTCAGGCCCAGCGATTGGAGTTTTCCACGTGCAAACAACTCTGTGTGTGTCAGAGTTACGGTCGACGACTTGGCAGTTTCTGTCTTGGGAGGCAGTTGAGTTCGCCTTGGTCACTGCCGAGAACAGTGAACAGTTTTTTTGGGGGTTTTTTACTGAGAGATTAGGATTGTTTTTTTCACACAGTTTTGCTAAATGACCAATGTGCATTGAACCATAGGCTCTAATCTTTACATGCATGCTACTGCAATATATCATCTCGCAGGTCTCTTGGAGGAAGCCCTAATGAATGTTGTGAAACAACAACACGGGACGTGCACATGTATGAAGAATAAAAACAACGCTTTATCACCGGCACGGTTCTGCATTTGCAGCGATGGTGAGTCACGTGGTCACATTTGTCGCCCTGGCGGCACCATGCTGTTTGGCATATCTCTCCCACCACATTAGCTTTGTGCGCGGCGGGACGCCTCGCGATCCCTCTTCATTCTCGTTTAACATCAGGTCCGCGAACCCGTAAGAACGACAACGCAGCGCGGTGAGCGCTGATGGATGTGCTCTCCAATCCCCTGTGACAGAACTAATCTGCGTCTGAGCTGTGGATCCCAGGAGATTTCGTCTGAATCAGCCCCCGCCCCCACCCCCACCCCCTCCATACTGTCCCGAACCTGCCTCAACGGTGTCCCTTGCTCAGTGTGGGGCCACTCTCCGATAATATATGTCACTCCCTAAGTGAAGGAAGCTCAGCCTCATGGTTGATCCCCAGCCAAGATTGGTTTACAGGATGCGATGGGTGCATTTGTCATTTTTATGGCAGAATCCTGCTGGGGGTGGGCCGCGAGGATTTGGGTCGGGGGACGTAGCTGGGTGGCGGCGGGGGTTCAAAACAGCGGTTTTCTCTGGCCTGCATGCCAACGGACAGGGGTCCCGAAATCAATGTGGACATCACAACCACAGGGCAACAGGCTCCTCCGCTGCCTTGATTTGTCTGACGCGAGCTCGCTCTATGTCAGGGCACTGTCGTAATCTGTGATCCCGCAGTATTTCCTCGAGGTTAACGCCGTGCATCAGGCGGGATTGTGCCTGTCCAAAACCGACTTTTTGCAATCGCACATGCATTACCATTCCAACAAATCAAGACCTTTACCGTTTCAAGGAGCAAAATAAATCTTGTTTCCTCTAAATGCATTTTATATCTCAGCTTGCCATCTTAATGCGCGCATGGCCTTATAGTAAAATGAAATCAGTGCAACGTATGCCGTCAAAGCGATGTATGCAGTGTAATAAAGGGGTACCTGCTGTGCCTGGTTTACAGGCTCAATTATACCGCTCAGGCCTGTGGATAAATTCCCATTGGCAATGATTACACATTGTGTCTGTACCTGTTGTGGGCCCTGTTTTGCATATTGTTAATTTATCGGGATGGCTTTTTGATGCGGGGGGACGGTACCCGTGTCAGAAACGGCGAGGCAATTATGCATGGAAACTGGAGGCTGGTGACACAATAGCATTTGTCTCAGAAATGCCAAGCCATGGAAGTGACACCATGATTTGATGAAGGTCGCATGCATGCGTCCAAGGACTGGTCCCTCAAACCCACTGGGGTGGATGAAATTCACAAACGCCCATGTCCCACAGAGGCCTGCCTTGAAATTAAGGATGCATGCTGTATTAAATTTTGCAAACGCTTTTGTGTTGCCGACGGGTCATAGGTGAATATGACAGAGAACATGAGGCGACCCATCAGTCACTCTGTGTGTCCCTGCTGTTGCAACCGCAATGATGGAACGTCTCATTATTATCCAAATAAAATGTTTTTACTGTGACCTAGAAATGATGTAACCATATTGCTTATTCTGAATATCATTGTTTTATTACTTTTTGTTGGGCTTTTTTTCTTTTATATCTATTATGTTTTTGGTTCTGAAATTTCTTTCATTTCTTTCCAAAAAAAAAAATCCACATTTTCAATCCACATTTTTATATTGTATTACACCAGGTCTTAAGCATGAACTGAATAAATACTGAATACAAATATGATATCAAAGACTGAATCGGTTATGTTCTCATTGATCTCACTCTATGTCATCGGCCACATATTACTAACCATCATTAAACAATCAGTACATAGCTAAAGATTAGGTTATCTAACTAATACCTTAAAACTATGTCAGAATGATTTCATTTACATTATGGTCAATTTCGTTGTTTCATATTATTGTTAATCGTTGAATGTTTTGCCATTGAGTGTTGACTTTGGCAACTGACCTCTCAACCAAAAGTGATCATACAGTTAACACTGCTATTTGTTAACTAATTATTTTCTAAAAAAGAAAATGTATAATCAGTATCAATAGTAATGTATTTCTTACATACCTGTAGAAGGTAAGGCAGACACACCCTTATCAATGGCAACTTACACAACTTTTTTTTTACATACCATCTGTTTATACAGCTACAGGCAGGCTAAATAATCTGCTCAAGGGTACAACAGCAGTGGTTGGTATTTGAACCTGCAACTTCTGTCTGTTTCTTAGCCGCTACTATATTGCCACCCTAGTTTGTATCTGATCTCGTCTGATTTGTTATCAGTAATCATAGCACGTGTGCAAAGAAAGCCGTCTACATTAAGGGTGTCTCCAGATAGGGGGTCAGTGAGTTCTGTCTCGAAGGAGGCAGATCATCGCCGACCTTGGAGAGTAGCTTGCCCCATACAGATGGGTGGCGAGTTCGTGTGAGAGGGTTAATCAAAATAAATAGAGGGTATAATTGGCTTCCAATTTGGGGAGAAAAACGGGAAAAAAATCTGAAAGAAAATAAAAAATCTCTGTATACCTTTTTTCACACTAAACAATTGAACTTGTCTTTTGTGGTCATTTGAGGCATTATTGTGGTAAAGAATAACATGTGCAGATCCACAATTAAATACAGTGTGATATAAGAATAACTGATATAAATCGTTTTTTAGGATGAGAACTATACACTTTTTATTATTTTTATTATAGCTGCACAGCCATTACAGTACATTTGAAACTTCTCATAGGGTGGAAATGGAGAAATTTGAAAATGTTCAATGTTTTCTCTTCTTTTAAGCTTTGGTGATCATCTTCAGCTGAAACTTAAACTGATTAACCATTGATATGGCAAGGACTGCCCTGGCAAAACAACATCCGGAAGCATCTGGAATAACATTAGTGCAATCTGGTGAAAAGAATGTGTTACTGACCCGACAGACGGGGCTTCACACAACTTTATGGAAAGAAAATATGCAACAACAGCACGTGGTGAAAGTTTACCAAGTTTCACTCCCCAGCGCTTTCTCTTTTTTAAAAGGCATTTGTGGCAAGGGTGGTCGAGAGACGATTTCAGGGGCCGCCATGTCCCGGATCTGCTCCTCAGCGGCCTGGCACTTGGAGGGGGCGAGCCGATAAGGACGGATGGGCAGAGCAGAGCCAGTGTCAATGGTGTGTTGGACCAACCCCGTCCGTGTGCAGTCTTCATCCCTGGCGGCGAAGCTATTGGCATACAGCTGCTTCAGCTGTTGCGAGCGGTCCAAGCCGTTGCTGCTGCATTGCCACAGGTCGTGGACAGCCCGAGCCATTTAGGTGGTCAGCGGGGCAGACGAGGCAGGTGGTGGCGAGGGCAGTGCAGGGCGGCGCTTCCTGGTCGCCAAGACAGACATGCACCGCGACCATCCAGCTAACACACAAAAGGGCTAACAATAACACATAACAACGTTAAGCAACACAATAAGCTAATTAACACAGGGGGGAACGAACAAACACACAACAGCGTTCCCCCATGATGCCCCACACACATTTCTGCGTAGCGACCCCCCTGGATCGCTACAATATATATATCTTAGCACAATTGATTGATAGTATTGATGACAAATAAAAGATCTGACCCAAGAGTGAAACAATATTATTTTCTCTTTCCCTTTGCCGCCTCAAATCGAAAGCATCTGACCGTCATAAATTTGAATCAGACGCAAAACAACGTGCGCTTTCCTCCTGTCGAAGCACAAACACATGGGCCGGTATGAGAGAGGTTTTAACTTAGGCGGTGTCTTCGTGCGTACACGTGGGGCTAGGAATGTGGAGGGCTATGCTGGCCTGGGGTCAGCGAGATGCCGTCAGGGCCCGGGGTGGCTGATTGATCTGGGCAAGGCCGTAACCATGGCGTCAACATTGGGGGGGACCAAATCAATTTATTTATATTTTTTATATCAGCTAGGCTATATATTGGGGGGGACATTTTGAGCATATCTGAATATTGGGGGGGATGTGTCCCCCCCAATATATATGGTAATTTCGGCCTTGGATCTGGGGGTGTTAAACCGGGGGGGTCGCGCTCACGGCCCATTGGCTCTCTGACTGCAGGGGGCCAAGCGTGCAGACCCTGATACACCTGACGTCACACTTCCTGTTTTGTGTGTTGCAAAGACAAATGCACTTTTCTCCGTGGCAGTGGTAAACAAATATATACTGTCTTGCGGAGCGCCTTGCTGTTGGTGAATATAAGCTGCTGTTGAAAATGTCAAAAAGGTGTCATCAAAACCAACGAAGACAGCTGGCTTGATATGTCTCCAGGTGAAGTAAATGTTTGAGCGTGTGTGTGCGCACTCGCTCGCGTGCACGCATGCACGTGTTTTGCAATTTTCTTTCCTATTGGGTCCTCATTAAATCACAAAGGCAACGAAGGGGAACTAAATTGACAAATCAAATTCAATACACTCCCGCCGCTGCGCCGTGCGAATTTGGATCCTGCTCCGTGTGACAGGGCGCTACAGATCGATACGCAGACGCCTTTCAGTTCGGGCGAGTCATTTTTCATTATTAGCGATATCAGTTACACTGTGAGCCTTCACACTGTTTACATTTCTGGGGTTCAGTTAAAAGTTGTTTTTGATTGTGCCCAGAAAGATTTACCTAATTTTAAAAAGTCGCCAGTGAAATGGAAAAATGTCACATTTCTGTCTGAAACTGTGCTTATTACGGCACGACGGGCCATTTAACGTAATGCTTACATAGCATCGTTGAGTTGTGTCAGATTCGGGAATGTTTGTTCATAGAGCTGTCTCCTCGAGATGAAAAGAAATGAATTCGTACCCGGGGATAATTGGCCAAACTGCTTTTCGACGCGAACCCCTTTGTCATCACTTCCCTGACATCCCTTTGAAGAGTGTGCGGTGTCTGGTTAATTAAGGGACAATTTGTAGAAATATCAATCACTCCGCTCCCGCTCTCTTAAAAAGCGGGAGTTGAAGAAGACCATGTGAAGTAAACCTGCTGCTCCCTTGTAAATTAATTAGCGCTTTATTTTTGTCTGTCACATTTGCACACATTGGCATAATTGAATCAAACAAACACGACAGACGCAATGGCATCTTTGTCGGAATATTACTTCTGTCGTTCTTCGTCTGCGCAAAGGCGTCTGCGCAAATCATGTCTTTTGTAACACGTTTCTCGATTAGGCTTCCAAGCAAATATCATAGGAATCCAACTGTTCGTAGGAAGATATTTCACCTCTCCATCATTACAAAGGAAAAGCTCCTAGGTTATCAGCCACATGCAGCCGCATTAACCAGGTCCAAAACCTTCTTTATTAGGATTTTGTTGTTGCTGTTGAATTCATTCCCTCTATGGAATACCAACTTTTAGAGGATATTAATTCCGTTTTTGAAGCAAATATTAATCTTTTACTTTTATATTTCATTAAATCATATAATTTCAATGCAGTTTGAAATTACAATTTTTTACTACAGGCTGACACTGTAGTATAATGGTTAGGGAGCTGGGCTTGTAACTCAGAGATTGCAGGTTCGATTCCCAGGTGGAGCACTGCCGTTGTACCCTTGAGCAAGGTACTTAACTTGAATTGCTTCAGTTAATATCCAGCTGTATAAATGGATTGTATGTAAAGAAATGTAAACTGTAAGTCGCTCTGGATAAGAGTGTCTGCTAAATGCCTAAAATGTAAATGTAAATGTACATGAAATGAGATATAAGAAATTAAATGAAGCCATCTGGAACAATTTAATAAGCTATAAAAGTGAAGTATATAATACAACAACTACCATAGCAATGCTAATTTATACATGCTATAAATACCAAATACCTTTCCTGGATTTTGTTTATTGACAAAGTGACTAAACATTCCCTTTAAGCCTATTGACAATAACTTTTTGACTTTATGGATATATTGATGCAAATGCATAGCAATATATTTTTTATATACATTTGATGAAATGGAAATGTACTTTTTCAACACAAAAAATGAAGTTGATACTTATTGAAAACAAAACATTAAACAAAGTTATCGGAAGTTATGAAAATCTACTGTGAGGATGTTGAAAGTTGCAATAATGTAACAAGAATACAGTAAGAACTGTATTCGATATGTTGATGATTTTTGAATTAATTCATGACATTTTGTGTTGCCATCAGATTCACTTACTCGTATCTTAACTATTCAGTTATGCATTTTTACAGAGTATGATTAAAAAAATATATTCTAATTTGTTCTGTTTGTGTATGCGTGTGCAAATACAACTGATATTAATTGCTTTTAAATCTTCTTTCCTCTTGAAAATAATTGTTACTCTATTAATTTTGAATCAATGCCACTGCTATGAAGTTAATCCATGTTGCAAGGAAATAAAGCACAATTTTCCAGATTGTTTTTCAGACACACTGGATGCAAGGATAATGAGTATTGAGAGATGTTTTGAACGCGGGTGCTGTTTGTTCTCATTACGCGCATTATTCTGTGGCTGCGACTACAACAACTTTCAAAATCACATGAAAGCAGGTTACAGTGCTGGCTGTCTTGAAAATGTATTCTGGGCCTCAGATTCAATGTCATTTTGATGTATCCGTGCGCTTAACGATAACAGATCGTCTGCAGGAAATGGATAATCAAAACAGTTCAATACAGCCAAAGCACATTTAATGGAAATCACATTACATAATTAAACATTTTATCCAACAAGAAAAACATTGCAAAGCAGTGGATGCCGGAACTGCTGCAGGAACGTTCAGTACTTCATAAGCTCAGTCGACAATGTTAAGTAAGGTGGCTCTTGTGATCTGTCCCATTCAATTAGAGGGACCCTCCTTTTCTCTCAGTCCCGTGTGCTGTGAGCGGCTCTCAGCTTGACCTGGTGTGAGCACCTGCTAAATGCATTAAGTGTTCGAAATGAAACCGCTCCAAGTCACAACAATTTGATGATTTAGTAGCAGTCTGTTAAACCCAGCAAATGGGAGCTGGGCTTTGCCTGGGCTGCTGGAAAAGGACTGCAGTGCCCTGCAGGTTTTGCACCATTAAGGAATATGATCGGGAGATCAGAAAACTGCTTTGATTTCCCTGTCTGTCTGTTAGATGCCGAGGCTGGGGCAACAACGTCCAGGAGATTAAAATAACTACTTTAAAACAGTAAATAAGGGGCAAATTGATTGTTCAGACAAATGGATCAATAGACGGCTCAAGTGAATGTGGGCTGAAAATTAAAGATGATAGTGACACACATTTTGGGTGTGCGATAAGATTATGGCACACACCTATTTGACTATCATACTTGTGATTCACTTATATGAGTGTATCATGCATAAATGCGATTTCTTTTTCAGCAGAGGGAAGGGTTCATATGCAAAGGGGAAAGCCCCTTTAAAGTAATTAAAACACGCAGCGAATTAACCCCAGTGCCTTAATGACAAGAAGAAAAATGAAAGTGACTTCCTCCTAGCTCGTACAGATGCCCAGCAGTGTGGAGTTTCCCCGTCTCTGTACATTTGCTTTTAATTATAATATGTTTTACATAGCAATCAGTGGGAAAAGATCAATGCTTTTTCTCAGTCTCTCTCTTTAATAAAAACGCAAGTGTAATGCAGTCAACAGATATATAAAACAACTTTATGTTTAAAGTATTCAACCGAGGAAAGCTAAACAAAGATCATTTCAATACTAAGCTTTGTTTTTGCTTTAAATCTGTAATGGAGCAGCATTGCACTGCTCTAAAACCCAAATGAATCAATAATGTATACTGTAAATGTGTTGGGGTAAAATGTGAATACTTTGACAAAGTGACTTTTCTTTTTCAATCATTTTTTCAATCATAGTTTAATTTTATTTGTTGGGAAACCTTTTGTTGTTTTGCCATGTTTTAATCTACACAATTTTGTAATAGATCACTTTTTAAACTTATTTTTTGTTGTTTTATATGAACAGGAAACTGACCAATCTTCAGAAATGGTGGGATTATGATTTGTTTTCAAGGCTTGCTCGAGACAGTGTTGCTTGTAACCAACAAGTTATATTTTGCAAGTTGCGAATTCCAAGGTTGATTGGTGGAGTCATTAAAAGTCTGATTGTGTTCTGATTGTGCCAGCTCCAACTGGGAGCAGCTGAGATTCCCGTGGGGTGGACGATAATGGAGTTTCCCCTGTTTTAAAGGTGCCTGTCAGGGCTGATCTGAGTTCAGTTTAGTTTCCTTCTGTGTGGAATAGATTAGGATTTGGCTGGTCCTGTGCTGTGCAGTGCTTGCTTGAGGGCTACTCATTTTCTGCTGAAAAGCACTTTCCCGTCCCCAGGGCCCAGGGGCGCGTGCTCAAGCACTCTTTTACCCGTCTATGTGCGTGCCTGCCCGCCTTGTTGCACAGTAGTGACCCCTCTGGTCAATCGGGTGCTGGCGTAGCAGCACAATATTGATCAGCCTGCACAATTGGATCAGGGACTATTTGTTGCACAGTGTGATGTCAGTTTCAACCAATCACAAACGAGTATGGATTCCTGTTTGTTCTGCTGATAAAAAAAAAAATACAGGATAATCTTCAAAACATTTTTGTAATTGTTTTTATTTATATACATATGTTTATGTCAAAGCTAACCAGATAGCTAGCTAATGTTGTTGATAAGTTATGTCATCTATCAATGTAGCTACCTCATTATTAATCACTAGCTAATTAGCAATCTGTAAATGTGGCTAGGTCTTGATAGCTTCAGTTAGCTAATATGATAGCTACCTAGATAGTTCTCACATAACACTGTGGCATTTAATAATATCTTTGAAATGCGATCTGTGAAGAATACAATTCAAGTTGTGGTATTGATGCAGTATCATTTTAAAACATTCCACATTCATTTGTGATTGGTTGAACCTGATGTCACACTGTGCAACAATTCAGTCATGCAGGCCAATTGGATTGTGCCGCGACAACAGTGATCTGCCTGTGCCAGCCGCAATAGCTAGGCAGACCCTCCATGACTGGCTGTATGTGTTTTGGAGTCACGGTTCGAAACCCGACTGTACCAGCCCAGCTCAGGTGGGGAGCCCCGATTGCGGGCGGCATTTGGCTGCCTGCCCCAGGGGGAGGGGGGAGGGTGAGCTGGCATGAGCTCGCTGAGGAATGGTAGGGCGACCTCGTAAACAGGGTTGGGCGAGTTCCGTTTTGGAGGAGGCGAACATTGCCTCAAGGTATTAGCTTGTCCCGTGGAGGCAGGCGGCAAGTTTGTGGGGAGAAAAAACGGGAAAAATCGGAAAAATGTAAAAAAGACAATTGTGGGAGGCTTGGTATACTATTTTCTTGTGGGACATGAGTAGAGCTACTGCATGATGGAGGACCAAGAACACCTTTAATGGAGGTCCTTATAGTCTGTGATGAGGAACAAGCCTCAGGGCTCCAATCTTAATATGAAGAAGAGCTGGAAGGGCCAGTGGGAGGTGCCTGTGCACCTGGACTAGAAGCTGGGAGGAGCAACATGCCGAGGTGTTGGTGCCAAAAGCACAAACATTTGAAACCGAAAATGAAGAGACATCATTTGGTTTCATTTATAAGCTACATTTTGTCTTCAGTTTTTTTTCTCAAAGGCAGAGGGAAAGGTTGTGTGAGCGGCCCTACACTGTATAGTAGCCTATATTTGCTGCTGCAAATCAAAAATAGAAAATGTATAATTTAATCATGTGGCAGGAAATATAATGCTTTGAAATGTAGTGCCATATCAGCTATCCATTTAAAAAAATTTTTTTCAACCATTGTTCTGTTTTATTTTCAAGATGGTCCTTTTTAATCACTGTGTTTTTAATCTGTTCAGTTGTATAACAATGTTTTGAACATAGTTGATGTGTCATGGTAATTTCTTTTCACCTTTGTCAACCTCCTCATACCTGTCATAATAAAAATAATTGTTAGTTTTAAAACAATTGTTTGCACTAAATAAAAAAAATATTTTCACATAATGCCTTGGTCTATTCTGACAGCTGGAGAACTGATTACACTAAAGGGTGTTTCATTTCTGAATGTATGGTCAAGTAATCTATTTTTTATTTATATACATTAACTGTAATTATAATTGGTACAGTATATATCTCATACATAATCTTTTTTTGTTACTTTGTAACAATAACCAAAATAAAAACATCAGTGTCTAATATACCCACTGCTGTTTTCAGGCAGTGATTTTTAGAACTGTCGTTTAGGATGCATTCCTTCTCTGTGTCTGAGCCATGTCTATGGTAGATTCAGCAACATTTTGATCGTTGCTCATGCTAACTGGTTGATTTGTGCCTGGTAAAACCAATGACGTAGGCCTACTCCATGGCATGGTTCAAAGACACTTCAGCAATAGGGGTGTACTGTACTGCTTAGCATCCTTGCCACCGCAGGATAATTCAGTTTCACAAATCGTGCAAATTTGCTTTACTGGAATCCTCGTTCACCCTGAAATACTGTCTCCAGGCTGTAGTTTTTCCACTTGTTTTTGGCCCGGCCCGTTAATTCTCTGTAAATGTTTTTGTTTATTGGTTATACCAAATTTTGACTGGTTTCTAAACCCAGTTCTCCATTACAAGTGATTTTCTTTTATTTATTAAAATAAAATAAAAAGATTTCAAAAATAAAATATCTATTATTACTGTCCCCTATCCCACTCTATGCCTTGTAAATAAAATGAGCATATTCTTACTGCACTGGCAACGTTTTTTCCCCTTGTCAATGAAGTGTTTTTTATGGTTTAATATTGTGTTATTTTTTTCTCCTTGCGTTAGAAATGAGTGCAGCCTTGTCCTCAGACCCAGGGACAGTAAAACCTGTGTCTGAGATTTCAAAACACTCCCTCGGAAATCTCCCCATTTCTGCCCTAAGTCCCATCCCGTCCCATCCTGTCCCATCCTGTCCCTCTCCCGGAGCCCGATTCCCGAGACCGCGGGGGCGTTCCAAAAAGCTCCTCAGGAAGTGAGTGAGTCAACCCTCTGGTCAGTGCGTGTTTTCTTTTATCAGACGTCTGTGCGGTTTCGTGTATTTTGTTCTGTTATTATCTGGAGGAAGCTGGGTCAGACGAGGCCTCAGAGTTTCTTTGTCCTCCGGTTTTCTTTTCAGCTCCATTACACACTGCGTAAGCGCTCAATATTTTCCGTCGAAGTTTGGGAGCTTCATTTAGTCTGCGAGCCTTCCTCGTGGCTCCCCCCTCTCACAGGGAGATCAGAGCGCGCGTTGTGTTTTGGACTAAGGATTCGTATCCGTGATGTTTTTCTTCCACGGCGATTTCTTTCCTTCATGTTTTCACTTAGCCCCTAGAAATAAATTACTGACTCGAGGTGTACAGCAGGGGGAGTATGCAGTCATTAATCTTTGTCATTACTGTCATCTTCTGTCAAAACTTTGTATGAGGAGAAGTTAAAGACTAAAAAAAAAAAAAACATGAAATACATTATTTTCTGAATGCCTTTACTTTGGTATCCCACTAAACATAATGTTTTTGTTCTTTGTGAAAAAGGTGTGGTCCTCCTGCCTTTCCTTCATTGTTAGATACATTTTACTTAGCAACGCCCGTCCATAACTTACAAGCTAATAGTTCCAGAAGAGCGTGTGTTACAGACCTCTGTCCTTCTTCACATCTACATAAAGTATTGGACCTCATTAAGCTGTTCCCGAGATTAATTAGCTGAATTGCTGCCCGCAGTGGTGAACAGTTGAGGGTGAGGGATGGATATCCTCATGTTTATTGTTAATTGAGGATGAATCGATCTCTGAGGAGCAGAAACAGCAGGCTTGGAGCTTGTAGATTTGCTGTCGGTCAATGTGAGACACTAGCATTAAGTGAGCATTGCCTCCCCCCCCCCCAAAGGAAAGCCCTGCGGTGACTTACTGAGTAATTCCATTACTCTGCTCCTGGGCTTTATTTAAACCCTGCGCCTAGTCTCCACCATCACCCAAAAATTCACCACAAACTACAAAACTGATATTGACAAGCAATTCATTACTCATCAATAAATAAGTAACAGTATAACACACCTGCACACCTGCACACAAAACACAATGTACACATACACACACCTGCACACAAAACACAATGCACACAAAACACAATGTACACACACACACACACACACCTCCACACAAAACACAATGTACACACACACACATGCACACACATGCACACACACACACACGCACACACACACACACACACACACACACATATGTATGTGCACAAGTATAAATATATGCTGTATCTATGGAGTTCCTGCTGCGTGCTATTTGGTAGCAGAGCACTATTTGAGCCCACAACCTCAGCTGGATCTCCACTCAGTGTAAAGCTTTCCCCAGGTCTTCATTCAGAGCCGACCTCGGACTACGGGGGCTGCACTGGACAGCAGTGTCGGGATCAGTCATTAGCAAGCCTATGCGTCTACAGGCAGAAAGGGGCTTGGCAGCCATCTTGCGTCATGCCTGCTAAAAATCAGGAATTTTGTTTTCCACATTATTCGGTACATTTATCACCATTCGAATCCACAGAGAATATAGGCTTTTTTTATAATGTAGTTCAGGTTACTGCCGCAAAGGTCTATACTGCATGCTGCACTAGGTGTCTGCACTGTCAGATCATATTATTGCTGCAGCTCTACAGGCTCTGTCAGACTGCCATGCACAAATACAGTTCGGAGACCCGTTTATAAAGCTACGTGTCCTCGTGGACATTTCTTATCCATTTTCCATTCAATTTCTCTGCCCAGTAACCTAGAAAAATTCTGTCACTTTCAGAGGCTCGCAATTAATCAAAACAACAAAAAAAAAGAATCAAGAACAACTGAATTTCAGCCTTCATAAACCAGAGCTTTGGCTCTTCCCTATTAACAGAAGATTGATCTAAAAATAGCTCCACTACACATTGCCTGGTAGTTTAATGCTCACATGTGCATTCAGAGGCTCAAGGTATGGAGGTGTTCAGATCACATTTTGTAATAGGTTTGGGTTTTGATTTGATATGAAATTGAGATATTTTAATTATTGCTATTTTACTGCTTGCAAAGTAGTGTCACTTTCATAGTCTATCGAATACTTGTCCACTAGTATGTATTTATTTCTGAAATATTGCTGTGGTGTGCCAGTAGAGTCATGCCTGAATATTGTAATTCATGCAGATTTTGAATGAACGTTTGAGAAAAAAAGGAAAACGTTGACGAACGGGAGACATGGAAACCCTTTCATTATGGCTCTTATTTACAGGGCCAGAGTCAAACTGCACAGCTCTGATGATGTGCCCTGACACCAGTTGGCCCCTCTCTCTCTCCCCGGGAACATGTGGCCCCTCTGAGCCGGCAGGCTTTGGTCTTTACGACCCCGTGTCGGTTTTGGGGCCATGCACTTTCCCTTTCCCGGAGCCCGCAGACTGGGTGGGAGGCAGATAGAGGGCTGGGACTGATTTTGCGGTTCGCCGAGATCAATCGCTCCCAGATATCGCTCCTGGAAGGCAAGCCGACGCCGAGCCACTCCGTGAACCCCCCCTCGCAGCCCCCCGCAGTCGGCCAAAAATGATCCGTGCCGGGAAAACGGTAACTTTAATTTTCTTTACTCTTTCTTCTGTTCTCTTTCTGTTTGATTGCTTAATTAATGCCACAACACCCCATTGAGGGAGATTAAAATGGCACACAGCCTGAGACACAGAGCGCTTCCCCCAACATACATGCACACAAGAGAGTGAACATAGGCCTCCTCATTTTGCTCATATAGGGATTATTAACATATACATATAGATCTTGCTAAATACTCTTGCTAGTCCCTTTTTCACATTTCATAACTTTCTGCCCTAACAATACTTTGTCCAGATTGCCCGGCCTCCGACCTTACTATCAGTGAATATCTGAGTTTTCTTTCGATCCTCGAGTCAATACGTTCAGTGTGTAGTTTCATCTGGCTGACTTCCTCCACCGAATCCTCCAATGGGTGTGTCCCGTCATGTGTTTTCCAGGGCACATTCCCCTCCGTGATGATTGACGTCCCCTGTGATCTGAGCACGGCGTTTTGGCCGATTCCCAGCCGCATGTCCTCGGACAGGCTGCTCCTTGCGAAGCGGCAGGGCACGTGCAGGCGTACGGCGATTTAAATAAGGGGTGTGGGGGGGGCGGGGGTGTCTGGTCCGATGGAGACATGAATGAGCAGGCGTTTAACGTTTCCAGACTCCGTTACCGTGAAGTGGAGCGGTGAAAGGCGATCCCTGTGGCGTGTGACGCGCCACGCACGGCCTCTTCTGTCTTGAGAGGGGAGCAGCTCGCCGCCGCGGTCCCCCAAGCGCCACTATCTGCCTCCGCCCGGCTCGCTGAAGTCTCCCTCGCGACCTCGCCGCCTTCGGGCTGCGCTCGTCGGCGGCGGTATTGGCTGTACCCATATCACGCCCGCCGACGGAGCCCGGCCCTTCTCGCCAGCGCTCCCCTCGTCGGGGGTCCCTCATTAAAGCGCGCCCGGACTCCGCTCGGCTCGGTTCAGTCGGAATACTTTACAATCGGAATACTTTATTATCCCGGAGGAAGTTTGAGATGCCTCGAGAAAAAAAAGGCATGGTAACATTGTTAAAAAAAAAGGAATTGCGGCATTAAATTGAGTGAAATGCCTCGGCGATAAACATCAATAAGCCAGAAAATTATTGACGGCAACATAAAAAAATACACCACAACAACATAAATCCCTATTAACGGCGACGTGCGCGACGCTGCAAGAGGACATAAACATAAAGCATTATTACAGATGGATGGATTCTACTACATAAATATTGCACATTGAGTTAGTTATGTATATGGTATAAACATCTATGTGCCGAGAGGAGAGTTTTATCTGAGGTGGCTTCTCAATCTTCCACACACACACACACACAAACACAATTTGCAGCCACTGTGAACATCTTTTCAAGAGAGAGAGCAGACTGCATTGGTATAACCAAATTAAGAAGAAAACATATGCTTAGTAATATGCCTATTCAAATGTCTAATTTTAAAATTGACATTTGCCAATGAAAAAGTTATTAAAAAACAACAAATAAAAGTACATTTTACTTCTGAATCATTTCCAGTATACCTCTCTCATGATTGATTTCTTGTTTAAGAAAATGTATCTTAATACGCGGGGAGTATTTGAACCAGATTTACGTTATGTCATCACACCATTTTCAATTAATCTCCCCAAGAGAGAGAACCATACATAACTTGGTTTATTCGTTTTTCAGTGGAATAAATCAAAACATGTATAAATACTCCATAACCTACTCCTCCTTTGTTTTAGACTTTTTCCTATGCCCGAGGGTGGGGAACAGGCAGTCGTGTAAATGTGACAGTCACAGAGCAAGTGAAGTCAAATGAGACACTTTACGCACAAACGTTGTATTTAGATTCGACGTCGCGCATTAGCTGATTACGAATGAGCTAACGTGCGACCGAATGCGTCTTTGACCACATAGTTTTGTTTTTATATAATCTCTCTCAACCCCCCCAAAAAAAACAACAACAAAGGCCCGATTGTACGGGCCATTAAGTTAACTGGGCTATTTTGTGCAGAACAGTCCCTGCTTCTGGTTAAGGTGAGGTAATGTTTATGTACCATTATGCTAGGCCACTTACAAAAATGAAATGAATACAATAGACATATTCACACACCATTTCTCTCAGCAAATGGGGGCAAAAAAAATAAAAAATCTGAAACAAATCCTATATTCCTCAGTCTAATAGGTATAATTATATTGGCGATATGGTAATGCAGTTCAGCTCCCTCGGTCTGCTGTAGGGAACAAAGACGTATTTGTCAGACGTTCTGGAATCAGATGTTAATGATATTTCATGACTTTGTTGAGTCTGGACAGAAATGCTAGAGTACCTAGAGGGGAAATGACTTCCATGCCTAGCCTATTTTAGCCAGTCTGTGTTATAAAGGGGAGGAGGAGTGGGGGGCGAGAGTCTGGAGGGGGGGAGCTTGCAGGCACAGGACCACTATGTTTTAAACTCTGGGCAAAGTGTGAAATAAGACTGTTCACCAGCTTTTTCCACCAATTGAGATGTCATGTCATTGGGGTAGGTAATTTATTATTATTTTTCCCCTCAGGTTAAAAAAAAAAAAGGCTTCAAACAAGAAAACACCGCCCTCTCTGAGTCAAATACTTGCTTTTTAGATTTGCACTTGGCACCACTTCATTACGTGCACTTAAAATGCCAGATATGCTGTCCACAGCGTTCTGCTTGATCCACTGCGTGCCGCCCATTCGGACAAACAGAAACATTACAAAATCTGTTTTTGCACTTATTAAAAGTTTGGAATCTACAGCAATCCCAGTCATTTGTATGTGGTATATTTAAAGGCACATGAATGCAACCTCCAAATAATTCCAAATTGTTTGTTGCTTGCCTCTTTTTTATATATAGTTAATCACCTATGCCTCCACCATTTTGATTATAGTTTATAGATACCTTCTTTTTTGGAGGTAGTTTGCAACAATACATTTATATTTGATGGATTAATATTGATTACTCTCTTTCCTGTCCATTTCAACTAAAGAAAAAGACTGCCTACTATAGTTCTTTCATCAGAGTTCAATCTCTGATACAATTTATACAAAATAATTGAAGGATCAGAGTCTTGTAAATGACTGTTTGCAGTAAGATATAGTACAATAAAGTACGGAATTAGCTCACCTTACAATTCCCTCACTCAGTTTCTGTGCGAATTGGGGTCTTTTGTTGGAGTTGGTGCTTCTAATAAGACATAGAATGAAACAGTTTGATCCCACAGACCTTGAAAATACAGTCTGCAATCAGTAAACGACAATAAATAATAAGAATAAATACAGTTGGCTTTAATCCGACTTATAACCACATTACTGTTTCCATAGTTACTTATAGCACTCCGGTGTTTTAAGTGGTAATGTTGTTTTAAAAAAGGATCTTCAGGTTAGAGAACATCTGCTTTTCTGAGTCTGGGAATTTAAGCAACTTCAATGAATTCAAGTTTAACTTTTAGGCATTACAAGTTTGGCAAAATAAGTAAGCAATGGTAAAATAAGTATAACTTTTTTTGACTTCTTCTCTCAGAGTAAACTACAATGCGTGCTGCTGTTGGACAGAGGCCCAAATCCAACAAAACTTTTAACAAAATGCTAAGTTTAAATTTAAAGCAATGTCTTAGATAGTATTGCTATCACCCGGATGGATTTAAGGAAGAATGTATTGTGCATTCACGTTTGGGGAGAGTGTCCTTTCGCAGAGAACAGCCCTCCTCCAGCACAATTATCATTGCAACATGGGTTTGCCCAAAGTTCACAACTGCTCAGTAAAATACCAGATGCTCGTTTTTTTCCCTTTTTTATAGAAATCCATTAGCCGCTATTTTGGGGAGCAATCTGTAGGAGGTAACGGTGTGGAAAATGTGTTCCTTTATCAGAAAACCTGATTAACAGGGTGAAATTGTCTTGCCATGGGCAGGGATCTGCTCAGACAAATAACCACTGACTGCAGGCAGGCTTTGCTTTTATGGAATAATAGTGCATATGGCCATATCTTCAGCATTGTTATTGATAAGCACTGTTCATTATTGTTTTAGGAAATTACTAATTGTGTAATGCAAGTAAGCACACACTTGGGTGGCAGTTTAGCACTGGTTACAGAACTAGATTTGTAACCACAAGGTTGAGGCTGGAAATTGCAGGTGGAGAGCTGCTGTTGCACTACTGAGCAGGGCATTTAACCTGAATTGCTTCAGTAAAAAAAAATGTAATAAAGCTGTATGGATGGATAACAGACCCAAATAGGTCCAATCTTCAACACAATATGACAGGTCAACTCAAGGGCAGAAGAGGTTTTTGCTTTTTTAACACAAAAACAAATCTGTACTTGCTTCATCAGCAACTAATTGCTGTTTTCAAAGCATGACACATTAATTGTTTTATTGATTGGGAGGTGGCATGGGAGCATAGGCCTCGTATAACGGGGATTGGGGATGATGTGTCCAATTTGCCCCCCCAAAAAAACATGATAGGATCTATGCTGTGTCCATGTTCACATTAAACACAAGTCTGATAAGTACATTAATGTAGAATAAGTCACCCGATTCTGTGATGTTGATAAATAAAGACTTGCAATTTTCATAAATGTAAGAAGATGATGTACCAGCACAGCTCAGTGCAGACCCAGGGGCAGGACAGGAGACAGTTTCTCAAGTGAGGCTTGTTCAAATGGATTTAGTGGTGTGTACAGTATGAAAATGAAAGACCAGTGATAAAACCCATTAGAAATTCTTCAGTACCGATATTTTTAGACCGCCTCAAAGTTTGAGTTCTGATTTAGGATCATGTTTACGCTTTCCATATCCTGAACTGTATTATCATCTTATGGGCAAAACCATGAAACTTAACCATCAATAACAGAGCCATATACCAATGACAGAGGCATGACAGTCAATTTGCTCCAGTCCAGTAACTTCACTCATGGATAAAACTAATATCAAGGAAATGTGTGGTTATTTACAGTGGAACTTATTATTTACAATGGTACATTAGGGTTTCAATTTCAGTCAATTCAGGAAATGAATTGATATTCAATCCATGAATTTATATAGCTAGCTGACCCATACTTGTCAATGGGATGATTTCTTGAATTCCATTTCACATAATTTTCTGAATTGACTGGGATTTAAATGTAATTGACTCCAGAATCTTTAACACTCATTTTTGGATATGCAGCACTCAGCTATCAATGAGCTTTGACTGAGTCCTCATCAAACAAACACAAACATGCACAGACACTATTTCCAAAGAATATGGTTCACCTTGGAGTACCCTTGGAATTGCACTACAATTCCTCACTCCAGGGTGCTTTTGTGCTAAATACTTATCAGCCCAGACGTCATTTCTTGCTACTAAATGGATACTGCTTTTTACCAAAACAGGTTTTTGAAAGGCCCTTGACAGATCACATTGAATGTGCTTGCCCCACAGTTGTGATTACCACACGTTAATTGAGTGCATCCTGTTGTAACAAGCAAAAATAGTCATAAGAAGCAAAAAGGAGGAGGCCAGGTCAAGCTTTCTAAAAATAATACGCTCTGTCAAGTACTTAGCCTGACAAGGCCTGGCAATGGGGGAACATCTGCCTGCTGCTCCACTTCAAGGTGGAGAATGATCCTGCACTGGAAGAGTGGTTGAAGCATAATCGTAGTCACTCCAGCGCAACCATTCAAGATTAATTGTTGAGGTTGAAGAGCAATACCATCGTTTGGAACATTGTTGAGGACAACACAGCCTCACCAGTGGCCCAGTGGGCTATCATCACGGATGGGGTGAAATATGTAAACGGAACAGAACGAGAGTCCATCTGTTTGTTCCACGTTGATTCTGACCTGGAACCATGTGAGTAATTTATTGGCCTCTACGAAGCATCCTTCACCACTGGCGAGCAGATTGCAAAGACAGCTTCTGATGTGCTCCTCTGCCTTATTTCACCTCTTTTGGGACTGCGGGATAGACTTACGATGGAGTGGCCAACATGTCAGGGCAGCTCTCTGGGGCACAGGCTCACAGGTATTAGGAGAGAACGGCCACTTGCAGTATTATGTGCACTGTGGGTCTCACCGTCTCAGCCTTGCCAGTCAAACAGCTTGCTCAGCCACTCCAATTATACCGGGTGTGCTAGCAGTGGGGTCCATGACATATGCTGCTTATTTGGGCAATCGGGTAAATTTAAGACCATTCCTACAGCTGTAGCAAATGTCAGCATGTGGTCTCTATTCCACACTTTGTGACCAAGGGGATGGACAGTGTGCACCCCGGCCATTGACTCTGTCCTCCATCAGTGTGAGTCAGTGTTGGCAGCCTTGGAAGAAATGGCCTCGTGCACTACGTCTGTCATGAGCTTCTAAAGCTAAAGGAAAACATAGTCCTTGGGCTGCTTCTGGCAAAAGAGGTGATGATGGAGTTGAGGGCCTGAACACCTCTCTGTAGGGGAGGGAGGGAAATGGTTGGAAGCATGTTAATCACAATTTAACAGAGAAAAAGAACAGAGAAAACATTAAATGAGACATACACTAGAGCCACCAATGTGGTTACGTCTTTAGACGACAAACCAATAAAGATGCCACATTTCCATAAGCCACAGAGAAGACATGCTGGTCCAGCTGAGCTGTGTGTACCATCAGCTACCCAGCAGTACTACCATGTACAATTTTTCATTGATACCGTAAGAACACAGCTCAACAAGAGATTTGCACAGGACGGGCTGCAGAACATTGCCAAGGTTTTCAATATCATTGATATTTTAAAGTAGTAATAATTCAATTTAGTAGGCCTACATACCTCAAAAATACTGATGGTTTTGTTCAGGCAGGTATTATATAAGAAATAGGTATTATATAAGAAAAATTAGGACACCTAAACTTCTTAATTCCACAAGCATAATAATATACTCACGACTTTACAGCATGCCACCACATGTACTATTCATACTGCATCCTCATTCTTGTAAGAATAAGAAACACAACATATTTTCTTGTCAATTGCATTTGAAGGTATCTGATTAAAAATATGAAACAAAGTACCAGTAAAAGTAATTCATTGATAATACTGAACATGTTAGTTGTGGCCACGGCAAGATGCACCTTTGCGCGTCCATTTATTTGTTTGTGCCAGCACAAACAGAAATCTTTATGATGCTCTTGGTACCATTTCCAAATTTATATTTTTTTAGAAATTGAAATGAGATTATCCTCATAATATTGGTCCGCCAAGTTTTATTCACATTCATAATGGATAATTACGTATAATTAAATCATATTGCATTGTGTTCTCCCCTCCCCTCTCCCATTCTCACCCATTAGACTAATAGCTCTGTGACACATAACACAATAAGTGGGACAATGGGCCAATGGGCCATTATCATATGTTTGAGGGAGAGATTGTCCTATTTGCACGTCATGGCTAGATGTTATGGCTATAAGAGTAGTGTTGAATTACAACAGTCGTTCCTTTTGTTATATTTAAATTAAAACAATATAAGTGTGTTACATAACCCTTATATAAAATATATTTAAGAAATTTCAGGGACCGGGATTGATGTGACTTTCTCAACGGCAACGTTATTTTAATTTTAAAATCCGCAAACACTTCAGAAACACCATGGTGCTCCTACTGTTAAGCTGCTCCACAGGGTAATAACAATGCAGTTATGAGTGCGAGTAGCAAACCCTTGTTGAGGCTGGGATGCCTCATAAATAGTTGAAATTAAATAGTGTGTACTAAAGAAAAAATATGTCTTTACACCTTATATGATGTTTTTAATGTATTCCATCTGATGGTGTGGCATGCTCTGTTACCCTATTTGTCTAATCTGAATTCTGTTGACAGTAACAGCTCTTAATTTAGAACAGTTAGTTACAGCAGAGCAGTGCCTGACTCTACAACTGGCACAACAAACTAAGTTCTGAAGATCAGTGACATAAAATGATAAGTTAACTTTTGCCCATAATATTAGATTTTAATCTGTTTTACCACTCAGGAATGTCTTATAATTAAGTCTTATTGTGAAGGAGTAGCCTTCACTGTTAGAATGGGCTGGACTTTGCGTATGTGCTCGTGAATTGTATGTGTGCATCTTAATGTTTAGGATGCTAAAAACTACTGGGATATAACTTTATTCAGCAATTGTATACACCTAATTGTCACCAGCATCATGAGAATGCAATGTTGTGCAGGCAAGCTAATTGATTGATTGATAGGAATGCTCCTAGGTAATTGCAGGCCTATTAAATCCCAGGTGTGCTGATAAAAGAGAAAGCATTTTCTTTGGGTAACAAGGTAGTTGGAAGTATTGTTTAATGCCAGTTGTACTCTGATGCAAGTCTTTAATATTTGCCTAGGTTGTTGTATGCTGGCTTGCTGGAATAATTATAATTATATGTTTGGGGTTCCAATGATTTTTATTGTTAAAAATATTTTCGGTTGACCGAGGCATCGGCCAGCTCTGTGGCACTTGTGTGAAATTTTCCATTCAGCCACCCCTGAATGGGAGGTTGATTAGCTTTTGAGAGGTGCTTCCTTCAACACTGTCTTTAAATTTCATTTTCAGATTGGCAGCGTCTTCTGTTTGCGACATCACTGCTGCCCGTAAAAGCTTACTTTATTTCTCGTGCTAAACTGTGCCAGCAATTCCACTACCTGAAACAGAGGGCAGTCAATGTGTGCGCTTTTATTCAAAACATCACATTGTCAATTTACTTCAAGCAACAAACAATAATGCAGTAGATAACAAGCATATTTCAAACTAGATTATACCTTCAATGAGGTGGTTGTAACAAGCATTAACATATTTTAAATCTGCATAATTGAATCGTATAATTTGCCACAATATAATACCACAGAATGAGAACAGGGTACAACAAACACTATCTTTCTCCCATACACACAAAAACTGCTGCTTGAACACGCGTACCCACACACACACTGAATTTTTGGAGTCTGGCTGCTTCACACGAGGCCAGTTCCTACTCCCCACTCCTGTAAACGATATTACCTAAGTAACCAGAGAGGAAAAGGCAGATACAATCTTTGTAATGTGCTTTTTTAGAATGAATTATTGGAGGGGACAATCAAAATATTTTCAGGATTGAGAGTCCAATACATTATGCTTATGTTTCTGCCCACCTGCTGAATTCCACATCTTGAACATACTTTCCCCACTAGCATTCATCAGTGTTACACAAAAGATCACTGCACATGTCGTTTGCCTTAAGAACATTGGGCCTAGTGTGTGCATGCCATGTTGTTAGCCATTGAAAAGGGTGTCTACAGTTCACATAATGTCACCATCTAATTTGCAGAAAAGTCCAATTTAATTAACAGCTCCTAAAATACACTGCATGTACTAAAATGACAAAGTTGAAAGCATGATGAAGTCTACATCAACTGTGCTTATATATGCATGTACTTATCTATGCAAATGAGTAGGCATATATTTCTGGACATTTGAAGAGTGGGATTGCACATTTTATTTTATTTACATATCTCTTACGAAAATGGCAGATGCGCACATATTTTGAGTGACCTATGTGATGTAAAATTCTGAAATCATTTTAGGAAAGTAATCACTTTGATTATACTACTTTTTAAACATAGGCATACACTAAGACAGTATTAGGTCTGTGTACCTTTTTAGGTTTGAACTCTGTGGGAGAGCTATTTTACCCATAAGTAAGGCACTTTATCTCACTTTTCCTGGAACAAAATCCAGCTACAGAATATTTACCATGTATATTAACATAAACAGAAAGCAATCAATACCATGCTTTCCAGCATATTTCTGTGATGTTGTTGATTGCATAGGTTTCTTACTGTTTTGAATTTTACAATAGTTTGCCTATTGCCCATTGACACTGTAATAGGTGTCACCAATATTCTGCTGGCTTGCCTGTCTCTATGGGATAAGCACAACTCATTACTGCATATCTACCCATTTTTGTGATTTCCACTCTGCAGAAAGCTATTTTTAGTCAGACTACTCCCTTTTTTAATTTAATGTTAAGATGCATAGGATCTAAAACATAAAACATCTGATTAAATGTGAGTCAGACCTCATGATAGGCGAAGCAAGAAACCTATTAATACCACCAGAACTGGACTGCACAGACTGGCAATTAAATAAACTTTCCTGCTTTGAAGCACTGTCTCGGTTTATCCACAACCACATCGAGCGTCAATGTGTGACGTGATGTCATATTACACCCCTTTGTTTCCCCATTCATTTTTTCCTAGGATAGAGACTAGATGCTCCCCCTCCAGAGGACAGAGATGTGAAGTACACGTGACATCAAATGCGCAAAATTCACCATCATAACTGACGGTTTGGGTTATGGTTAGGTTTAGGGTCAGGGGTTAGGGTTAGGTTTAGGGTTATGGTTCGTTCACGCACACTGTAAAATGAAAAAACCAACAGGCCAATCATATCTCAAATCGCATAATGTCCTCTGGGATGGGGAGAATCTACCCTTTTCCTAGGGCTGCAGCGATCTGGATTTTTATGGCCAATACCAATTGCCCAGCTAGCTAATATGATTCTGGCTCACTTGAAAATACCCTGATCTTAAACACTGTAGCTAGTTAATGTTAAGCAGGTATGTAAAGTGGAGCTCACATGATAATATTACCTGACATATAAGCTAGCCATTGATCATCATTCCTATTCGGTGATAGCCAATGGAATGAATCTGCCCTGTTAACCATACCCCTTTATGAATATTAAGAAATACTGTCCTTTTCAGACTGAACTCTACACACGAATGCCTAAAAACGTATTTTAACCATAGATTGCTTCCAAATAAAGAACACATTATTCCTGTTGTTTCTGTTATAATCAATAAGAATTTACTAAAAGTATTCAGTTGTGAGCAACCCAGAGCAGTCTGAATACATAATTGGGTATTTTCTATTTTGAAGTCATGATGCAACATGATCAGAACACTGAAATAGACAGGAGTGAATCCTATTGTGATATTATGCATTCTATTTGGCAATACCAATTGGTACTAACTAGCTGTAGCATGCTAGCTAGCCACCTGTTTTGCTAATTAGCTTTATACCTTGTCCTTATGTTTGTGGAGTCAAACACCTTGATATATTAATACGGCTTGCTAATGTTACCTCGCTAGCTCTCCTGCTTTGGCAGCTGTATCAGGGTGCTAGTTTGTCTATTTAGTCTATAACATTACTTGTCTAAATCTAGACAGCTAATGTGTTATGAAACCATCATACCTGAGCTAGCTAACTCTCGCTTGTTTGACAATGTTAGCTAACTATCTACATTGCTGGGTAACATTAGCTAACACGCAAGCTAGTTACCTAGCTCTATGAACCCTGCTGGCATATGTGACAACTGCCAAATAATTGTGCTGTAATTTGGTTATTATTCATAAGATTGTGTTCATTAAAATTATTTTTTAAAGCTGTGGTGGAGCTCTGTTTAACACAATTTACTTTGTTTCTATTGTGCTCTTTTTCAAAGGTTGAGCAGTGCAACTGACAGCCCCCCTCCCCCCCTCTTTCTCTGCCTTGTTTATACAGCTGCAGCGTGTGTTTCTTTGCCTTATACTGCTGTATTCAAGGGATATTAATTCCAAATATGTTCAATGTACCATATTAAATAAATTAATAAATAAAACGTATTTTAGCAATCCAGGGGGGTCGCTCATTAAAATGTGTGCGCGGGGCATTATGGGGGAACGATGTTGCATGTTTGTCCATTCCCCCTGTGTAATTGAGTTAATTGTATTGTTAACCTTTGTGTTATATGTGTTACTGTAATCTTGTTTATGTGTTAGCTGGCTGGTTGTTGTGTGCTAAATGTTTAGTGTGGTTCCATGTAATTCAGGCCAAAGTGACCATTTGTCTGCAATTTTAAATTTCTAAGTAATTGGCGTCATTACTAAATTATATTGGCTGAATAAATAGGTTGAGAGACTGAACAGATATTATTGTATTCATAAAAATATTGGAGGCTCTCTGGGCCCCAGGACTGTTTATTTCCCTCTCCCTCTCAAAAGCGCATGAATGGTTTAGTCAACTTTTTTAAATGATAAAAAAACAACTTTATAATGATAAATAAACATAAAACTAAGATTCACTAGTGTTTGCCAAGGTGAACAGAGGACCTAATCACACTGACTGGTGCTGATGCTGGAGCCCGCAAGTTTCAGTCAATCATGTCTTTCAAGAAAGTGAAGTCGGGGTATCAAAAAAGAAAAGAAAGAAAAAAGGCAAACTGAGGGAAAACAACTGCTCACTAATTTCTTTCAAAAGAAAGGTAAGCAACTTGCTAACACTGTTTAAGAGTGGTTTAAGCTAATATCGGTACGTTGTTTTGATTGAACTAGGGCTGTCAATGTTAACACGTTAATGCGATTAATTTCAAATGGATAACGCGTTCATTTTTAAAAAATCGCGATTAATCTTATTTCAGTTTCACTCTCGCTATTGGCTGAAAGCAATCGCAAATGCGGGCAAACATACTACTGGTGATGGTGAAATGCATTGAAACTTTGTTTTTGAAGACTCATTTGATCCAGTTCTATAACAAGACAAGCTAACGTAGCTAGCTACATTATGATATTTAGCTAGCTAGCTGGTCAATTAAGCAGAATCTAGCCTGTAGCCTGTTTCATTGTATATTATAAGCAGGTTAAGAGACTAATATCAATCCTGTATGCTTCATGCTTGTAGAGGGGCCTGTCCTTGTAGCAGAGAGTGAGCAGGAAGAAGATGTGATCAAGGCAGAGAGTGAGCAGGAAGAAGAGGCAGAGAGTAGCAGTAGGACTAGTGAAGAGGATGATGGAGGTGAAGAGAGCAAGGAAAATGAAGGTTGCTCTGAGGGTAGTGAGAAGGATGAGGAGAAGACAGAGGAGGAAGTGGAAAAAAGTGAGGTGAATGCAGAAGGGTATTTACCAGAGGACCCAGGACTATGGCCAGAGAATCTTACTAATCAACAAAAAGACACAATTGTTCGCAAACTGGCTGTGGAAGGCATCGGTCTCGGCAGCTAATCAGGACGATTAGCAGCCACGCCTACTGGCAGAGCAGTAAGCGCACACACCGGTCCTGTGTATAATAATTACATCTGTGTGCTTTAAGACTGCTCTGCTCCCTTCAGTAGGGGGCTGGAACCAGGAGGGAGAGGCGTTTGAGACCGAGGAGTGAGAAAGAAAAACGAAAGAAAAGCGAAAGTGAATATCGAACAAACTGAAAAGTGCCGGTTCGATATTGTTTAATTTGGTTTTGTTATTTTCAGTTAGTTACCCGAAAGCTTCACGGCAACTAGGGTAAAGTGTTTGTTTGTGTTTGTTATTGTACGCTCCCGGTGCTCGTTCTCTGCCCAGTGTGGGAACAGAGAAAGCTCCGTCAACAAAATAAATAAAAATCTGGTCCGTAGACCGAAAAACTCCACTCCGTGTCTGGACTGCTCTGTCCCCGTCCAGGGTTTGTCACGTGGCGTGTGACACTGGCTAATTCAAAAAAAAAATTCTAAAGATGCTTGAGAGTCATGGATCATGAGGGGAAGGGGTCCCACAAGACTGCATATGTATAGGGCCCAGAATTGTGTGCTACGCCCCTGCTTACATGCATACATTGGATGTAATATACAGACAAAATAAACTATATGTACGCCAATAAAAGTACGTAAGTAAAAGGAGTAAAAACTCTGATCACGATTTTCGAAATGCTCTTTACATGTGAATATCAGTGAATTACTCTGAAACAACTGTTTCCGATCTCTATAATATCTCTATAATGTTCTTGAGCTATACAATTACGTAGTTCTATGTGCTCCAAAAAAACAGCTTGGGCTCTGTAGTTTGCTGTTGATAAAAAAGTAACATATTTTGTAACTTCACATTTTTTTTTTTTTAAATTTTTTAAATTTTCTGATTTTCTCCCATTTTGTAGCCAATTACTCCTTAAATCCCCTCCCTCGTAGTTCGCTGCCGTAGCCCTGTGACCGGCAGTGACAATGGCAAAGCACCGCCTCCTCCGAGACGCCACTTGTCGTGCTGTCGACTGTAATTCCGGCACCCCAGAAGCACTCCTGTGTGCAGCGAACTGTGTTGGCTTCCCTTACCCCTCCCTGGGGGGATTTTGCCACCCCGGTGGCACTCCCGGCTAGAGCCGACTCGATCCCCGGTCGCCGTGGCCAGCGTCGGATGTTGAAACCACTAGCCCACATGGGAGGCCATAACTTGACATTTCTATAAGTGTCATTCGATAGCTTGTAATGAAATGAATAATATGACAATCCAGAAAAATGGCTCACCCAGTCAAGTTGGAGAAATTGCATTTCTCGTAAAGGTTTATGGTAAAAATGATGAGGGGAAATTCAAGGTGAATCAAAGGTTCAGCCAATGCATGAGTTTTATTACTGGTGCAGCACTTGGGAGACCATCTTACTCACCTGCATACTACATTTAATATCTGTAAAAAGGCACATTTCCCCTTCCAAGATGGCCATCCTAGCCACCGTGACCAACTACAAGTGTCCAACTATTGGTCAATAATGTTGTCATGTTGGAACCTGATCGTGACAATATACGGACCAAGAAAATTCAACTTGCATGTGAATGCAATGCTTCGAAACATGCATTCCAATTAAAATGGAACATAACAACATAACATAACAATGGACATTTTCTCGGGTCTCCTTGGCAATCTATTGTGCTGATGTATTTGAATTTGAGACAGAAGGGATTTCCAGACAATTCAATTGATCTGCTCTCTCAAGCGAGAATAAATTTGGCTCTGTCCACCCTAACAGAAATCGATCAGGTTAACAGCATTTAACCCTTAACAATCGATTTGCATATGAATAATGCCTCATTAGAATATATTACTGTAATTGATTATGAAAGTCCCTCCCTATATTGTTAACATGGTCTGGGATACCATTAAAGTTTTTCTGCCCATACATTTTGCATACAAATGGTTGTCATTCTTTAGTTCAGATAGATCTTAGGGATCTAATGGACAGTGGATCAGACTTCATGGCCATGCTGAAGTATAAAACTGTGTGACTTTAGTTTAACAGTGTTTATGTGGGCTGGTCATTGTGTATCTCTTCTTACATTGTGAAAGCTGCTGTAACATTTAATGAATCACAAATGTGGTGTTACTTTGGTCTCAGCATGAGTCTGGTAATTTAATTTATAATTAAATTGATCAGAACAGACTGATGAAAGGCTCCTTAATGTGACTTTTTTAATACAAATGAACCGCTGATAGGTACAAGGTATAACTAATTTGTGACCTTGAAGATCACTTGTTTGTATTGAGTGTGACTCTAACCAAATTCAAAATTAAGGAGGTCCTTGTACTGACACCTGCAGGACTTCTCTTGATCTTTCACTTTAAAAGATGCTCCCTGTTTCGATGCCCCCTCCCTTCAATATCTTACCCTGTTCTAATCCATTTGCATGTTACCCTGTTGCCTCTGCTTTCAGTTTGTAAATTGACCTTTCATGTGGTACATTGTCAAAACCTCTCTGGAAACTGAAACACATTTCACCATATGCTCTGCTGTAATCCATTATGGCAGTGTCTGCATCAAAAGAAGTGTAATAGATTGATCCTTTACTCTAAACCAGGGTCAAAATATATTAAATACAGGACTTTGAAGTGAATAAACATGGTTTGAAATCATATAACGATATATGATAATGCTTTGTTGGTACTACCAAAAATGTTTTATGCTAATGTGCAAGATTTTGTCTGATTTATAATGGGTCTCACAACAAGGATTTGTGCTTTTTTAGGGCTTTATTTATTTATTTTTCTTTGATTTAAAGTGCCACTTTGCATACCTCCTTTTCCTCTCTCTTTTTTTCAGAATGGATGAATTTGAAATGGTTTCTGTGTAAAAACAATGCATTAAGAATAATGACAGTTACAATTTCTAAGCTTTATAAATGAGTATTTGGGTCTGTGAATAATTGATGTGCACTTAAGCATAGCAATCTGTCCAAGATGTCATGCTTGGCTATGCATTTTTAGTTGAAGACTCTGCCAGTCTTAAAATATATTTCTTTATGAGGCACTACAAGCACCACAATGGTACAAAAGTAGTCTATATACAGACTATGCACAGAAATGATTGTGTTATAGATTTTATTTTGTGTATGAGAATAATTCTGTTGCTAAACACAATTTACAATGCACAGCAGAGTCACAGAATCGCCTTTGCATTTGCATAGGGTTTGAAGGTTAGAAGTGAGATGCCAAGCAGGATGACAAAATGTCATGTGACCTTGTACTTCCATTCATGGTGTTTTTGAACAGATTCCACTTCTATTCAAGGACTGTGAAACTTGAAAAAACCTGGAAACAATATACAAATTTGTATGAAAGACTGACATGTGAAAGTTTTGTGACTGATAAATAATTTAGATTTTAACACTCTCAATAAATACTTTTTTACTGTGAAGTTCCATCTTTTCATTCAAGCCATTTCGGCTTTATAATTTGGTGACTAATGGTTATCTTATTAAAGAGTAGAACTGTAGCCAATACTGGGACATAATGATCTACATGGTCCACTGTGGCAAATCCTCTTCAGAAAATGATTAATCACTAGCAAGAATTTGCTAGCACCCCCTCAGGTTTGCAGGCCAAAATGAACTTAAAAGGACGGAAGCGAAAAGGCACCTGGACTGTAGTGTAATTCCTAGTTTCACCCGTCGCAGATGGAATATTTCTCACCTCCGCCCAGTTTGGTAGTTTTGTGGTCTGCGGTAAAGGTGTTTGGGTCATCATGGTTTGTGCAGCACAATGGGGGACTGTGTCCATAAAAACATTTGGTGCTATGCAAGTTTTGTCTGATAATTTGTTTTAGTTTTCGCCCACCCAGACTGCATCTTAACTCTAACACAGGGCTTTATTTGCTAGTTTGGTGACATTATTAATGGGCACATATGAACAGATACACCAGTTATGTGATAAATACCCCAGCGCAGAAGACTGTTTTGTGGATGTTCTGTATTTCGCCTCACTCTTGGGAAATTGTTCAATAAACAACTATTTGAAATACAATCAGTATTCAATTAAGCAGTTCAAAGTATTTCAGCTTTGCACTTGCAAGGAGTAAATATTAAATGTTCACTACAGTGAAATGTAGGCTACATAATTGGCCAGTGTATCATAGGACAATGCCCTGACTGATTTCAGAGATTGGATATAGTCAGAGCACCGGAGAGGAGCTGACCATATAACGTATAATAATAACTAACAAAAACCATTGATACAATTGCTGATGATATTGTTGAGCTGTGGGGTGGGAGATCATATTCATATTTTATATCCGTAAGTTTGTACTTTATTTAAAATGCAGTAATAGTACAAATAAGAGTGGGAGAAGTCTGAAACAACATTTGACATTGACACAGAGGCTATGATATTATGTGGGGTAATGGATAATAGCATAACGGATATATGTTATTATGCAGGACGAGTCACGAGTCAAGGCACAGGACATTCGGTAACCCTATGCAGAGCATTACAAGTGCATCAATGGTATGTAGCTAATATTGTTCATTTACACAACTTATGGATGGCCACATGCCTACATTTGGTATAATTTGAAAGGAAGTACCTTGCGGTTTTAAAATATCAATCAATTCAATTACAACTTTATTGTCCAGCCAAGGGAGTAAAGTCATCTTTGGTCTCACCACAAAGATCAGTAAAACAGATCACATCACATCAATAAACACATCACATCAATGTACAACTATCAATACAACAGTATACAGCATACATCAATCACCAAACACAGAGGAGTATTAGTGCAGCTTGCTGATAAAGTTAATTGCACTAGGAACAAAATATATTTTTGTTTGCCAGGAGTGTTCTATAGCGTCGTCCTGAGGGAAGTAACTCAAATTCGGAGTGGAGGGAGTGTTTATTGTCTTTAATGATAGTTAAAGCTTTCCTGTGTAAGTCCAGAAGCCACTGCAGGAGTATATGTACCTGAATTGTATTGAAAGCTGAGCTAAAGTCAATAAATAAAATCTGTACATAAGCCTTAGTCAATTGTAGATGACTGGCAACCATGTTAACCATGGTGAGTGTGACGTCCTCCATCCCACTGTGTAACTTGTAAGCAAACTGTAAAGAGTCCAGTTGTTCTGCTATGGATTAGGTAAGATGTTTGCTGATAGCCCTTTCCATGCACTTAGTCAGTACGGGGGCTAAGCCTATAGGGCGAAAGTCATTCAGGGCTTGGACCCTGGCTGTTTGAGTACTGGTCTGATGATAGACACTTTCCATGTCTTAGGCACAGTGTATGTGTTTGTTAAAATTTGGAATAGTTTAGTTAAAATACCCCTTAGCTGGATGGAACACACCTTCAGAACACATCTACATAGGCCATTTGGTCCAGGTGTTTTGTGGGGCTTCTCCTCTGACAGCCGAACTGTGGGGTTCATGGGGACATTGGCGCAGATGGCGTTACTCCTATCTTTAAAGTCAGTGGTGCCAAACCTTACATAAAACTGATTAAGGTCATTCACAAAGGAGAGGCTGAGACATAGAACTGTCGTCTTGTCTTTTGGCACCCTACCCATCATTATGGTGTGCCCCTCCCATGCTTGTCTGGGTTTCCTTGTGAAAAACTGGTCAAACAGTTTCTGCTTTTGATGTTTCTGAGACTTGAAATGTTAGTCTATGGATGTATTTTGGTTGTGGTCTAATTGCATTTTGAGCTAAACAAATTATATCCAACTCCATGATCAGTAAACCAGGTGGCTATTGTTGCACTCTAATAGTTTTTCTAGATGCCGTTAGTGTGGATATGTTTCACTTTGTTGGCATTACCCTTTAATGGAGTCAAAATATTGACTTGTGCTGACAAGCTTTTTCTAATTGATCCTTTGTGGTCTAATTAGTCCTGTATGTGTGCTGTTTATTTAAGAATTTCTGAAATTACAGTGCCTATAGTCTCATTTTGATGATAAGGGTTGAAACACTAGTCACATGCCTCTCAAGTCACATGGTCAGGTGACATGAACTTTCATCTCAATATTACGATATACGTAATTAATACAATATTTCGCTTCTGAGGAAGCTTTCATTTTGGTAAGAAAATAATAATTCATAATTAAAAAACATAAAAACAGGTGGGAGATATTAAATGCAGTAAATGGTGAGTAAAATGTTGCTATTTTCCTAAATAATATTGCAATTTTATGAGGTTATTATTGATGCTTTGTTATGTGTGTCGCAGCTGTAGCACCCTGGGTTTGTTTCTTCAGTAAAGGCATTTATTCTGGATACACGAGTTATCTATCTGCGATGCAACGGCAACGGCTGTCTGTTCGGTTTGTTTTTGCACTTTGTTTATTTATCTTTCTTCAGTCATGTTTCATTCTCGTTCTGTTCCCCGTCTGTCATTGTTCCTGTTCGAGTTCCTCTCCTTGTCTTGTCATGCACTTCGGGAAATTCTATGTTTCGTTTTTTTAGGGAGGAGGAGGAACGCATAAAGAAATCTGCGTGCGAATAAAGTGGAACATGAGAAGCATACAGAGAGAGAATGACAGCGATAGTTAGAAGCATGAGATAATTAGTGATTAGTAGTGTTAGTAACTTAATCTAAATCCCTAATGTTAGTAGATTAGTTGGTTAGTACTATATACATCTAACTAATATATACAAAGTGTAATTAGAAAGTAAGAAGGAAGTAAAACGAGATTAGAAACGAAGACGGAAAAACCGAAACATAGAATTTCCCGAAGTGCATGACAGAACGAGAATGAAACATGACTGAAGAAAGATAAATAAACAAAGTGCAAAAACAAACTGAACAGACACTCAAAACATAACAATAAGATGGCTTTTATAGCCATAAAATAGTTATTGAGGGGTGGATTGATTCAGACGGAGCACTACTGAAGGCCTAGGTGTGAAATGCACGGCCCGCCACTGTTAAATTCAATATGTGGGGTTCAACATATATGTATATGTGCTAAGTATAAAACTTTGGATATTAAAAAGTTTATAAAATATTTTCATACTGTTATAATGAAAATGTGTTATGTTTGTCATGAGGTATTTTTGAAGGCCTGACTGGCAGTCACAGAAAAACTAAAAAAATGAAACATGTTTACTTTACACACAGAAAATAATCAGATTTAGCTGCTTCTCTGACGTGGCGTTTGTGCATCCCATTGCATATGTGTCTTATTTTCTCTGTACAGTAACATACCATCTGTATTTCAGCTTCTAATTTTGTGATTAATACTGGGAGGAACATCACACACTCTCTCAGAGGGATTTTGGACTGTGCTATCAGCATGCGTCCCCTTTCTGTTCTGACTTTGATGTATGTGCTTTCAAATTGGATCCAAATGTGCTAATGATGTGTTTTCAAAATAATTCTTATCTTTCATATGTGCCCATTGTCTGGAAACAATAGAGACTTTGAGAGAAGTTTCTTTCACCCTTTGCTTCACATTAGCCTCAAAAAGTGCACTACTCACCAAATATGTTTGAATTTCTTTTCCTGACTGTATTGAAAGAAGTTGTGAAGGAGGTGGATACTAATGCCTCTACAAATGGTTGGGAATCTGTGGTCATCTTTTCCTACCTTGTAAAATGTTAATATGGATTTGGTATGTACCGTAGGGGCCTTTTTGATATTCTAGTGATGCAAACTGTGTTAATTGCCTAAGGACTTCTGTAGCCACAATGTACATTGGCCCTAGAAAACTGAAAGCAATGCAACATTTTTTAGTTTCTTACACAACATTTTTCATTGAGTTCAGTAACTGTATAACATATATATATATATATATATATATATATAACTCTTTCTTACATTCATTATTCAGACTCAAGGACAAAATGCATTGCAATAATACTGAAGAGTGATCTTCTGTACTTTTCTGGCTTCCTTAAGGGTTTATAATTTTTCTGAGCAACAGAATCTACAATGGTTGTATTTAACCCAATAAGTGTCAACGGCACGCCTACATCACATAGCACATTCTCCTTTTAAATATCACGATTAAATGTACCGAAAATATGGACATGTGCACAGATGGGGTGTAAAATAGTAGTTACCCTGTTTTGTCACAAGAGCAAGCATCATTTTATTTGGATTCATAATTTAGTATTTTTGTCATAGCACACACTACCAAACCCACAACACTGAGCCACCCCATGACACCAACAAAGGGCCAGATCCCTGGAGCCAACAACTGCACAAAATGTAAATATTTATTACAAAACTCTTTAAAATGGCAAAAACAAAAACAAAGATAACCCTAACCAGTTCCCTCTCCAACCCACAGGCAGTGACTTGCCTTACTGTGCCTAGGGTCCAGCCCACTGCCAAACACAAACCTAAGATTTGACAAAGATAAGTAAGAAGTTGTAATGAAATAGAAAGTCCAACAGCCACTAAGCCAGTGGGACTACAGCCGTAATCCCTTTTAGTCCTCAGATATGGACGTCCCACACAACCACTTGGACGCTGTTGCTTCACGTGGGATCGCCACCACAAACAGCCATGCATTCTCAGGATAGATATGTGCACCTGGGGTGGTGATGCAGCCAGAGACTGAAAGCCAAGTGTCCCACCCTTGTGTGTGTATATCCTGAGAACACATGGCTTGGAGTGGTTTATTCTGCTTATACCACGACTATGTGTCACAAAAAATGTCTGTGTTAGAAATGGACATTTATTCCAGTCATATCCTTGCTGTAAAGAGCACACTTAGAACTAATTATAATTATTATATGATTTAGACTTTGTAGATAATTCAAAGAGGAGGAATAAAAACTCCAGTGCCCTAAAGTACACGGTTGGATGAAATGTTTGAAGCCTCATGTTTTTAAAATCTAACAAGGCAACATTTCAGTGATACATTTATGTAAACGGCTGTCTTATATTCTTAAAATATTATTGTTTTTTGTTATTCCAACTTGAGCTATTGAGTGTACTGCATGAAACACGGACGTGAAATGCAAATAAATAAAAGTAAATAAAATACTGAGGTAAAAAGGATGGGATTGTTAATCACATAAATATTTAAAGCTAATGTGGGCCTTTATGTAAGTAAAAAGGCTTTTTTTCTACAGAGCAGACTGACCCCAATCATGGCTAATACATGATTCATATTATTTTATTAAATTGTTCACTCAATAAGCTTGTGCAGAAGAGCAAGGCACTCACTACAGCCAATGTTTTTTTTCCTTTTTTTCTACAGAATGTTTTTTTGTTCTACACTGCTGACCCAATCCCAACAGAACTGGTTGTATTGTTGCTGGCCCATCATTGATGAAGGACCTGTGCTGAAAAGGACATGTGAAGATGAATCACCTGGACCAGTGCAGTAGGAGTACAGATCAACAACATGGCATGAAAAGGGTAACATGAGTAATTTCATCACATATTGAGAACTCGCAATGAAGACCAACTGAAGTGGATTCAGGACCTTTTACTTTTATCTTGGACTCCATCTTCACTCTTGTGTGCTATACATACCTGGACATACCTATTCTTTATCATGTAGGCCAGTATTGCGAGTTAAATGAGATCTTGATCCATGCAGTTCTATACATTGGGCAATGAACCCTTCAATAACCTTGACTTAATTTCAACATGCTTTATCAGTGTCCCACTCTGAGTGACCCCTCAGTAAGGAACAGCGATCTCTTGGTGGTACCAAATAAATAGTTAATGTCTTAATTTGTATTTCCCCCTGATTACATACTGTATCAGTGTTCTTCTGCATAAGCAATTGAATAAGCTCCTTGTTCTCTGTGGTTCTGTCATAGATTGGACTAAGGGACCTTACAGATCGAGTTTGTGTTTAGGGTTCAGAGATGCAGAGGGTAGTCATGCAAAAATCATGTAAACTTGTGCACATAAAATATGGAGTCAGTGCAAATCATACTGTTAAGAGGTATTTCTCCTTCGTTAATTTAGCACTGCCATGACAAAGGGGGTGAAAGGTTATGCACGTCTATTTTTATTTTCTATTTTTATCAGTGTTGGCAATTAGTCTATAATGTTGATTTTTGTTGTTTGTTGTGCTGAGTTTCCAAATACAACCAACCCATAAGTTGAAATACACAATTAAAAATACAGCTATTCAAACACTAGCAAAGATACATATTTGACATATTTGCAAGTCAATATTTTTCAAAAGTATTTTCAAATACATTCAACTAGTAATCACCCAACTTGAGCTTTAGACTCATGTATCAGTGTACACCATGAGTAGACCCCATCTCCCTTAGTAGGTTTGGTGACAATTGACTGCACATTTATTGTGACAAATGAGGAGCACCTTGTTGAAGCTTTCAGTGTATAATACTGGAACTGTCTGAGGCAAAAGGGGGTGCTACATGAGGGCTGTTGTACAGTATGTTTTGCTTGATGGCTGCCTGCTTCCGACTTTTGCCTTGATTTAAGGAGGTGAAAAGCCCAATGACGTTAAAACTCATTTAAATTCCTCATTGTAAATGTAATTTTGTATTCAGACGATGTTGTTTTTTTAGTTGGGCGTCCCTTGTCATTTTAATTGTTAGCTTGTCATCTGCTAAATGCTTAAAAATGTAAAATGTAATATTCAGCTTGTTCATGACTTTTGACAAGCCTATTTTTGACTTGTTCATTTTGGGTTTTGAAATCTTTAACATATCATTAGCATACTTGATACGCAGACAGTATCATTCGTGTGGTGAAACAATACACATAATTGACTGATATAAGTCGAGCAAAATAACTGAAGATGTCTATTCAGTCAATTTTACTTAAATGATTTATTAAGACTCAGAACTGGAGGGAAAGTTACGAGACTTCAATGGCCAGCTCAATGTTCATTGGTCACAAGTTGCTGTCTTTTGGTTCAATGGATGCATTTCAGCAACATTTGTACAGGAGATTTGTTTTTCAGCATGCTGTTAGTACAAAGCCAACATTTCCACAACTTTCTATTGCAACTGTCTAACTGTGCTGTAGTTACCCTTTTTTTAGTTGTTTTGAAAAACTAATCACAACTTTAAGCAGTAACTCCATTTAGTTTCCAAATGAGCTTTGTACTGAAGGGAATGACTATACATTTAAAAGTAATGAAAATTGCTTGCTTTAAATGTTTCTGAAAGTTTATAGTTTTGGTTTGACTTTTAGAATGCATATTAGGCACTATCCTCCACATCCCCATGGTGTTGATAATTAACGTCTAGGCACATTAAATACCTCTTTCCTAGGGCCAAGGAAATACATCTCATACAACAAAGAGAGGCTTGCATATTAACTGTGTTTATGGGTGTCAATCACCCTAGAGTGCACAATTAAATATGTGTGAAAATGAATTGAATGTTAACAGGAAACTGAATCTACTTACTCTTAGATTGTTGGGTCAAGAAGGTGGGGAACAGCACAAAGGGTTTTACAGAGCTATCAGTGGTGGAATCAAAGCTATCCCAAGTGGGGGGCTCCGATAGCATAGCGGTCTAACGCACCCATATTGGCTGGTCTGTTACGAGTGTGAGCTGCCTATCGCGATCACAGTTCGATAAAACCCGACTGTACCAGACCGGTCATGGTGGGGAGCCCCGGGAGGGGGGTGAGCCGACAAAAGTTTGCTGAGAGGCGCGTAAAGGTATTCTCCCTTGGAGAATTAGCTTGCCTCGTAGAGATGAGCGGCGAATCCATGTGGGGAGGGCAAATCTAAATAAATACAGGGTATAATTGGCCACTAAATTGGGACCTTCATCTGAGGACAAGACCAGCAAACACAGTGCATTTGGGGGTTCTTGGGTGGCTCAACCTGCTGAAGCAGGTTTTCAGTGCAGTGATGAGCCCCACGGTCCATAATCTTATTAGGACTATGCAATTGGTGACACACATTGCTATAAGTCCTGTAGGGTGATGCAAAATAAGGTGTATTCTTCCACTAGCCCACACAATTAGCCCTTTCTATATTCACATTGGTCAATTTTAAAACGACATCAACATTTTTGCTGGGCATGAGGTCAAGTTTATTACCTAAAACATCTCTTGCTTATTCTGCTTTAAATGACTTAAAAAAAAAAAATATATATATTAAATTCACTAAAGTGGCAATCACAGTTATAGCACTGTGATGACAGTGGTTCAGCCCTTTAGTCTTGGTATTACTCAGCATTCGACATGCGTCTGGGGTCTTCCTCAAATTGTGTTGTGGTACCCTTGAATTCCATCACTTTGTTCCGCTGAATTCTGGGTGCTGTTTTTGGGGGGACGTGTTTGGCACGTTACCCGTGTTTCCAAAGGAACCACCTAGTGCATTCTGGGCATTCTTCAGTTCCTCTGCTTTTCCATTAGCCATTTTTCCAGGGTGCAGCAATGGTCTCTCGGAGGAATTGGAGATTTAATGCACTCGCCTGGTAGGTTGGAAAAATGAACCCTGTAGGGTTATGTAGGAGGCACTACATTTGGGGAAATATTGTTACTGGAATGGCCTGACACTGCATTACTAATAGGCTTCATTAAAATCAGGCAGATAAATGGGTGCAACTGTGTATGTGTGTGTATACAGTATATATATATATACAATATACAAACCATGTGATAAAGTTACCAAGGGACACAATATTCAGCAAGACTGACCCCCTTTCCTGCTAATGCACCTCGATATATTGGGCAGTTGAATAAAGAACAAATAAGCATATCGCAAGAGCTGGCTGTTTTATCTCCCCGGTTAGAATCAATTTACTGTGTGCTAAAAAAGGAAAACAAAACAAAACTACCCAGGCAGCAATTGATTGTGCATTTGTTTACGATTTGAACAAGAGCTGGCTCTTTCCTGAAATTAATTCCTGATATAAACAATGTATTGGAAAGCGGCAGCAACAGCAACTCTGGTGCAATAACACTTAAAAATTAGTTTAAATTACACTCAATTAGTTCCAAAGTCTTAATGAGATACACAGTCCTTCTGTTGTGCTCAAGCCTTTTAATGCCTTATATTTTTAAACTTAATTTTTTATGTTTTTTTAAAGAAGCAGCCAGGGTTAAATTAGGTTTTAGGTTTCATTATTACAGACTTGGAGGGCACATAGGATTGTTTTTCTGAATATTTGAAGCCTGCAGCATCCTTGCTTTTTGTTTCCAGAAGTCCTAGCCAGGGTCAGAGGTAATGGTATGGCAACACAAAAGTACATTCCAAATCTAACCAAATTTGTATGAACTGCACACTTGCATTCTTTGTGATACATATTCATCAGTATCCTTGGGAGTATATACCACATAGTGTGAAAGTATGTAATGTTTTATGTAAGACTGCATTTTTAAAGACGGGCTATGAAACCTAGATGCAAACTATTATTCATATATTTTTGATAAAAACTTTAAACCAGTTTGGGGGCTGCCAAGTGTCTCAGCCTGTAAAAGGTGCTTGCTCTTAGCACAGCCCACAGCCTGAACATCAGCTAGAACCGTAGGCATTTCGTGAAAAAATTGGCTTTGTACCAGCAGGGTAGAGCAGGCTTAAGCCAGCCTGGCTTCTTCAGTGCGCTCCAGAAAGTCCCACTAATAACTCACTAGGCTCCTACGTTACATTACGGGCATTTAGCAGACACTCTTATCCAGAGCGACTTACACAGTTTACATTTCTTTGCATACAATCCATTTATACAGCTGGATATGTACTGAAGCAAATGAGGTTAAATAGCTCGCTCAAGGGTACAACGGCAGTGCTCCACCTGGGAATCGATCCTGTAGCCTTACCGTTACAAGCGCGGTTCCCTAACCATTATACTACACCACTGCCACAATCGACCTAGGCTAGGCCCTCATGTAGTATGCTGTGGGGTTTATGCACTCTGGCATAATATAAAAAAAGAAAATACATGAAATTGTATTCACTTCACAATATAACACTGCAGACTGTTTATGGCCATAATTAGTGAACTCTTGTATACAAAACTGGGAGGCTTAGCAAATAGTCAGGAATCTACTAAAGTAATCCAAGACGATCTGAATAGAATCCAGAAATGGGCAGAAACCTGGCAAATGAAATTTAATATAACTAAATGTAAAGTTCTACATGTGGGGAATAAAAACATAGGACAGGATTATTTTATGGGAGGTAGAAAACTAGAATGTGCACATGTAGAAAAAGACCTAGGAGTCCTAGTTGATCAAAGCTTGTCAGGGACTGGTCAATGTGCGGTAGCAGTTAAAAAAGCCAACAGGATGCTGGGATACATAGCCAAGAGTATAGAGTACAAATCGAAGGAGATCATACGCACCTATACAATGCCCTTGTTAGGCCACACTTGGAATATTGTGTGCAGTTCTGGGGACCGCATTACAAAAAGATATAGATGCGCTGGAAAAGGTCCAAAGACGGGCAACCAGACTGATTCCAGGCATAAAAGACAAGTGTTATGAGGAAAGGCTAGAGATGCTTGGACTAGGGGTATTCAAGGCTAGGCTCGATCCAGTGTTAGACACTCTAGCCTTTGGATAAACTAAGCATGTGAGCAGATTAGTGGTAGGAACGGACGAGCAGTGTTGGGCTGAATGGCCTGTTCTCGTCTCCCCCTTATGTTATGTTATGTTATGTAAGTTATAGAGTGCCTGTAGTTTGTTCACGCCATTTTTTACATTTGCTTATGTTTGGCCCATTCTGAAAGCAGATTATTTTGAAGTTGGATGTCTTTAAATCAGCGGAATTCTCCGAGGGCAATGCATTCTTTTGGACATTTTCTCTGATCTCTCCAAGGATTCGGTAGAGCGCTGGGATGTTCCCGCTGCTAGCCAATGTCTCATCACTTGTGTGCTGATTGGGGTCATGTAGCACGACAGACCAAGCAATAAAACCAAACACCGCAATTATGGGACGTCTTATATGGCGTATAATCTGTGAAGACAGACGTAGGGAAACGTGATAGTATATATTAATAAAGATCCTAATCACGGCCTGCGCCTGTGATGAACTGATTGAGTGCTGATTGTGAACTGTCATTCTTAATTTAGAACCAGCCTAGCAATTCTTCTGTTAACTTTCAATCAACTTCCCTGGCGTTTAATGTTTAATGGTACTAATCATAGTGTCTTGAATGGAAAAACAACTGAATGTGAATTGGGAGCGGGAAAAGGAGCATGCAATAACACAGGCTGCTCCTGGTTTAAAAATCACAGGTTGACAGTTGTGGAGCAGGAGAAGTGCTAAAACAGATTGGTCCTAGTATGGTGTCAGTCACTTCACTAGAGGGACGTACATCATCATCATATTAGTGCGCTCTGATTTTTTTTTCGATATATGCCTCATATACTTTTTTCTATTTCCAGTAGTGCCATTTCCTGTGGATTACTGGACAATCTGTACGGGTTGTTTGTCATCTCACAAAAACCGGCGGGTCAGAGTGTCCTTCTCTGTCTCGGGAGCCTTGGGCTCCTGTGCCACCAATCCTCCCACAATCTGGCCTTGCAGTTCACGGTCAGCACTGGCTGATGAAAGAATCTCAAACCAGGGCAATGGATTTATATGAAATGAGTTTCAATGTTAAAGGACTAACAAAAAAAAAGAAATGTCTGACTGATTGTAGCGTGACATTGCAGTGTGACACGGTGACAGGGACATTTGTTATCAATTTAGCATTTACAAGAAAGTATTTACATTGAATTTAAATTTTCCCAATTTCCCATCCTCAGATGTGTGCAAAAAAAAGCTTCCCTTTTTGAACTTGCCTAAGGGACGTGTATCTATACAAATCGATATTAAACAAAAAAAACTGTTTTAAGTCAGAGATAATGGTTGGCAAAACCTGAAAAAGACAGGAAATTCACACAAGCACCTCGACCATTATCTTGACCTATGTACTGGCAAGTCTTCCAACACAATGTTTTGATGCCTGCTACAGGAGTGTAACTATGTTAGTCTACTTCAAACTATGTACTCACCACTGGGCAGGCTGCTGAGGATTCAATCAAACCTTCTCTTTGATTCAACAAGCAAATAAAGCAGATTCAACAAGCAGATTATTTTCAGAGGAATGTGATTCACTATTTGTATTTGTAAATAAAATAGGGCACTCTCTGATTGGATACATCAGTTGTCAACAGGCTCAGAGATCTACTATTCCTATGTGTGAGTCAGACTAGTTGTAACATTGTGCCCATAATTACACAATGTTGTTTGTCGTGTACCCATGTGAAGGATTCCTATGGTGCCCTTAATGAGACAAACTTTAGTGAACATATCAGTGACTGCATTTACCTGAATTCAGTGATTAGTCAGAATATTCACATTTACATTTACATTTACATTTTAAGCATTTAGCAGATGCTCTTATCCAGAGCGACTTACAAGATGTGCATTAATACATGGTAGGAACAATCATAGTTAGCGCACGAGATCAGTGCAGGAATACAGCAATAGACATCATTGCAGTCATCTGCGTACCATACCTGTAACACCAGGAAGGAAAAGGTTAGTAATTTTTTGGGGGGAGGGGGAAGTATAGTGTTGAACAAGTAAACAGTGGTGAAGACAATTTAGCTAGATGGACAGAGTTCAGTGGTAGTGGAGTCTGAAGAGGTGGGTTTTGAGTCTCTTGCGGAAGATCGCAAGTGATTCCACAGTCCTGACCGATTGCGGAAGGTTGTTCCACCAGCGAGGGATCAGGACAGAGAAGAGGCGAGACCGCGAGGAGCGGCTGCCAGGCGCCCGGAGGGAAGGGACAGTCAGTTTACCAGAGGAGGCGGAGCGGAGGGGTCTGGGAGGTGTGTAGGGAGTGATGAGTGACTGGAGGTATGGGGGAGCAGTACCTCTGGCCGCTTGAAAAGCAAGCACCAGTGACTTGAATCTGATGCATGCTGCGATGGGGAGCCAGTGCAGAGAGGAGAGTAGAGGGGTGACGTGGGTGAACTTCGGCTGGTTGAACACCAGACGACTGGCAGCGTTCTGGACTAGTTGCAGTGGCTTGATGGCGCAGGCCGGAAGGCCTGCCAGCAAGGAATTGCAGTAGTCCAGACGTGAGATCACCAGGGCCTGGACCAGGAGTTGAGTGGCCTCTTGGGTGAGGAACGGTCGGATCCTCCGGATGTTGTGGAGGGAGAAACGGCAGGTCCGAGTGATCGCTGCAATGTGGCTCGAGAAGCACAGCTGGTTGTCCAGGGTTACCCCAAGACTCCTGGCAGACTGGGACGGAGATTCAATTGCATTTAAAAAAATACAGCGTATCCTGTAAACATTTTATTCAGAATACTGTGCTTGGAATTTTTGGAAATTAATATTCGGAATTCTTGCGCATTGAACTGTTTCTGCACTTTGTAATTATTTTTGAGCACCATGGTTTTATTAAGCAATGAAGCACAAGAGGCCGTGCTTTTTCTCGAATAAAATTATGGCTAAAGGGTGTTGTTAGGCCCTCAGTGGAGTGGAGGGCCGGCAACCCCTTAGCCATGACTTTATTCACGATAAAGCAACAACTTGAGTGCCTTATTGCATTTCTAAAACGGTTAATGCATATTCAAAACAATTACAAGGACTGCAAGTTTGATTAAAACATTTACAAGCTTAAAGCAATTATATGTTTAATTAAAAACATTATTTTTACAAGTAAGTTAATTACATTTCAGCCTTCTGCCAGACTATATAACACAGCAGAAGGGGAAACAAGACATTATATGCAAGAAAAAGAAAGCATCGTACTGATAGTTGAGTGTTGAGCTGGCTAGTTGAGCACATCAGCCAGTGTTTGACTAGTTGTAGGCTGGTTATGTAGCTAGCTACGTTACTTACTACAACACGGTAACATGTAAGAACATAAGAACATAAGAATACATAATGATGAGAACAGGCTGTTCGGCCCATCTAGCCTCGTCATGTCCTAATCTAAAGAGGGTAGCAGCTAGCTAATGTCTTGGCTATTGATATTTTTTATGGATACAATGCATTTTCTTTAGTTAACAACTGAAGGCTAGCTCGCCTTTAACCTGATTGGCCAAATTCTTGATTTCCATAACAGCTCAGCATTGAGAGTGGGTGAACAGAGCAGTTACTATGGACCTCTATAAATTAACCATGTTGGGAAAAGATTTTTAAAACGCTGTCAGGTGGATGAGTGACAAAGCATGTCCTAATTAAAAAACAAAATTTTCTGAATGCACAAACATATCGCCCTTCAAGTTCAGCTTCGGAATTGTGACACTTGAGCAAAAAATACAAACTTTTAAAAATACAACTGCAGTCCCAACTAACCATTTTGGTTCACAAGCATAAATAATATCACAAATTCAACTGAGAAGATGTGCAAATGGTCACATCAAAGGTATAGAATCCCATGGCGATTCTTCTGTAACTCACATTGGTAGTGTTATCAATGCACAGTTTTCTTGTTCACATTCCATTTCACTTTGTACGCTTACGTCTTTGCAACGAGCAAGTACAAGTGAAGCGGAAATTGAAATTGTAATTGTTTGTGCAATCTTTGCACTACAGTCAGGCAGCTAAAGCAGCAGCATGTGTGAGGTTTCTGTGCTGAGCAGTCTAAAACAAGCTCTCCCTAATCCCCAACCATACACCCCTCAATGTCCACTCTCTTTTTACGCTCTCTCTTACATACTCAGTCCTTGAGATGTCTGTACATTTGGTAAACTTAATTATTCCCGATTTGGATTAAAAAAAAAATAAAAAATAGTTTTCCCTTTCTCCCAATTTGGTGGCCAATTGTACCCTTTATTGTTCCAACTAGCCCCCCCACCCCCATCTCCCCACAAGCTCGCTGCTGGCCTATGCTGATACTGATACCAGTAGAGGCACGAACGATGAACCACCTCCTCCGAAACGGAACTCGCTAATTTCTGACAAGTTGCTAAGTGATTCCGATACAGCCAGAGAGAGGCTTTCTGCAGCGAGCTCGTGCCGGCTTCCCTCCCCCCTCCCTGGGGTGGACAGCCACTCCTGGCAGTACTCCTGGCCAGGGCCGGATGGCGCAGCCGGGCATCGAATCCCGGCCGAAGTGGGCAACTTGCAGTCAAATGCCTTTACTGTTACTGTTACTGTTACTGGAGGCCGGTAAACTGAATTTTTGAATCAGACTCCCTTTCCATCAGTCTCTGAGTAGGGATTTTAGGAGTACAGGATGACGTCAGAGTTGACTGTATAAATATGTTCAGCCTTTCCCCCTCTGCTGTACTGTTGTGCCAGGAGGTTTCATGAACCCCAACACAGGTGGTGCTATCATGTGATGAACTAATCATAGACTTTTGCTATGAACTGCAGTCTTTTGATTGGTTCATGAAAACCAGTGATTGATTTATGGGTTCATGAAGCCTCAGTCTTCTGTCTGAACTATACAGGAGAAGTGTTGGCAGCGCAACCCCCCCCCCAAGCAACTTTGGGGGCTACGCTGTTGATACAGAGGTTATGAGGAGAGGGAACAAGTCTATAAACATCCTGGAGTGCTGATAGGGACTGTGCTTCTATTCTTCTCTGATTAAAGAGCCTTCAGTCCCAGCGTATTCATTTCATTGATTTATCTCATGTCACTGGACCAATGGATTCTTATTTTTCTTCCTGTTTAAATTTTGTACCTTATTCGAGTTCATTCAAGGATCGCAGTTGTGCTGACTATTTTGTATAAGAGAAATCTTTCACATCTATAGTTCTTCCCGTGATGCAGTGCTGTTAAACCTTTTCTATGCAACAGAGGTCACAATGACAAATTCTCACCAAACAAACTGTCCTGACCTTTATTCCAGCTCTTATTTCATATTTGGTCATCCATTTGCCTTCGTTTAGCTTGAATAATGATATTATACAGTACCAGTCAAAAGTTTGGACACACCTGCTGGAAACTAGGTTTATCTCATAATTGACAATGTTTTACACCGTATACGTTTCTGTAAATACTTGAAAATTACAAAAAACGCATGTAACAATAAACAAAAGGAACATCAAAGCAATGTTCAAGAAAATTGAATTGAAAATTGAATCTTGGATTCTTCAAAATAGTCACTCTTTGGCGTGAGAATAGCCTCATAAACAAGGGCCATTCGGTTAATACGTTTTAGCAGGAAATCACCCGACATGTTTTCCCAGCTCTACTGCAGCAATTCCCAGAGAAACTCGTGGGTTGCTTTGCTTTGACTCTTCCTTTCCAGTTTGTCCCATACAAGTTCTATGGGATTGAGGTCTGGACACTGGGCAGGCCAGGTCTTTAGTTTGAATTGTCGTTCACGTTCCTCCTTCACCAGATAGTTACTGCATAACTTCAAGGTGTGTTTCGGGTCATTATCTTGCTGAAGAATGAAGGAGTGCCCAATTGGCTGTAATCCAGATGGAAGGTGTGTCCAAACTTTTGACTGGTACTGTATAAGAACAAATAAAAAAATAAAAATATGTATACTGTTGCATTCATACTACAATAAAGACAAAGGACAACATACAGTATAAAACATTTTAAATGAGTACAATTCTTTGAACAGTTTTGAATGTTGAAACCTGTGGCTTACTTTGCTTCCAGTTCTTTGCTCCAGTTTCAAATTTTATTTTTTTACATTTGTTTTCAGATTTTTTCCCATATTTCTCACAATTTAATAGCTAATTATACCCTCTATTTATTTCGATTTGCCTTCCCCCACAAACTCACCGCCTGTCTCTACAGGGCAAGCTAATTCCAAAAGATGGAATGATGATTCCGGTGATGATCCGCCTCTTCCGAGATGGAACTTTCCCACCCACTTTCTGGAGACACCCTTACGCGCTTCTTGGCGAACTCATGCCAGCTCACCCTGCCCCCTCCCCCTGGGACGGACAGCCAAATGCCGCCCCTGATCGGGATTCTCGGCCAGGGCCGGTCTGGCACAGTCGAGTTTCGAACCACGGTTGTAATAGGCAGCTCACACTCACAAAGCACCAGTCACTGTGAGTGCTTTAGACCACTACACTATCCGAGGCCCCCCTCCAGTTTTACTTTTGAGTAAGGATGCCAATGATGACATCTGATCCAGTGCAGTCACTTCAGAGTCCTCCACCATTGTTTTGGGTGGTTGTTTCTGATCTTGAAAATAAACAAACACAAAACATTTTTTGCATCTGTGCATCCTGTGTTTGTCAAATTTCGATGGGTTGAAATGCAATTTGCTTGCTTACCACCTCTTTGCCGTATTGTAGAGATTTGTCATATCAAAATAATAGCAAGGACAGAAGTTCTGTCTACTACACTTTTAATACTTGTTTGAACAAATGCTATGCATTTACCCAAGGTTTTTTGCCACTATTTGTGTATTAATGTCTCTAACTTTTGCATTAAATTGTTGAAGCTGACATGTTTTATAAATGGTTGTCACTGTAACTTTTATGTGAAGACATTTAACCATCTTCAGATGGCTAATTGTGCCATTATGTCTGTGTTTTAAGGAAAGCAGGTGTTCCAAAACACAGGCGCTATAAATGAAGGCCATCAGCGGGCATGAGTGTGTGACCTTGTCTCCCTGTTTTAAAGTGTGACCGAATTTCCCAAACCGGGATTCATTCTTTTAAAGAGTGCACTTTCACATGATGTCAGTGCCTGAAAACCTCTTATCTTTGAGCTGTCAGAGAGAGCCACGCTCTCTTACACCCCCTGTCTCTTTCCGTGCATCAGGGGAAAGGCCTGTAATTCAAAAGTGCATTATCAAGAGTCACAATGTATGGCTATGGGCTTAATAGAAATAGAAATGATTGCATATCTCGCATGGCGGCGGCAGGGGTAAGGAGGTGGAAGATGTTTAACCTAAGGCGAATGGGAATATCTTGCAGTTGGGTTTGGGATGGCAGTGTTTGTCCTGCAGGCCAAGTGGCAGTTGCCTCCCGATGATTACTTACTTTGATTTTGTCCTTCTGTGGTTTCACTTACCTCACAGGCGTACAAAGACCACAGCATCTTCCCAGGCTCGGAACACATGGTTACTTAACCCACATTATGTAATCATAGCAGAATTAATTAAGATACTATAACATTCATTTGTATTAATGTCAGCGGAGAGATGTTAATTCTGTTCCTTAGCACCTGAATAACAAAAAAATCAGAAAATTAAGTAAATGATTGGTAAAAGAAAATGAGTGCATAAGTACTTAAATAATCTATTAAAATAGTTAAATTGCCTTGAGCACACACTTGTGCGCGCGCACAAACCACACACACACACACACACACAAGAATGCTAAGTATAATTTGTACCCGTGATTGACATTTTGAAGAAGAGCACATATATTAGTCTCAGATGATGTCCTTCTTTTGACCCCTGTATCCGTATTGATTCTTCTGGAATTAATGAAGAAAAGGGGCAGTGGGATCTACTGCCTTCCAGATTCAATTAAGGAGTTCTGAGTGCATCTGGAGTGCTGGTCAGATTTGGGCTTTTAAAATGATCCCAGCCTCTTCATCCACTTGCCCGGGCACTGGTATGGGACATCTTGCTTTGTGCGGAACCCCTGATCCATAGAAAGTCCCGGGAAGAGCAGAGGTCCGTGTGACGCTGCGAGGAGGTGGCTGATTTGCTTTGAAACTGTCCGACAGCCTGATGAATACCAATGTCCTTGTATTCCACTGGGACCTTTGACATAACATCTGAGCAAATCGATGTTTCGCCTCAGTGGCATTGGGAAGGAGGAGAGCAAGAGAGGGCTTTGAAACTACGTGTTGTGACTTTGCATGCTTGGCTTTTTTTTGCCATCACTGCAGCATAATTAAATTTAATTAGTTAAATTTTTTATCTTTTGTGTAATTGGGACTCTAAATTATGATCCAGATTTGTCATCTTCGCTATCTCCTTCTTGAGACATGAGGGGTAGGCTACAGAGTCAGATGTTTTTTTTTTATTTGGCCCGATTTGTCTTTTAGAGTGTGCATGCCCATCATACACATACACCCTTATCCTGGGCACCGTGCATGACATAAATGTTTTAAAATGACCCGCTATGCAGCTGGGATATTTACTGGTGCAATTCAGGTTAAGTGCCTTGTTCGAGAGTACAACAACAGCATCCATCCAGAATTCATGCCGGCAACTTTGTGCACATAAGGTTAAGTCCCCTTGGCGATTTATTGACTCACCAAGAAACCAACCTGGCCAAGAAGCCAACCCTATTCAATATATAATACAGTATGCCATTACTAAGTAACCCTTCCGTAACGCTTTACATTAACTCTATCTACATAAAGCATTCATAATGTATTCATGAGCATTAAAACAATTGTGCATTACAATTACATAGGGCATTAGGAATGCTTTATGACATGTTTTACTTGTACATGACATCACATGTAATGATACTCTTATGTAATGATCAACAGAACCTATCTATGAATGCATACTGAGCTCCTCACGATGCATTCATTACAATCATATGTATGCAATATGTCACAACCTGGGATAGGTCTGACCCAAGAATCACAGACCTAAAAATGGCACACACATAATACATTTATAAGCATGAATGCAGTATGCATTCATAAATAGGCTCTGTTGATCATTACATAACAGCATCATCATATGTAATGCCAAGTAAAACATGTCATAAAGCATTCATAATGCCCTATGTAATTGTAATGTACCATTTATTTGAATGCTCATGAATACATTATTAATGCTTTATGTAGATAAATTTAATGTAAAGTGTTACCAAAAAATTATATCCTCTTGGCAATAACAGTGGCTATCAAAGCACCCCAGATCAGAAACCAATGGACATGGTTCCTAAGTGGCTCAATTGGGCCCTGTAGCCTAGACTTCATAGATCGAGCCTGGGTTACAGCATTAGCCAGGCTATGACAGAAGAATCCGCAGCGGTAGGACACAGCTGGCTGGACTTTCATTCCTCCAAGGCGGGTTTAAGTCGACCAGGGTTCACCAAGTTTAACGCTGCATTAGTTACATGGTTACTCCCATCAGCCTGTCGGTTGTCATCAGTGAGATGTGCATCTCTCCTGTTGCCTACCTGCTCTCCTGTAGTACTGCGTGGCCTCTAGTGTGGAAACGAGCCATTGGCTCTCTGGAGCGTTGGAGGAGTGCACACACTTTGGCTGTAGTGCTCTCTGGATGGGTATGGGAGGGCCAGTTCAAAATCAGGGAGGAAAGAAGAAGGAAAATAATGAATGAGAGGAAATCCATCATATCATGTGCGAGCTGCACCCATAGAATTTTCCCTCTCTCTCTCCCTCTTCTGCTGTTCTAATGCAAAATTAGGGACTGGGTTCTGGAAGCCTGCTGGCAATAAGGTTTAGTAAACGGTGTGACAGTTTGGGCAGAGAGTGTATCAGCTGTTTTTGTCTTTGTCCACACACCTCTAATTTAATTTACTGAGACCTCAGACAGAGACAATCGGCAGAAGGTTAGAAATCTCATTATTTGAAACAAAATCAATGTTTTAAAATGAATTGGGGGGGGGGCTATTAAATAAAGAGACAAAATAGAACAAAATTTAGTTTGTTAAAAAAGGTGAAATCTCCACCTGACAGAAAATTGAGGAGAGGAGGACAAAATGAAAATGATTAATCTAAAACCGCTGAGCTAACACAATCATAGTGTATCTGTTCAAATTAGCAAGGGATGCAAGCCCAACTGTCAAAGGGCTGTCAGACTGGAGTGTTTAAGTCACCAGAACAGCCTACTGGACTAGAATTGTTTTTCACTGTCCATCCAAACATTTTAAAACCCCAGTGGAGTGCTTCCTTAGGTTTTCTTTGTAAACATGAAAAAGCTAGTTTTTCTTTTCAAAAGAGAGAAAAAAATCCTATTTGGTAAATATCTTATCTATGAGTTTGTTGTATAAAGCAATAGTGTGCAAAACAAAATCATTTTCTGGAACAGACACTTGATGTATTTAAACCATTTTTTGTGTGTAAAAGGATAATAGTTTTATGCTGTTTGTAAATAAATCTGTACCGTGAACATGAAAAAGGTCTGCTGGGAAGTTTATTTTTTATTGAGATAAAAACAAATATGTTTTGGGGATACATAACCAAGAACTATGAGAGAAAGTTACAGCATGATACTGTTGTTTCATAAATGATTGCTATATCCAAAAATTTATTTTCAGCCAATGCTGCACAAAGGTATTTTGATAACATTCCGATTTTGCTTTATTTTATCAGAACATAAATTATGAAAGCATGCGTGTACTCTTTCAAATAAATGGAGAAGTTCTTAATGTGTTCAGCTTCTTCAAAGTCTGGGAACAATCACGTAACCTCTGAAGTGGGACGATAACACCACCGTGAAAAACCAAAATGACACGTATTCTTCTTGCGTCAGCTGAAGGAATTCAAAGCAAGCCGAAATCTGATGATTCAGTTCTTGCAGGGCCATCGCTCAGACTGTTCATGTGTGCTCAATCACCGTTCGGAATGTCAGCACAGCTCGGCATACAAGGAAACAGCCTAGAGAATATCCTCAAAATCGCTACTAATATAATCCCCTGAAAGCTGCCGACAATCTCAGGAAAGATAATTGTGGACCCGGCTCAATTTGCAGACCACCTTACCTAGCCTTGTCCCTCAGCAGAATGACACAGGTCATTAAAGGCCAGGATAGTTCCTTTTCTAAATGTTTTCCTCCCAAATAACCATCCATATATATATATATATATATATATATATATATATATATACAGTGGCCCATTAAAGTCTACACCCTGTCTCAAAAAATTCATCTTACAGCCTTACAGCCCAAAAATAAAATGTATTTAATGAGACTTTTTTCACCTTTATTTACACATTTAACCCGATAGTATGCCATTGTTACTGTGACCCCATTGATGGGACACGGTTGACCATGTCCCGCCGGCAGTAGGGTGGTTTCATGTCATCCAGGGATTCCTGTTTGCTGTTGAATTAGCTCTTGTGAAGCGACAGCACTGGGTTTGTTGTCAAAAGGCAAACCCATGAATCAAATTAAACTCAGCTGTATAATTGTATCCTTACTACAATAAGGGCAAAGGACAACATATCAAAAAATTAGCAAACATTAAGGGCCCTAGTTTTGTTATCAAGGCACACATTTTTTCATAGTAAATATTTAACATAAAAAAACTGTGTGCATGCCTTGTGGATTATTAATATATAGCTTCAAAATGTTATTAGCTCCAAAAGAAAAAGGACAATAAAAAATGACAATTATTTTTTGGATTACAGTCAATTTAATTGATCTCATAGGGGCCCATTTATTGTAAAAATTTTTGTTTGTGTGTGTTTTTTTTGTCAATTTACTTCACTGACATTTAACCCTTAAGAACCCCTAGCGCAATTACATTGTGATACAATTCAGTCGAAGAAAGTCTACGTATCATTGAAATACATACATACATACATACATACAGAGATGGGCAGTATTTCTGTTACTTGTATTTGAAATACGTATTTCAATTACTTTTGAGTATTTTGTCATTTGTATTTGACAGGGCTGAAATTTTTTTAATGTAATTTGTAACAAGATACTTTAGGGTAGAGTAATAATGTACAATTCATGCTGATTTGTTTGTAAGTTTGTACTGTACTATTTTCAGTATTTTTCTTTTATATACAAATAGCATCAAAGATAAGAAATTGGTTGTCAATAGCCCAAACAACCAAAATGGAGGGAGTAATGTGGGCAAACTAATTAGGAGATGCTAAAGATGCGATTGTGCCTCTAACACTTAACACACGGCGATACCCTATGTGATTTTGGCTTTTTGCTCATATTCATAGAGAAAGGCAGCCACCTATTCATATGTTGGCCTACGATAGCCAATTGGAGACAAGTTTTTTTTCCTGTATTTTGAAAATACAAAATACATGTATTTTATCTGATACATTTTCTGGCACCAGTATTTTGTATTTTGATCTGATACATTTATTTGAGGGGTATTTTGTATTTTGTAACAAGATACATTTTGATGTATCTTTGCCCATCTCTGCATACATACTCATGTAAACACAAGATACCGTACTACAACAACCTAGCTTAAATAAAACTTTAACCTAACATTGAGATTAGCAAACTCATTGTTAGCTAACAAGAAAATTGTCTGTCTGTGTTTTTTTCAAGACAGTCTAATGTTTGCTTACAAGCTGACTAATAATGGCGTCTTTCCAAAATATGACCATTGAAAAATGATGAACATAACTAATGAAATTTTAACAACATCTGAGGTTCAATTCTAGGTAATGTTACCAAAGATGCAATACTTTTATAGCTCCCTAGATCACCAGCTGGCTCTCATATTAACAATAAGTTGGCAAACGTGGTAGTCATAGTGGGCTTTTTTAGGTTTCAGATATACAGTATATATACTTGATTTAATATTGAAGAACAATTTCTAGTCTTTGAAATAAATAGATCTTACAATTATACTTAGTTTCCTAAAACATTGTATCTGTTTTCATTGAAATACCTTGGCATTATCCAATTCTACAGGATTCTAGAGTGTTTTAACTCCCTACATTGCTGAAATTATGTTTTTTAAATAAAATATTATTATTATTATTATGATAAAATGGCAGATGGCAGATAGCGGTGGTGTCCAGGATCAATGACGTGCAGAGGGTGTGGCTACAGTGGCTCGAGCCGCTGCCCCTTTGCCGCTGCTGAAATGCCCCTCTGGACAAAATAAATAAATATTATTATTATTATTATTGTGTTGTTTATTATTATTGTATGTTGATTACTGTTATTAAACCTCCTGGATCCCGGGTGAGGTGTTGTTATAACCCAGGACACGCTGATTCGGCTGGCCTGGGAACGCCTCGGGATTTAAACCTAAGTCTGGGTCTCCTGCTTCAACCCGACCCGGAGAAGCGGTAGAAAATGGATGGATGGATGGATGGATGGATGGTTATTAAACCTAATTCAATCGCCGTTGTCATTGTAAAACTAAAATGTCAGGTGATAGGGCAACAACAACAGGAGAGCCCTTTTTCTCTGTGCACGCCCCTGTCCAGGATTATCTGAACTTGAACGGTCAAGCTGAAAAAAATTCAGGTGGCCATTCTCGTCAGCAATTTGCGGTTAAGAAACAAACTAATGCACAGTGCAGAGCATGTGTAGAGTGGTGTGATATTACAGTGTAGAGGAGATGAACTAGAGGGATACTGACATTACATGTCATGTGAGGCACAGCTGTTTTTCCCCCTTTTGTCTTGGAAGTTGAATTGCTCCTTGAGCCTGAAATATGTGTGTAGAAAAATATTAAATGGTAAGGTAAAAAGGTAAATGGAAATTTTCCTGGATAAGGTCATCGCTGAGTAAATAAATAAGATGATGTACAAAGGTTCAGTTATAACAATTGCAGCATGACTGTGTTTAAAACACATTATCATTGTAAATCATTCTGCACGTTGTGGATTCTGAACCTCTTCTGGAATGGGAAAGCTGATTGCATTGTGGATATGATGCCTACACGGGCCTACACCAAAGATGGTCATGGAACATTTCATGCTTAATGGGTGTTAAATTTGCTCCATAATTGACAATCTATGACACTGACAGAATTAATTGATGTAATACATGTCAGGTGATTTTGTTTTTCATGCATACTTACAACATTCAGTGTGGAACCGGTTAGTTTCTAATAAATAAAAAACAGGTAAAATGTGTCATAATGGAGGCCTCCCGCGTGGTCTAGTGGTTTCAATGTCCGGTTCCCCGTCACGCCTGAGTCGGCTCTGGCCGGGAGTGCCACCGGGGCGGCAATTGGCTGTCCGCCCCAGGGAGGCTACACAGTTCAATGCGCACAGGAGTGGTTCTGGGGTGCCAGAATTGCAGTTGACAGCACGACGAGTGTTTTCTCAGAGGAGGCAGCACTTTGCTAATTGTCACTGCCGGTCACAGGGCTACAACAGTGAACTACGAGGGAGGGGATTGAACTAAGCACAGTGGGAGTAATTGGGAAAGTATACAAGTAAAGCGGGAAGTATACAATGTACAGAATTTGACACTAATATGTTGAAAAATGCAGCCACTGGAGTCAATACATATTCCCTTTTTTCCTACTTGAAATCCACAATTTTTCTGTGCTCCTGCATCACTGCCATGCCACCATCATCCACACAGGGGGGCCGGCAATTGAGCGCATGTCCACACATGCCCACAACCCAGGCACTATTTTCCACACAGCGTGAGGTAGCCTGTAGGCACCTGGTGAGTGAATCGAAATATAAAGGTGTAAAATAATCTTTACATTCATTAAAAGATGGAACTGATGTTTGTAAGAGAAAAGAAAAAGGTTTAATCAAAGCCAAATTTATAATAAGATTCCAAAAGTTCAGACACAAGAGTGGAGTCCTCTCTTATACATTTAGTGGCCCATATATATGGATCTCCCCTGGGAGTGTAAGAGAATAGGCCATGTCTTGATTGAAATATCTATGGAATTGATCATGCTGAGATGTCGATTCCGCAGGTAGTGGGACATACGAGTTGAAATCAACAAAAATGATTTACATTGTCTGTGTCTTCAAATGAGAGGTGCATTCAGATTGGCAAGTAAGAGGGGAACATTTGCAAATGTTAGCAAACAGTTTTTTTCTGTTAGCTTTGTGTTCGCCACTAACACAAATCCACTCAACCCCTTAGAACAGTGGTCTCAAACTCAGTGCCACGGAGGGCCATGTGTATGCTGGTTTTTACTGCAGCCTCTGTTTTTGATTAGATAATTAGTTCCATTATTTGCTCAATTATCATGTTGGCTTGCACATAATGTATATAAAGTGAAATTAAATATTTTTGTTATCTAAATAATAATTGTTGAGTATATTCTGTGCTTTAACTTCAAGAATGCACAGAGGTGCATGCATATGGCTAAATGAGTAGTTGAGCCAATTAAGGCAGCAGTAATTGGTTGGAATGAAAACCTGCATACACACGGCCCTTTGTGGCACTGAGTTTGAGACCACTGCCTTAGAGGGCGAGATAAACGTCAATAAGTGAGTTATCACCTTTATCCTGTGGTGAAGCATTTCTATCCTGATGGGAGTGGTGTCTTCCACGGTGACAATGCCCCCATCCACAGGGCAGGAGTGGTCACTGAATGGTTTGATGAGACAGTATTTTCTACCAATAAAACATCAAATGATGGAATTTCTTGAGGAACAATGGTGTTGCTTACCTGTAATAGTGTAATACTCATTCCAGACACTATTGGTATGCTCCCCCTTCCCACTGGAAGTCATTTAGGATAATCTAATTTTGTAATTTATGTTTTTGTTTTAACATGTTTTTGTTTAAGCTATTAGAGGGATATTACAGCTTCAAACTATTAGAGGCGCATTGAAGCTGTTTGAGCTGTGGTTTCCCAATGCCCGATTAAGACAATTTATGTTGGTGTTTCCTTTAATTTGGCAGTTGCCTGTATGTCTATTTTGATACATTTCGGGATTCGCAAAAATACAGATTTATTTTAGACATATAATTCTTATTTATTTAGCCATAAGGTTTGCAATGCAATGCAACAAAATATATATATATACAAATAAATATAATTGTATGTATTGTTTTGTGTTTGTTTCCAAAACAAATGTGATTTTTTCTCATGTTTTTTTATATTGTTAAGGGCAATTATAACGCATCAAGTCCTTGACTCACCGACTGTCACTGCTACGACGCTGAACAATACAACTTGGACATCACAGTTTCCCTGTCTAATTCAACAGCCTATTTCTCCACCCTTCTTGCCATACATAGATTTCTGGCTGCAAGGCATTTGTAAATCTTAACACAGCACTGAAGACACTCAGCAAGATTTCTCAGCAAGGGCTGCTATGTCATGCTCCTTCTAATACGAATACTACACTATATACCTTGCAATATACTCTTGATACCAACTCATTGTTGATGAAATGATGACGGCATCAGACCAGACTTTGAAGCATCATTGCACACCATTACACGTGTGATCCAATTACAGTGGGAGCAGAAGGGACATAGTCAGTACATCTGGAGCATATTAGTGATGCCCCTTTGGAATCTGCACGAGGGGGTAAGAAATATTACTGAATATAGATAAGAAGGCTGTACCATGCATTTTAAGTGAGCCCTTCCCCTTAGAGTGCTACTGCGATAATTAAGGTAGTGTCACAAAGACTTGGATTTCTCACAGATAAGTCTGCAGGTGGAACCACAGGACGCTCGTGCCCGAACTGAAAGAGCGCTTTTATTTCCGAACGCCGCGGTCCCTTGACACGTGTAACTTTACGATACAAACAAATCGCCTCCTTTCCCTTGTTTGTTGTGCCAGCTCTCCCAAAACCTCACAGCTGCTGAATTCCCATTCGTGTCAGGTTGCTTTCCTACATTAAACTATCTGTTCTTTAAATTGTTCTTTTTGTGTTTTTTTCTCTTTCTTTCCTCTACAGAGATACAATCACCCCAGTGTGAGTCTGAAATACCACTTGCATTTCTTTCTGGGAACAAATGTTGAGCATTTATTCATAAAACGTCCTGTATGGATCTAATCAGTGGCTCCAGGGGTGCTGGTTGGATGTGAGGAGATGTATTTCCTCTGGGCACAGTGTGCAAAGCAGAGCACGCTGTGATGGATGGGGTACTATCATTTGTTTATATTGCTTCACAAAGGATCATTTTAGGATAATACAATGGAAATGGTGTCATTCTTCGGAACCTGGCAACGGCATATTTGGCATTAGCGAAGGCAAAAATGAAAAAGAAAACGAGAAAAACAACTACCACGTATGACAAATTCCTCATCGTGTGCCCAACTTCAAAGGGCATATGAAATCAAAGTAAAAGTCCCAGGGTTTACCTACTAACGATGGGCAACAGCTCAACAAATAGGTTTAACCCTTTCACTGCAAGATTCGGATGCATCCGCACAAATGCTCATTACCGTTAACTGCGGAATTCGGATTTACCCCACGGCTTGCGAAAAATGTTTCCTTTAACTGCGACGTACGCCAGTACCCCAACACATGCGCAACAGTGTTGCTGTCCATTTTGGATGATTCCACACAGCAGGCAGATGACGTTTTATGCACGTCACCCGGAAGCACAACTGGCTAAGCCGGCTTGTTTGAGATCACGCTACGGTTGTATTTATCAACCTCAGGTGAGAAATTTTTCATCAGTTATATAGTAAATATGCTTACTAGTTTTTGGACTAAAATATTGTATATGCTTCAAAATGTATTTATGCTTTCCTGTTAAACAAAACTGTCCGCAAACTAATTTGAGATTCATGGCACGAAGATTACCATGGAGACCTATGGAGAATGCTTGCTTCTAGCTAGCCCACAACGTTTCTGCTCCAGTTGGTGCTTGCACTTATTTACATATTTACATCTTCAGGTTAGTTATTTTTGTGTTAAGTGATCGTGTTCTTGCAGAAGCTTGGAAATGTACAGATACGTGATTGCATATAAAACAAAATAATATTTATTCCCCATAGACGCATGAGCACGTGCAAAAGAGTTCGTATTGAGTTCATATTGCATGTAGTATTTTCCATTCCATTCTGTTGTGCATCTTTAACAGGTTTTCGAAACATAAGGATGCTTATTTACAGAAATTATGCATTGTGCATGAATTCATTGCTGGGAGCCTGTACCTTGCAGCCAACCACCAGGGATGCTGGGCTCCATGGTGCATCTTCTTTAAACTTCTCATTCAAATAAAAACATAACAACTACCACAATGCACTGGGCATGCCTATATTCATCTTCATGATGGCATATATGAGACTTAAACATCCATTTTCCATAGTTAATAAAATTGCTTACAAGTGCTCCCTGCCACCTCACCCCCCAACACCTATCTTTATTCTTCAAAACACCTCCTCTCGCTACAAGATCCATCCGACTGTTAGAAATACATAATGGCATTTAAACCCGATGGTGACACCATCCCGTCCCTATCAAAGATATATTACTCTTTGAAATGGCCTCTCTGCTCGGCACTGAATTAACCCAACGACGCGAGTGACCGTCTGTCCTTGGCTCAGGGTTAAAAGACCCTGCTCCTCCTCTGCGTTCTCGCAGCAGAGAGGCGATGTAAGAGGAAAAGGCTACAGAAGCCAGTGTGGAAGGACATCAGCCGGGGCACACATCTGATCCAGGATCAGATGGACCCTTTTTCCTCTGGAGGAGCCTCAGACAAGTATTTGGAGTTTGATGATAAGGGCAGATTTTTTTTTTTTTTTCAAAAAGGCGGAAAAGTTTTGAGTACAGACTTCTGGAATTGCGTTTAAGGAGTCTGGACAATGTTGCGGTTTTTTCCTCTCTCTCTCAGTGTCTGGGGGTATAAGAGCGACGGTAATATATTTCCCCTGCTTTGCAGACGTACTGATGCGCAAATGGCTTTGCAGCATGGGGAATTAACAATTTGTAGTGCTCCCTGAAGACTCGTACAGGTGCAGTGTGTTAACCCCTCTCTGTCCTCCCACACCTGTACACCCAGCCAACACAAACATATAGCCTGCGGACAATCTGAAAACAACATGTGCGTTAAGGCTATCAAATATGAGTATTAGAAATTCAGGTCAGCAGGCCATATATACGTGTTATACTTGATACCCAATAGGGATCTAAATCAATTTTATTTGAGTTACTTGAATATGTTCTTTAGACATGATGCATCGCATGCATAAACGGTTGTAATAGTATGCATGAATATGCATAACTACCATTTTATAGCAGTGTAATAACACTGCTAGTACGCTATAATAAATTAATGATGCGGCAATGTGGTTTCAGTTACATTGTAGTCATAGGTATAAATTGTATGAAGGTATAAGGTATAAATTCTGACAGTGTCTGTAATGCTACTGTAACGAATTAAGTAAGATATATAAACCATGACATACTGTGGTTTTACAAGATTATATGGCATGGCAGAGGTGAGAAGTTGGTACACATTTCTAGCCGAGGGCCGTTAACCACTCCTTACATGCCGTACATTCTTGTACAGTATGGTATGGGGTTGTTTATATCTCATACCATGGCTACAACTATAATGTATTCACCATTTTTAATAAAACAAAAGTTAATTGACTCAAATCATAATTTACACATCCTCCAAATAGCCTAAAGGTGTTCATGTGGCCCACTAGACAGCAGGCACTAGACTTTGGATTGTACCTTAGCTAGTTAGCTTTTAGGTCGCTAACATTACATAACTATGCCCACTCTGTTCATGGTGGAGGGAACATTATATAAGAATGATTATAATTGCTTAATTGTAATAAAACAAATAAAATAACAGATTCAATTCCTTGCTATTTATATTTAAGTGTATTTTAGCATCTAGCTTTATTAGAAAAAAAGTTAATGACTTGAATTAGGAAAATTACATTTATATATCTTTTTTGTAATCATAAAGTAGGCCTACTTGCAGAGAAGTAAACATAAATCCAACTCTTTGATATTCAGAAAAAGAAATACCGTCCACTGTAGGAATACTAATAGCCAAACCAGTGCACATTGAAAAGCACTGATAATCTGCAGAAAACAAAAAACATAATTCACCCCAAATACAGCAATAGCACGCCAATATGCATTAAACAGTCTGACTAGGCAATATTTGCTAGCTAGCTAGTCTCAGCTGGTTTGACAGCTGAATTTGGATGCTAGAAGTAGTTTGTCTCTTCATTATTTAGCATATCTAAATATGGAATAATGCAATTTTCTGAGAATTATTGTTACTATAACCATGTCTAAATCAACTCTAATTACAAATATTTGATAGTTTACCAATAGGTCTGTTAGGAACCGGACAAGGACCCAGACGCAGATCAGGACTTAGGCAAAAGAGTAGTTTATTGGGAAGCAGGGATCAAAACCAGGAATCAGAGAATCGGAGGTACAAAAACACGAGGCAGAGAGAAGTCGATAATCAGGCAGTCAAAAGGTCGGTAATCAGGAAGGCAGAAAGGCAAACAAACAAAATCGCTAGGCAGGCTCGGGGTAGTCAACAGAAGGGTAGTCTCGGAAAAATCTATAAACACTGGCTTCGGAAAAGTAGGCTCAGGAATAAGAATCAATACTGACCCGGAAAGAAACATGAACACAGAACAGATATAAAAGGAATGAACATAAACACTGAACTAATATACAGGCAGGGAAGGAAGACACAATAGGACTCAGGTGTGACTGGGATGAGAGAGGGGAGGAACACAGGAGAAAACAATGGGAATCGTTAATCTAATAACGAGGGGATTCGCTAATAGAATAACGAGGGGAAACGAAAGACACGGACTGGTAATGACAGACACAGACAATAAACGACCTGGAAGAACAGGCAGACACGTGCATAGTTAGAAGGGGAGGAATGCATAGAGAGAATCTGCGTGCGAATGAAAGGGAAAGTGAAAAGCTAATCAGGGATACGATAATAAGCGAGAAAGACAGCGATAGTCAGAAGCGTGAGATAATTAGTGATTAGTAGTGTTAGTAACTTAATCTAAATCCCTAATGTTAGTAGATTAGTTGGTTAGTACTATATACATCTAACTAATATATACAAAGTGCAATCTAGAAAGTAAGAAGGAAGAAAACGAGATAATAAGCGAAGAAGGAAAAAACCCAAACATTTCCCGAAGTGCAAAAGACAAAGACAAGGAGTGGATCTGGAACAGGAACAATAACAGACGGGGAAAAGACGTGACAGAACAAGACTCGAAGAAAGATAAATAAACGAAGTACAAAAACAAACCGAACAGACACTCAGAACATAACAGTACTCGAAGAATGATAAATAAACAAAGTACAAAACAAACCGAACAGACACTCAGAACGTAACAGTACCTCCTCCCTAAGAAACGCCTCTTGGCGTTTCAACCAGAAAAGGCACAGACAGAAAAACAGACAGACCAGGATACAGGTGGGGGAAAGCCAGGCAGACAAGGGGCAAAACACAGGGTGGGATCTTACAGGTCAGGAATTGGCTAGGCGGAGGGAACTCAGACAGGCAAGGAGCAAAGCACGGAACAGGATCTCAGACAGGCAAGGGGCAAAACACGGGACAGGATCTCAGACAGGCAAGGAGCAAAACACGGGACAGGATCTTAGACAGGCAAGGAGCAAAACACGGGACAGGATCTCAGACAGGCAAGGAGCAAAACACGGGACAGGATCTCAGACAGGCAAGAATATCTCGGAAAACAGGGGAAGGGAACTCGGAAACTCGGAAAGGGACTCGAAAGAGAAGGGATGCAACAGAGGAGAAGGGGGAACAAGCAGGAGGCTGGCACGGGACTTAGGGGACAGGGGACCCGGGGGGAAAGTCAGACAGGTCCGTTGTTTCGGAGCGTTCAATCGGAATGACACCCACTAGTGCTCCTCTCTTAACTAGTGGGCGTTTAGCTCTTAATGGACAGTTGGGGATGAAGTGCCCTGACTCCCCGCAGTAGAGGCAGGACCTTGTCGCCATCCTGCGGTCACGCTCCTGACGGGAAAGACGGGCTCGATCCAGCTGCATAGGTTCAGGATCCGGGCTAGATGAGGGAACTGCTCTGGGATGGCTGTTGACTCTGGCAGATGACCTGAATCCGACCGTCTCTGGTCCTGGAACAACCCCCGAGCTACGCAAACGGCGACGCTCCTGAAACCTGGAATCAACCCGGATGGCCAGGCTGACGAGGTCGTCGAAAGACTCAGGAAGATCACGGTAAGGACCTCGTCTTTGAGATCTTCGGACAATCCAAAAATGAACGCGTCATACAAAGCCTTGCTTCCCCAGCCACAGGAGTTGGCCAAAGTCTGGAACTGGATGGCATAGTCCGAGACCGACCCTCCCTCCTGGCGTAGATAGAGCATCTCCCGGGCAGCTTCGTGACCATGCTTGGACCGATCAAGACCCTCTTCATCTCCTCAGAAAACGGACCGAACCCCTGGCAGTAGGGGAAGGATCCCTCCCACGCAGTGGTGGCCCAGGTCTTGGCACGACCGGTCAGTTGCGTGATGACGTAGGCAACCCTGGAGATGTCGCTGGGAAACGTAGATGGCTGCAGACGGAAAATGAGCTGGCACTGAGTCAGGAACGCACGACAACCGCCCGGTTCACCTGCGTACCTCTCCGGAGGGGGCAGACGGGGCTCGTGCACCAGCGCAGAGGGAAACCCGGGTTGAGGTGTAGCAGCGGCATACTGAGGTGCGGGGTTAGGAGTCGGAGCTCGCAGCATCAGGGTGAGTTCCGCCAAACTGGAGGTGAGGGTCTGCAGATGTTCGGTGACCGTCTCCAGATGGTGTTGATGCCGTCCGAGCATGGCACCTTGCTGCTCGAGAGCAAAACGCATCTGGTCTGGATCTGCTGGGTCCATCGAGGTCAGTACGTTCTGTTAGGAACCGGACAAGGACCCAGACGCAGATCAGGACTTATAAAAGAGTAGTTTATTGGGAAGCAGGGATCAAAACCAGGAATCAGAGAATCGGAGGTACAAAAACACGAGGCAGAGAGAAGTCGATAATCAGGCAGTCAAAAGGTCGGTAATCAGGAAGGCAGAAAGGCAAACAAACAAAATCGCTAGGCAGGCTCGGGGTAGTCAACAGAAGGGTAGTCTCGGAAAAATCTATAAACACTGGCTTCGGAAAAGTAGGCTCAGGGAATAAGAATCAATACTGACCCGGGAAAGAACATGAACACAGAACAGATATAAAAGGAATGAACATAAACACTGAACTAATATACAGGCAGGGAAGGAAGACACAATAGGACTCAGGTGTGACTGGGATGAGAGAGGGGAGGAACACAGGAGAAAACAATGGGAATCGTTAATCTAATAACGAGGGGATTCGCTAATAGAATAACGAGGGGAAACGAAAGACACGGACTGGTAATGACAGACACAGACAATAAACGACCTGGAAGAACAGGCAGACACGTGCATAGTTAGAAGGGGAGGAATGCATAGAGAGAATCTGCGTGCGAATGAAAGGGAAAGTGAAAAGCTAATCAGGGATACGATAATAAGCGAGAAAGACAGCGATAGTCAGAAGCGTGAGATAATTAGTGATTAGTAGTGTTAGTAACTTAATCTAAATCCCTAATGTTAGTAGATTAGTTGGTTAGTACTATATACATCTAACTAATATATACAAAGTGCAATCTAGAAAGTAAGAAGGAAGAAAACGAGATAATAAGCGAAGAAGGAAAAAACCCAAACATTTCCCGAAGTGCAAAAGACAAAGACAAGGAGTGGATCTGGAACAGGAACAATAACAGACGGGGAAAAGACGTGACAGAACAAGACTCGAAGAAAGATAAATAAACGAAGTACAAAAACAAACCGAACAGACACTCAGAACATAACAGTACTCGAAGAATGATAAATAAACAAAGTACAAAACAAACCGAACAGACACTCAGAACGTAACAAGGTCCACCTTTTCAAGACATTTGCCTCACCAAATCAGCAATATTTTAATGTATTTTATAATCCCTTTTCACATCATTTTCACAAGCAAAGATGTCTCTACATTACAAGTTGACCTTTAGGAACAGTACTAGCATGTCCACGTTTTCAGGCATCAATCGATTTTGGATTGATTGATTCCAGGCTTGAACACTTGAACACTTGATTCCAGGCTTAAATTTGTTCTTTATTAATTTTTACCTTAAAGCGGAACTTTGAATGTGGGGTGGACTTCCTGTTAAATTTGAACAAATCAGCACATGTTATGATGAACAGGAACGAACCCAAACGCAGACACGGAAGGTTAGGATGGAGAGTGAAAATTTAATTATAATAATGATACAAGCGATGACAGAGGTAGTAGAGACGATGGGCTGGATTCTGGAGGATGCACAGGAGGACAGACAGGAGGAACCGGGAGGCAGCTAAGCGTGCAGGCAGGCGGGGCTGGCAGGACGAACAGAGCTGGCGGACGGAGGAGTAATGGACCTGAACACGAGGGGAAAACGACAGGAACACGGGTAAACATACAAAACACGCAACACGGAGAGAACAGTAAACACAGCGTAGGAAAACAAGTAACAGGAGTCAGCTTCTACCAGGTAGAGGAAACAACGATCTGACGAAGAGTGACTGGAAAACCGGGGTAGATATACTGCAGGGCTGATGGAAATGATGGGAAGCAGGTGTGCGGAATGGATGACGGAATTGGCAACAGGTGAACATGAAGGGGAGTAATGAGGGAATGATAATAGAATAATTGAAAATAATAAAACAATTAACACAACAATCACAAGGGAGGAACAAGACAACGGAAAAAACGAGACAGGAACATCGGGAATATGACAGTACCCCCCCTCAACGGATGCCTCTGGGCATCTGAACAGGGTGGTTAGGGTGAGACAGATGGAAGTCCCGAATGAGGGAAGGGTCCAGAATAAGGCGCGGGACACCCAACTGCGTTCTTCCGGACCATAACCCTCCCAGTCGACCAGATACTGGAATCCACGACCTCGACGGCGTGCATCCAGCAAACGCCGGACGGTGTAGGCCGGGTGGTCATCGATGATCCGGGGGGGTGGAGGGGCGACGGAGGCAGGAGGGCAGAGTGGGCTATTGGAGACCGGTTTAATGAGAGAGACATGGAAGGAGGGGTGGATCCTCATGGAGGCTGGAAGTCGAAGCTTGACCACAGAGGATTAATAACAGAGTCAATGGGGAAGGGGCCAATGTAGCGGGGTGTGAACTTGCGGGAAGTAGTGTGAAGGGGAAGATCCTTGGTGGAGAGCCAAACCTCCTGACCCGGTTGGTAGTTGGGCGCCGGGGTGCGATGGCGGTCAGCGAAGCGCCGGTTCCGATCAGTGGAACGAAGCAGGGTAGTGCGGGTGAGCTCCCAGGTCCTGCGACAGCGATCCAAGTGGGCCTGGACCGAGGAACTGCCAGTTCCTCCTCCTGGACAGGGAAGAGAGGGGTTGGTAACCAAGGGAAGCCTCGAAGGGGGACAGACCTGTGGACGCGCTGGTCAATGAGTTGTGGCGTACTCAATCCAGGAAGTTGAGTGCTCCAGGCCGAGGATCTTCTGACGTGATAACACGGAGAGACGCTCCCAGGTCTTGATTGGCGCGCTCTGTCTGGCCGTTAGTCTGGGGTGAAAACCAGAGGACAGGCTTACCGAGGCACCCAGAGCGGCACAGAAGGTCTTCCAGACGTGGGAGGTGAACTGGGGTCCGCGGTCGGAGAGCGATGTCCAGGGGAATGCCGTGCAGGCGGAAGACGTGGAGGCAGAGAAGGTCCGCTGTTTCAGAGGCAGTGGGGAGTTTGGGAAGGGCAACAAAATGCACGGCTTTAGAGAAGCGGTCGATGATGGTGAGGACCACGGTGTTACCTTTAGACGGGGGGAGACCGGTGACAAAATCCAGGGCGATGTGGGACCAAGGGCGACCAGGAACAGGCAGGGACGGAGCAAGCCAGCAGGAGGTTGGTGAGTAGCCTTGGACCGGGAACACACAGGGCAGGCGAGCACAAAAGAACGGGTGTCGACATCGATGGTGGGCCACCAGAAGTGCCGCGAGCAGGCTCAGGGTGCGGCTGATGCCAGGATGACAGGCGAACCGGGAGGTGTGGACCCACTGAAGGACCTGAGATCGGACGGGGTCTGGGACGAAGAGTCGGTTCGGAGGGCCGGTACCTGGATCTGGATGGGTCTGCTGGGCGTCACGGACAACCGACTCGATCTGCCAGGAGACAGCAGCCACCACACAGGACGGAGGAAGGATGGTCTCAGGAGTAACGGAAACACCTCGGGGACATGGAGACGGGAAAGGGCATCGGGTTTCACATTTTTAGAACCCGGACGAAAAGTCAGGTTAAAATTGAAACGCCCGAAGAACAGGGCCCAGCGGGCCTGGCGAGAGTTGAGACGTTTGGCCGTTTGGATGTACTCCAGGTTGCGGTGGTCAGTCCAGACGATAAACGGCTGCTCGGAACCCTCAAGCCAGTGGCGCCATTCCTCAGGGCGAGCTTGACCGCCAGGAGTTCACGGTTCCCGACATCATAATTGCGCTCGGCAGGGGACAGGCGACGGGAAAAAAAGGCACAAGGGTGGAGTTTCTGGTCCAGGGTAGAGCGTTGGGATAACACCGCTCCCACCCCGGTGTCGGAGGCATCAGCCTCGACCACAAACTGGCGAGATGGATCTGGCAAAATGAGGATGGGTGCGGAGGTGAAGCGCCTCTTTAGCTCCGCAAATGCGTCGTCCGCTTCCGAGGACCAGACGAAACGGGTAAGGGAGGAGGTGAGAGTGAGTGAGGGGAGGCAACCCGACTGTAATCCCTGATGAAGCGACGGTAAAAATTAGCAAAGCCCAGGAAGCGTTGTAGCAGCTTCACGGAGGTGGGTTTAGGCCAAGTAACCACCGCCTGGATCTTTTCGGGGTCCGTCCTAACCTGACCGCTCTCAATGATGTAACCCAGGAAGGAAACAGAATGAACATGAAAATCGCATTTCTCCGCTTTCACAAATAATTTATTTTCTAAAAGTCTTTGGAGAACCTGGCGGACATGCTGGACGTGCTCCTCGAGGCTGTGGGAAAAAATGAGGATATCGTCCAAATAAACAAAAACAGAGCGGTTTAAGAAGTCCCGGAGAACGTCATTGATGAGCGCCTGGAAAACGGGCGGGGAGCATTAGTAAGCCCAAAGGCCATGACCAGGTATTCAAAGTGGCGAGGGGGTGTTGAAAGCCGTCTTCCATTCATCGCCCTCACGAACCCTCACCAAGTGGTAGGCGTTGCGGAGATCCAATTTGAAAAAAATGACGGCACCTTGAAGTGGCTCGAATGCTGAGCTGATGAGTGGGAGGGGGTATTTGTTCTTGATGGTGATGTTATTGAGGCCACGGTAATCGATGCAGGGACGAAGGGACTTGTCTTTCTTGGCCACAAAGAAAAATCCAGCAGCAACAGGGGACGAAGAAGGCCTGATGAGACCCGGCGCGAGAGAATCGCGGATGTAGCGCTCCATGGCCTCCCTCTCTGGGACGGGACAGGTTGAAGAGGCGGCTGGAAGGCAGGGGAGCCCCGGGAAGGAGATCAATGGCACAGTCATAGGGTCGGTGAGGAGGAGGCAGGGAAAGGGCGCGTTGCTTGCTGAAAACCTCTCACGAGGTCATGATAAGCAGGAGGGATGGAGGAGAGATTGGGAGGTTCAGCGGTGGGCGTAGGAGCCTCAGGTAGAGCAGGAGCAGAAGCAGACAGCAAGCAAGATGAGTGACAGGAGGGACTCAGTTGGTGACTCGACTATTGGTCCAGTCGAATTGGGGGTTGTGTGCCACCAACCAAGGCTGGCCGAGGACCAGGGAGCGTGGGGTGAGGAGAGGACGTGAAACTGGAGGGTCTCGTGGTGATTGCCGGAAAGGTGAGGTGAAGGTGCAGTGCGGTGGGTAACTTGAGCGAGGAGCTTGCCGTTGAGAGCGTTGGCATTCAGAGGAGTAGTGAGGGGTTCCAACGCAATGCCAGCTTGGGTAACGAGGTTGGAATCCAGGAAGTTCTCGTCAGAACCGGTCGATTAATGCAGACAAGGGCAGGGACTGCTGATTCAGGACAACACGGCGTTGAGCTGCATATGAGGTCGCGGAGTATGTGGGGTAGTAGTACGACTCGCCAGGACCCCCAGAATCACTGGCGAGCCCCTCTTTTGGTCGAAGGAGCAGGAAGACAGGAAATGCCCAGACTGACCGCAGTAAATGCAGGATCCCGATTGCAACCTCCGGAGACGCTCAGCAGGTGCGAGACGAGCCCGACCCAGTTGCATGGGAACCTCCTCGGAGACGGCTGCAGTAGAGACAAGGCTGGGAAAGAGGCAGCAGGGGATTCAGGTCTTGATCTAGGAGGGTAGAGAGGAGAGCCACGGGAAGAGGAGATGGAGGACGACGGACAGCTCTTTCCCGGTAACGCTCAGCGGAGGCGGTTATCAAGTCTGATGACCATGGAAATGAGGTCGTCGAGATTAGCTGGGTCCTCCCTGGCAGCCAACTCATCTTTCAACGAGTCGCTGAGACCGTGCCCGAAAAGCCCCTTGGAGCGCCCGGTCGTTCCAACCGGACTCCGCAGCTGTGATGCGGAACTCCACCGTCAAGTCGGCCACAGAACGGGCACCCTGGTAAATGGTGAACAACCGTTGACTAACGTCCGTACCTCGGACGGGGTGGTCGAAAGACATTCCTTAATTCGAAACGAAGCGGGAGTAGGAGGTGAAATAAGAAGAACTGCTCCCCCACAAGGCGGACGCCCATGCCAGCGCATCCCCTTGAGCAACCCCATTATGTAAGCGTCTGAGGACCCATCAGTGGAATACGAGGTAGGCTGCTGCTCGAAAACCAGGGAGCATTGAATGAGGAAGGCGCGGCACATACCCAGGTCTCCGGCATAACGATCAGGAGCAGGCACGTGAGGCTCCTTGTGCAGGAAAACTGGTGGGTCCGGGGTGAAGCGGCGACAGGAGGGGAACTTCCTTGACAGCGCGTTGTGAAAACAAGTCTTGTAAAAGATCCTTGTTCTCCTTTACGCTGGTGGAGAGGCAGTGCAGCGCTGTCGTCAGCTCCTGGATGGATTGACCCTGTTGGCGACAAGAAACGCCCTGTAGGGACAGGGCTTGACGGATCTGGTTAGTGTCCGCTGGGTCCATGCTTGGTCAGATCGTTCTGTTATGATGAACAGGAACGAACCCAAACGCAGACACGGAAGGTTAGGATGGAGAGTGAAAATTTAATTATAATAATGATACAAGCGATGACAGAGGTAGTAGAGACGATGGGCTGGATTCTGGAGGATGCACAGGAGGACAGACAGGAGGAAACCGGGAGGCAGCTAAGCGTGCAGGCAGGCGGGGCTGGCAGGACGAACAGAGCTGGCGGCGGAGGAGTAATGGACCTGAACACGAGGGGAAAACGACAGGAACACGGGTAAACATACAAAACACGCAACACGGAGAGAACAGTAAACACAGCGTAGGAAAACAAGTAACAGGAGTCAGCTTCTACCAGGTAGAGGAAACAACGATCTGACGAAGAGTGACTGGAAAACCGGGGTAGATATACTGCAGGGCTGATGGAAATGATGGGAAGCAGGTGTGCCGGAATGGATGACGGAATTGGCAACAGGTGAACATGAAGGGGAGTAATGAGGGAATGATAATAGAATAATTGAAAATAATAAAACAATTAACACAACAATCACAAGGGAGGAACAAGACAACGGAAAAAACGAGACAGGAACATCGGGAATATGACAGCACAGGAGGGGAAAAGTGGAAAACCAGCAAAAAAGGTAGCCTACTTATGCCACCTGAGTATAAGATGTCTACACTATACTTTGAATGTTGCAGTTCTACAGGTGGTAAGAGCTCTGTGGCCCTGAACAGCTTTGGTAAATTGTGTGTTAAAGTGTGCTAAAATATAACACCAGATTTTTTTAAGCACATAAATCACTTGATATTTAGGTTTCCCCCTGTTAGACACTTTGAGCTGTAATATATAACTAGTTCCATCTCTCGCTTTAGCACCAATGGACAATGTTTAAAGCAGATTTTGTGTAACTACATTTACAAGTAACAAGGGGCCAAAAAATAATGAATCTTTAGAATGAAAAATAATTGAAAAATACCAAACACAATGTAATTTGAGCAGAACCCTCACTGGAAATCAAATGTAGTAGGCTGGATAAATAACACTGATATTCCCATTGCACTTGGTGAATAAGTTGAGATATTATTGTCCTATGCCCCAAATACTAATGGAAGGTGCAGCAGTGGTCTTTGCATGAATGCAGGAAACAAAGCAGTGGCCCGGGAAGAAAAATGGTAAAAAAATATATAATAGTAATTAAATGTCAATTTAACAGGAGGGGATGGTAACCTTGGCTACACTATGACACTGAGCTCCGTCAGCACAAGACAAGTGAAGGTTCAAGTAAGGGAGAGATAGGAACAGCTAGAGGGGGAAGACAGAAGAACAGCAGGCAGAGGGAGCCCAACAGTGGTGCTACGGCATAGATCATTCCGGAGATGCCGGGGCGTCGTTGCGCCGCCAATAAGATGAGAATAAGAGACACTCTATCAACCGGCGGCCCCGGCCGCTCCTGCATCATTCTCATCACAGGGATCTGAGTGGCGGGAACAACAGCAATCCGTCACATTTCCCGGTGAGCGGACGACTCTGAGGATGAGTAATGAGGCCTTCCCTGACCTCCAGCGTCTGTACATGTGACCATTGTGAAGTCCCATCAATACTTTAGGCCGTGGATATTATTATTATTTAATGAGGACCGCGGCGGGTTCAAGGAGGCCGGCTGCAAATGCTGTGCAGTCGGCCCGTGGAGGGCTCTCTCTGAATACAGAACGGGGCCCTGCTTCAAGGGTTAGTCATTGAGGGGGCAGTGCGGTATGTGCTAGACTGCATCACTTTACTCTTTCATACCTGTACATAAAGCAGGGCCGCTCCCCTCGCTCTTTATCAAAGTTTCAAAGGCCTGGTACCGAATATTGAAGAGACTGTGTCTTCTTCCTTTTTGGTATTCAGCCAACACCTCAAACCGCCCCCACCCACCCCCCTCCCCGTCTGTGCAATCTTTGAAATTTACTGGCTCTGTCATGTATTGGAGGCTTTTTCTTACACATTTCCCTCTCCCTGGGGAGAACCTAGATTGGTTGTTTATTGTGGCACATGGCCCCTCAGAAGTCGATACCTGCACAACCACAGGGCCTCGCTGACAGGCATGACAATGGGGGACAGTTCAAGGAGGCGATGGCGTAGCGACTGCACAAGGAACTGGAAAAGCACAACACGCAAAACAAGAGAGCCGCTATGGAGCCGTGCCTCTCAAAATCATAGGATTCAGCATCCGGTTTGAACTGTGAGTAAGATCGTGAAAACAAATTGACAGCCAACGTGAAGCAATAGATGATGGATAAATAATGAAATGGATGATTAAACAAGTGCTACAGAAATGCTTATTTCCACATCAAAGTTGCACAAACATTGCACCGCCACCCTGCTGTAGCATTGATAGGTTATAATTTATATGTGTCTTTCCTGATAAAATCATCTTTAATCCTATAAAAAAAATAAGCCATGCCACTGTAGAATTGCAGAAAGACAAAACACCATTTGATAGTTCCAGGACACATTTCTTTCTACTTTTTTGTAGACCGAGTTCTGCCAGAGGTGAATATCTCAGAACTTCCTCTTTCAGTCACAATAGCTCATAATTAAAAATCAATGGGGTGTTGCTAGGTCATTTCCACAGTGGCCAATAACTGAGAAGGGTACAATGTCAAATTCATGAAGAGGTGCTATTAAAAAGAATGGATCACTGAATAGCTCCTGGATATGGAAACATCTCTGCCAAATTGGCTGGTCCTGTAGTTGCCCAAAAATTTGAATGTATTGTTATGGTGGATGAGAGCAATGGAATGGACTATATGAGGAAGTCTGCATATTCATGCAGATTCTGTATGGACATGCTATTTATACCAAATATAACTGAAATGTGGACACAGAGGGTCCAAGGACAAATTTCAGGTCAAGGAAACTCAATATGCGAACTTATGGGTCTTACCAGTAGTGCAACTCCCACGGGGAGTCCAAACTTACCACTCAATAAGGCCACACTGATCCCTAGGAAAATGTAGATGCAAAAGCAGCAGTCCGGCATGTTTAACCGAAAGGTGAAGCTGCAAAAGTGTAAAAATAATGCTTTTGCCTTCGACAACTTTCCCCCTTCCAACCATACAAGAGCAAACACAAGGCCGAGGAGGAATCCCAGGGAGCCCAGAGCAATCAAGCTGTGAGTGAACACACCGGGAGCTTCAGTGAGTAACAATCGGGCAGAGGGGCAGAACAGTGTCCGATTGTGAGTCCACCCAGCAGGCTAGCAAGGTGCCGAGCCTGCTGTAGCTAGCGTCAGCAACCCCAGTCTCAAAACAAAAGGAGTGCGCTCCTGTCTCACTCTCACTCGCTGCACTCCTGTCTCACTCTCACTTTGAAGCTAGACCCAGAATGATTTTTTTTTTTTGTATGTCATTTAAGTTACATTCATTTTAATATGAAATATTATTATATATTTATATATTATTTTATATATACTGACCTCCTGTCTAAAAGATAAAATGTTGGTATGTATGTACCCCACCGATCCGTGTCTTTTCACCAACAAAGCACTTACCCCCAGTATAATAAGAGCAATGATATGGCAGTCCTCGCCAACCCGGCCAACATCTTCATATACTAGTGTTGCCAGGCCGTGAGTTAGTTTGGACATAGCAGGCTGTCTGTGCTAGCTACTGAACATATGATGAATTGGAGGGAGAGACTTACCAGAACCATGCACACAAGTTAGCTCTGCATCTGCAGTTTAAGTGAACCTTCATCGTAAAGTATTCACGGCCAATGGCGAGCAATGGACATTCGTAACTTGGATTCAGGATGATATGCCATTTTTATGGCGACTTTCTCACCACATAAAACGAATAACCGGAACATGACTGTTTGTTTTGTATGAAAAAAATATAGAAATAAAAAATCCTCAGAAGGCGGATCACCACAGTGATCATCTGCATTTCAGCCTTTTCTTTTTAGATTTTCTGTTTTTTTAATTAAGTGAACACATGTTTTTTATCCCCCCAACCCTCCTCCCCAAGGATGAAATGCTTATTATATCAAATTCAGTGGAAAATTCCATCTTCCATCTATTTGATCAGGTGAGCCAAATTGATTTCATTCAAGTTACAAAATCACAGACTACACAGACATTTTTAAGAAATGTAAAAATATACTAGTCAGGAAAAGAGAGGACAAAAAACTCATGCTGTAAAACTGGATCTGGATTAAGAATTGCTTTTACTGAAAGGAAGCACCTGTCTTGCTTTGGATGCCACGGTAAACATTAATGTTCATCCATTTTTATCGTGTTTTCTTCAAGGCAATAATGTATGAATAATGTAGAGTATGAAAGAACTGTATCAATCACATACATATGATTAATCATTTATGCCGGCAGCCCCTCTATTCATTCCCCTTGAACCTACACGCATTAACTACTCACCATCTCGGCTGAAAATGTATAGTTTGGTCTTTCTTTTAATGAATTTTGTCTTTTTAGTTTAAAAATACGTGCCATTCCTCTCAAGTTAATGAGTCTTTCTCCCACCATAGCTGCTGATGTGATATTATTGTTTTATGTTAGTCTTTTGAAGCCTGTATGGCTTGCCCTGCCCTCGCACTAAATAATTTGTTCCTCTGATTGAGTTATGAGGTTACAGGCACTGAAAGGTATTTGTGAACTAAATGCTCACAGACAAAAGCGTGGAATATCAATATGAACTTATATACCTTGTATCATTGTGGTGTCACTCTTCATAAATAATAAATATGTGTTGCAGTAGTGTTATTCTGCCAGAAATATTTTTATGTGTTAATGAAATCATAGCTGTCTTCTGTAAATGTAATATGGAATATGTAAATACGACTTATTTCAGGTGCACCAGTGCAGTTAAACCCCAGAAACAGGTGGTAGGGTGGAATAGTAATCTAAAGGTAGGAACACACTGGTAATCAGTCAAAAACAGTTGGTGGCCAACGGTTGCCTGTAATTAATGCAGTGTTTTCCGTACGTCAGCTGTTTTTGACACTCATTGGTGTCTGTAGGTCCCGCACATTTAGAATCAGCATTGTCAGTCAGAGACAGAGACAGTGGGCCAATCAGAGCATGGGTGGGGGGGGTGTTCCAGCATGTCTTTATCTTTAAATTGTTGGCTGATGACCGACTACACAGTTAGAGCTACTCAGCACTCGGCAGGCCAGTGTGTAACTACCTTATAACTGAACTGATTTGGAAAGTACACATTCAGTAGAATCCATCTCACCCCACTTAAAAAAAAAAATGTTTTCCCATTTTTCTGCCCAATGTGGAATGCCCAATCATTTTCTTAAGCCACATTCACTTAAGCTTTGCTTTTTCAAGTGAACAACATTTGTACCTGCTCACAGACTCTAAAAGAAAATGAGAATATAAGACAATAATTTTTTTATTTCGATTTATGTTTTCACCCTGCTGGTTCCCGGAGGTCATTCCCTTATTGTGGTGAGCTTCACACTGCTATTTAAAACACATGGGACGCATCCCTTTTAAAAACAATCGCGTTGCCATCAATGATCAATGCTAAACATGATCTGAAGGGAAATCAACAAAATACTGCAAAACGCCTATGGGAAACAATGTTATAAAATGTTGGATGTCAATTGTAAATTAATTCATGAGTTTCCTCGGCCAAGCCCCCTTTGGAATTTTCAAATGACAATGGGCTTTCATCTTCGGGTGTTAAAACGCTCTATTCACATAGCATGTTATGATATGAATTTGCTACAAAAAAGTTAATTGAGGGCAAAAGATGGGAGCACTCCTCATCTTCCCTGATGAGGGAAGACCGGATTGTCATCCTATACCGAGATATAGTGTCTGACTGGTAGGATAATATGTCCAAGTGGCCCGAAATGACCTATTAATTAACTTTTTGTCAGGGCACTGGTCCATTTTAAAGTATTCTAATTTGGTGAGAAACTATATAACGTTGTAAAAAGATGGTAGAAGTGCGGATGAAGAGCGTCTTACGTAATGCTAAGAATTGTCTTTTTAAAGAATTGTCTTTTTAGTTTGAAAGTAGCATTAAAAACAGATTATTTGGTGGAAATCAGGAGAAGACTGTGATTTTTCTGATTTTTAGTTTGAATAGTATTTGTGAAACAAATAATAATTTTTATGCCAAATGATTATCTTTTCCAAGACATTGGTGGTGGAACGGTGTCAGGAGAAGACTGGTGATTTTTCTGATTTTTAATGCAAACATTGTGCAACCATTATCTAAACTATATTCAATTTAAACATTTGATTATTTATTTCAAAACTGCTTAATTTTCTGTATTTGTTATCATCTTTACTGCATTTTTGCCATTCTGAAACAAATTATAATTTTTATCAGATTTACCTGTCATTGTCTGCATTTATTTTTTTTAAAGGAGAAAAAAGATTTTGATTATTCATTACTTTTCATGCATTTTAACAGTTATTTTTAATAATCATATTGAACCATGATTTTATGTTGTGACATTCACCATCTTTGACTTACTGCACACCTTACTCCATTTGTCTTCTAATGCTTTATGAGCACTTTTTCTTTAAAAAATGTATACACCTTGGATGCCAAATGTTTTATTTCTTTGGAAACGGTTCCTTTGATAAAAATCTCCAGTTTATTCAACTGGGGGTCAAATTCCACTTTTCTTACAGCTGAACTTAATAGTTTACGAGAGGAGGTGGTAGGAAATGCATCCTAATTTTCCAGGAAATACATATAGCAGATATTTTTACATACAGTAGATATTTTCCATATTGTGTCCTCACTTCCCTTCTTGAGTGCTCCTGGATTGCAATCCTGCATGTGCTTTTTTAATGAAATCATATGAATAGAATAAAAACATACTGATAGTGTTAAAATAGCAAAGTGTATTTCGTTCTTGAGCATAAATAATATTTCTGCTACCTCAGTGACTAGTTTGTTGATGCCAGTTGACAGTTTTTTGGTGCTGAGTGCATGGCTTATTTGGTGGACAGAGCACGTAACTTGACTTTGGATACTGAAAATAGCCCTGCCCACACCTGCCCTCAGTCTGGAAGTTAGAAGTTGTGCTTGCATTTGGCCATTAGTAACTTGTAATCGACTACTGAGCTAGTGGTTATTGTTTTAAGCCTTATTCCTCCCTATATACAGCTAATTTATAATAATTTCCTGGTCAACTCATCTGGGGACTCATATATGTATTGCTCTTAACTGGTAATTTTCCCCCCCATCATAACAAGCATAATGGCAGGCTTCCACGTGCTATCTTGCAAGGTCCTCCATCACATCATAATTGCAAAATACATGTATAAGTTATAAGTTAGTACAGTTATAAGTGAGTAACAGATGTCATAATTATAATACAATGGTATATTAAGAGGTTCCATTGCTCCTCTCACTTTTGGGGAGAAAACAATTGTCAAATATTTTCCAACATCAGTTAATGGAGTAATCATAATATATCAGCTAAATTCAGTGCAAAGAAGCATACCTGACCCCCAACACATGCAAAAAGCTATATGCAAAAACAAATACCTAAATCTAAGAGGGAATTGATAGTAAAATAATGAATTCAATCTACAAAGAACAATATCCAAATATATTGTGTACATCCACGCCAATGAATGCCACTTCAGTATAATCCACACCAGATATAGCACTGCATAGTCATAAATATTTAAGTGATTAAACCCAGCACATTCCACTACAACAGACACAATGTATAGTAGAAAAACCTCAATATCCTAAGGGAGAAATAGTCAAACTCCTCCCCCTCCCCACAATTTCTCAGGCCCACCCAGTACTACACAGATACAATTTGAATCTAAAAGGACTAAATAGAATGAGTGTCGAGGGCTTTAACTGGGTGGTATAATAAGTGATGTAGACTCTGCAAACAAGCTCTGTGAAGCTTTCTGTTAATGTATTAGCGAATCTAGGAAAAGACCAGGGGCCTCATTTATAAAACATGCTTACGCACAGATCTTAGAACGTGCGTACGCTCATATCCACGCCAAAGTTCAGATTTATAAAAACGGTCTTTGACGTGGAAAAGTACTTAGCTCCACGTCAGGTTCCAAATTGGCATACGCACGATTCCTTGTGGCAGTGGTGGAGTACTGCAGGTATTCATGGTCTCGTCTCTTCTCTGTCCTGACCCCTCGCTGGTGGAATGACCTTCCGCAATCGGTCAGGACCGTGGAATCACATGTGATCTTCTGCAAGAGACTCAAAACCCACCTTTTCAGACTCCACTAGCACTGAATTCTGTATATCTAGCTAATTGTCATCACCACTGCCTACTTGCTCAACACTATATACCCCTGCTTACTCCATTTAAAAAAATATTTTTTACTAACCTTTTCCTTCCCAGTGTTACAGGTATGGTACGCAGCTGCCTGCAATGATGTCTATCGCTGTATTAGTGCACTGATCTCTTGCGCGAACAATGATTGTTCCTACCATGTATTTATGCACATCTTGTAAGTCGCTCTGAATAAGAGCGTCTGCTAAATGCATAAAATGTAAATGCAATGTAAAATGTATTCCGAAATCTAAGAGCGCCAACATCGTCTCCTACCTAATTGTTTCCTCATTATTATTATTATTATTATTATTAGTAGTAGTAGTAGATGCTGTTGTAGTTGTATTACCAGATTGAACACATTGCTTAGGCTATACGTAATGGTTTGCACAATAAAGTTATTAATAAATTAAAACAACATAAGCTAGGCTATGTGGAAAACAAAACAAAAACACACATTGGTTTTCCAAAACTACCCATATTAGCATAATTGACACATCCTTGAAGGAAATGTATTTAATATACATATTATGGTTCCACACGTGTAAAACATTTCGGTCAATCTATAGGCTATAAAATGTCTGCAAGAGGAAAAATGGCAGCATTGTCACTTCAAGAAGATATCGCCAACCGCGCAATAAGAAGGGAACGAGTTATTAGGGATTTTGACCTCAGTTTTAAATCAGACCACTTTTTCTTTACGTCCCTCAGGGACCTTTGCCCCCCCACCTTGTTCACAACCTGGGCTACAGACTGCCAGGCCACGTACTTGGTTTTACTGGTAAAGCCTCTGGAAAGGCTCCCAAACAGCGTCCCTGCACGCATCTGCACCTCCGCCAACAGGACCTTGATTTTGGCCTCGCTAAAATTATTTTTCTTGCAGCTCGCCATTATCAAGTATTTGTGTTTTGATTCAAGCTCTTTTATATGCTACTGATATTAATTAGGGGGCGTTTACAAGGCGGAGATCTAACACCATTCACTGACGCACAATTTCAAGATCATTTGTGATTTAGAGATTTCACATCTGGGGGAGTGGCGTACGCACGTTCATTTTCTCTGACTCACACGTACACACATTTCAGAAATGATCTTAGATCAAATGTAGGATGGTTTCTACGCAACCTTTTTATAAATGAGGCCCCTGGTTGTCAAACGTGTCTGGGTGTCCCTCTTTGCCCAAAGCTGCGAAAACTAAGCCCTTTTTGGTGTCCAATCATATGTCGTGGTAGAATGCACCTTCCGGGGGCCTCGAGTGGTGTAACGGTAAAGGCACTCACCCGGAGTGCAGGTTACTCACTGTGGCCGGAGTTCAATCCCTGGCTGCGCCAGCCCAGCTCTGGTCAGGAGCCCTGTTCGGGGGCGGCGATTGGCTGACCGGCAAAGGGAGAAGGAAGAGCTGGCACGAACTCGCCGAGAAGCGCGAAGGGTGTATTGGCTTGTCCCGTAGAGACAGGCGGTGGGCTCGTGGGGGAGGGTGAATTTAAGAAATAGAGGGTACAATTGGCCACCAAATTGGGAGAAAAAATGGGGGAAAACTGTAAAATAAAAAATAAAGAATGCACCTTCCAGGTTAAAATTAGTCTTGTGCGAATTCACACTGAAGACATTTCTCGCTCCATTATCCATATTCTCTAGACACATACATTTTGAAACTTCTGTTTAATTGAATATACTTTTTTTTTTAAGGCCCAATCTTGAAAATGTAGGCCTAGATGCTGGTGCAGTTCTCAAAATGAACTGTAATTCAGAAAGTAATTTATTTCAAAACTGATTTAGTGGACGATGTGCAATGTCTATGTGAATGTTGGTTAAATCATATTATAATAAATCATATAATAATAACAATAAAGATAATAATATGATGACAATAATAATAGTAATAATAATAATAATAATAATAATAATAATAATAATGACAAATGGTCAAAAGCTAGGGGGAAGACAATAAATCCTTAAATAAACAAGAGCACATGCACATGTGTTGTGTGTATGCATGTGTGTTGTGTATGTGTACAATAACCTGTACAAACCAGCACAGTTCACAGACAGGAGGGGAGACTCTGCATGCTGGTGAGAGTCCTCCTTAAAGAGCGGTGTCCCCGCCCACATAGAGTTTCCACAGTAACCTATCATCAATTACCCTGAATCATTCACCAATATTCATAAATGTCACATCAATTGATCAAATATAATTATTATAGTACCACAATCTCTTTCCAAAAACTTTCATCACATAATTCAGCAAACAACATACATTCCACATCCTGCAGCATAATGTGCATGCGTAGGCCAAAATTCTGGCACTACAGAACCAGCCAAACTCACGCTGTTCGGGTCCTTGGATTCGCCAACCCGGAAGCTGGGAAACAGAAACAAACCACAGCACAAACAAACCACCACAGTACCAAATGGTGTATCTTTTCAAAATAGATTTTTCGAAGTAACAAAAATAAACAAATGCACATCCATTACCTCTGAATGGCGTGCTTTGCGTAGGATGTATGTTGCGGGAAAATAGTTATAGTGTCAGGGGGAGATTATTTATGTAATTTTTGCTATGTTTGGCAACATACTGCTCACCTAACGCGTGTGCCCCCACGAAAGTCAGGCAGCATAACGGAGGGACAGAAGGGGAATGACGTGTAGAGTGTGGCCAGGGATTGAGTTATTTGTCACAATCTAAATTACACATTTACAATAGTTTCTTAATTTTGAGCAACAATTAAGTGTCTTTTCAAAATAATGTATAACGCAGTTATTATTAATTTGTTAAGGATTTATAACTACTGGGGATAGGCAAAATAATTTGAATAACACATTTAAAAGGACCCGTGATTTGAAGCATTTAAAAAGGAGTTTACACGTTTCATATTAATGTCAATACTAATTACAAATATGTTTCAGCTATAAAAGATGTTTTAAAATCAACACAATCAATATGTAAGTTTCTAAATCAATATGAGAGATATAAATTTTGAAGGTGAAATAGTCGTTGCCCCAATTGCAGGTGCGTCAGTGACAAAATGGCAAAATTATTTAATATGTCAAGGGGAACAGTGTTGAAGCTCACCAACAGGAGACTGACAATTAACAGAATAGTGGCTAAAAACCACTAAGAGCAGCCTCAAACATTTACCACAGAATGACAATAGTAGTAGAGTAGTTTCATGAACACCAGGATGAAGTCAAATACCTTCCATGGCCTCCCCAATCATCAGATCTAAACATCATTCAACCTTTAATGGTAGATCTGGAACATAGAGTGCAAAGCATATTTCAACTGCCTTAATCTCTCAAAGAACTGGAGGCTTTCCTGATTGACGAATGGTCCAATATCCCACTAAAAACCATTCAAAAGTTGTATAACAGCATTCCAAAAAGTAATGTAGCTGTTCTGAAGGCATAGGGTGGCCCAACCACATATTAGCAAATAAATACTCATATATAATTCAGTGCTTCCATTATTTTGTCTACCTTCTTTATAGCATAATTTAAAGTGTGAAAAACATTTTTATTGCGTTCCCCCAAGCCGCCTCCTGCTTTTTCACTTCACCTGACATGACAGTAGTAGCTAATCTTTCCCTGCCCTTAGCTCCAGCCTCAGGCCATATCATTGATATCATGCATCCGCTATTTCCATAAAATTAAAATTCTAAGAAAGAGCAAAAAAGTTTCTTCCATTTGCCAGCATTAAAATTAAGTTTTTTCTCACTGAGTTTTTAAACAACCTCTTCTGTTCTTCAAAAAACCCATTTATTAGTTGACATATACAGAACATAGATTCAATCTAACAGATTTATCTTAAATAAGGGTAAATGCTATTCAAACTGACAAGACTAAAGTTTAATCTGGATTCAATCAAACCAACCTTATGGTCATAAGGATCCAATTTAGGACGGAAAATTCAGGAAACAAGGAAAGGCATGGCCTGGAATCTGAGGTGCCAGGGCAGGAGGCAGGAACTTCTGTCCAAATAATATGTTCTCAAATAATATATCTCCCCACTGTTTTCATGAAATTGATGAAAAATAACATTCCCAAGAAAAAAGGTTAAATCAAGGAATATCATTATACTCGATTTGTGATCATGATTAATATTCCTGTTATGTAAATGTACATCAAAACCATATTTTACATTTAACTGTAACAACAAAATGTGTACTCTCAAGAGGTTGACATAAGAGTGAAAATCCCTAGAAGGTTAAAATAACAAAAAATACCAAATATAGATAAGAAAACTGAATTGTTGAGGGGCCTCGGATAACGTAATGGTCTAAGCATTCGCTTGGGAATGCAAGTTGCCTATCGCAGCCGCGGTTTGAAACCTGACTGTGCCAGTCCGGCCTTGGCCAAGAGCCCAGATCGGGGGCGGAAATTGGCTGTCCGCCCCAGGGGGATGGGGGAGGGTGAGCCAGCACCAACTCATCAAAAAGCACAAAGGGTGTCTCTAGAAAGTAGGTGGGCAAGTTCGGAGTAGGCCTCTTGGAATTGGCTTGACCCGGAGGATGGGCGGCGAGTTTGTGGGGCGAATCAAAGAAATTGTGTAATTGGCTACTAAATTGGGAGAAAAACTGGAAAAAATTATAATAATTAAACTGAATTGTTCTGTGTGCCCTAAATAAGGCTACTTACGTATCCCTATGGCTTCAATATTGAACATAATTCCAGATTTGTTTTCTAGTGCTCTCATTCCCACCCAAGGTAAGTAGGATTTTCATTTTCTCATCCTCACCTGCACCTGTGTCTTAGGTACGGTAATGATAGTTGATCTCTCAACTTATTTTTAGCGCGTGTAACTAATGCTCATGGGACATTTTATTTCCAGCGAGAGTTTGACCTGACTGAGCATTGCTGCAGGTTGTCTGTCAAGCCTGTTCAATAAATAAAATGTTATTAACAATTTAACTCCCTTGGGATGAATAGACCCATGTTGTCGGAAAATGCCTGTAGGGCTTTAATAAAACGCCAGTCAGCATTAGAAGTCTTCATGAATTCAAAATGTATGAAGCATCACAAAAACAATGTTATTTAAAGAACTTGCAACAGATACACCCATCTCAAAGCCTTGATGAAAAAAATGTTTTATTATTATTTTTATTTTTTTACATTTTCTTCAACTCCATTTTATGTGCAGACAAACTTGATTGCTTAAAACATTTTTTAGGAGAAACGGCAATGTAAACAGAGACTGAGGCAAATGTAGGAACGATTCTCTGACATCCAAAAATGTGGTTTCTCTCCATGGAAATATAATAAGTTAAAGATGTAGTTTGGCCCACAGTTTCCCTTTGAATCTCTGCACAATCAGTTTTAGCCCCAGACTGTAATTCAAGGCTTTCAGAATCTAGTTTTTTCTGTACTTTGGTCCTTTTATGTGAAAGCCACATTGGCATTGTTGTCATGAATGTTTTTCAGCGGACGCCCAGCGACTGCACACAGATGAATGAATTTAATGACAGTTCTCAGAGATGCCTGGGATTACTACCGATGTGCCCTTAATCCGCTAGGCTTCAACTCGCATGCCCTGTGACTTATTTATTTATTTAATCCAATTTTTTTCCCCCCTTTACCACAACCTGAACTAATCCTGTCCTATAGCAGTGTATTGTATAGAATTGGCAATGTATCTGTCTCTGTCCTGAAGCACTTGCTTTCATGTAAAGTCAAACCTTTGTTGTACTAGCAGGGGCATGTTTTGCAATGCATTTCCATGTACCATAGCTATCTGAACAAGTATCTTTTAAAAAGTGGTGCAATCACTTGCCACTAGAAGCTATTACCTAGAACATTGTATCATATATATTAAGGGCAGCTACTTTCATGATTATTGTTATTGTTGGCCTAAAAATAGCAAAATGACATCTTAAAAAATGGTAATGTGATTAAAGTCTATGGGTAATGGGTCACAGAAACAGAATGGAGCTAGCCTGCTCAGCTATGGAAACAGGGTCTTCATATTGGACAGAAATAGCTATATCTTAATTATTACTATTGAAATGGTTAATGTGTCTTGCTGTACACATAAAAGTACACACATGCAATTTATCCAATCACTGCTTAAAATTAGTTTCATTCAACACCAACACTTCATCCAGCTCTGGATTGCGGTATTAGAGTATTATGAATGGAATACAATTTGTAATTCAATTCAATTAAATTCAATGTATTTATTTGTATAGCGGTTTTTAAAGAGAACTGTCACAAAGACGCTTTAGAGAAAACAAAAGATATTAAAACAATAATATCAGGCCTGAACCCCCAAAAAGCAGAAAGTAAGGAAAAAAACTCCCCATTGGGAAGAGAAAAAGCATTCCAACAGTGGCAAGAATAAAACTCACCAGTGGGGAGAAATCTCATGGGGGAACCTGTCTTAGTGTGGGATCCCATCCTCCGCTGGCCAGCCCAGGTGTCAGTAGAGGTAGTGATAGCTTAATGTCCTTAGAAGGGAAGGTCTAAGGTGCAAATAATTCATCAAGGCCTCCATTCTGCATCACAGTCTGGACAGGAGCCAGGAGAGGGTCAGTGCTGGAGCGGTCTGGCCCCAGGGTGATAGAAATGGCAGAAGAGAACAAAAAAGTAGATGGGTTAGGAGTCAGAATAATATAATGTTGGGTATGTTAGAGAGGTCAGTGTAACAAGGGCCAGCACCAGCAGAAAGGGGGGGTGTATGATCCATGAAAGTGGACTAGCACTGACAGCACCACAACACAGCATAGAACAGCTAACTCTGAGCATTCACATGCACTAATAGGCTGACAGCACCATCAGTTCAGCTCACCAGACAGCTCAATGGTCTCAATCCAGTAGCCCTACTAAATCTTTGATTATGGGATTGACTTAAAAGGTATCTTAGATTTTAAAATCGGCAAATGGCTGATGCACATCATTGATAGGACTCAGTTAGGGTATAAAGGAATCATGGGATATGAGGTTCTAGAGTCAAAGCAAAGGATTTGGGGCACTGTAGTTCTAGGCTTTCTCTCTCTGTCAACCAGTGACATCTTTGACAGGTATCAGATATTTGCTACCTCATTTATCTCATGATAGCGATGGAGATAGCATAAAATAACACAAAATACGGCCAAATATCTGTTCAAATGCTTGACAACAGCATTGCAAAAATATATTTTTTTCTTTATATTTTATAAGTGAAACAGTAGAGACCCATGGATTGACTGGTCTTCCCAATATATACACAGGTATAAAAGAACAGTGCCCTACAATGACACACTAATGAAAACTTGGAGACGGGAAAGTTAGTTGTTGAATATGGGCAGATGGCAATGCTGAGACAGGCATCAATGCGGCATGCTCCAAGTCTATTTCTTGTTTGGGATTTAATAGCGTTCATATGGCTGAGCCCTCGCTTACAGCTGCAGGTGTCTGGGCTTAATGTGAACAGGAGTATTGCAGGTTTGCTCAGTTCCTTGTACTCCTCTCTGTTTTCAAACAGATTGTAGTGTGGGTCAAGGATGGAAGAGCCACATGCAGATGTCACGAATATCTAAAAGCTGACCACGAGTAGTCAGCCACTAAGTCTGCGAACAGATAAGGGAGCAGGGGAAAAAATTGAAGGACAAAGAAAAGAAAACTACGGGCATAGTCCACGGAAAATAATTAAACAGAAAACAGCCAAAAGGGCGAGAACTCTTCAACAAAGAGGTAAGAAACTCAAATTATTTTAGAGACTTTAGCTCTGGGAGATTTTAACCCAAAAAACAAAGAATGAATCTCGAAAGGAAATGCCACCGGAGTGACGAGCATGAAACCTTTAGCTAGGAAAGAAATAATCCTCCTAAAAAGGCAACCACGGAGTGGTAACGCTAACCCTTTTAATGAGATGATAAGAAGTACCTTCTCTCTTTAACTGAGAGACCACAGGGTGGAAAACTAATACCTTAGTTCTTAGTACCGGCTAGAGCGTAACAATAGTTTACACAGAAGCGTTTGTATGAGGAAAACGCAGACCTTAAATAGGAGGCGGAATAAACACTGATAATCCACAGCTGGCCGTGATCAGAAAACACACTGACAAAAGACCATATAAGGAAGGTGGATATGACAATGATTCCTCACACAAAACAAAAGAAAAATGACCATCACATGGTCAAGCACCCTCCAGCGGCTGAACAAGGTAAAACCGTGACACAGATGGCACCAGAATTTGACCATATCATTGTTGCATCTGTCAGACATAAATAAAGTCTTTCTTCTATCATCCTCACAAAAGACAAGGTACTGCGACTGCAGTTCGGGGACACACACGTTTCGTGAACCTTTTCCGAACCTTTGCAATTTTTTACATATCCCTCTCTGTTGGTTTGGGGTTCAGCAGGCCATGAAAGGGCACTTGTTTGGCCAACTCTATCTCTGGGAATCTCGTCCAGAATGCACTTTGTAGCTTCTTTGCACAGTTGGCTAATGTGGTGTTATAGTTCAGTATCTCTGAATCTGAAAGATGGTGTTCACTTTTCATTCATGCACTTGCACTTGTGTTTGGAAGTGTTTCGGGTCAATAAACGAGGTGTCATTGTCTCAGCTCTACAGCAATGGGTTCTGAATCACACACATGTATTTCTGGATATTGTTGTAGGCAGAGTACAAACCTGCGTTCTCCTTCTGCAGGGCTTCATTCACTCTGGCCAGCAGGGGCAAAATTTGTAGTGCTCTCAAAAAATACAACACTGACTCGAAGTTCCACAAACCACTCTACACACCCTGCAATGCTCAGCCACCAAATCATTGTTACCAGTGACCAGATGGCTAAATTATCCACATCATTTAAAGCACAGATGCGGGAGAACTCCTTTCTAGCTGGGGCCACTAAAATGAAACAATGTAGCTTTTACAGTGTCCTCTACAAAGTCTGCTATTTCCTTCTCTGCATCTCTGGACATCAGCGCCTGTCTGTGTCCTGCAGTGTTGCATGAACAACTCTCAAAAATTGCTGCTTTAACTTGGCTGCAACATTGCCCACTCCCTGCTGGTTGCGTCCGAGCATCACAGCAGCACCATCCGATGGGTCGGTTGGGTAGTTAAAATATGGTCAACGACGGCCTTAAAATTTTGTCAGCAGTCTCCATGACTTTGAGTAGGCTCAAAAACTCTTATCAGTACAGTCAGTGCTTTCATCGCACATTGCATGCATGAAGGGGGCCTCACTTACGCTATTTAGGCTGGCAGCTGCTCACTCCTCCTCTATCTTTTCTGTGTTCCTGCCTATGGTGCTAGCACTGCTGTGAAGCCTTTTGAACGCAGAAGATTTTGAGCAAACAGCTCTTTTTCAACAAAAGACATACCAATCTGTTTTTCCTCTTATCTTGCACCGCTTCTCACTGTGGTCCCTCGCTGTTGTTGACTTTAGTTGTTTTACTGTCTGATCACACATCATACACTCCATTAACAAAACACTAGCTAGCTGACTTGACTCTCACAACGAGAATGGGCACAATCGCGCCCAATGTCATATTTGAATGCACATGTCATCTCTTAAAATGATGAAGATGAATGTCTGTTTGCCAGCCTGGCTGTCGCACAAAGTGACCAAATTCATTTAAGTCGGTCTCAGAAAACATTAGATTGTGAATATTTAGACAGAAAAACATTTTAATATGCACTATAATGAAAAATAATATCTTGCCACGGACACGACGATTAGTCGTTAAACACCTAACTGGATACATATTGTTGCTGTGCCATATATAGAACATTGATGATGTGGCACCAAGGACTCTATTTTGAGGAAACAATATTCAGAATGAAAAGTGTAGTGTAGTATAGTGGTCAGGGAACCGGGCTTGTCACACAAATATTGCAGGTTTGATTCCCAGCTGGGGCCCTGCCGTTGTTCCCTTGAGCAAGATACATAACATGAATTGTTTCAGTAAATATCCTGCTGTATAAATGGATTGCATGTAAAGAAATGTAAACTGTGTAAGTCGCTCTGGATAAGCGCGTCTGATAAATGCCTGCAAGGTGATGTAATGAAAAATTTACTTTTCACCGATAAAATCCAATCATGGTGTTAGAGGTTGGACAGTTGAACAATTTTAGCACAAGAAAAATACATCAGCTCCATGGTTATTTTTAAAAGACAACTGTAAGGGTGGCAGATAGCGTAGCCGGGGGAGGGTGAGCCGGCTCGGGTCCGCCGTGAAGCATGGAAAAGTCTCCAGAACGTGGGTGGGCGAATTCTGTCTCGGAGGAGGCGGAGGTCACTGCCCACAGATAATTAGCTTACCTCGTAGAGATGAGTGATGGACCCGTGTGGGGAGGGTTAAAACTAAATAAATAGAGGGTGTAATTGGCTACCAAATTAGGAGAAAAACTGGAAAAAATCAGAAACAATTTATGTTATTTTTTAAAGAAAAAAAAATACAACTGTGCCTAGACCTCATTGGCGAGTGGCATGTCAGTAAGCAGACCATATTTGAGATGTTTTTGAGGTATGTTTCAGAATACTGTATGAGTACTTGCATGCCACTGAGCGATAAGCATCAAATAGGATAAAAATGTTGTCACTCGCCAATGGACATTCGATTCTTGCTCTCGACGGAGGAGCTGTTTTGCACCATCGCTACCCAGCTGACATCAGGTTCTGTAGAAAGATACAGCATTAGTCTCTTGCACATACTGATCAGAACTGACTCCTTTAAGGTTTATAAATGGTGGTCTAACTTAAAGGGACAGTTTTCACAATGTTCACCTAATTTTAGAATTTAAAATTTAAAATTTTGTTAAATTATAAGATGTCTATAGTTGAAGAGAGACTGGGATCAACGATTTACGTTTGTTTATATTGCCAGAGAGAACAACGTGAAAAACTAGGCTAACATTTCCATTCTGTTCTCAGTGGTGAACAGGATCCAAGTGTCCCTTCGACTCTAGGCAAATAAACCTTTAAAAAAAAAATTGAAATCCCTGTCCCTTTAAGATAATGCATTATTAGATCCCTGACATTGCATGAAATTCACCAGCAACAGCTGTGCACACTGATTCTGATTATAAGGAAATATTCCTTATTCATCTATTACCGTCCAGGTTTTTTTGATTGGGTGGAGACGGGGAGTAACAATCACGCAGTAACATAAGCCCTGTCATCAGGTGGCATGCCGTTACATCACCACATCAAATCAACCTTATCGCATGAGACTTGTGCGGAATGCTGCTTGAATAATGGCCACGATCTGATATATTTGAATTTTGCATACGTTTGCACTCTGTTGCCATCCTGTAGATTTATTTTCAATAGTTCTGTCGTAATTCTAGTCTCTCAAATCATTCTTGAGTCCGGCACATTTATCTGTGACTTCGCTGAACCGCAAGATCATATTGCCATTCCTTCAAAATGAGAAGTAGAAGAATAGGATGAGCCTTACATTGTGTTATGGATCAATAATTTATGCGCAGTGTTCATTGATCAGTTCATGAGAGCGATACTCAAGGCCCGCTAAATGTGAAGAGAAGAGCCTTGTGTCCCCGGACTTCAAATTGCAAATAACTGATGTTATTGTGATGTGATAGATTGCAATCAAAGAAACACATGTTTTACCATCTTGAAGTTACACCTTGATCAAGGAATCGATTTGAACCAAGCCCTGGAAGAGGATCACCCTCCCATTGCATATCACGCTGCAGCGAGGGTCCGTTTGAAAACGTCTTTGAGGGTTTGAGCACCTCTCAATCAATAAAGGCATTTTTTTTGACAATCTAATACATATTACAATAAAATAATCTCTTCATTTTTTCCTCATCGGACATAAAAGTATGAACCGGAATCGCATTCCATCGGAGAGAGCTGAGCCTCACTTGAGATGGGTTGGTGAGGTCTACACGCCCAACATTCCCTGAAGCCAGACAGTCCTCCCAGAGTTCTGCGGGTTGGTTGCCTGTGGGGGATTATGCACTCATGGTCTGGTCCGGTGTGATTTAAGTGATGGTATTGTGTAGCTGTCTAACTCGTCAAGGGGGAATGGGAGAAATGCTACCCACAGTTGTGAGATGTGGGATGTGGTAGTGGATAAAATTAGGTTTATGCTGTAAGTATGTGCTTTGTTGCTTTTTTAATATATCAAAAGGTAGCATAAAATAATGAAAGTTCATGTAAAAGTATGCTAAAAGGTGGAACACGTGCAGTTGCCTGGGAGATCTTGTTAAAAATCCTTCTTACAACTGAAAAACTTGCTCAACTTCATGAATTAAGTACCTACTAATTTTTTCTAGCACAACCAAGGAAACTAACATCATTTGGTGGCTGTGTTTGAATTATATCACTGTATTTATTTTGGAAACATTTTATTTGACGTGGTCATTTATGACACGTATGACAAATATGAGAATGACAGTGTCGTTATGCAAGTGCCATTTTCAGTTTCATTACCCATTATTGGGATTAGCAACTGAAGGTGATACTTTTGGTGGCATTTTGCCAAAGCAATTGCACAGGTAGGGTTAACGGAGGCACATTAAGGCAATCCCAACTCCATTTGGGTAGTTTCTTGACAAAGGATGGTAGGTTGGTTTAAGAATAAGGAAATAAGTATAAATTACCTGTGTGTGTGTGTGTGGTGAGGGTTTGGTTTAATTATGGACAATCAGACCATCAGCTTTTTTGTGTTTAATACCAGTGTAGGGGGACCAAAGTAGAACAGTCCAAATGCTGGTCAAGCAGGATGAAATTGCAGGACATTGAAAGTAAAAATAAAATAACAAGTGGGGCATTGATATAATATAGAATATTGATACAATATTGTTGTGCATACCCATATTTTATATCCGTTAAAGTTTGAACTTTTTTAGAATGCAGGGTAATCAAAATAAGGAAGCAAGAGAAATCTAAATTGCATTTGTTGACACAGGGGTGATGATATATTATTTTATTAAAATGTGGGAAATCTGTCAGTACCACCGCCTTCATCTTTCAAAGAACTGGAGGCTTTTCTTCTTGAAGAAAAGCAATATCCCACTCGAAACATTTGAACATTTGCATTCCATTGAAGGTGTTCTGAAGGGTGTTTCCATAATTCTGTCTACCACCTTTATATATTGTGGCATCACCAGGTATAGTACCCATGGAGGCGGGGCACAGACAAGGCGAGTGTCCAGAATTCAGATTTATTTGACAGGGGAGAAACTCAAAGGAAAAAGGCATAATTATTTAAGGTGAAGGTGCATGAGGGGTCTGTGGGTGGTGGGGTCTTGGAAGTACACAGGAGGGGGTGAAGACGGCGTCCCGCCGGGGTCCGTGTTTTGGCCGCGGAAGATTCAGTTCTATCCCGATTCTAGGAGAGATCACAGTTAGGCAGGCAGTTTGGAGTGCAAAAACTAATGAATGAAGGTGGCAGTGGCTTTTGTAGGGCCGAAGCTCATCAGCCCAACTTGCTACACCTGGGAAATCATTCAGGGAAATAAGTGGCTCTCATTATTAAACGATTGGCTGTTCAGGTGCAGTCCGTGCCTGAACAGCGGCGCTGTCCATGGTGCTGTAGGTATTTCAGGTTGGAGTGGGTGACAGCATGTGTTACCTCCCTGCTTAAGTGTGAGGGGGCGGGGTCCCTGTTCCCCACACCACTATATACCGTACATATATACACACCGGTAATTTTCAAAATGAAAGAAGCCCTTGAGTAAATGAAGGATGAAAATGATATGAGCAGGCACCAGTTAATTAAGATCAATTAGCAATTACCATCCCATCATGCTTGAGATCATGTATAAAAATGCTGGGCCCAGTTGGCCATTAGTTTGGTGACCATGGCTAGAAGATGAGATCTCAGTGACTATGGAAGAGGAGTGGGTATTGGGGTAAGCTTGTCAGGAGCTTCAGTGACAAAGACTGCTCAACTTCACAGAGCGGGATACTATGTTTGGGATGCAGTGCATGAATCACTTATTACCCCTAAAAATTCACGTTTGTGAGTAAAGTGGTGCAAATTACGCATGCAGTAGTTTACCGAGCAGTGAAAAAAAGTAATATGGTAGATGAATAATCCTTCACTCTGTTCTCAACAAGCAGACTAGTGCATGTCTGGCGTATGCCTACAGAAGTGCTTGTTTCCCACAGTGAAGGATTCTTATGGCTTTGTTATGGTGTGGGATGCATTTTCCTGGCCCACTCAACCTCTTAGAGGGAAAGGTAAATGCCAATAAATGCAAAGCCATTCTGAGTGATCACCTTCATTCTATGGTGAAGCATTTCTATCCTGATGGATGTGGTCTCTTCTAGGATGACAATTTTCCCATTCACAGGACAGAAGCAGTCACTGAATGGTTTGATGAGCATGAAAATTATGTAAACCCCATGGCCGTCTGTCACCCGATCTCAACCTGAACCTGAACCTGAACTTGAACTCTGATTCTGGAGTGGCGCCCGAGACAATGTTCCCCATGTCCATCAACAAAACACCAAATTATGGAATTTCTCATGGAAGAATGGTGTTGCATCCCTCCAATAGATTTCCAGACACTAGTACAATCTATGCCAAGGCACATTTAAGTTGTTCTGGCGGCTCATGGTGGCCAAATGCCATATTAAGATACTTTATGTTAGTGGGTTTTTTTTTGGCAGTTACCTATATCTTCTTTCCTTGAATTATCTTCAAATTCTAGAGCAGAATTATCCAATTCTATTATGTTCTCAAAGGTATTAACTTCATATATTGCTGAAAGATGGGATGAAATGTCAGATGGTGGATAGCGGACGTGCATCCAGGAACAGCTGATCTTGACTGTCAATCTGAAATAAATTAAGGTGAGCGTTCTCTTGTCAGCAATCTACATTTAAGCAACAAATCATTGCCTAATGCATCGATTCATAATATATTCATAAGCAAGAGACAAACAAAAAGTGACAGACAAATGTTCTGACAATTAAGCCTACAACTACAAATCAATGCCTACAAAGCCTATCAAAGTCTCCAATCAAAGCCTACAACTACAATAATTACATTTTTTTCCGACCTAACGATGACTATATCCAATGATGACATAAATAATAGATGCGGCAGGACTACAACTATTGTGAGGTCTCCATATCCCCAATAACGGCACTGTAATCTTTGTGTCATAAATGGCCATGTTATCTTTATTTTTCATGTCATATTTTGGCTTAATCCAAACATTAGTTTGATTAGTTAATATCAGGCCCTTATAATTCAATTCAGCAATCCCACATCTGAGCAGTGATGTTCTGTCTATGTTCAGGCTGTGTGTGGGATATGGCTGTGCATAGTTCTCTCTTCTGGATGGTGTTCTTTGAGCAATGTTACACCACTGAACATTTTACACATATTAGTTCAGTTTTGTCTTCCCAAGGGACACTTATCATCAATTCCCTTCTCAAGGATAGTTGTGTTGTCTCGTTAAGCAGGTTCTGTCTCCTCAAAAATCAATGCCCTCATTCTTCATGCTACTGATTTTGAATGAGAGGACGCAGTCCTCACACCACAAAGTCGTCAACTACAAGGGCTGTCGTATTATTCATACCCTTGGAGGAGGCTGACAATAACTGAGACAGCTGTGGACTAGCTTTGCGATTGCTAATGCAGTCATTGGTGTTGAGCAGCGGGGATAAAGCACACCCTCGTGGGAGAGAGATGATGAGCTCAGTGAATTTGGTTTGAACCCTTTAGCTCAAGTGGATTTGGGCCTGTCGGGGGAGCTGTGATCCAGTGTACAGTATCAGAGTTTAGTTTGAACTGTGCCAAGACTTCCACTAAGAGGTGAGGTTTAAGGATATTGAATGTGGTGGGAGTATACAAACAAAAGTCAGGCCTAGTTTTTCAAATATTTGCAAATTAAGTGTGCTGTAGCATCCTCGACTCCACTGCCATTTCTGTTTGCAAACTGTTAGGGGTCTAGTCTGTCCTGCACCTTGAGCTGGATACAGCCTATATTTATTCTTTAAATTTACTTTATACCTATCAGGGCTTAGAAACAATTCAAGGAGCGGAACCAAAATCCATATATATATTTTTTTTTTTACTAAACAGAAACAGAAACAAAAACTGAATTTTTTTTACTGTTCTGGAACATAACCATTAATTTGAAATCCCCTATTACTGGTTAATACTATTTTTTTCTCATTCCGTAATATTTCATGAGAAGTAAATCATTTGTTTTAAGCTGCCAACTACAAAATGTGTCTATGGATCTACATAACATCTCACTGTGCTTATACGCTGGGAAAATCAACCTTACGCTTCCTTATCAACAGCCCCAGTGAGAATATCCAGGAGAAACTCTGAAGCCATTCATTGCCAATTAAATGCAAACTTTCCTTCATCAAATTGAAGAAAATTGGACAACAACTGCAAGGTCCTACCAGTCGCTATGAAACACAATGTTAGAACTCCCATGGGAGTTCAATTTTAATTTAGGGTGGGTTCACACTGGCAGTTTGGCTTGTTATTGCGTTAATACAATGCTCTGACGTCTGTTAAAAAGTTCACCAGAGTTTAACTTTTGATGGAGTGCCCTCTGACATGGTAATGCGTCAGCCAATAGGAGACGGTTTAGAACAGGAGCTGGAATTCAGTGGGGGCAGGGGCTTTCAGTTGGTTCAGCACCCGGAGATGTTTGCTGTATTCTGAAGTGTTGACCTGGCACACTATCAGTGTGTACACACGTCTTTCAGTTTATAACAAAATATGTGATGTATTTACCTCACAAAGCCTATGAGGCTAGCTAGATGCAGCATTATAGGAAAAGACAGGTTAGTGAAAATGATAAATATTGTTTTAGATCATTACTGTGATCTTAGCTATATTCAATAATCTGATGTTTTCTTGAACATAAATGTATTTTTAATTTTACATTGTAAAAGAGCTGCGTTGTCTTTTTTACAATATGAAACATAGATAAGTTTGCAACGTTAGCTACCTAGGTAACATTGACGTACTGGCAAATCGTGAACCCACTTACATCAAATCAACAACGCTTACCTGTGCATCAATTTGGCGATTACCCTATTGCCATTGTGGACGCAGCCTTAAGCGTTTCACGTTGCAATTTTTTCACTTTAGTGTAAAATAATGTATTTCAGAATTTGTTTAAGATTGACAGTCAAGCTCAAGTGATTTAGATCAGGGGTCTCCAAAATGTCACTCGAGTCCCACTGTCTGCTCACTGATCCTCAAACCAACCAAGTACATTAAAAAAAAAGTATATTATGTTCCACCGCAAGCTGTCATAAATATAAAAGTTGCACTTCACCACAGTTTCACAAGAACTTCAAACGTGATTTTCCCGCTGGTAGGAGCCTGTGGTCTGAGAAGGTGAACCAACATTCACCAACTTTTTAATTGTTATTTTAATCAATTTGATGGAGGAATGTTTGTGTCTCATTGAAACTTAATGGCTTTGAAATGGAGATCTGTCCTGGAAGTTGCTCAACATTAATTTCTGCTTTCCCAGCGTATTTTGTCCATTGTATCAATGCGCTCTCCACTGGCACACTGGCAGTAGTAGCACTACCCATCCTTCATCATTAATTTGTGCTGCCAACTTGGCTATTCCCAGGACTACACGTCCTGCACATCAATCCAGTGGCGATTTTAGATCGGTCTTTCATCTCAGCCCCCCTGAAAATGTTGGGGAATGTTACAGTAAATTAATTAAAAATGTAGGCTTGTGCTTTGCATGTGTATATCTCACATTCTCATTGGGGGCTGAGCCCCCCTAAAGGTCAAATTCTAGAATCACCCCTGCATCAATCACAGGTGAGCGAAGGTAAATTAAGCTTTGATGGCGAACAAACCAAACCCAAATAAAGGAACAAATGTTTTTTTTTTTATGTGACCATTGGACTTTTCAAGACGTTTTTTTGTTAGCCTGTTCTTGTTTGGAAGTTAATGTGTGGAAGTTCATACACCTTTTAGTGTATTGGCTATTTGAACTTATACCAATAAATCTGGAGAAAGTAAAACACGTTTTTAAAAGTCATCGATCATATGCATTCTTATTAACACTAACATCATCACACAGAATGAATTATATGTTTTAAGCTGGTGTAGTTTTAATACATAAAAAACTGGTTAATAATGTTCTGGTTTATTTCATTCTAACCAGTTTGGGAACATTGTGTTGTGGGCAGGACACAAGAACAGAAACAGAAGTTTCTAAGCCCAGATACCTAGGAAAGTTGCAGCTAGTGGCCATAATCATGGTGGTTTTTACCTTATTTGCCAAATTAAAAGATAAACCTGTGTAAAAAAGAAGAACTTAATTCTAAAAAAATATTTTGTTGAATTTGTTCCTATTATAGTGAGTCACTATAATGGAAACAAACATCAGTGAAGTAGGAGGAAAATTACATCCATTAAATACTAGTATACTGTAAATACCAGCTATTAAACATTAATTAATCATTAATACAAAATCATTAAAGCCCTATTAAAAAATGTACATATTGGCCTCCGATAGCATATCGGTGCACCCATATCGACTGGTTCTTTACGAGTGTGAGCTGCCTATCACGGTCGCTGTTCGAAACACAACCATACCAGACCGGCCCTGGTGGGGAGCCCCAATTGGGGGCGACAGGGGAGGGGGGAGGGTGAGCCACCACAAATTTGCTGAGAAGCGCATAAGGGTGACCCCAGAACGTGGGTGGGTGAATTCCTTGGAAGGAAGTGGAGTTTGCTGCCCTCAGAAAATTAGCTTGCCTCGTAGAGATGAGCTGCAAGTTTGTGTGGGGAGGGAAAATATTGATAAATAAAGGGTACAATTGGCCACTAAATTGGGAGAAAAACGTGAAAAAATCTGAAATAAATGAAAAAAACATATATAGGCCTATATACTGTATATATATATATATATATATATATATATATATATGTGCCTATACGTTTACCTTTAATAAACCAAACCTGTGGCAAGGGACTGTGCTGTTCATTTAACAATCAGCTGTAAAAGAAGGATATGGCACATTTTAAAACTTGTATCACTGCTCAACAATCCATAAAATAGAAATATTTTGTGCTTATATGCATGCTGTTCATAAACTTACTGGCTCAAGGCGGCAAAAATGCAGTGCTGCATGTTTGTTAACTACTGCAGAAACTAAACTTGTTTTAAAACATTTTACCGTACTACTCTGAATAAAAGGGAAATATATCTATCTTTTTTTGTTGCTGTTCCTGGTGGCTTGATTGGAGCCATCTTAACTCTAAGGGATTTTTGCAGTTTTCTCATGTTAATATTAACACAAAACTCCAAGTTAGGACTCACAGTTGTATCAGAAGTCTCTTCGCTGCCCAAATCTGTCAACAGATTCTGCTCCTAGATCTACATCACATATAGCAATTCAAACAAAAAAAATTGATATGCGTTTTATGAAAATAATTCATTTTTTGTAAGGTATTTCCAAAAATTGATGTTTCATCAAACAAGTCAATGAAAGGTTAGGATATATTCATTATCCATTCCAAATATCATGTCAATAGGAGTTACAACTGCCTTCTAATATGAAGTTAACCATGAGAAGTGCCAGTCACCCAAGTGAGCCTTTCACCAGAAAGAACACAGGACCAAACATTTTGACAGGAATAGGTTATTAATCTAAAAGCACAACTCTAACAAAAAAAGAGACAGAGAACCTGCTTAAAGAAACAACACAAACAACTATCCTTGAGAATTTATGATAAGTTTCAAGACACAACTGAACTAATATGTATAAAATGTTCAGTGGTGTAACATTGCTCAAAGAACGCTGTCTAGAAGAGATATGCACAGCCATATCCCACACACAGCCTGAACTTAGACATGAACATGAACATCACTGCTCAGATGTGGGATTGTTTAATTGAATAATAAGGGCCTGGTATTAACTAATCAAACTAATATTTAGATTAAACCAAAATATGACATGAAAAATAAAGGTAACACTTAATTTGACATGGCCATTTATGACATGAAAATGACAGTGCCATTACTAGGGATATGGAGACCATTATTTATGTCATCATACTTGGATATTACATACTTGGGGGGGGGGGTATGGGTTATTCTGGCTGGAGCTCTGAATGAATATTGGACACGGGCTGGGCTAGCTCTCTTTTTTATGTGGGAGGAGGAGGTGCTCCCTCCTAGTACTTTACACAGAAACATAATCATTACAAATTTAGGAAAATAATATAAAGCAGCAAGTTTCTCCACACACGACATACATACATATAGATACACACACACATAAACACCTCTTCCCTTTTGCTTTTACTCTTGGAGAGCTTCTGGTGAGGCAGAGGAAAAAATATGAAACTCTTGAACTTTTCTGGCTTGCTACAAGATAATAAAGATCATCAACAACAATGCGAATGTTTTATTTTCGACCTGTCCCTCCTACCTGTGAGCTAATGCCGCTGTGTTGTTATATTTATTTATTTGCAAACTAGTGCATAAATTGCGTCTTTTGTTTATATAATTCAATACCAGTAATTGTAGTGAGGAACTGTTGTATACACAAGGAAGTTAAGTAGTAAGGCACAGATTCCATAATATGTGCCGTCACATTTTATTATACCAGTGAATTTTCACAGGCAGAGAAACGTAAATACTGACAATAAAAACTGTTTACCAATCGCATAGAATAATGTAAGACCTGAACAATAAATAAATAAACTCACCTGACATTCTCTTCAATCAGATCCATGCCAAAGAAATATCATTCTTCATCCCCTTTCCAGATCCGTCACCATCGTCACTGGAGGAAAGAATCTAATCTAGCACTTTTTTAGCATCCATCTTTTTGTCAAAACTTTCTTTGGAACCTTTTCGCATAGGATACAAACAAATTACACCACTTTTTCTAACCTATCTGTTCCGCCATGGCCCTGAATAACCCCTACCTGTGTGAGTGACCAGAGGGATTTGGGGTGGTCTTTGCTGACATAGTAAAGTACCAAGGTCACACCTGATTAGTCCCAGGTGCATGTCATTCAAAGTTCAGACCCTCCACTCACGAGTAAATAAAATAAAAACATGTTCGCTTTTTTCGAGATATTGAACCAGAAATATGACTAGTAATTTAGGATGCCACAGAAGGAGTTGCTGTGTGAATTTGGAGAGTAAGAACTGTGAAGTCGGGTTGAAGAGATTAAATAAGGATGGCCTTCATTCACAGCTTTTGAGTTGAGAGGTGACTGAAAAGAGGTGACTGAAATATTAAACCGATAATTGCTCACTTTCCTAAACCTGTTCTTGATTATTTTAATTACAGTCAGGCAAATAATCATATGAATAATCTGTTCCAATTGGTAATTAATTCACCTTGCATTATTGCATTGCATTATTTTTCTTTACATCACAGAATTCAGAATCACAGAACACAGAGGTATTTGCCCATATCCAGGGATTACTATCACATGGATACATTTACTTTTAGTTCTCGTTTTTATATTTACTCTTGGTTTATCTGTGAAAATTGTGCAGTTTAAATGCTCATGAATTTTCTGAAGTGGAGGCTGAAGTTTAAACAATCATTTTTTAATCGGTTTTCCATCACTGCGGTCCTCTACTCCATGAGAGAAGCCTCATTTGCCACTATTTTGATCCCTCTGCACCTTTCTGCTTTAGACTAGGAAATGACGAACCTAGATAAGCCGAACGACCTGTTCTCATCATTGTATATGCTTATGTTCTTATCCTCCACCCACTTGTGAAAACCATGCCAACTGGAGAGGCTCGCTCACACAAAACTCACATTCTCTAAACAGGAGTTCCCCAGAGATCAGTGCTTGGTCTCATTTTTGTTTTCCCTTCACACTAAATTATTTGGATCTGCTAGTTCTGCCTGTGCCTTTTCCTACCAATGCAATGATGACCCTCAGCTGTCTCTTTCTATTCACCCCTCTGACTTTCGAGTCTCTGCCCGCATTACCATGTGCCTAGCTGAAATTTATACCTGGATGTCAAAGTCCAATCTCAAATTTAATAACTCTAAGATGTTTCTACTCTATATATGACTCTGCAGGCAGAGTGCTCACTTCTCCAAATTCTCGCAGTATCTACAGTCTATAGTGTTCCCTTATCTGACTGCATAGAATGTCCGATTATGTGGGTAACCTTGTTTTATGAATGCAAGAGCGAACTGATTGGCACTATATGAGAATTGACAGCCAATAACAGACTGAACACATCTGTCACATGCCACGTGACAATCCCTGGACTGGAGCAGAGCAGCTTATGGTAAGAACTGGCAGAGGAGTGGGGTTTGCTAGTCTACGGACCGGATCTTTATTTTTTTCTGTCTCTCCCCCCAGACACGGGAAAGAGACAGTGGGAGAGCAGGTTAAAATAAAACAAACACAAAGTCTTCACCCTACTTGCCACGAAGCTTTCAGGCAAAAACAATGAACTAAAATAACAAACTAAAATAATAAAAACTTAACGAACGCCCGCCTCCTCCGAGGGGTGGAAATCCCCTTTCGGGGAACACACAACAAACACAGTCAGCGGCTTTCCACACCACTCTCATACATCCACATTTAACACACATCAACACTTAATGGGACAGGGTAGAACTCACACTGTACACACTGTCCCAACAAACACTCCACATCTTAACATTACGCTGCGCCTCTTCCGTCCGGAGTTCCCCTAGAACAGGGGTGTCAAACTCATTCCATCGAGGGCCGAGTGTGTGCAGGTTTCTGTTGTAACCAATGCATTACACCAGGTGATTTCAATTAGGTTCCCTCCTTAGTTGAAGAAGTGAGCTAATTAGTGAAATCACCTGGTGTAATGCATTGGTTGCAACAAAAACCTGCATACACTCGGCCTTCGATGGAATGAGTTTGATACCTGTGCCCTAGAACCTCCCCAGGCACACACATATCCAGTGACAAGTGCTTCCCAAACCCATGCACACAGAGACACTTGAACTTTTCAGTCCAAGTTCTCTTTCATCCCAAACACACAGAGACCCTCGCCACTCCTCACAGGGAGAGTTCTCTGGCAACCAGCCCCGAGACACTCTCCACTCTTTCAGTGAGAGTTCTCAGGCCATTGTCCAGAAACACTCTCCACTGCACTGGAGTGCGAGTTCTCCAATAACACAGAGGGCAAGAGACGGACCCTATTTCAGAGCGCCTTCTCGCTCTCCCAATCACACCGAGGGCGAGAGGCGGACCCACTTTCAGGGCGCCCTCTCGCTTGCTTTCACGATTACCCTGAGGGAGAGAGGCGGACACTCTTAGTGTGCCCTCTCTCCCTCTTTCCCATACACACAAGAAGCACTCTACTCAGTCACTTTTGACAAACGCACACAGAACTCAACATAAACTCCACATAGATTCCACACACTCCCCGTCCTCTGACACGGAAACCCCCTTGCGGGGAACACCCACGAAACAATACGTCACACCTGACATTACACAAACACTACATGATACGCGTGCACAAACACGAATAACAAGACAACAACTCCGAATACACACACGAATGCCACAACCAACCACTCAATACACACATGAATGACACAACCAACCACTCAATACACACACATAATGACAAGACTAGACTAACTGTCAAGACGCACACACATGAATGGCATGACAAGACTAACTCTCTTGATATAGACACACATGAACGACAAGACTAACTCTCAAGACACACATCAATGGCAAGACTAACTGATTCCCCACTTGCCCCACCTGCTCTTAAATAGGCTTACTTTCTGCCTGGCTCAGGTGGGACTCACCCATCTATCATTCCCTCACCCAATCACAATCACTCAACACCAAACAATTCACATTCTCACACAAACCCAATCAGTCAATTGAAGTCCACATCAATTACCTGGTTGACACCAATTAAATAATAATTTAATCAATTATGGCCTTTGGAGCAACCTTCCAGGCAACAGTTCACTCTCACACCCTATGAGAGTGCCAAACCTTCCCCCGGAAAGTCTCCCTGCTCCAAAGGCCTCCACAACATGGAAAAACAGAGGCAACCCTGCCACTCCCATGTTGCAGAGACGCCCTCCACAACATCTAACACAACACCAGCTGCTGGCCAATGGCAGCATCCCTTTTACTACAAAAGGGGCTCATGCTCATTGAATCAGCCTTGGAATAATGTGACATTTCAGAGTATCCTGCAGCAGGGCAGTGAAGCCAATCATTTCGCTCTTACATTCATAAAACCCACGTTACCTACATAACTGGACGTTTTAATTTATGTAGAGCTTCACCGATTGGCTCTTTATGGGAATAATGTAGAACAATGTCCTGGCGCAAAGGGCGAGTACATGCTATTATCGGCAACACATAAAGCCGGGAACAGTATGTGACCCAGTTCCTGGCCAGCAGTAAAACAGACCGACATGGCACCCATACAAAGCAGTCTGAGCCATCAGATGGCCCACAGCTATAGCAAACGAGTCTGATACCAATCAAGGGTCTAGTTTGCTCAAAAACAAAAAGAGAGGTCTGCAAAATGAAAACAGTCAGTGCAACATCAAGCAGCCTTGTCGCCTCGGCGACATGTCTCTGGCCATCAGCACACCAGATAGGAAGGGAGATGCACATGTCTCCATTTAGCCAATGGCATGAAAAAGAAGCCTATTAGTCTCCGAGCAAACCAGGTGGGAAGGGGAGGTATAGCGCCTCCGTTGCACTTAAATTAATTATAGTACGACTGGTCAATTTTAATCATGGTGTAGTATTGGTAATCATTACATTTCTCTCTCCCGATTGGCTCACTCAATGCCATTAGCTGACTAAGAGTCTGTGGTGTTAGGAAACTGTCTTTCTGGGTTTCTCAGTTTACCAAAATAATTCTGAACATGTTGTCAGGATACAAGGTGTTTTCAGGGAGTGATACACCTCTCTGTGGAGGAAATTCCATTTCAATTCTGTCAATTCAGGAAATTCATTGAAATTCAAATAATTGATTCATTTAAAAATCCCCCTAGTATGTTATTGCCATTTTCCAATTCATGACTTCTATTTCAATTAATTTCCTGAATTGAAATGGAATTGACCACCCAACCTTGGTTGTGTGTTGCCTACAGTGTGAAAAATAATGACTGGATAAGTAAGTGAGTGGCGTGAGTATATTGCTCTGAATTCCTTGCTTGAGTACAGGTAGCATAGCAGTGACTCCACGGGTGCAATCAGCCATTTCAAATTGGGGAGAAAAAAACATTTTCAAAAGTAAATAAAATGTAAAGAATTTCCTTAATTTCACAATATGTTGTTAATCTTTTAAAATGTCAGTCTGGTTCTAATGCTGGTCCTAATCAGAATCAGAATCAGAATCAGAAGTTTCTTTATTGTCATTCACCCTGAAGTGCGTAGGAATGTTTCTTGGTGCTGCTGCAGTACAATAAGTCACACAGTGAAAACACACAGACAGTGTACTATTGCAATAATCCCAGTTCCTTTGTTTCGCCTTCCGAAGTGCGTAGTGTTTTTCTCTGTAAAATGGCAGAGGCAGATTTTTCCTTCTTTAAAAGGGCTCAGTGCTGCTTAGTGCTGTGTGTGGACTGCAGGTGAACGCGTCTGAGGGGAGCAGAAGGCGTGGCGGAGGGGGAGGGCCCCGGCGCAAGTCACGCTGCCTTTTTGATAGATGTTTAAGGAGTTGAGAATTTGCCGCTTCACCTGCTGCAGATTATTTCGCAATCAACAAACATATATTCCGACAAATGCTGTCATCGGCTGTTTCTGCAGCACGGCTCTGTGCGTAAACATCCTCGGGGTGTCTCTTCCTTTTGGGCTGCGCACAATTCATTATTCTGCAGCCGAGAGTCCCTTTTTCATTCTTTACATACATGAATGTAGATTAGAACTCATTTTTAATCATTTATATCCGTTGCGTTGCATTCTGGGTAGTAATTCAAAGCCAGTTTGCATTGCGTTGGCAATTTCAAGAGTGGCATGTGTGCACGTGTGCGTGTGTGTGTATTTCATTACAACTCATACAATTGATACCTGATTTACGGTGCATCAGTAACATAGTGCAGCTGGTTTAAGGCATAGAGAACTCATCCAAAGCTAGACAAAGACCCAGATCAAATGAAAACACTGACCCACCCTAAAACCACAAATTACAAAAACCAGTTTTGATTGTGGGCTCCCTCTGGGGTAGAAGCAATAGACCTCTGGCTAGTAAAACAAATCAGTTCCAGGCTTATAAACTTGAAATAAGCGGTGGGTCTAAACTGATTTAATCCCAGCGAAGATCAATAGAATTGAGGGGACTAGAAGCTGCTTGCTGAACCGATGCAATCCCCAAGCTTTTTGCTTTGAGATATTACTGAGGCTGTTGTTTTTTTCATGTTTTTTTTTCTCTCCTGGGTAAATTGGGAAACAGTTATTAACAATTTTAGATAAATGGTACCATCTCATTAAATGTCACCTTCTGTTGTAACCAGATGCATTGTTAACAAATTATGTTTATTCATTGTGTTACTCATTCAAATATATTTAAAGTTAAGCTGGACATTCACGCACACGTACATGCAAATAAGCACACATAAAGCATGCTCAAGGTTTATTCAAACATCGTTTCATGGGCCTCCAGGTCTTCTTTAGTTTTGCTTCCAATCCTCTGTGAAGCATATTGGAGGAGCATCCATACACCATCCATTTCCTCTGTCTTGGGTTTGGTGGGTCCTCTACCATAAATCGCTCTTGTTGATTCTCTGGACAAGTAATTTTCACAATCCTGCACGATCATAAGCCAGCACGCGTCTGCACCATCTTTATAATAGCTTGTTGGCTATGACGGAGCACAGTCTTGGTGTCGGAGTTAGAAGATTTGAACATTTCGATTTGAAGATTAGTTGTTAAGCCGAGCTTCCTTTTTATGTCCAAACATTCTTCACCAGCATTTCTCTTACGTCACTGATTCTGACCTTTTCATTCAGACCTTTTCCCCAAGGTTGCCATTTTCCCCAGCTCACTGTTCTTCTAACTGAATGAATATCCCCCAACCTATCTACAAACCCTAAGTAGCCTCGGTGCTAGAGCTAGAAGCAGAGAGAGCTTGGAAGAGGATTTTAACCTAGTGCCCTTGTTTGGTGAGGATGGCAGCGAAAATGCACCTGGGCGGTGGTGGAACTGATACAGTATTTCTTGCCTCCACCCAGTTTGGTAGTTCTGTGGTTTGCGGTAAAAGGCGTCTGCGTCAACACGGGTTGGGCGGCGCAGTGGGTGTGTCGTGAAAAACATTCAGCACTGTGAAGGTTTTGTGTCTGAAAATGTTTAGTCCACCCAGGCCTTAACTCAAATGGGTTATGCTAGTTTGGTGACGTTATTAAAGGACACATATGAACAGATAGGTGCACTTGAATGGAAGAAAGTCTCTACACTCTTCAAATTGTGTCAGTGCTTTAAAAATAAATATAAATACAGTATTTATGTATGTACTGTATGTATGCGGCCTGGTTTTGTTATGTAAAATATTAAACGGTCACTACAATAAAATGGAGTACATAATTGGACAGTGTATCATATGGCAACGCCCTGAGCGATTGTTTAGACTGAACATGAATGCATAGGAGCGGAGGAACCTTTGGGTGTGAAACAAGTGAAATATAATTAATACTATAATGAAATATAGTTAATACTATTAAATTAAAGTCAAATTTTTTTATAGGCTTTGGTGAAAATACACAAACTAAACTAAACTAATATGTGCCGCACATCTTCCTCTTTCTCCTCTCAGACAATTATGTCAGTTTTCTACTAAGAAAAGTGCTTCTCTCTGATACACATGCACATTAGTTTAGTTTAGTATTGCCATGAGATACACCGTCTAATTATGCATTCCATTTTATTGTAGTGTAAGCATATCTCTTCCCAACCCATGGTGCTTGCTCTTCATCAGACATGACAAAATTGCCAGTTCACTATTGCACTGGTATTAAAGGGAAAAAAAGCAGACAATCTGATTGGCCATAATGAAACCAAACCCTTACCACACCCACAGGTAATTTACATTACATCTTACATTTAACATTTTAAGCATTTAGCAGACGCTCTTATCCAGAGCGACTTACAAGATGTGCATTAATACATGGTAGGAACAATCATAGTTAGCCCACAAGATCAGTGCAGGAATACAGCAATAGACATCATTGCAGGCATCTGCGTACCGTACCTGTAACACCTGGAAGGAAAAGGTTAGTTAATTTTTATTTTTTTTGGGAGTATAGTGTTGAACAAGTAAACAGTGTTGAAGGCATTTTAGCTAAATGGACGGAGTTCAGTGGTAGTGGAGTCTGAAGATGTGGGTTTTGAGTCTCTTGCGGAAGATCGCAAGTGATTCTGCGGTCCTGACTGATTGCGGAAGGTCGTTCCACCAGCGAGGGATCAGGACAGAGAAGAGGCGAGACCGCGAGGAGCGGCTGCCAGGCGCCCGGAGGGAAGGGACAGTCAGTTTACCAGAGGAGGCGGAGCGGAGGGGTCTGGGAGGGGTGTAGGGAGTGATGAGTGACTGGAGGTAAGGGGGAGCAGTACCTCTGGCCGCTTGAAAAGCAAGCACCAGTGATTTGAATCTGATGCGTGCTGTGATGGGGAGCCAGTGCAGAGAGGAGAGTAGAGGGGTGACGTGGGTGAACTTCGGCTGGTTGAACACCAGACGAGCGGCAGCGTTCTGGACTAGTTGCAGTGGCTTGATGGCACAGGCTGGAACAATAAACAATATTTATACATACATCATTTAGTGTGTAGTTATACCAGGTGGAGGCATTGTGCTGTACAATAAATTCACAGTTCAGCAATCATTTGGCAATCCGTACAGACATGTGACTAGTTATACAATTAGGGACTAAAACAGAACAAAACAATACAATTATGCTGAGGTGAAATATGGGCACTAAAAACATCGCATTTCCATCGATGACAGAGTAATACAATATCTTACAGGTACATGGATTTACAGGTTTTATTTCTTTTGCACATTTTGCAACTTCAATGGGACATCAATGGGATTTATGCAAATTTTCTATATGTGTAGAAAGCAAATTTGCTAGAAACTATTCTTGGATGCATAGTACATCACATTGAAAGTAAAGAAAATGATACTTGAATAGAATTTGGTTAAACTATCACTTTAAAGAAACAAAAAATGAAAGTTTGAGACATACAGGCGAGGGGGAAACAACTGTGAAAAAAGCTTAAGAGGAAAGAGCGAGAGCCAACATGATTTAATTTATCTACTTGTTACGAATTCTATTGGCACAGAGAGAAGTGTATCTTATGGGCAGGTTTTCATGCATCATGAAACAAGATGCAGTAAACCAAATGATCATGATTACATTTAATTTCAAATGAACTTCTTCCAGTGTGGAATTTGGAGTTAAATAAAATGGCATCCACAGCCACCCGTGCCTTTATTTATGCGCCCCTGCTGCAAATGGCCTGTTTTATTTTTCTGTCTTACAATATTTTTTAATACTGTAGGGCAGGTTACTGATTTTACATAAACATTTCCCACCTCTTCGCAGAAAAAACAATTTTAAAACGTTCCTGGTGGACTTTTTAAATGTATTGCAGCATTGTCTAATACACTATATGTCTGACACGTGATAAGTGCCAATGGACATAAACACTGAGCTGCTTCTTCTCATGTGCCTGATTAAGTGCTATTTGAGTGATTAACTGACATGATTGTCACACTTCACTGAATGATTGTTTGACACATAGCTTGAAGTACAGGGCTCCATCTAGCCCTTGGTGTCGGAGGACCTGAAATGCACGCAAGATAACAACCCAAGCTTTTCTCCGGGTCCTAAGCATAGCCCCCATAGGCTGCCATTGCCTTTGTTTATTGTATCTTGAGTTTCCTCTGTGGATGTTAAGAGCTGGCTGGGATGGCGGTTTCTGTATCTGGGGATGCCTCTGTAAGAAGAGATCCAGCGCACGAAGCTCGTTCATAGGCATCCACTGGAGTCTGTTTCTTTTGCCATTGATCCCTCTCCTCGTGAGCCATTTAATCGAGGAGGAGAGCGACAGCGGGCTGCCTTATCTCTGAGCCTGTTCTCATGCTTCAGGGCTTTCGGCGATCCTAAGTCTGCAACGCCTCATTACGTCACTTACGCCATTAGTGACGCAGCGTCTTGGAGATGCTGATGAGGGCACCTTGGCCTTGCCGTGCCGGAAATAATTTTTTCAACAATTTCACACCGACGGAGAAAGCTGCGACGCAGCAGACGCACACAGATGTGTTTATTTTGACGGCCTCTGTGAGATTTTTTCATCCAGATGTGGCTCTCCATTCTTTAGCAGAGACATCAGTCTTCATTGCACTTCTTTTCAGCTCAGATTAACTAGCTGCAGTCACTTAAACATGCCAGGCCATGCAGTTGAATGAACATTTCCTGGTGGTTCCATAACGGCAGGGCAGGCCAGAGGCATAAAGAAATTACTGAATTGTGCCGGTGCTGGTATTTTGATGCATTCTGTTAATCTGGTAAGTAATGAGTCTGATTAACGAACAAAATATTTAACATAAATTATCTAGCAAAAATATAATGTTCATCTAATTGCTCATTTGCATGTTCTACATAATTATAGTGAACATAACTTTTTTTTTTAAGTTTCATCACACAACTGTGTTCCTGTTTAGTAAAGTAGAATGAATCCTTGTCAGATTCATCAGGCAGCACAGGTATAATTGCAAATGAATAACATACCTCTGTGAAAAATGATCCCTTCCATGTTGGGCAAAATCATGTCTCTGTACAAGGTACATACACCTTCCTAGAGGGAGATCTTTCACATTAACATCATTTCTGAAGATCACTAACAGCATTGACTGCTCCCACAGCCATCAAGCATCCATCGATCAGCCATCAGCTCCATTGGTAAACAAATGTAAGTATGTCAACCAAGAGTACTCAGGTTGATGACTGTTGTGGCCCTGTGGTCTGGTGATAACCATGGTCTCTTCATTGGCAAGGAGGTGGGCAAGCTCATTATTAGTTATGAGCCAAAGTCATAAATCCCCAATAAGGTTAATGCTATTGATGTTCCGAGTCTTCGTAATTGCCCCACTTCCCAAGTTCCTGATGATTGGCTGTCCACCCCAGAGGGAGGGGGGAGGGGCGGAGGGCGTTCCTGAAAGACAGATGGGCAAGTTCCGTCTCGGAGGAGGCGGATCATTCCCGACCTCGGGGTATTAGCTTGTCCCGTAGTGATGGTCAGCGGTATCGTCGGGGAGTGTGAACTGAAGAAAGGTTATAACTGGGCACCAAAATGGGGGAAAATCTGAAATAAATTATTAAAATAAAGTAAAATCAATTCCAGACAACATAAGAGTGCGCACACAGTCTTACTCACTCTGGCTCGAGGTCCGTGGAGTAGTCATTAGCCCACATCGAAGGGTTGGTAGCTGTACCTGGACATGGCAGGCAGCACAGTGTGAAACTCAGAGCAGGCAGGCAGTTTATACAGCTTGCTGTGTGCTGAACAGTGTGGCTTTAGAAATGTGGGACGGTGCATGTGACCAGAAGACACAAGTCCAATTAAACCCATGGCTGATAAACATATCCGCTAGACGTCCCAGTGAGGCTGAATGTTCATGAATGCTCAGATGAATGTGACTGTATTGCACTGCATAAACTTAACTTGAGTTAAAACTCATTAAGGAGTCATTCTTATGGTAAATTAATATCTAATGAAGTGTTGTTGCTCCTTGGAGAGAATTTAGCTTTGATGCTACATATATATACTGTAAATATGTCTCTGTGCAGTGAGGACATCCACATTTACACTGTAAACATGTCGCTGTACATGCAGTAAGGACATCCAATGTACAGTATGGTTAATAGTCACTCATTCTTATTATATATCCTTCAAAATTATACATATGTATATAATTTATCTCTGTGGCTGTTGCACTAACTGACATATACATGTAATTTAGCATATGTTACACCCATATTATCTTTGCTAGAATATACAGGAGGTAGACAAAATAATTGAAACACCAAAATGTATTAGGATGTTTGTTAACTAATAAGGAGTCGGGCTGCGCTTTGCCTTCAGAACAGCCTCAAACCTTGACCCTTGAACTGTTTCTAGTAGAATATTGGACCATTCTTCAAGATGGAAAGCCTCCAGTTCTTTGAGAGATGAAGGCGGTGGAAATCTACTCTCCTCTCTACGTTCCAGAACTTCCCATATAGATTCAATGATGTTTAGATCTCATGATTGGGGAGGCCATGGAAGGTGTTTGACTTCTTCCTGGTGTTCATGAAACCCTCTTGAATCCATTTAGAAGCGTGTATGGGAGGGTGTTATCATCTTGGAATATGGGAACATCTTGAGGAAACAATGTCCGCACTATTGGGTGGTAAAATGGCTTTGTATTCCTTGGCTGTAATTCTACCATGCAGAATAATAATCAGATCCAATGACACCCACGAGATGGCTGCCCATACCATAACAGATCCACCACCACGTTTAACAGGGAACAGGCAAGGTGGGTTGAAGGCTTCCTTTGGCTTTCTCCAAACATAAACCCAGATGTAGGAAAAAGAGTAAAAGATGACTCATCAGACCATATTACTTTCTTCCACTGCTCAGAAGTCCAGGTTTTGTCCTCATTACACCAGGTTATGCATTGTCACGGCCTTGGTTACAAGCATTTTCTAAATGGAAACCCAACCATAAATACCATCTTTGTTAGCAACTATCCTGTTAGGTGTCTGTCTTTCTCCGTCGGTGAGCTTCGACCACTGTTCCTCTTCCCTGATGCAGTTTTTCCTTGTTTGGTGTATGTCATTATGATTTTCAACACTGTTCCCCTTGACACATTGCACAATTTTGCTGTTTCTGTGACTGATGCCTCTGCAGTTCAGTACCAACTCTCATGTTGCTTTACAAACTCACATGTTAAAGTGTTGATTTTAAAATGGCTTTTATAGCAGAAACATATTGGCGATTAGTATTGACATCAATATGAAACACACTCATATTTTTTACATTTCCATTTAGTTACTTAAAAATACAAGTCATTTTTCATTCGGTGTCGCATTACTTTGTATACCCTCTGTTTATGGCATAATATAATAGGGAAATTTAGATTTTTAAGTTTCATTAGTAGGTACCTGCAAAATGCTCACAAACACAGTGAAAAGGCACTTACACTGCTCAGGGATTGGGAGGTTACTATCTCTTTCATCACACATGACAGTAAAAGCTCCCCTGTGATACCAGTGCCTCTCAAGTCCAGGATACCCATCCTCCTCTGATTACAGTTCCTCTTGTGTGCAAGGAATTGTATTTTGGCAATCTATAAATTTAACTTTTTTTTCTCACCATCTGGCTCAGCAATGACCAACATTAATAGCGTATGTAATTTTCTGCCACACATTTTCTCTGCTGCCTTTCATACCACCCGCCTTGAGTCCCAAATAAAACACTTTTATTTCCCTCTCACCTGCTGAAAAATGTGCATGCCTCCTGCTGAACCACTGTATTTCACTGGGGAGAGCTTGTGGGAAAAAAATGTGTGCCATTTTACGCTAAATGAATAAAGGTTTTGTGCATGATTTAAGAACAATTGGGTTTCATCAACAATTATCCCCTAGAAATGTAAATGTGCATATGCATGATACACATATATGTGGTAAATCCCAATTATTTTGTGCTTAAGGATCAACCTGTGTGCGAATACATTAGTAGCATTTCTACCCCTAAATGATAAGTCTGTCACCTGGACCTTGAATTTTTCTTCTTTCTCCTAGTTTCATTTTATTCTGCTACCGCTGCTTCCTCCCAATACATTCCTCTGGTTGGTCTGTCTGATAAAAAAAATGGACCCATGCCACACTGTCTAGGGACTGTTTTATTGATTTATTCTTTGCTATGTGTACTCTTTTCTGTCTCTGTAGTGCACCACCATGCAAGCTTATGACAAATTTCCCATGTTTTTTATTCCGTTTAATAAACAATGAAGCATTTAGGTTTCAATTCCCCACAGATGTTTCCCCAATCTGTTGCCACAAGGTCTGCATGATCCCTGTCATCTATTGCAATACCGGGCACTTACTGGAAATAATTATTCTAAGCCTGTATAATGTCACTGTAACCATAAAGAAGTCCACTGTGTATCTTGTTCTTGTGAATGTAGCTGTCTAGTTCTCTTTTTTTTCGTGTAAATTTAGCAAGAACTAGGTAATGACTGTGCCTTGCCTCCCTTTTTGTGCAGACGTCTTGGCGAGGCCTTTAAAGTTTTTTTATGGCACAGATTGCCATTGTCTGGTTCTTGGTGATGTGGTTTAGCAATGGCCAATTTATAACACGACTTATTTTCTGCAGAGATGCACTGTGTACAGTCACTGCCACTCAAGGTGCAGCTGTCTGCAAGCAGCTCGTTGTTCCGGACCGACTTCTGGAGACCGTTTGACATTACTTCCTCTTTGCTGCTACATTCAGCTCCAGCCATGGTCTTTAATTCTCCAATTAAGAGAGACGTCTCTGTCTTGTTCAGTTTGTTGAGCGTGCTCTCTAAAGAAATAGTCTCCTCACACCATCATCCGTGGTGTGCATTGTATGATAATCTGTACTTTGTGTGCATTGTGTGATAATCTTACATTATTCTCAGCATGGATATACTCCAAGTCAGGCAGCAATTGAATCACCAGAGTCTTCTGTAGGTGTCAGCTACCTCCAAGCAGACATCATTTCTTTCTCTCCACACTGTCAGCATAGTAATGTACAGTTGTAAATTTGATGAAAATTCAGGGAGACTAAAGCACAGAGGACTAGTATTATCTTAGGAAGTCTGCATTTGATGGAAAAATTGCTAAAGTAATTAGGGAAAGCATGGCTGATTTTGACAGGGTTAAAAAAATGAAGGATTCTGCCATCTAAGGCTTATAATGATTCTTCCAACTGATGGAGGCACGCACTAGTGGGAGGTGACAGCGTGCGGGCACTCCCTAATGTGTTTTGGTGACCTTTCTGATCTTTATCAGCAGAGCTTAGACTGTGAACATGTCCATCTGCGTTATCAGTCCCACTGAAGTGGTGTTTCTTGTTTTTTTTTACATTCACACATGCATAGCTCCATGCATGATTATTTTCCTGGCACCAACCCTTAAGGTTTCTGTGTGAGGTAGGATGGTATCAGTGTTTCAGTATCCTCACATCTCCCTGCATGTTACATACATCATTTTCTCAAGTTAAAGGGCCTTCTTATCTTGTTTTTTTAATAGCGTTGTTTTTCAAATGAGGCTGTTAACGCACAAAGCGCCAACCTTCACCCACTTTTAGCTCCCAGACTGATAGAAGACAGTCATTTCTGGCGAGTTAATGCTTTGTTTCTTACTGTAGAAACAAGTTTCTTACTGTTTTTGCTGTTTTTGCACCATATGCAGTCAGAGTTCTGCAAATGTTGTCTTGGCATGTCCAGAACAGTGAACTGCTATCTAATAGTTATGGAAGCTCTTGGGGGCAATGCACAGGAGACATGATTGAGACAATGAGACATGTCATTTTCATTTCAAGTCCCTGAATTCTATAAGACGAAGGGCACATGGCATGAGATATTTTGACTGTATAGTAGAAACTGAATGACATTTATCATAAATAATAAAGCCTCCTAACCCATGGTCCCTCTGATATAATTTTTTTGTTGTTGTTACTTTGTATGAATAAATGTAAATGTATATACAAATACATTTTATTTCTACATATAAATCCATTTAAACTTTGGGAAACAAGTGCAAAAAAATGCCCAGTAAACATATCCAAAAAGCAATAACACAACAATCTTTTATATTTTGACCTTTATAACTCTATCGTCTGTCAATTTGGAACAATATGCAGGAATGTGATTATTACAACAGGGATTGTATGTTCAGCAGTCCGGTCGGTCACTAAATGGCTACCATCAACGCTGCCACGAATGACCAAATGATGTAGTGGTCAACGCTGTCGCCTAGGGCTGGAAAGTTGTGGGTTGCCTGCTATGCCAAGTTTGAGTCAGCTCGGTCCTAAATCTAAAAGGAGGATTTCTTGGTCAGACAGAGTGACCACAGAGACTTCAGTCAGTTCAGGCTTTCCCAGTCTTCTCATGAAGCTTGCGGCCTGCCATTTGAACAATGCAGGTTCAAAGGCACGCAGCTAGCAGTGCTGTAAAAGACATTAGCTGGGAATAGCAGTGGTAGGGACCATCTGCTTTGTGTGGAGCTTGCATGGGGCGGTATTTGTGGGAAAATATCGCTTTTTATGATGTTGTTTCTTTGTTTCTTTTCATGTGTGGACATTTTTTCCCCTCTTTTTATGTCTCAACTTTGAACGTCCCTTTTTGATGCCCCCATCGCGGTTTTCTTGTTTTTTTTTCTCTCTCTCTCTGCGCTGTTTAATTAGTCGCAATGACATTCTGGAACACGACGAAAATCCCGCACGCCGTAGGGCTGGCCTTTGCAGACGCTTCGATTCCCTGGGTTTTACGCCGCGCGAGTCGCTACCCACGGCTCTCCAGGAAAATACGCCTTCGCGTTTTTGCAGGATTGGCGGAGCCGCAGATGAGATAAGTCGGCGCGTTTGTCAGATCACGCTCTGCTTCCGAAAGAGAGTGTCTCATTTGAAATGGATTCTGCCAGCGATACGAGTATCAGGGTCATATGCAGTCTTGAAACTGCCATACATCAAAACAGATGTCATAGAAATAATTTCAACTTTCCAGATTAAATAACATAATTTGTCAAAATAACACAATATTGAAGATCTTATCAATTTCCATATAGGACATATAGTACAGTATGTCATTGTTTCATTAGCAAACTAATATTGCATATCCATGTGTATGAATATTTATTGTAGCAATTTAGGTTTCAAGTAAATTGTGAACTACTGACTGTTGAGCAAACTGCAACCTTTAGCTGTTTATGCTCTTCAAATTTGTTTTACTTTTCAGAACTTTGTAAAATTATAATTACAACTTAATGAAAAGGATCCCATTCTGCTGGTATAATTGAGTTGGTCAGGTCGGCACATTTAACTGTTGCACAGCAACAAAGGGCAACATGAAGTGAAGCTTTTTTCTGTTGTGACGTTATACTATCATCTTGCTGTTCTGCAACAAATATATAGCGCACAGTCCTTGCTCTTATAGTAGACTGGCTGGGGTAAGAAATGACTGCATAACAGATAGCTCCCATCACTCGGCTAACGCTTTTGGTGGTGCATTATATAATATCAATGATGGCAATCTCTTCAACTTTCGGCACGGGGCGTGATTCATACTGGAAAGTTTCCATTTCATGCTCAGTCACTGGCACTTATGGAGAGTAGATGACATTTCTCTCTGTTGCCCCTTCTAGAAAATCGGTCATGTTACTTTTTCTTTTCAATTGCTGTTCAATCTAGACACCAGAGAGAGAGACTGAGAACGAGTGAAAGAGATATATCAAATCATTCCTTCCACTTCCAAGAGGATAGGAGCCCTAAAGCTAATTGTGTGGATCAGAGAACAAAAGAATTTGCTCAGACACGAATGAATGGGACGAAGGCAAGGAAACCTGTTTCAATTACTGCAATGAGGGATATTCAAGTGCAGTCCAGAGACTCTGAAAGACACTCCTCGGGGAAATTTCCTGTCTTCCTTGTCTGGCAGCGGGAGGGAACTAGAGACATAAACTAGATAGGCGATCAGTCAGATCAATCTGCCTCACAATGGGGTCCGGCCATTCATAGCTGACAGAGATAAAAAAGAAAGACAAAAAAAGAAACCCGAAATGCCTCAATAAAGGGGAGTAATGCCATGCCACCAGTGCTAGCAACATCACTATCATGAACCTGCAATTGTAATAGAAATGTTGTCCATGAGAGTGCAGGCATGAGAGAGAGAGAGAGAGAGACAGAGAGAGAGAGAGAGAGAGAGAGAGGGAGGATGAGAGAACAGACAAATGGAGAAACTAAAGGCAATTCAAGAGGAAGTTGATAGAAGCACAGCACACCATCACAAAGGGCCAGAGATAAACATGATGTTGCCCACCCCCCGCAATTCAATTTTGTCCGATCGGCAACAAGGGCTACACAATCGGGGCTCCGCGTCTGTGAATTTACTGCCATGCAGTGTGCGAGAGCACCCTGTGCTTCACAGTTGCTTCTGAGGGCAAGGCGTTTTAAAGCTGTGTCTAGCACACTCATTTGTCAGGTGAAACTGGACAGCAATCCATATCAAACAATTAAGGAAAGGTTCCTCTGGCATGTTAAATAAAGGAGCTAATGGGCTGACTACTTATGGCGTACATGTTAACATTTTAAAGCGGGCTATTTCCATGGCTAGAACACACTATCTGACATATCTGGCTTTACGGTGCATAGTTCAGTGATGGGTCTTAGGGCCCAGACCTTGTCAGTTTAATAAGTTTCATTCAGATTGTTTTCATTCTTTACCAGTCATTTTCCATTCCCGATCAACACATGCTGTCTTATACATTTTTGATAAAAACCTTTCTAGGTCCAAAGCCATTTTCAAAACTGGTAGAGGGTCAAAAGTACATTTTCATGTTTAGGTATCAGGGGACAGATAAGTTATTCTCAATATTCACCACACTGATGAACCAACATGAAGCGGCAGACAGATATTTATGGGAATGATCTAGTGAGCACCTCAGAGCACATTTTCTGCATTAACCCATAGCAAAGACAACTACTGGCATCCTCTGAGTCAGGTCACAATAATTGTTACATGCAGGGTAAAATATTCATCAGGGACTGGTGGATGACATTAATAACACTCCCTTTCGGGAGGGCCAGGGCAGCCTCTGTCGGGGAGCAGAATCATGAATGACGGCAGGCTTGAGGGTAACAGGAGGCCTGGGAACATCTGTTGGCACTGCAGCATCATCTCAGAGAGAGCCATGAAAATGACTCAGGGCTCCAGTTTTGTTGTCAAGGTGCAATGTCAAGACGCTAGTGTTAGTTCAGGACGGTGGTGAATTAAGGAGTGTCCACAGGCAACGAGACCTCTCTCACACTCTGTGCCCCTCCAACATTCTCAGCACAATCGGCACATGCAGTTTTGTTGCACTGGCGGTATATACTGTATTCTTAGGAATGCGTGATATGTCATCCAATTATGTACTCCATTTTATGGTAGTGAAAGCTTAATATTTAACATGACAAAAACCAGTGCGCATACACTTACATTACATTTAGGCATTTAGCAGACGCTCTTATCCAGAGCGACTTACACAGTTTACATTTTTTACATACAATCCAATTACACAGCTGGATATGTACTGAGGCAATTCAGGTTAAGTACGTTGCTCAAGGGTACAATGCTAGTATCCCATCTGGGAATCGAACCTGCAGCCTCTAATTTATAAGCCAGGTTATAAACCCAGCTCTGCCGCCATTTTAAACTGCTACAATATATTTATTTATATTTATATGCCATTAGCAGATGCTTTTATCCAAAGCGAATTACAATAGTGAATGCATACATTTTTCAGTATATGTAGTGCCAATGGGAATCAAACCCACAACCTAAGTGTTGTCAGTGCCATGCTCTACCTACTGAGCCACACAGAACCACAGTATATAGTACAATAGCACAATATACAGTGCACAATGGCTGTCTCAGAACCCATAACCTTTGAATTACTGGCATAGTGGTTTTACTTTGTTTGCTACAGGGCATACATACATATTCTTAATTTATAAACGCGTATCATACACAATTTTAGAAGTTTCTTTCATTCAGTGCATCGAACCACTCCTTACAAGTGCAATGGTTAAATACTTTAAGGGGGGGCATTTCAAAAAGTTGTTGATTAAAGGTTGCACAGTTTTCATCCAAAGTTGTTGATTAAACATCTGTTTTGTGCCTTGGCCCCACCAGTTTTCCATCCAAAGCTTTGTGGACCTAAGACTGTTCTCTGAAAAATTATCACTGCTTTACCTTAAGGTGGCTAGTGTTATGACGCATCCTTCTGGCAACAGATGTGAATTTTAAACTATTAAAGCTTGAGACTGGGAGGGGCATGGAGGGAAATTAGTATTAAGGGTACAGGAGGTACAAATTGTTTGGATGGAACATATCAGGGAAAAGTGTAGTAACACCAGTGAGATGTTACTATACATAAATAAAGACCTTTTATAGCATAATATTATTATAAATAATTTGGCACAGTTGGGTATGGGAGAGGGGAAGAAGAAGTGTACTACTTTGAAGTTCCTTTGTTTAAATGCTAGAAGCATAAAACACCTCTTTTTACTGGAGGCTGTCATGTTTCATGGGGTTTATGACATTGTTGGGATTACAGAGACATGGCTTGGTGCAGTGGACGGGGATGAATATAATGTAGAGTGGTAGAAACTGATCAGGAAGGATAGAACAAATATAAGAGGTGGGGTTATGACCCTTTATGTGAAAGAAAATCTCAATGTGCGGGAAATTCCAGGAATTAACCCTTTCATTTCTTGTGAGGACATCTGGATTAGACTACAGGGAGAATATGAGAAGGGCCTTATGCTATATGGCAGTAGCTTCAGACAGCAACATAAATGCTATGTTCTATGAAAACAAGCTTGTCAGGAAGGAAACATATTACTAATGGAATAATGGGGAACTTCAATTACCCTTCTATTAATTGGGAAGTAGTGTCAAGATGGTAAATGTGAAGAGTAGATTTTAGATGTGGTTAATGACAGTTTTTTTGTATTCAGCCTACAAAACAGGTAAAAAATAAAAAATACATGTTTAATTAAAATAGTGCAGTTGCATATCCATTTTGCAATATTTTAATTGAAAAAGATTGCCTACTGCTGTTTTATATGTATTATTTATCATGTCAATGTGTCTTTATTCATGTCAATGTGTTGGTGGCGCCAAACACATTCATATTCATAAGACTATCTGCGATATAACAACGATATACAAATATAATAATAATAATAATAATAATATAAATAGTTCTAAGTATACTAAGTAGTAAATAGTTCTAAGTATTTCAAACACTGTGCCTGCCAACACATACCTTTGACAACTACTTGGCCTGTAAATATAGTGCATTTTTAACAACAATATTATTACTGGTGATTATCCGAAACTGTGTTTACTGTTGTTTTCCAACGGGACGCCAAACAAAAAAAACCCTGCAAGCTACAATCTTGATCATGGTAACAGACCCATGTGAACACAATCATTCGAGAAGTGTGTTCTGACATTGTTTGATTGCCTTTGGTGGCTGGCCAAACGCTGGGGAGTCTTTGCTGTCCTTGACTGAACCATCTGTGATTCTTTGTCATATCGTTTGCAGTTTTCATTTTTGATCCAATTTTCTGAAATACAGCCCGCTGCAGATCAGGTTTTGGGGAGTGGGGTGGGAGGGGAGGGTTGGGGAGGGGGAGCCATAATGATTAATATATCTGTAAATTTTTTGCTAATCTGTTTTTCTAATCTATCTCTCTTCCCCCCGTTGCATTATCATGTAATTTATTGTAACCCTTTTGCATACACATGATTAACAGGGAGACGACGGTGAAATATATGATCCCGGATGGTCATATTTCACATCATAACACCTACATCGTTAGCATGCTGAAATACGAGCCTTCACCTGCTGATCTGGCTCCTCAGCACTCCGGGTTTTACACGGAATGAAGGAGAGAGGTGAGCGCCACCCACCACGTGGGGTTTAACGCATTGCGTCCTCGCAGCGGGGGAAACAGACCTGCCCCCTGCCAGCTTACATGCTTGGAGATGATTACATGACAGCGGGAAGCAAACGGGAAGCGCTGAACAATAAAGACCAATGGTGCATCGCAAAATGGTTATGTGTACCATGTCGTACATGAGCTGTGGTATGCTGTTAAACCATCAAAGTTGAGTGGGGTGTGTCTCAGTACTACAGACGGACATAATGGACCAGTGGGGTATAATGGGGCAATGGATATGCCACAGATGTCCTAAGGGAATGGGATTTTCAGGTACCATTCCAGCTGAAGGTGCATCTGCTCCCTGTGCCTCCTAGGTTAGCCAATTTATACCCCCAAAAATATATCTAAAAATCCCAAATCTTCATTATCTTCATCTAACTCTTCCCCTCATGCCTACTTTTGAAAACGCCCATCTACCTTTTGGCTCCAGTACCACATTTCTCCTCTAAAACTAATTTTTTAAATATAAATCCCTACATTTGGAGAGATGTTTCCAAATCTGGAAACCCTGCCCTAGTATCGTATTCATATATTCCCTTTTGAAATCAAAGAGGAAGAAGCAAGTAATGATGTTCATAATCATGACTTGAATTATATGATTTTCACTCATCCCTTCCAATTGTAAGTTCAAGGCTGGAAGGCTTGAGAATGTTTTGGTATTTGTTCTGGAGAGTCCGGTTGTCTATTCACTCAAGTGGGTTTCTAAACTAAATCATGCATTTATTTGCGCCATTATCTACCGCTATACCTGGCTTGGTTAAATGATTGATTCTGATTGTTGAGAAGGTATCACAGGGGGTACATAAACTTTTGATATCGGATGTGTTATCTCAGGACGTAACATTTTTCACATGTAAAAATATCAAGGGGCCCATAACTGAACATAATGACAGTGAAAAAATCCCACTTAATTCAATGGAAATAGTCCGGTTTGCAATCAGCGACACTTCTTTTTTTTCAGCAGATGTACCTCATCAAATGTTGTCTCATTTTGTGAATAAATGTCTTTCTAACATAATTCACCAATTGCGTATTAATTCCTTCGGCAAGCAGTTGTGGTATCACTTCAAGGTGATAAGACCCCTCCGGTTCACATTGGGGTCGCATCACCCTGTCTTGCTGTTCTTTTCAACGACTTAATTGTCTAGATGAAGTTAAATGACTAAATGTATTAATTTCTCAGCTTAATCTGGAGATTCCCTAAACAAAGATTTGGGAAAAGTCATTCCAGGCAACCTCCAGCCCAGCCAATTACAAAAGACCTGGTAACATCTGTCATCTTATCTAATTAAATCACGCATGCCTGCTTTCTTCCATGACTGTGACTTTCAGCATCTCTGCTCCTCCCTGACTCTGCTCTTACTCCTCTGTCTCCTCCTACTCCTCCTCTCTCACCTATTTTGTGATGTCCAGGAGGAGATGGGTGGGTAGGGGTGGGCGGTCCTCATAGCTACATGCAACTCCTCCCATTGGATCCCCAAATGTAACAATTTCTCGATGAAGCCTTTATTTTGCAAATAAATACCTTTGAATGCGATGCTTGTCAGGAATTTAGTTTTACAAAGTAATCAATTAACATATCTTTTGATCTTTATATCTTTAGTTTTTGCTGTTATAGCGTGTTTTTTTCTGTTTAATAAATGGGCCTCTTGCCAGAATATAAAAATAAATACACCTAAAGTAAAAGCCATGATACAATCTTATCCACGGGAAATGCTGTCGCATTGCACTCATAAGGCAACAGAACCACCAAATCACATGTGGTTCTGTGTGGCTCAGTAGGTAAAGCATGGGCTGCTGAGGGCACTGGGACAGGCCCTGCCATTTGGCTAGCCCATCCAGTTGTGGGTTGCCAGCACCCGGTTGCCCCATACGCGACAAAAAGCTGAGACCAGCAACCGGACGAAAAAATATCGGAACACTGTATAATATCTATTTCTATTTTTTTAATTAAAAAAAAAAATATATATAAAAAATGAATGTGGAATTAGACTATATAGCCAGTCCAGCCCTGGTTGTGGGTTCGATTGCCATTGCAACCACATATACTGAAAAATGAATGTGTTCACTACCGTAAACCACTTTGGATCAAAGCGTCTGCTAAATGGAATATGTTAATCACAGGAAATATCAAAGGTGATGTGTTACCTCATTAGTGTGAAATGAATTCCCACCTTGTAAATTTGGAGTAGCAAGAAAAAGTATATGGGAATGGCTGTACTGTTTGCACTCTTTGATCTGCAGAATCATGGTTGATAGATGATGGAAGTGAAGGAGACTGGGGACTGTTGAATGTGCTCATCCTCTCCCTGATTGCATAAGTTGTCAGGCTCTGGACTCGAGGCCTCTTCACCATTTAACTACCTCTGTTCTCCTTCGTAGCTTCATCTCCAGAAGTTGTGATTAAATTGTAGTATCCCAGCCAAATCAGAGTGATTTGAATCACCCACATTACATGCATGTCTGACCTCATGCTGATGGTGTACCTTTCAATGAGACGTGTCTGTCTGTTACACATTTTTGTATTTTCTGATTTGCACAGTGTTCAAAATTTGGATCAGGTTCAAAAAATTACAAAGTCAGGGTCTGTGCCTAAATCTGGATTTGTAATTACTGGTTATTAATTATTTTGTACTTGATAATGCTTTAAAATGTTACTATTTTTATTTTCAAATAAAATCATTTTAAATCTTGTGTTTTTTAATGTATATGCATTTGTGGGCTTGTCATCTTAGTTAATTGCAGGTGTGTCAATGCCGTGTGTACAGTTCAATCTTTAAGGTACGAGATACCGCGTGTGACGCACGAGCTCTCCCCGAGTGTACTGCCGTCGGACTCCTGAATAACACGGAGACCAATTACACATCATCTCAGCGCCGAGAGAGTTTGGTTACCTTCCTCTGAAACGTGAAACTAACTTCACCTGGGTTTATCTGAGGATAATTGCGGAGCTGAGGCCTATCAGATAATTCACAGAATATGCCTGCAGTGAAGGTGCCTCTTAATCCCCCTTCTTATTCTGTATGGAGTGCATTAGCATTGCCTCGAGCGGTCCTCGCTGCCATGAAAGGAGCGGGGCCTCTGACAGACGTGAGCTCACGGCACTAACAGCGCTACTGAACTGCGCGAGGTGTGCTGCAGCAAAGCGCCTCTTAATGAGCGAGGAGGCGCTCAGACGCGATGCGTCCCTCTGACATTTTTTTTAAAAGCGCGCATAATCGTTTCCTGTCCGCGGCCCGGGATACTATGTGTTTGTTCAAACGCTGCCTTTTGTTATTGCTTTCCCAGACAGTGTCCCAAATGGGCTCAAGGGCACCGCGGTTGGAGCCGTCTAGGAAAAGCAAGTACTGAATAAACTTCTCGACGGAGGTTTGACGGACTTAGCGAAAATATGTACATTGATGTTTTAATAGTTTTACATCACACAGTGTGCCTAATTGAACGCATCTCTCATTACGACTGCACTGCGACCACGGAGGAGGAACAGAGAAGCAAATATGTGTGCACATATGAAGCGATGCTCATAGTGAGCGACATACACTTGCATCAATCTGGTCTGAGCGTCAATCAGCGGTTTGGGCAGACGATGCGTGCGAGCGCCGAGTAACAAGGAGGTTAGTTAGCCAGAGAGGTTGAGCTGATTGACAGGCGTGCTCATTTTGTCAGTCTGAGTGCTCCAGGAGAAGACAACCGCTCACTCTGCAGCTGCACATTGCATTAACTTATGAGCACTCAGCTACACTTAACAAACCTCATGCAGATATACAAATAAAATTCAGGCAGAGAGGATGGAAATGATTTAAAAGAATGCTTTTTGGTGTGAATATGTTGGCCTACATGAAAAAACCAACATGGTTTATACGAAAACACAACATGCTGTCGTAAATTCTATGCAATGTGTGCAGTATGTGAATCACAGAATCTCAACCTTTCCATCTGAAATCTTCATTTTTGAGAGCTTGACACGATATTCCCTGATTAAATCAACATTTCACTCTTACCTCAACTTTGACCCTCAATTATATGCAAGTTTCACTTTTTTCCCCTTCACAAACAGTTTGGTGAGTTCAATGATCACCAAAAATCTATGAAAAAATTATTTCCATTAAAAAGCAACATGCATTTACGTAGTCTATTTGTGAGTTGTAAGGACATATGTTGATTGAATCCAGACCTTTCTCTCTGTGTGGCTGGCAAGACTTAATTAAAAAACTAAAAAAATGTTGACAATCCCTTTTTTTGTGTGTGAACCAAAATGAAATTCAAGTGAAAATGCCTGGTTCAATGTCTTTTAAAAGATCAACGGCTGGCAACCATGGCAAGGCTTCTGGTTTTTGTTTCGTTCAAACCCTTATTTGCATAAATGGATTTTACTTATACAACATTGTGAATTTTTCAGTCGCATCAAAAATGTTCTGCAGGAAAATATAGGAATGGAACACTTGCTTAAGTTCATTGCTAAAAGTCACGGACAGTGCATATTAGGACTAGATTAAATCTTGGCCTTACAATACACAGAGACCTAGAACATCTTTACGTGTGGCACTGCAGAACAGGGTTGCCCACCCCTGCCATCGACGGCAGTGAAAGTACTGAACTAATTTGTTTGCTTTTCAAAAATGAGTGATTGCTTTGAATACATTTTCTAAATGTGTCCGATGCTTCAAAGCCTGCATTGTGACACAGCGGTTATTCTCTCTGATGTATTACTACACCCACTACCATCAATGAATACTTGATTTCCATCTTTAAATTATTATTCTTATGTACCTTACTCAAGGGTAAAACAGCAGTGTCAAACCAGGGATTGAAAACTGGAACATTCTGGCAACAAGCCGTGTTCCTTAACCACTAAGTTAGATTACCACCTCAGGACGGCAGTGAATGAAAATGACCCCAAAGGCATTTCTCAAGCACTGAGGCTAAGAAACCTGAGTCTGTACTTTTTGATACAACGTTCCCTCTGATTCCATACGTCTAGGAAACGACTCCACATGGCTGCCTTTATCTCGGTGCTCATTTTATCTTGTCATGCTTGAGCGAGATCCCACTCAGATATAAAAATGTTGCTGAGTTGGCGTCCCAAGCACACGGCGGTTTCTTCCATCACGACGAAGCAGTGAAGGTGAATAACTTTCACTTTGTGTTTGTTTTCTGATTCAAGAAACTACTTTAATTCATTATACTCACTCGCCGTTTTTTATTTTATTCAAGTATAAAATTGCCTGCATTTAGTCATGATCTCAGATTCCTTTTCTTGCAGCTGCAGAGTGAAATTGAAATGTGAAAATATTACCTTAAACGGTACCCCAGACAACGTTTTCCTGATTCCACTCCTTGGTTCCATTTAAACTGCATGGATGAAGCAAATGTTAAATTGAAAACTGCCCGTTTGTATGATTCAAATTTGTTCTGCGTCTACAATTCCTCGGCTCACCGGAAACGGACTATAAATGTTTAGATATTGGACAGACTAAAAAATGTCCATGTCGTTCTCATGACATTTTCGCAAAAGATTATGCATGTTTTGTGCACTGTTTTAGATTACATTTTGAGACACTAGACTTTGAAGGAAATAAAGGCAGAATTATGAATAACAAAATGTTATTAGCAGAAATTTGTGTAAATAATGAGCACTCCATTGCTTTGAATTCAATTCAGCTACTTTTTCCCTGTGTAGCCTTTCATTTCCACCCATGTTCTCTCTAACAAATTTGACAGTGCTGGGTGCACAAAATCAAATCAATTTACATCCATTTTTCCAAGGTTTGGAGTGGGGGTCAGACTACCAGTACAGGACAGCTGAGTAACTGAAGTGAATCAAACAGTTATTTTGCACTGTTTGTCAGAGCTGCCTTTTAGTGTAAGAGAGAACATTAGAGTGCTCAAGTCCATTGCCTCCTTTCCCATAACACACAACAGCAGTCTCAGCCCTCGCGCATGAGAATATAAGAACACATAATGACAATTACAGGACATTCAGCCCATCTAGGTTTGTCATTTACCTGCAACATTCAATAGTCATTTATCTACTACATCAGTAGTTTTGTGCTGCCAGCCTATATGCGGCCTGTTTCTCACACTGCTGGACCACCCCAGAGGGTTCTGTTGACTGGTGCCACAGGCTGAAGAATACTGCCGTGGCAACTTCAGCTTAGGACCTCTGAAGCCCTGCTTATTTTGTTGCAAAGCCCTAATCATTTCTAAATCCTCCATTTTCTGATACCCCCTCATGACACGATTGGCTTAACCCAAAAGTCTGACAAGGGTTCTTCTCCTCTACTCGAAAGGTAATGAAATATCGAGCCCAGAATCCTATTAACATATTTTTGCAAGTGTTGCATGTTTTAATTTCTTATATGTTATATAGTTTAGCAATCCCTAAAGTGAAAGCAAAATGTTAAATGTGTAACAAAAAATGCAAAATGTTTAAAAGCTGAAAAGTTCTAGGCCTTCAGCTCAAAAGCATAATTTCAACCTTGAAGCGGGTTGTACGTACATATTAGCATTCAGTAATTTCATTGTTAAAAAGGGGTGCTCCATTTGGTAAGAATGAGAACTTGCTTCATTAAATAACAATATTAACAATAATAAATAAATAACTGACGATTAAGCAGGCGAAAAGGCTGAATATATTCTTGCAGGTGTCACCCAGAGAGGTCTCACTGATATGCAATTCCTCTGTGCAATTTCCCTAGGATGGAGATTACAGGGCTTAATTCTACATAATGCCACTTGCATTACCTTTGTTCTAATGCCATTTTGAATTCAGCTCAGTTGATGATTAATACATTTTCCAGACAAAAATCACAAAGGGCAACTTTGTCTCAATTGAACAGCGTGGAATTTTTGTTCCTTATTTCACTTTAATAATGCAAGGACTCAAGGCCTTGAAATCAAAAGCATTTCTGATCTTCACGCAGAAAAGCGTATGCTTGACTATTTCCTATTTTGTGATAAAATAAAATTCAATAGAATTCAAATTATTGGAAATACTCAGTCTCACTGCACTCAAATGATATTCAAACAGACTGACTGGAAAATTGGTTGGTGTCAGACTAGCTCTGTTACTTCATTGTTGTCATTCTCGTTTTCAATTTTTGCCTTGAAGCCCATTGAAAGACTGATGAATCACTAAGAAGATAGACTGATTGAGAGGTTAGCAGTATAATAAAGTACCGTAGTTTTCGCACTATAAAGTGCACCTGAATATAAGCCGCACCAGCTAAATTTAGGGAAAAAAACAAATGTGTACATATACAAGCCGCACTGGACTATAAGCCGCAGGTGTTTTAATGTTTAATTACCATATGTAAGGGTTCGTGCACAGAGTTTAAAGGTGGTGGACCGTAACCGTAAAAATCCATAGATTAGCCGCACTGTTGTATAGGCCGCAGGGTTCAAAGCATGGGAAAAAAGTAGCGGCTTATAGTCCGAAAAATACAGTAAGTTCTTAGTTTATCATTTCAATCACAGACCCCAAGGGAAAAAAATTCAATATTGACACAAAATTTTGCAATCAACAACTATTCATATCTGGTAAAGCTCTGGAATTGTCACAGAGCCTTTGAAAATCAAAAATTCAGTAGTAACTACAATTATTTAATTAATCGCAATCATAATACGATGATATACATACGATGGATAATCACCACAGATAGGAACAACTTAATTAAAACCACACGATGATGTCTTTTTTTAAATTCTTTAAAAAAAATTGAAATAAAATGAAAAAAATCTGTGTCAATTTCACAAAAAAATGTAACATGGGCATACATTTGGCATTAATTAAATTGTGCAGTGAATAGACCCCTTGTCCCGCATTCATTTTTCCAATTTAAAATCAAACCACTTTCTCGTCAGACTAGAGTTAGGAAAAGACATAACAGGAAAAAGTCAATGACAAATGTACCGTCCTCGAGTAGCCGCATCTGGTTAATAAAATGGTGATATGTATATATGCCATTTAGCAGACACTTTTATCCAAAGCGACTTACAGTAGTGAATGTATACATTTTTCAGTATATGTGGCCCCAGTGGGAATCAAATCCACAACCTAAGCACTGCCAACGCCATGCTCTACCTACTGAGCAACACAGAACGACCCTGGCGATCAAGGGTCACAGGTGTCTAAAAGGGACCAAAATATCATATTGTAAATACAATATTAGACAACATTAATCAAAAAGTGCCCGTAAAAAAAAAATGTTTTTACACGCAATACAAAAATAAAACGATTGCTGTTGCATAACTTCCCCCTTGTTATCTACCTGACTATGTTTGAAGTTCCTTGAACAGATTGTTTGGGGGTAGGGCGAAACTGCTGAACTGTAAGTCGAGACATTATTCATCAAACGAAATTGAGCCAAAGCCTGAGGTAAGGCTTCTTCAAGGCCTGTGATTTTTACTTTTGAGCTGAATATGGGAGAGGCCCAAGGGGCATGACCACATGTTAAATATTGGAGGGGGTGGACATAATGAAAGGGAATGTTTTATATCTACTAATTATTGGGGGGGAAGATATGACTGTTTTGAATATTGGGGGGGACATGTCCCCCTCCCCCCGTGCCCCCCACTTGTTATGCCTATGGACAGACTTCATAAATGCGCCACTTGGGAATTGTTCATTTTTGTGGTGGAGAAAGACTGGTCGGACAAAGGAAGTATCTTTTCAGACTTTCGGACAATAGAACTGAAGTACTTTTTCTTTCAAGGCCTGGGCTGTTTACAAGGGACTTCATTTGGTATCCATATAATCTAAGCCACTCCAATGGTTAAGATCCAGCCAGCAATAACTCACAGCCGGGTGGAATATTAAATGACATAAAATAGTGGCATGGCTTATATATCCTGTTCAGGTTGCGTGCCACTCTAAGTTTGAGTAACGCAGAGTGCATTAAAGCTAAAAAAACAAAGTACCAACAATATACAGCTCTCAAATCTTTTTGGTCTCCAATGCAGGTGTCTGCTTGTAGGTATTAGGTGGCAACACACTATACTGCCTTGGAGGACAAACCAGGACAAATGTCAGTACTGTTTTAAACGTTTTCCATTGTCTGTAGGGAGGGGGTAGGGGGTTCAACATGCATTTATTTGCAAAATATACATTGTTGCTCTGTCTAGTTTCAGAAATATATATATATAAAATAAAATAATAATAAAAATCAACAAAATAATAATAATAATAATTGGGCACTTGCATGTCTTTTTGTTACTATTTATGCAGTGTGGAAAAATATGAAGCTACTGTTTATCATAAATACACAAAACCAATTTTATATATAAGCAGCACCATCCTAATCCTATATCTTTACACTAGCAGACATGCCACTCTGTGTCCTGCTCCTGCTGAATGGCTAAAGATAAACAGGCTTGTTTGGCCTTGATTTGTACTTGGATCAGAGACCCCCTGAGAAAATGAATTTGCTGCTGGAGGTGCTGTCTGTGGGCCAATAGGGGGCAGTCTTTCCTCTGGCCCAAAAAAAACAAATGCTCCAGTGCAGTTACAGGGACACTGTGCCATAGGAGGCACAGATGAGACATTAAACTGAGGTCTTGACCTACTATGTTCATTAAACATCCCATGGCAGTTTTTATGGGAGTTCTGAGGTGTCCTGGCAAAGCACCAAACCCCCAGCTATCTCGACCTGCCCAATCAGAGTCAAAATCCCACCCAATGCTCCCCAAATGTAGCCCAAATACCCAAGTATTGGGCGTATTCAACCTGAACATTGACTGCACATACGATATGATATGGATTCCATACAAAGGCAATGATACAATCTGGTAGAATTTATTACAATATATTGTGATAGGATACAATCCAAGCAATACATGTGTGCTCTTTGTATTTAACATACTCCATTGCCTGTCTTCTATATTTTGTGGTTTTCTCATCTGCCTTCTCTCTGGAAAGAAGTCTGATGGGCTGAAAAAATCTACGAACAGACAACAGGTTTATTTGAAATGAGTGTGTAATCTGTTAAAATACACATCTGTGTAAATATATTGATTCATTAGGACTGGCTAATATGCTGGGCCTTGAATTTTGTAAAGAAACATTTAAAAAACAAACCAGTCTTATCAGGTTTAGGCTCCCGGGACAGGCCACGATGACCTCTTCCAGTATCTAGAATGAAAAAGGATCACAGGAAGATTATAGGTAATAGCTAACATTATTTATTCAACATTGCTCTGAAAAGTTGTTATGTTGACTGACTCAACTTTGATCAACCTACTAAATAATGTTGATGTAACAAAATGGATTTTGCCCTATCATTTTTAATCTCTTAAGGCCAGTTCAATAAAATAATCAGCTTAGCCTCCCGGGTGGTGTAGCGGTTAGAGAGTCAGACCAGGATGCATCCTGCCCACTGCGACCAGGGTTCAATTCCACCGGCCACGCCAGTTCGGCTCTGGCCAGGAGTGCCACCAGTGGGCAGCAATTGGCTGTCTGCCAATTGGAGGGGGGAAGGAAGTCAATTTGAGCTTGCTGCGTATAGGAATGGCTTTGTGTACCGGAGTTACAGTTGATGGCTTGGTGAGTTTCGGCTTGGAGGAGGTACATCACCTTTGTCACTGCTGGTCTCAGGGCTATAGCAGCGAGCTCACAATTCCAAGGGGGGATAGTTGACATGAAAAGAGGGTGAAAATGGGGAAAAAATCTTTTTTTTTTAAGTAATCAGCCAGCTGGACAGTTTTTAGAATGTGAAAATTGTGACAAATTTTAGAATGTGTTTACTGGCACTTTGCAGTGTTTTGCACAGTGTGTGTTAAATGGCACATATACAGAAGAACACAAGAGTGCATAATTATGATGTTCAGTTGGCCCATCTAGGCTCATTTATCATATCCAGCACTGCATCTAGCCTGGACTTGTCTCTCTCTCCACTACATGACCTGGCAATTTGCTCTACGCATTGACAAAAAAAAAAAAACAACTTGGTATTTCACTTCCTTTTCCTCCTCCCAAACAAGTACACCTGTGGGTGTACCTCCCCTTCCATGCGCTCTGTGCCTCTCCAACCTGCTCCCCAGTTGCTACATGCAGATCTGTTGTGCTTGCAGTATATACGCTCAGGGTACTCTAACTGCCTACATACATACAGTACATGCCAAGATTGTACACATATCTTACACAATTTGACAGATGCAGAGATTCTCTCTCTCTCATTCAAGTGTATTGAAGTGAATTGTTTAAATGCATTAAAGTGCTCAATTGAATGCAGGTTGCATTTCACATTGTCCTTGATTGAACGATTTGCCACAGATTTAGGTGGAATACAGAACATTAACAAAACATGGTCTTGTATGAAGGGAGATTTCTCGCTTGTCTACCCTATCTGCAGGGGTGCTGACAGGAGTCCTGGGCCCCATTAAAAGATATAACACCCAGCCTATTGATGACATTGATAATATAACAGGATCAGAGCGGCCTTTGTGCTTCTGCAAGCTTCTTGTCTAGCCTGGTCGGTGTGCCGATTGTGGCTGGCCAATGTGGCTAGACTTTGACTTGCTACAGCATTTGGCTCTTACTGGTTCAGTCACACACATAAGCTGCCTTTGTCTACAAACATGTAAAAATGACCAGAACATGGACATATTGTAAAGAAAGAAGACAATTTAAGGATCCTAACAAACCAAATCAATTTCTGCATGCTTTGCACTACTCTTTAATAAAGCCTTATAACTTTGCCATAAACCACTGCAGAGACATGGTTGATGGCAGGATTTTAAGGGCACATGTGTACCATCAAGACCCAGTTCTTCAAAACCTATGAAGCATGTGAGAATATATTCTCAGGTATATGGCTCAGCTCTGCAGGTGCTGGACAGGTTCTCAGGTGGAAGCTTTGCGATTGGCTAGAAGCGGTATCGATTGCATCCATGTTCTTTTGCTTTTCCTGAGTCACCCGGATGCTTCATTCACGTTTGGAAACTGAATTTTTGCAACTTGAATTTGGAGCATTTGAAAAAGGGAACTTGAAACGGAGGGAAGTTCTGTTATTTATTTTTACAATATGATTTTGACTACACAACCATCAAATTCAAAACTATAAAATTTAATAAATTCAAATTGATTTTACAGATACAAAATTTGCATGTATTGAATTCACAGTTAATCAATTCAGAACTGTTGAATTCAACGTGTTCCTAAATTCAGATGTTTTTGGCCCTAATTTTCTCCATATGTGAGTATATTTGAGTAAGTCTCTAACAGCTTTGCACATCTGGACACGGCACTTTTTGTCCATTCTTCTTTACAAAATTGCTCAAGCTCCATCAGGTTGGATGGAGACAATTGGTGAGCAGCAATTTTCTAATCTTTCCACAGATTCTCAGTGGGATTGAGGTCTAGGCTTTGATTGGGCAACTCCAGACCATTGATTTTTTTAGTTTTTAAACAACTCCAATGTGGGTTTTGCTGTATGCTTTGGGTCATTTGTCCCAAGTCTCTTGCAGACTGTAGCAGGTTTTCCTCATTTGTCTATATCTTGCATTTTGCCCTCTATTTTACCTAATTTTCCATAGTGGGATCATTTTCTTGGGATGATGAGCAGTGTTAGGCTTGCGCCAAACACAGTGCCTAACATTGAGGTCAAAAAGTACAATTTTGGTTTAATTAGACCAAAGAATCTTCCTCCATTTAGTTTGAGTGTCTCCCACATGCCTTCTGGCTATCTCTAGGTGAGATATCATGTGTTTTCTTCATCAATAGTTTTATTTTTTCCACCCTTCCATAAAGCACCTGGGATATTGTTGTCCCATGGATAGTTTCTCCTATCTCTGCCATGGAATAATTCCATCAGAGTTCTCTTGGTGTCCCCCCTAACAAGTGCTCTTCTCGCACAGATGCTCAGTTTTGGAGGACTGCCTGTTCTAGGCAAATTCACAGTTGTGCGATATTCTGCCATTTCTTTATGATGGAATTAACGATGCTCCGGAGGAAAATCAAAGTCTTTGAAATCTTCTTATATCCTTCTCCTGATTGGAGCTTTTGAAACATTTTCTCAGATTTGCTTTGAATGTCCTTTGGTCTTCATGATGAAACTTTTGTTTGGAAATGCACTAACCAACTGTGGGACGTCTCATAGACATTTGAAATAATTTGAAACACCTTAATTGTACACAGGTGGACTCCAATCAAATAATGATGTGTCTTAGCAAAAGGGGTGAATACTTATGGAATCAGTTATTGTTTGTTTTTCATTTGTAATTAAGAAAAAGCTTTTGATTAGTTTTTTTATTTGAAACTATTGAGTATTTTGTGTTTATCAATGGAAATAAATCCCAATTAAACCCATTTTGATTCCATGAAGTAAGAAAATACGGTGAAATATGGTGGTGGATATTTGATGTTATGTTTTTTTCAGCTGCTGGTTCTATAGGGCTCTTGTTAAGGTCAATGGAATTATGAAATACCATTTTGACCAAAAACCTGGTTCTCCCCTGACAGGAAGCTGAAACTTAGCTGCAAATGGATCTTTCAGCAGGACAATTACCCCAAGCATGCCTCAAAGTGCAGTGCACAAGCACAGACTGAAGAATCTTGAAAGATTTTGTATTGAGCAATGGTCAAAAATCCCCCCAATATGTTCATCAATATCATGAACACTATATACATTTTATTTTAAATAATTATTAGACAGCTCAATAATTGTGACATATTTGTGACATAGAGAACATATTTTTCTCTGAACAATTGTATGTTGACTATATATATATATATATATATAAAGCTTTTTTATTGAGGAATGCAAACATTCAGCATTTTCTATTCTCTTCCACTATATGAAGGAATCACCACCGAAAATATATCAAAAGTAAAAATGTATATATTTTCCCTCTGCACCGATTCAGTAAAATAAAATACAAACACCTTTTCTGTCCTCAGACTTCATTCTTATATATTTTCAAGGGGTGGCACACACCAAAATGTGTTTTTCCAATTTTTTCCCTCAGTGATTATTTAGTGACTATCAATCCAGTGTTACTTATTCAGTGTGAAGTTTTACCTCTTCAGGGAGAGATGTTGAAGGTAAATAAAAGGAGTATTATATATTTTTTTTTCTTCTTCATGGTTTAATACAAGACAGTGAGTATACCACACAGTGAGTATATAAATCACTGCAAATTTAACTCAAGATTCAAAATTCAAGAGTTTTATTTATTATTGTACAAGTACTAGTACATTGGAATTCTTACTCCAGCTCTTTCCCGCCATATAGTGCAAATTACAATATAACTAACTTTGTTTGAAGGTGTAGTGTGACCCAAGATATTCTGCAGGGATTTCAATTGCTTTAGTTTTTTTATACTTCCAGAGTCTGGCATACTTCAGTGAATTTGACCTTTGACATTACATGCACTGTATAATATTTGTATTAGTAATATTTCAGTAATGAGAACAAATACTGCTGAGTAAAATATTTTTTTGGATGAAAATTTTAATTAATATTTTACTAACATTATCATGTTGTGTTCTTTTTAAAAACCTGACCATATTTGCTCACTTAATGATCAATTTCTGAGCACTGGGACTATGGTATTCAGATTTATATTAATAAATTAAATGAATATAATTAACTATAATCATGGGCTTTGCACAAAAAATGTATTATTACTATTATCATCAATGATAATAACAGTAGTAGTTATTGTATCATCTCTATACCGTTATAGCAAAATAGTAAAACAAATCAAACTTTTATAAAACCTTGACATAAAACCCTGATAATCACTCAGTTCTGCTTTAAACTCTAAAAATGCCATACTACAATGAAAACATACCTGTACTACTATATATGTCTTTTAAAGGATAAGACCGCATTAGGATAAGACTGACATTCTGCCTTCCAAAATGGGTCTGAATTCATTCCAATATATTGTAAACATTGTTGGGGGAACAAAGCAACACATTAACAACCTCAAAGTTAAAGGCTTCAAAATATGGTTTGTTTAAATTTAGCATGTGGTTTCATTATCTCAGTAGCCACTGGGCCCCAGTAGGTCTAATCATATTAACCCTAACATGGCTGTAGACTGTTTTGGTTATATTGAACGATTTGATTACTCTAAAGCAGGGGTGTCAAACTCATTCCATCGTGGGCCGAGTGTATGCAGGTTTTTGTTGCAACCAGTGCACTACACCAGGTGATTTCACTAGTTAGCTCCTTCTTCAAACAGGGAAGGAAACTAAGTGAAGTCACCTGGTGTAGTGCACTGGTTGCAACAAAAACCTGCATACACTCGGCCCTCGATGGAATGAGTTTGACACCCCTGCTCTAAAGGTTTCATTAATTGAATGACTTAAGTGATAATGGTGCCAGTCCTGGAGGCTTCATTGACTGATTATCCATGTGCGAATGAAACCCTCCTCATGTTTTGCCATCTAATCAGTCAGTTGCCCACAAGTACTGGCAGACATCCCAAACAGGAAGGATAGCAATTCTTCTTGGATTATGATTTAGCAAAATCCAAAGAAGAATTACTAGCCTTTTTGTATTCTGCAGTGTTCTATACTGATTAGGATCATTTTCCCTACTCATTTCATGTAATAAAGAGCCAAAACTTGTTTTGCACATCCATGCTCTATAATTAGTCAGGGGTACCTCCGATTGGTCAATTATACCCTCAAAGTGATGCAATGTGCCCTCTAATTAATAAAGTGCACAGATCATGAGAACTGAATTGTACTGAAGCAGTTCACCGAGTCACTGAATTGTATTCAAAAGGAGTGGTGTAAATCAGATAAACCTGATATCAGAAAGGAAGACGTGCAACTGATCCTATCAATAATTGAGCCTCGTGGCAAAATTGAACATTTCAAATCTAGATCATTTATTGAGGCACATCAGGTTATGTAAATTGATCTAGGCAAGAACGGTAGTGCCCTACCTGGTAACCAAACCTCCAACTTCCTTGTTATGGCTCCTAAGCCACTACATCAAACTGCTGCCCACCGCACTGCTGTTCGGAGATATATAAATGTATCCTGGTATAGCTTGATATATAATATACCAATATACCAAACCTCTGTTGGTTCTATGATACTGAGATCATATTTTACCACCTCGTTCCTACCAACATTATTCCTTCTGACAAAATCAGAATCAGATTTATTGTCACCAAATACATATACATATACAAGGAAATTAACTTCATAAGTTGGTGCAGTGCAAATTGTAGACAGACAAAACAAAACAATAATCAATAAGTGGCATACAGTGCAATATCCAAACACAAAGCAATAGACAATAAGCATCCAAGCAATACAAATTTTAAGTTAACTACAAAATAAAATATGAATATAAAATAAAAAAAGATACATTATTGCATCATTATATATACATATGTGTGTGTGCGTGTGTGAGAAAGATGGGGGTGGGAAGGCGGAAGGATGAAAATGTATCATGGTATAGCTTGATGAGAACATGCCAAAACTCTGTCAGGACTACAATACTGCCATTATACTTTACCACCTGGTTCCTACCAACACGATTCCTTCTGACAAAATGTGGGGAAGAATATCAAAACTTTGCATTGGCAGGACAGATGGGTTAGGTGAGGTTATCCGATGGCGATGTCATGATTCAGCATTATGAATTGTGGTCAAAGTTATTGGGAAGAGTCTGTTTGATGCAGCACAGTTATACCCAAAAGTATACATTGTTAGTATATTTGTTTGGCGCAATGTTGAGCATCAGGGAAATTTCAAAAGTGCTTTTCCATGGATAAAAAAAAACATGAATGAAGATCATTTTAAAGCTAAAATGTGACTTTGGAGCAAATGTAATTAACATGCTAGCTTTCTGTGATGTATGCTGGATTTCCTGAACATCACAGTTTCTTATTATGATTTCTTTACCTTTTACCAGTGACCTTCAAACCAAAAATCTACTACAGTCACCTGTTGTGGAAGGTTATATTTTTTATATATTATGTTTAATAATGTTTTGATTTATAGACACAATAATATGGTTTAGTCACATGTATTATTTTATTGTTAAGTTATGAAACTGTACAATACATCATGCCCTGTGAACTTTAAATGTGTTTAATAAGGACAAATTGACATACAATGTTTTTGCAAGACACTGCTACTATATTAGACTTAGTGTATCTCATCATTGCTCACAGTTTTAATCACATACTTTCATGATTTCCTCACAAGTCTCATCAAGTCAGAATGAGTCCCTCTATCTTCAGTCAGGTGATTTCGAGGGGCAGTGTGCACATTTTCAACTCAACACGTGAGCTTCACACAAGCTAGAGAAGCTGGCATTGATATTATAAGCAGTAGAATCTGTAGCATTAAGCTGTATTAACATTTCAACTCGCAGGGTAAAAATAAGTACATTTTTTGTATTTCTTTGACTTGGATGGCTGTATTTTCTAAATTTAGAATTCCAGAAAACTAGAGAAAACAGGATGGTATGGGGAGTTATGAAATGAAGTATTTCAACATATGTATATTTTTGAAGAGTAAAAATAAAATAACACCCACACTTCCTTTTTACTGGGTATGTCTGCTGATCTAACATAAATATTTTTTGTTAATGTTAATTTGAGGCTACCCCTTGATGCATGAATTACACAGAATCTGGTAATTAGATAATGTATCATACACAACTGCTTGTGGTAAAACTACCCACCTCGATCTCATTGTTACAGTTATAGCCAAAATGCACGTTTGGTCCTTAAAGTGGTTGATATTCTTCCCCCATCAAACAGATTTTGCACGCAAATATATTCTGGTATTTTTGTGATTTCTGACCACTCTCGTGCGACTCCAGTGGGAGTGCACTATGAGGGACTGGGAGAAGCACAAATACTTTTCCGTGGATGGGCAAGCAAGGCTTCATAAACTGATCGATCAGACGGGTCATCAGGTGCAATCAGTGACTTTCACATTTCAATCAATTCATGCGATTCCATATTCACAGCAATACACAGCGGCTTTCATATTACATGACTTATTTACAGTTAGACAGACTCCTGTCTCACTCACTCAATGTCTCAATCCTGCTGTCTCATATGTGTACGCATTTTGTTAAATGCATGGAATATATTTATGTGAAGAATAATGTACAACTCTTTTTAACAAGTTAGTTAAGTTGCAGTCTGTCAGAAAGGTTTTCTTCAGTGTAGCTGGCCTTTTCATATAAAATCTGATATTGAACAAAGGTCAACATACAACACTGTATATGTGCTGTTAAAAAGTATAATGAAAGAAGTTTCATGAATGCAACATCAACACCCCAGTAAGTTTTGTTTCTCTAGAGCATCAATTCCAACATTAATAATAATAATAATAATAATAATAATAATAATAATAATAATTATATACCTCTACTGCTATTATCAAGCTATTGCATTTACAAGATTTGTAAAAATGGAGTCTGGTGATTTCAAATTGAGTGTATGGATTTTGAGTGGTAACATGTATCTGAGGTCTGACCAGTAGGACGAAGGGCAACAACACAGTGAAAAAAACATATATAATACAGTATTTCGTTTTGTTTCCGGGTGGAGTTGTAAAGTAAAAAGAGAGAAACATATTTTGTCTTGTATCAAATCTATAGCTCCCCTGTATATTTTCTTAGGCATGTGGAAAGCCCCTTGTCTTATAGCAACGTTTCATATTTGAGTATATAAATTACAATGCAAAATACATTTACATTTTAAGCATTTAGCAGGGGTTTGTTATTTGAACATAGAAAAATGAAAGTGCAACAACGGCAGCGAATAAAGTCTATTTGAGGTTTGAGGGAAAATAGTAACAATAATTTTTAAAAGGCCATCACTAAATGTATAAATAATTAGCATAGAGTATAAAAAAGGAGTTCAAAGCCATTCATTTTACCATAATTATTGGATTATTAAAAATAATATTAAAAAGCCTCTGCAGGCACATATAATGTGTCTAGGGTGGCTTTTCTATCCTGGATAAATAAAGGATAATTTAAAAAAAATACAATTTACAGAAAATGTCTATAAATGTTAAAAGGTACTTCAGCAAATACTGAATAACAGCCTAAAAGAAAAATATATTATTGTGTATTACCTCACGTGTGAACACTTGGCAACTGATTTTTCCCTATTAAAAAACAAACAATACAAAATCAAGGGATTTTTAATTGACTTTTGGACAATATTGGCAACACCAAAATAATATGGACATAGATTATACATTATAATTAAATAAATATAACAATAAAGCCAATACAGTCATCCTACCACTTGTTGAATGAGCCTTTCATGTTCCATTGCATATTAATTTAAAAAGGAAAAAAAAGAAAAAACATACCTGCTATTATTTCATAATTCCAAATTATACCATATTGTACAACAGTTAGTACTGATTAAGTCGTATATGCAATGTCGCGTAATGCAATACTTCTTCTCACACAGGGATATGGATATGGTTGATTGTGTGCATAGTATCAGTGCACTCAGGATGTCACAAACCAGAAATTAAATGTGTAAACGCAGGCAACCTGTAGCGTTTCGGCGCATTGTGCCCTGTGCTCGCATCTTGGCGAACGCGTGCCGCTGTCCCTTTAAGAACATTCAGTCTAGGGTGGCGCTTTCCTCTGCAAGGGCTTCTTGATATTAATAGTGTTGGTGTCTTGAAACTGACGTAATGCTTGGAGTCTGAGGTCCTGACAAGCGATAACATTTCTGATAAAGAACTGAGATCACTGCAAACCAAACCTTCTATTTTTTTTCCACCCAGACCCAGGCGTTTTTAATATTAAAAACACAGTCACCCCGATTGCACTTGCACAGGAGAAATTCGAAATCTTAAATCCCCTCAAACAAAAAAGAGAAATAATAACCCGAGATCAACAAACAAACACAAAGACGGTTCATGGCTTACGCCAAAGCTCCTCCATCTTTCAGACTGCAAAGACTATTGCAATTTAATCAACAGGTAAGGAGAAAGAGAATCAATGAACGTTAGAAGGAAGGCAGCAAACAATGTGATGTGAATTTCTAGCAGTTCCCGAACGCAGATCTCTCTTTTTAGTAGCTAACGTTATGTAATGTTGGGAGAGCTAAGGGATTTCGTGAATCAGTTGTGAGCTACTTTGCTATGAAAAAGGAGCAGGGCTTCTCGGATTTCACATGGCATTTAGGTTTTGTTGGGTCAAATGCATGAGAAATTGAAATTGGCTACTAGCTAGAAGCAGTAGCCTTAATCGAGGGGTCACGTTCAGAGACAAGGAAGAAAAACATGATTTCCAGTAGGTTTGTGGCTTACTTTTTCCTTCCCTTTTTCTCTAAATCCTTTTCTTTGAAGCTGCCGTGAAACGTTCGCTTGAAAGATTGTAACGGACGAAGGAGTATGATTTAAGTAAATGAATCGGCATGTTTAATTCCGTGTATTTTTAAACCTGTAAACTTAGCTAGATACTATCGCTTTACCCACCGCATCACATGCATTTATTTGCATTGTTACAGCGAAGGAGCATGGTTGAGGAGTCAGCTAAAAGTTCTTTCTAAACTATTCAAAACTTTATTTAAATTAACTACCGTTTGTGGTAACGTAATGATGCGTAGCTAATAAGACCAGTGTAGTGTTTGCCTCCGAAGTTTGAAAACTTTAAACCAACAGTTAGGTGTTCCGTAAACATTAGGAGACTTGCATATCTACACGTTCAAATAGATGTGTGTGACGTTGTCTTGGTGTAGTTGTTTGTTTGTGTGTTGTGTATGTATATTATATAGCCTATATATACATATATATATATATATATATATATACACACACACACACACACATAAACACATAAACAGTCAGTCGGTCCATTTTAACACGTTTCTAGATTCAACTTCATCGGTAGTTGCTCTACTTGATGCTGTATTGCTACTTTTGAGATTTGAAATGTTGTAAAGCACCGGTTATATAGGTTATCCAGTGAGACAGATGAAGTGCAGATGAAGTTTTGAGGCTCTATTAAGTTGGTAGTTAGCGGTATTCTTGATTGTCCATTACTTCTCCCTTTAAAGGAAATATGCAGGGATTTCAGGAAAACAATTTAGAGTCATACAATACTTATTTACATTAATAGTGTATCCGTAATAATGTTTTTAGCGTGTAACTTTTCCTTTAATGGAGATCGACAAGCAATTCGGCACACTGTGATGGAGTAGCCTAGTTCAGGAAAAGTTTTAGTAGCTAGCGTGACTAAGCAACATGTAGGCAACCAACTCAGTAACGCTATTTGTCTTGTTTCTCTGGGAATACAAAGCGCAACTGTAGTTATTTACTAATAAATGCAGTTATTGCGTATGTATGTGTGCAATGTTATAGCTAATTCGCCGGGTTTGCTTTATTATTTTGGAAGAGGAGGGGGCGGGAGTAACGTGCCACAGGCTGTGTTTTTGTCCAACTCCTCAGCAGTGTGCTTAACTGTTATTTTGTACATTTTGTATGTACGCTACGAAGTAGAATTTTGTTAAACTTTCTGTTTTATGGATGAATACACTAGTTTGGGAAATTTCGATTAAATATTTGGATGTTCAAATGTTTAGTTCTTAAAAAGTAGCCAGTGGTTGTGTTTCAAAATGTTCGCAAAACAATGTTTTCTTCATCCTCCACTTTTAGAGGTGGAAAGTATCACTTTGTTAAAGCCTGACAACAGAGTTACTGTAGTGGTTTATATAGCTGATTATTGTGACACAAAATTCCCATGTTGGTTCCAGTAGATGAATTGCAGTATTTCCTGTAAACTGTGAAACCGACAACACACAGTGTCTGGAAATGATACGTCTTCTGCCTCTGAAAGCCCTCTTTCTTGTCGGAGAAAGTTTGTTAATGACGTGGCCAAAGCAAGCAAACAAACGCTGCTCATCATTTAGAGAGAGATAGAAAAGACTACAGTGTAAAATAATTTTCTAAATATATAAGTAAGTATTGGTACTTTAAATTTTTGCTCCTACTCAGGAAATCTGTTGACTCTTTTATGCTGAATAGCCTAAATAACTTTTTTCTAGCCTTCAATTCACATGAATTGAAATCCAAAATGTGCAGTTTTAGTTTTATACATAGGCTACTTGTATACAATAAAACTTAAAATGCATAATCAAATTCAAAGTTCGAAAACCCCATTACACGAATCAACCATTGTTTACAAAGCTATCTGTGATAACTTGTGATACTAAATGTACTTTTTTAGAGGATCAATTAGATCTGAGTGATGTTGGCCATTTTAAACGGCTTTCCTGAAGTTTCAGGGTAAGAAAGGATAATTACAGCAGTGCTGATACTGGCCTTTCTCCTTAAAATAAGAAAGTACAAGAAAGAGGGACATGATTCTGCATATTTGAAGTGATTGAATAGTTATATATATGTATACTTGTATATTGTGTATACTATATATATATACTTGAATTGTAAATGGAACAAATATACTATAGATCATTTCTATATAGTAGAAACTTTACGGCTGACAAATTAATTTGGGTCTCAGTTCCAGGAGAAAGCTTCAGTGGGGGGCCTGCATTTGTTATACATGGCTTTAGAGTTTGCACAACCTCTTTTAGAATAACTTTTAATCGCACTGAGGCCCGTATTTTTTTATTGCTTTCTTTGCGCCAGATCCATCACGTAGGAATAGTGAATAGCTCATTGTACAAAAAAAAGAGAAAAAGATATAGTAATAAATTCCTGCCCTTTGTTAGGAAAACAGATTTTAAAAAGTGAAACTATATCTACATAAATGGTCTGCAATTAGAAACTAGAGTTTCCCTGAAACTAGAGTTTCTGATTCTCAAATAACAGATCACTGACTAGCCTTGTAATCCTAGGGCTACTGTGCAAAAATTACTTACTAATCTAATCTTGTGTAAATATACACAATTTACACTCAACCAGAGTGTTGTGGTAGGCAATGTTTTCTTACCCATCTGAAAAATTGGTTGAAATGTTTGGATATACAATATTGAATGAACTTTGTTGTATGCATAGTTCATTGTCGATAAGTCGCTGAAGTATTCCAGTCATCACTTTATCTAACCTTTTAAGGTTAGTTTTATGCTTGGTTTTGTTATTTTCTATCCATAAAGAAATATCACAGTAATGGGAAAAGTCAGATCCTATACATAATGCATATATGCACAAGCAGTATATAATGGCAATCTTTTTTTTAAATGTGTAATTTTCTTTTACAGCTTCCTAGAGGCAACGCTGACTTTTTTATGTCTCAAAGGAACTGCTGCAGAAAGTTTCATTTGAGACTTTGGGGTTTTTCCTCACATTTTCTATAAGCGCCTGTTATACGTGCTATAGATATCATTTTTATTCCTCTGAAATTATTCGATTTTTGAGTGAGCGAAGTGACCTGCTATCTTTTAAATGAATATTCCTTACCATGTTACTCCTGATTAGTAGTATGCAAGCTAGAATATGGTCAATGCATATAAGCACAGGGTTTTTAAATGACATGTTGCATTGTTGCCATTGTTTATGATTTATTCAAATGGAAGTGTAATGTTTAAAGAATTTGGTCTCTGAGCACTTTGCTACTATTGCTTATTTTATGGCGATTCATCTGTTCAGATATATCCCTTTAGTAATTTTTGATTCTTCAGTATTTTTAAGATGCAATATTCTGAGCTTCAAGGTGCAAGGCACATTTGTGTACAAGTGTCCTTAATGGATTGGGGGTCTTTGTTCTTGCATCATATAAAGTTCTACATATTAGTATTCACTTTTAGATTGAATATTATTGCTTGAAGAAACACACCAAAGATCTTTTGGGTAATAAGGTATTACTGTCTCTTTAAAAAAAGTTCCATTAACAAGTTTTTGTAAGTGGCTAGACACCTTCCCTGGTGGGTTTATTCATCCAACCAGGAGAGCAGGAAACTTTCGATTTTTTGATGCTGTCTGACGTAATGCCAAAGTTTACTTTGAAGGAACAGACAGCAGTAATTGGTAGCCTTAAACTTTTAATAACGCTTTGGATTCATTCTGGCAACCAAATGGTGGGTTGTTTCTCCGATTCGGGAAAGGGGGACTGTGGTTGGAGCGAGAAAGCCTGGGTTTGATGCAGTTATTTTTATTCTTGTTTAAAAAATCTGTTATTTAAATTCTGTCTTGCTGAACGGTGCAGGATCCCTCCAAAGGCACTTTGTGATTGTTGGTGTAATTCGGACAACTGCTGGTGGATAGATTTTACTACTGTAACGTCCTCTCTTGTTACATTTAATGATGCGATGTTCTTTTTTTAAGTGCCATTCTCACTGCAAGAGACAGACCCACACAATGCCGCCCAAAAGCAGAACCATTCCTTCTGTTTGAAAACATCTCTCAGGCTTCTCTGCCTTCCTTCTCAAGCATGGGCTTTCTGAACAACAAAGACACATAGCGCAGAGTTGGCTATCGTGGTGCGCTTTTGCAAATGAAGGTTTTTAACCCATAAAAGAGTATCTGGTATAATTTGGTGTTATGGATATGAAGTAATGTATCAGAATACATTTTTATTAATATTCCTTTTATCAGTTGTAGTTGTGGTAGTAGTAGTAGTAGTAGTAGTAGTAGTCCTCAAAGTAAATGTATTATGTAATTTAGGGGACACCCTTGTCCATGATGTTTAGAAACACATCAAGAACACCATGGAGCCATTATCTACAGAGGGGTGTCTTCAGGAGAAGAGCCAAAGCTAAAATGATATCGTAATGTGGGTGGGGAATGAGCACATCTCAGGCCTACCTCTTAAATTGTGTTAAGAACCTGCTTTGTGAGGATTTTTTAAAGTCAGGATTCTCACAATGGGCATCTTAATCCTAGAATCCCACAGTTAATTTTCAGCCCCAATAATGTTTGAAATTCTTTTTTCCATGATTACTGTCAGTGGATGCATGCAGATATTGGCTTGCCAGTGTAGATCTTGGTAGTGTCTCAGGTGCTTACCTACTGTATCAGCTGTGTTTTGGTTTATGGCAAATGGTTTTCCACAGAATCACAGTGTGTCAGATTTCACTAACCTGAGTTTATGGTACAGGCCGCCAGAAGCCAATGGAAAGTGACCGTGATGTTTTAAGATGCTGCTTGTCATCGAAGCAGCAAGGGAACCGTGGAAGAAGAGCAGGTTAGTGGCAACAAGATGCCAGTGTCAGGGCGAAAAATGCACGTGGGTGAGACATGGTGAGACATGACTCCGCCCATTTCAAGCCTTGTGCTGTACTTTGGCCCCAACTCCAGCGATTTTGTAGAAATAAGTTGCTACCAGGCTATATAGTATGACCAGTACAGACGGCATACATTAATTTGCAATTTTTCTAAGTTTGTACCGGGTCATCTTTGCATTAGCAGAGCTAGAAAATAAATAGGTTGCCCTCTACCAACTCCAAAAAGGGTGATTGATAGAGTCTTTCTTAGTAATCCAACTTGAATGAAGGAAAAATGTTTTAGTGGAAATGACTGTTTTTATACTAATAATAAATAAAAACACAATGAGCCCTTGGCGGCCGCCAGAGTCAGTCAGAGGCAGGCTGTCTGAGCAGGGGACGAGAAGCAGAGGGATAAGATGGCAGATATAGGCAGGTTCAAATGTTGTTTCCAGCCACGGTGGCGATTTGTCATGAGCGATCAAAACTTACAGAGAGCAGGTCTACTTCTCACTCCCTTGTTGTTGGCCTGCTGCAGCCACTCCATCATAAATGTATTTTATTTTAACGGAGGACATTCTGGAAGGTGCTTGGAGAATTGAGGCTGGCGAGGGCCGGGGTGGAGCTTCTAGTGTCTGGAAATGCGAGGGATCTGTAGTGTGCTGACTTATTTCAAAGCATTTATTTTATTGTCAGTGCAGATGGTCTTCTTGATTTTAGCTTTCGGAGTACTTGTATACGATCCGTACTGCGATCTGGGAGGAAAAGGCGATCCGTGTTCACAGTGGGCCGTCTGAGCCATCATTTATAAATATGATTAATAGCGGGACAGTATCCTTTCTCGTACAGGACATGGAGCACATCATCATTTGTGCATTTGAGGCCCAATAATGGGGTTCGCTACTTCGACTCAACAGAATCAAATTTGGAAAGCTTTGTGCTCTAAAGGATTTTGTGTAGATTTAGATAAGAACATTCTCGACAGTGCACCGAAATGAAAGCACCGCAATACTTTTTGAAGTAACTGATATTCCCCCATGGAAGCTCCCCCCACACACACACACACACACACACACACACGGACACGGACACCTCCTCCCCTTTCCTTCAGGCAGATATACACACTGATGTATGGGGCCAACTTTTCCAGTTGTTTCCAGTAGTGCCTTGCCTCTCTGCATCACCCCCTTTTGGGAGAGGTCCCCTGTCTCTTAGACTCAGACGGCCCTGTTATTTGGGGGGTGGGGGTGGGGGTTGGTGGAGAAGGGAATCCTGCTGGCGAAAACTGCCCTTTCCCTATCCATCTGCGCTCCAAGAGCTCAGATGAGTCAGTTTGGCTCTTTTTTGCACGTGTGCGCATGTGCGCGTGTGCGTGTGTGTGTGTGTGTGTGTGTGTGTGTGTGTGTGTGTGTGTGTGTGTTGTGTGTGCGTGCGTGCGTGCGCACACGCGTGCTCTCCTTTCTTCCATATTTTGTAGTTTTCCCTCTCATTGGGGCCACGCTCTTCCTCTCCATCTGTGTGGTCTGAGACTAGTGGAGTGGGTATAGCCTAGGCCGTGGCACTGAGACAGGTTGGACACGATGACTCTGAGAGGAATGAAAAAAGAAAAAAAACCTTTTCCTAGCGAATGTTTATTCGCCTGCTTCCAATTTGCCCTCGGAGCATCCCGTTAATGCACTCTTTCATTAATCGGCAATCTGCTTTCCGATGTCGGGAGTACACATTACTGGATTTCTTTCATCACTTTTTTGGTGGGGTTAATAATTTGTGTTTACTTGTCACTGGCTTCAGATACCAAAATCTTTTGATAGGCCACATTTGCTCCTGTTTAACGCTCTCTAAGGTAGAATCTTTTTCTAAAGCCTCCTGAATATACAAATGAAAGTGTTTGCATGTACTGTAATGTGTGGATACATTAGTTTTTTTTCTTGATATTTATTTTTTGTTTTATATTTGTTTATTTCTGTTTTGAATTGGGCGTGGTTGCCATGGGAGAAGCTTTTGCGACGTGTACAGCAATCGAACCCTGGACCATTTGCACCTGCATTCTCCTTTTGAAGAACTGAATTGAAGAAAACGACCAAAAAACTAAATAAAAGGGTGGGGGCGGGCGAAAAACCAAGAACCAAAGGAATAAATTTAAGTCTGCCGTGGACGTGGAATAACGGATACTTGAAATCGGCCGCAAGACCTTTGGATGTCGTGGCAGTTTACAAATACCTCATTTCCTGTGGAATCAGTAGAAATTATGCTCTAATCCAGTCTCGGCAGAGGTATGTATGTTTTGTTATGCGGTGGGGAAAAAAACTATTGCATCTTGGTGTTATGTATCGTCATATGGTATCGAAACCAGTACCTGGTAAAACAGTACTGTCTTGCCAGTGACTCGTTAACATCCAAAAATCAGACTCATTGCTGAAATAATGTTTGTTTTGCACTCCGATATTTGCATGTATTTCAATGCAGCCCAACGTGTCCATCCTTGATTCCCATATTTTGCGGTTGTTCTATCTAGAAAGTCTTGCTGTCTCCATTTGCTTGAGGCTGCCAGATATGACCTGAAGTGAAGGCCCGTGCTATAGCAGTGTGCTAGGTCTCAGAGTGTTATTTAACTCTCCCTGTTGCTGGTGGAATTCCAGTTGTCTCTGCATATTGTGGCTGACTGCACAAGTTGATATCCATTCCTTCATCCATATCTTAAAGGAAAGAATGAAACATTTCACAATACAATTGCAGGTGTCTTTGGTTGGCTTGTGGTTTGCTGCAGTTATTCTCGATATGGGAGACCTGAAAGAACTTTCTACTTGCTGTTTTTGTTTCTTACACAACCTCTTTCCAGTGAGAAATTATTTCCTTTAGACTGCACTGTGGAGAGAATGAAAGTTTTCTCTAATACCAATGGGAGTTTAATTATGGTTAGAATTGAGAAAGCAAGAGAATGGGTTCTGCTAATATAACGAGCTACATGTATAAAGTGAATCATAAACAATTTTCATTTTTTACTTTCATTAAAAAAAAATTCATTCAATATACATAAGGGCATAGATAGTGCAACAAAAACATAAAAAGTATAGTGTCTTTATCGTTTTACCTATCGTTTGTGCTGTGGGGACTCCATGTTAATAAAGGCTCAGAATATTAAATGTTAGTGTATAACGTGTAATTTATTTTTATTTATTTTTATAATCTTCACATTTAAATGTTCTCCTTGCTTCCTTTGAATAATGTAGATTTTATCACAGGGGACCCAATTTAATGACGGGTGTATTTTCAAAACGTACTCACTCAAAAATAATAATAATTTATATGATGCGTGTTTGCTATAACATAATTATTTTGATCTCTAATTAGAGATCATAATGATGAATTAACTAAGTTGATATTTCAAATGTTAAATGCATACTGCTTTGATTGGATCACTTTTAGTCCTTGTATCAAAACTGTGTAGACATTGTAATGATGCACACCGTCATAATGAGCGATTATGAGACCTTTTATTCATTGACACGGCACAAAATAACGTTTATCCAAGAGTTCTTGTCATTTCAGCAGATTTATGTAATTCTAAACATATGGCATCTTTTTCCAGACTCGTAACAAATCTAGCCATACTTCTGCACAAAATCACTTGCCGTACTGTAGCTTGTGATGTATTCAGTCTGACCTGGGAGGCATGAAGACAGATCACCAACTAGGGCCGATTTAACCCATTAAGGCTCTGATTGCAGACACACTTATGTTCGTAGCTGTCAGTGTAGGGAGGTGTTTCCCTGGTCTTCACCAGACCAGCTGTTTGTGTTCCCACAGTGTTGCTACAGGGCTGTCCAAGTTTATCATAGGTCTGTCCTATAGAGATCCTATTATTATTATTATTATTATTATTATTATTATTTGAAATGTGGGTGGTATAGATTTTCCCAATGTTTTGCATTCCTTTCTTCGGTTTTGCAGTATTGCATATGGTTCTAAGTTCAAAATTGCATTGGAATTTGCGCTAGGCGACTTATTATTTACAGTTCCAAGCAAAACTTATATTCATGAAAATGTAGTTTCTCAGCTATCAATAGCTGAAGTCCCAAAAAGTTTGTGGATTGTCCTTTATCATTACGGAAAGCCCTTATTTGATTTGTTGTCTTTGCCTACTTTATGTAAAGAGAAGTTAAGAATGGACATCGATGAAACCGCTAAACAGAACATGAACAAAGCTTTCTCTCATGCCAGTTCGGAGGCACGCGGACACCTTTTAGCCTTTAGAGACGTGGTGTCGAGGTCTTTTTCCCCCCCTCATAGATTAGGGTAGATTAGTTTAGTGTGTGATTATGGAAGAAAAACGAAAAACTCTAGGCCTGAAAGTGTTTTTTTTTTTTTTCTTCTTTTCCATTTGCTGATTAAAACGGCTTAGTGCGAGAGTTGGTCTTAAATGCAGGGGGACCGTGTCTGTGTAATTATGAAGAACTTATATAAACGCATAATTATGGAGTTGTTAATTCCAAGAATCCTGGTGTGGTGCGCAGTACGTGGGACAAGGTGAACTCAGTTCCTTCTGGGCCTTTGTGGGTTTAAGTGAACTTTCATGAAAACCTGACAACATTTATTTTGTCATCTAGACATCCAGCTACTATGTAGCTATGCACGGACCTGAGTGCTAACATAGATTTATCCCAGAATTATTCTGACGCCGTTACCGTTATACACGTTGCTGTTGTGAAAAGTGACCCACATATTTATGACAGGCTAGAGTGTTTGAAGATGATCAAGGAGGGTACGTTTATCACTTAGGCATGCACAGGATGTGAAAGAACTTACTGTAACTGCCATTTACCACTGAATATATGGAATGAGTCAGTTTAAAAAGCTGTGTGTTCTTGGAGACTTTCTACGTCCTCTTTTTTTGGGGTCCAGATGTTGCACGTCCCGTTTTTATTTTCCAAAAATGGCATAAATGTATTGGATATGAGTCATATATATTTTTTAGGCAGCTTTTAAGTTCAAACAGCAAGACATTTGTCTCACCTTTGGTAGGGCTAGCAGCATCTTTTGAAATTAGTTTTTCTTTTGTTATTATTGGTACTACAGGCATACATATTAAATGTAGTGACTGGCACAAATTGGTGGGTGTACAAGTACAAGAAGGGTGCGACCACAACAAGTTGACAAAATAATGGAAAAGGAAGAGCAAGTACTGATAACCAGTGGGATGGGATTGGGAAAAGAAAAGAGAAAATACAAAAGGTAACAAATCGGTGACAGAGGAAAGGAATTGGAGTGTAAGATTTAAACATTAATGACTGAAAGTAGCAATGTTAAAGAAGCGAAGTAAAGGAGTTGTTGGTTTCACTTCTCTCTGAAGGCCTTGGAGTATCTTGGATGTCACATATGTCAGTCATTTGGATGTTTACTAGCAAGCACTCAGGTTTCTGCCTTGATTGAAATTAATAGCTGCATTTTATGAGAGGCAGTGTTTGCGTAAACCTACTGAAAACAAAGTTTTCCCTTGTTGTCCGAGTCAACAAGTTTGCCTTTGTTTTTGGGGAGTAAAACAAATGTGGACTGTAATGCAATAACTTGAATGGTACGATCCCCCTGTTTTAATAAAATGCACTCAATTTGTGATTTGTGTGTGTATTACTTTTTGGTGGCACATATACAAGGCTAGTTGTCACACTTTGCTTTAACAATTTTTTAGTGTCCATGGAAAGATGCAGGAAGCATTTTATCTGCGTTGCCCTGGACCGGCTGTGCAGGGAGCGATGCAACATTCTGGGGCCAGCTCACCTACAGTAGTGAAGCCTCCTCCCCTGCTCAGCTTGACTTTGTTGCAGGATTATGAGCAAGACAAGCGCTGCCTGGCATGATGAGTGCGAGATTGTTTCCATCTCTGTCCGATTCCTGCCTTGTAATTTGCCATATGAGATTAATTTCATAGTTCTAATGCAGTTGTATTGAAACTCCTGGGTCGGTTTGTATCTTGTCTCGTACGTGTCAGTCCAATGCTGTCTAATCTCATGATTTATGTGCGACGAGGCTTCGGAGGAGAGAATTTTTGAATTCCCCCCCGCCACTGCTATGAGAAAGTAGGGTTCTGGCCCTCTACAAAACGCAATGAAGTTAAATTACAGGATTGGAGGCTAAGCCTCAAGGGTGCAGTTTTTAGTTCTGAGCTTTTCGCTATATTAGCGTTTGAAGTTTCTTTGGTTGTGAGTGATATTGCAGGACATGTGAGTGCTTGATATCTCAATGTGCTCTGCCAAATGTAGTTCATTATAACTGGTGATCAACTAGTGATGGGAGAATGAGGTATCGTAACACTAAAAATGGGTGGAGTTACCATGTCATACTACACACTAACTGATTTGAACCAATTAATTGTGTTTTGTTGTGAAGAGCAACACCTTTTGATTGGTTCAAACAAATCAGTGATTGGCAGCTAATTGTAGCACCACCCATTTTTGTGTGTCATGGTACCTCATTCACCCATCACAACTACCAATCTTCAAAAAGGACTGCAAATAATTTTGTCACAAAGCTATGTTGAGTGATTTAAGTCTTCCTGGCACTGCTCCTGTCCTACAATTACTTTCGATTTTACATCAAGAACAGTGAAATCCAGAAAATCCAAAACACAGTGAGTGAGTTTTCTAATATGTTTTTCCAAACAATCCTGAGGAGGGATAAATTATTTTGTAGTACTGTGTCACAGACACACCTGCTCCAAAGAGTTAATTTGTAAGACTGAATCAACCTGCAAGTGGAAAAGGTAATGTCTGGCAGCCAATTAGCTGGATTGTGCATGCTTTCCTCTCCTTACAGTGCACCTTGTTGCAGTAACCTCAAACTTCACTGAACTAATCTAATTAGATCGAGAACAAGAAATCGCCCGGCTGCTCACAGAATACAAACAAAGGAGCAATTCATTCCCATGTGGCGTTAAAAAAGAAATGGTTAAGTGCGAGGCTGTTGTTTTTAGTGGATTGTTTCCGCAAGGCCTGCACCATATGGTGGAGAAATGGGCTCAAATAGAAAGAGAAAGGGAAGGGGGGCATATTTTAGGCTGGGTGCTATGGGGAAGCTGCAAAAACAAAACATTGAAGTAAAACCCCCTTAATGTAAAGAGTAATGTCAGAAGGACCGCATGCTCAGGAATTGTTTATTTAAAAAAGCCATGCCGCATTAATCAATGTCTTCATCATTGCCATTGGCAGCTGACGCAGGTTTAAAAAAATATTTTTTTGTTTTGTTTTTTGTTTTACCGCCAATCCAAAAGCAGCCTTGACATAACAATTATAACAATTTTAGGACACCGAGCAAAGTCTGAAAAGCGTCAGGGCCCTACAATAATTTGCCCTTTTGAAGTTGCTTATAGTTGGGTTGGAACAAGTACATTGATCCATCAAGGTTAAAACACAGACTTTAATGGACAAATTGTAATAATATATTATCAAACGATCCATGATTTGTTAACTTAAATAAAAAAGAGCTCTTCTCAAATAACTACGTGCTGCAGTTGGGTAGCTAGCTTCGTGCAGTTATCACGTTATCAAGCTAACAGTACTACACTACTACTACTTCTGATATCTAATGTTTAATCAAATTTTGCTCGCTAGTGATTTGGTAGCAAACTTGTGAATTGCACATCAAAATGAAAGGTGTTATGCTTGTAACAATGGATGCCACATGAAATGTGTGTAGTATCGTTTTTGATGTCAGAATTACATGGGTACGTCTCCATCAGTGGTTTGAAAACTACACAAACCACATTGCACAAAGGCACATGCAATGACTGACCATTGCAAATCGTCAATATTGAATATTTCCATATACAGGGTAGTACAGGATAGTACAGATCGTCGATTTAGCCATGTCGTACTGCTTGGCGAGATCGGAAACACGAACACCACTCTCACGTTTAGCTATTATTTCCTTCTTCGTTTCTACTGTAATACGCTTAGGCTTCTTAACACCACTATCAGTAGCACTTTTCACTTTCTTGGGAGCCATAATGAGGGCAAATTTAATGGAAATAGCACAAAAAGAACGTGTATCAAAGGAGAACACAACGACGAACGATGTAAACAACGCTGAGTACTAAGCACAACTGACGCTATCCACGACGCGCTACGGCTAGAAGCCCGCGAGTTTGTGTGTTTGTGCGTTCGTGCACCGAGGGCTTGTTCACGGGCCGAGTGAAAGTTTGTTCGGAAAGTGTGTTCGTGGGCCAATTTGTTCGTGAGTAGGGGCGTTCGCGGGCCGAGGTTCCACTGTATATGAATAACATGTATACAAAATATTACAATTGTTTGTGTGATTGTATGCCTATGGAGTCATGCCGGCCAGAGCTCTCCCTGTACGCTTATCCCATCAGTCGGATGCCAGTAGGACCTTTTGACACTGTGATTTGCTGCCCTCTGAGCTACTATTCTGGGAGGTCTACCCCAGGGTAAACGTTTGCATATTTCAAGCTGTGTGTTATGGGCACATTTTAAGTCTCCAGTCTCACACTCTTGCACGGTCCTGATACTGTGCCTCTGATACTTTGGACAGAGAGCACGTACAACATTTAATTTCAACCTTGACAGAAGTCTTGCCATGGGCCCCATCACTGAACTGTATTCTCTGTCGCTACTGCCAAAAAAGCATGCTGTCAGTGTCATCAATTGTTAATGATAACAACTTGTAGGATGGCCTCAGCTGTGTATTTTTCATTATGTGGGGCAAGCTAGCTAAGCTACATTATATGTTGGCGGTACAGTAGAACTTTATTGCTGTGGCAACTAAGGGGTTTCCAATATTTAATTGTCACATTTCAGTGATGACCCATTCCCTCGAATGCCAATGAAGAGGTCTATATCTGTGTGTCTTCTCTGCGTTTGACATAATGTACCTTACAGCAACACACATCTTATGAAACGATCAGTGAAATGGTAAAATAAATGCCATTCTGGACATTTTTATTGTCCTGGTTTGGCTTGGTGCCATTTTATCCAAAAGTAGGTGTCGGATAGGTTAATTGAATGAATTGCTAACGAAAGGAGATCCTTCATCATCAGCCTTTATTGCTGGTGATGACGATGATTCCAATAGTAGAATGGAGACCTGCAGAGTTTGATGCTCTTTCCTATAGGGCTCTCCCGAGCTCACGCCTCATTGGCTTTCAAGTGATGAGCAGAACCATGAGGGAGGGAGGGATAGGGTGTTTAAAATGTACTGTGATGTGCAGAGGGGCTGCTGGGAGGCTCATCGTCCTGTTAAAACAACAGGATTTCAGTGTGTGATGAGCCCCATTGTCTGGTATAGAATCCTGACCATGCCAGTGCCGGCTGTGGCCAGCAGCCCTACATGGTAGCACACAATAGGCCGTGACGATGTAATGACCGAGGGAACATTTCCGAGGGAAAAGAAGTGGCGGCTGACAGCACACACGTTGGAGGAGAGCACATGCTTGTTGTGGCGATAAGGCGGGCCTCCCCAGTAATCAGATCTGGAGATGAAAGAGGTGCTAATTTCACTTCACTTCACTACAGTGGCCTTCTCTGTGTGTCCATGCAGTTTAATGCTTATTTAAACCCATTGCTGCTGCTGTTCCCCCAACTTTTATCTTGAGTGAGTGAGAGCTCTCTTTCTCTTTCCCTTTCCCCCCCTTTCTTTTTCCCCCCCCTCTCTCTTCTCCCCCCTTCTCTCCCTCGGTACCTTCACATAATTCTTCTGGCATTCCTGTGGATGAGGCGGAGGGTGTGTGTGTTTTTTTTTTTTGCCGCCTTGTTCCCCCAGCGCCCTCAGCACCTATTATGGTAAACAGGCCGCGTCCCTGTCAGGCCCGTTGCACTGATTCACGTCCCGCTCAGATTCTTCTTGCGTCTCCTTTCAGCATGTTCTCCACTTCCAGATAGGAGATAAAATATCTATAAACACTACTTGAAGGAAAATGTAAATGTTTATAGCCTTCTCGTGAGACTTATCTGATATTGTTCTTATTTATACATCCACGCATTGCCTGAGTTGCTCCACCGCCGAAAAGCCGGCCAAATGCTTTTAACGCAAGCGCTCTGGAGGCTTTTGGCCCAAAGGGAAGATTTAAGGTGACAATCGGACTGCAGAAAAGTTGGGAGAAAACGCTGGGCCTGAACGAATGGCATGATAATACAGTGCCCCCCCCTCAACCAAGGATCTGCATGCTTCGTCTTATCTCCAGAATCGGGAGCGGAGTTCACCGAGGATAATTAAATGCGATGCTCAGAGCGATCTTTCGGTGGAAAGATTCTTTTATCGGTGGTTTCAGGTCAAACTTTTCACTTTGTAAAATCGGGGTTGTGGCAAGTTTAATGTCACCATTGTCCATTTCCTTATCAAATACCTGAGGCTGATCTGTATGGAAATGCATTTTTGTGTTGGTGACTGTCCAGACTCTCATAGCCTTTAGCCCCTTTTCATTTAAAAAGCCCTGCTGGCAGGCCCTCAGATTTCTTGAGCACTGTTCAGTTCACTGGAGATCAGAGCACTTGTCTCACCTTTTTAACCGGCATTTACTTAAGCTAAATTGCATGAGAGTGTTTGGAAAGGAGGGGCAGATGAGATAACTGGTGGACAGGAGGGCCTCACATTTTGGTGAAGTCCTACCTGCTGTGGCACATTGGTATAATTTGACCTCAAAGGACTGAACAACGAGGTGGGGCAGACGCTAAACCCACTGGAGTGTCTTTAGGTTGTGTCATGTGCCTTCTTGGTCGGTCTCCCGGAGTTTCTTATGTTTTTATATCAGATTTCCCAATGTTCGTGTAGATGGCTCTAATACAAACTGGCAAAATGCACTTTCCGTGATTTATCATCCAAAATAGTTATTGTTAAATAAAATAATATTTAGTGAAAGAAGAAGAGTAGAAGTTCAGTTAAGAGATGGATTCAACTTTATTTGATTATAGGTCATGTTTGGGACTTAGGTTAACTTGACATAACTGTTTTTACTTAAAGAAGAAACTAACCAGGGCAGGGTGCAATTATTATAGCACAGCGGGAATACTGAAGCTACCCCAGATAACTATAGCTGACAACCTACACAGAAAAATATTTTAACAAGGATTGATAGCTCACCTTCAGATGGCAGGCAAAGTTCTTAGGGATCTTACCTTAACCAGCAGGATAATTATCTCTGAGCCCCGGTACATAACAAGCTAGCTTGAGCTGTTGCTAACATCCTTACTGTGGAAGGTGTGCTCTCATCTCTGCCAGCTAGATGCATCTTTTTCATAGGATAAACACACTTGGCTTGCTGTCAAAAACGATGCACCACTGTTTTGTTTCTTAGTATGCAATCACATTGTAGATTGACCCAAATTCTAAAGTACGTTATCGGACAAAATAGTTAGACAACTAACAAATGAAAGCATGTAACCAGTTGGGGAATTCTCGTAGGCAAGCAACTGTATAAAGCTGTTTGACAACCTCTTCCTCACAATCATATTGTGGATTTGGTTCCTATGATTCCCGACATTAGTTGTGTGGTTATTTTAGGTATCGGATCATTCCCCCCTATCATTTCTTGATGAATTTTGGGTCTTGCAAGAGCGATGAAGACACCTAGAGCAACACCTCGGTCCCCCTTCCTGATTCGCAGGAGAGGCAAAGGTCAAGGAGCGTTCTCAGTCGTGCAGAAAGTCTGTCCTGGATGAGGAGACATGCCCAGCCGGTGTTTCTCATTCCCATCATTTTAATCATTTGATCATTAGGGAGACGTACCGCTTGCTGTCACTGCTACGCTATTCCTTTGGAACTGAAAATCATTGTAACCCACATGAAGACTAAAGATAAAAATTTAAAAAATAACAGAATTGAGGACGTCAGTTGCGGTTTGGCAAAATGGAGCTGATGAATTGTAGTGATTAATCAGAGTGTAAACTGTGACGCACGGTCGCATGGAACTGTATTTCTAGCAGCCAATGCTACATTGATGAATCCGTACAGGTAGCTGATGAAGGTGGTTTAAGTGTTAAATTAGTCATGAAACTCTATGCTACTCTTACCTAGAGCTCTTCTGCACCAAGCGTACAAACTGTGTTGATGCAACACAACAGTGGAATAACAGGGAGTAGATTATGTAGAGGGCCTGCTTATTTCAAAATCCCATTTCAAGCACTTGCTCAAAATCATTGTAGTCGAAGGAAGAAAATGTAAGTAAGGCGCTTTTTCTTAGCTAGAGTTGACGTTGGCCTGGATTCAGTCAGCGTTTGTGCTTTGCTTTGACTCTCACAATTCAGTGCAAAAACAGTTTGGCGAGTTCAATAATAACAAACATTAATTTTAAAAAATTGTGTTTGCATTGAAAAAAAGTAATGCTGCCATTTAATCCAGGCTATAAAGGGCCAGTATAAGCCTATGTTAACAAGCCCGACATTTCAACAGGTAGCTCTCCTTTTTCCTTTTGTGTTTGAAATTTGGCACTGACATGATAGGTGTAATACCTGTGAAAAACGGAAAGACATAATTTAATCTCCCCCTCACCCTTGTACAGCAATGACTAATGAGGAAACCATGAGGGGACGAATTTCAAGGTAACGATCCTGAAAGTTTGGTGCCACATAAATTTCCTTCCCCAGTGTGTTATGAAGGAGAAAAAAAATGTATAGAAACTGTGCCAGATATGCAATCCAACTCGAGTATCCTTCAGAGGATGACATAAAAGTTTAAATACAATCGTCAAGCAGTAAATGATTCAGATTCGCTGGGTTTCTTGCACGCTGCCTTTGAGCCTTATCTCTCTGCACATGTCCTCGATTCAGTTTGGCCTCCCCAGATGAGCACTCCTTTGGGTTAAACAACAGAAATAAAATGTAAAAAAACTTTTTTTACAGAATTTTTTTTTCTTGTATCTTCAGATAACATTTTACTAGGATGGTTCTTTTCCCCAAACACCCCAAATGCATGTGGTGTGCATTGTTTTGTTCGTGCATTATTCATGTTCATCCATGTTGTGCATTTATGCTTTTAAAATACCTTGCTCCTCTATTTTTTGGAATCGAAGAATACTGGGAAGTATGCTTTCAGGCATATTTTGAAAGTCTCTTTCTTGCCCAAAGCAGGAAGCATTGAAGAGTATAGATGTTCAAGTGTCACTATAACACATATCCCATGGGCAGTTCAAAGAATGTTTTAGATTGTCTACGCTGTTTTACAGTTGAATTGTTGCATGGCCTGCAAGATCAGTATTACACAAGTTAAGCATGTGGTCTGCAGGTCGCTCCCATGCTCTTGGTAAGGTGCATGTGGACAATCGATGACATCAAACAAAGCATTTGCTACTATGCGCTCCTTCACTGCCACTGTTTCCCCTTGAGTCACGTGTTTAGCACACCAGTGTTTTCCATGAAGTTTTCTTCTTTGAAGAAGTTTTTCGATCTCGGTTCTCCGTAGAAAAACACGCCCCTAAAGGTGTAAAAGTTAAGGTCTTTAGCGCGCAGCGTTCTGCATTTTGGAACTGCTCTTAACGGAGACGCTGTGGTTATGTTGGGCTTCACACAGAAGGAGATCGGTGTGATTTCTTTTGTGTTGGCTGGTCCAAATCGCTTGCTGTTTAATCTTCTTATTGCATGGCATGATTTGCAATTTCTTGCCTCTTCCTCGATTGTCATTTTTGTTTTATATCCTCTTTTTGTGACATTCCTTGGTTTTCCAAAAACTACTTTAGATTGAGCCATGTCCTGCAATTAACTAATGTTGCTATCCTTGAGGGTAGGGCACAAGGGAGGCAGGCAAACTGGCAGTTGTAAAGACTAATAATCATTTCAATTGCTAAGCAGGAGAAAGGAAATTAAATCTTCAGTCCCTGCCTTAGGCTGGTTTATCTGCCTTAAAGGTCTTAGTGGGATAGCTCGCAAACATCACCAGCTACAATGGGTCAGCGGGTATAAACCCAGTGCATCAAGAAGTTAACGCCCTTTGAAGGCTGTGATTGGAGGCCTCGCGGAAAGACTGCCGCTCTGTGTGCAAGAAGTGATTTCTGATCTCGAGCATCATAAAAAAAGCTGTCGCAATCTGCTGAGCCCTTCCAGCATGTCCGCCCTTTCCTGTTGCTAAACGCTTCGTATTTTTAGGAGAGCGCAGAGAGCCTTGAGCGTCTCGTGAGCCGTTGGATTTTACACGCGGACAGAAAAATTTGCCCTGCACGTCAAACCAATAAATTGGGGGTGGCGGAGCTCCTGAAAATGCAATCGCTGTCATGGTCGTGGCGGGAATATGGAAAACAAATCTTAGACAGCGCAGAGCTGGTTCCCATGGATCTTATTTCCAGTTGGTGTAAATGGCGATTAAAAGATAGCAGGCAGCTGAAGAAACAGAATGGTAGCACCAGCGAGAACCAACATCAAGCTGAGGAGATTAATGAAGGAAGGCTTGTTTTAATCAGGGAAGTCACGTGGGATTCAGAAGTAGCCAGCGGTTCACACACATGCGCACACACAAAGATGGAAAGTGGGCCTTTCTGTGTTTAACTTTGTCGAACGGGCAGTGAGCGTAAACAGGGTGTTTGCCGGGCCCCGCGTTCTCGCCATCTCCCTGGTTGCCTTCACAGGAGCCTGTTATCTAGGCCCTCTCTGGAGCTGTGATCCCTGCCCCACGCAGACACCATTCAGCCTGTGATCACAGGAAGTGTTGCGGGAAGCAGTTGTTCTCTGTTGTCTCCGGTTCCAGCGCGCGCTGATTGAGTGTTCTGAGGGGAGGTCATTCAGACAGGGCCCTCCCAGGGGGGAGCTTGCGCGGGGGGGAGGGGGCCGTGGGGGATGGGAGAGGAGAACAGAGGGGAAGGGAGGGGGCGGGAGAGGTGCTGAACGAAGGAGCTTTGCGACCCACTTGCAGGTGAAAAGGTCCTGACGCCTCCCTGGAAATCGGCCGTGTAAAACGGATACCTGCGAAGTAGTTAGAATGCAGCCCTTCTCTTTTTAGGTTTGACCTGCTTTATAAAAGCCGGTTTGAGAAGTCAGGAGCTTGTAAGAGTAGGTGATCTGTGGACAGTTGTGAACGCATGCGAGTTGTGCATGTTGGGGGGCGGCTATAAAAACCTCCCTGCCAGCAACAGACAAAATGGCTGGCAATGGACAGTGGTCTCCTAATTCATCTTGGAAAGTCTGTATGTGTGGCAAAATGTGCTCATTCATGCTCTGAACGAGCTGTGCTTTCAGACAGTTTCACTGGCCATTCAAGTTTACTGATATTTCCTGTATTAAAATTCTGCCCGGTCATCACAACAAACACAGACACGATGACGTTGTTTCTTGGGCCGGCAATGTGCTCAGACAGCCCTCAGCTGAGAGATACCAGTACTCAACTGCGTGAACCCTACTAAACGCACCAGAGACAATCTTATATTACGGGATGGAGAAAGCGCAATCTTGGAATGGTCTTGGTCAAATGGTTATTGAGTGGTTTTTCAATAAAAGTGTAATCAATGCACAACCGCGGCAAGACACAAAAAAAGAATAAATGAGGGGTTATGTTAAATGGAACCTTGACTATCATTGTTTCAAAAGGAGCGAAGCCAATCGCCCTGCCTATAACTGTGGGCTCTCTTAGAGCTGTGGCGCTTTGAAGTGGATGGCCTCATGAATAAACATAGGGTCGGTGTGTGACTCAGGAGAGAGTTGTGTTTGTTGTATTGTGTTTCAGCAACGCGCCACGTAAAAAAAGTTGGGGTGAGGCCGTTAGTCACGGCCCCTTCCTTTTGAGACCGAGCCTGTTTTATGTTCCTTTGCTTGGAAAATGGTGGGATGAATGGAATTTTTGTGAAAGCTTTCCCCCCCCCTTTCTCCGCATTATTTTGATATGAAGCCTGCTTCTCCTTCTGCGAGCTGGAACTGCGCGTGGCTGGATGTGCCATGTCTGCGAGCTTAGCGTGCGAACGCGTGGATTGAGCTCCGACCGGGCTTTCAGCTGTCTCGACCTACCGTTTATTCCCTTCGCATGGAATACATTTTTATTTTTATTTTTATTTATTTATTTTAAGTATTTGTGAGCAGATCATGTCCAAAGCAAACACAATAAGCATCCTAATTACACCTCCGGAGGAGTTTTCCTTTCAGTTTATTTATGGGTGAAGTCAAAATGTATGTCGCATGCTGAACTGAATGTACTGTACCAGAACAATTTCAGTATTAAATTCCAGTCCTACAACACATTTTAGAACAATCATATTGTTACCAGTCATTTTTAAATTGCTTACTAGCCACTCATCAACTGTAGCTTTGAACAATGTGCTTATAGCCCATGACACAAGCCTGGATAATATCTATATTGGTACCTTGGTAAAATCTAACTGAGAAGTTGTGTATCTCCAGAGGCACAATTCCCTAGAAGGAGCAGTCTGCTTTCACGCACTCCCTTGCTGATCTATTTCCCTCTTGGCCCCTTGAGCCAAAGTCAACGACTCCTATCTGTGAAGTTATTCTGAAATTCAAAAGGAGCCACACCACAGATTATTATTATAATATACTTTTTTTTGTAAGACTGCGTTTTAGTGTTTTTTCTCTCTCTTTCTTTTTAATTCAAGATCTGTGGAATATTGAGTGCATTGCCCATCGACGTTCTTGGAGATCTGTACAGTGACAAATTTCTCCACATCCAGATCGTCTTCAAAGGCCCGAGTGTTGTACTTTTTCTCGGACCGGAGGAGATTAGCATGCTGTTCTGTGTTCCTTTCACTTTTTTCTTGTGCTTTGTGAATAAAGCCTGCTTCTTTGGAGGCCTGTGGAGTAAAGAGAGGTGGTTATTTTTGTCAGAAAATTATGTTTCTTCCTTGCGTGTTTACATGTAAAAGTGGAGCTGCTCAGGATTCCGGTTGTATTTTTATATGCCTCCTCTTTTAAATATCAACTTCTGGAAAGCTGGGAGAGAAAAAAATTACTTTAGCTGTCATTCATCCACTGTCTTCTATTACCAAGGTAGAATCCCTGTGAAGGATGGAGTTTACTACAGAGATGGACAATACTAGCCTAGAATAATAGATTTGGCTTCTAGCGATATGTACATTTGACTTTTTCTTCCATGTAAAGTGTTGCAGTGGAGGATATTGAAGAGAGAGCTGGTCAGGAGTGTTTAATTACTCCCTGTGTGTCATTAAAGACCCTAAAGAAAACACGTACATCAGGGCAAGAGTCACAACTGACGCATTGTTGTCTGTGTTTGTTGAGGGCATTGTATCTTCATGTGTGGACAGCAGATGTCTCTTTGAACCTTAGAATATGCCAATTTAATTTAAAATAGGCCTATATATGACTGAGACCGGGCATGCGGAATAGCTGGTATTTCATAATACTCTGCGTGTGAATGAAGATTTGTTTTGTAGTGCATGTAGTGTGCCGGGTACGGATAATGTCAGGAAATTATGACAAGACCGAAGATGAGGTTCCTCTGCCAGTGTCTGACCTCTGTGTGCTGTTGCTAAATTAGCACGTGTTAGACACTATAGTATTAAAAACAGGTGATTGCATTTGGCAATTTAATTTAATGCTAGTAATTTTATGCAGTTTCTGGCCACCACTGTATAAACTAAGGGGAACCACCAAAACAAACTGCCTTAAAAAACTAAAAAACATTACGATACTTAAAGGTGGAAGACACAAATGAATACTTTACAGTTTTATGGGAGTGTTGAAAGTAAGCTATCAACAAATGTCTTTACATGCACAACTGTCATGCCAACCACCAGCTAATTGGCTGCTGTGTTTCAAATGATTACCGGTATTTTGGTTCTGGTTCTCTGTATCGCCCAAAGAACCAGAACCATTTTAATTTTGTTTGCATTTGAGGGGGAAAAAATCTGACTCTACAATTTGCTAACAACCATATATTTCCCACCCCTAAATACAAGTGATTTGATATAATAAATATAATGTTCTCTTGTCTCTTTCCATATTCATAAAATAAAAAATACTTACAAACATCTGGATTTGGGGGAAAAAAAGAAAAGAAAAAAGTTTTGCTTTGACAGTAGTCCATAGTAACAAGAAATCCTTTGGAGTACAAGAGTTAAATAAAAATAAAAAGGAAAAGCATGCATCCTGTTGAGGCAGAGTAGTTATCTTGATTTTAAGTGTAATTATTCTATATGTAGAAGCTGGTATTTGCCCACGGGTGAATTAATGTGGCACATTGCAACTTGCCAAGCGCTCTCTTCTCACTGGTGGGAATTGCCTCTTTGCTTGGCTTCATTCTTTTGACGTTTGGCTAATGATAATTAATGGAAAACGCTTTATCTTACAGCACGCATGTGTGTTTTTCATAGACCCTCTGCGTGGTTGTGACATCGCTCCTCGGACTGCGTTGCGATTCATCTTTAATGCTGCAAATGAGATTAAATGCCAGAGAAAGACGGATTGTGGCCAGGATATTCCTCGTCTCCCGCTACAAAGTCTGTGGTGATGACATCATGAACGGCACAAAAAAAAGAGAAGGGGGAGGAAAAGGAGAAAAAAAAAAAAAAAAAAGTTCATATGTAAAGGAGCTCTCTCTTAGACGTGACCACACACACATGGTATGTCATATAGACCCGCGCTGGCGCGCTCTCCATGTGTTCCTGTTGAATATATTGACGTTGAAAACGTATTAAAGAGGCCTGTTTTTTGTCATCCCTTGGATCTTCTTGTCTTTTCAGAATTGCTTATTGAAAATGCAGACGGTGGAACCAAAAAGAAAAAAAAAAAAAAAAAAAAAAAAAAGTGTCAATCCATAACAATCCCTAGTTTCATTCATGCTGAAGTGCTTTCACTTTTTTTCCCCCCGATAGAAGCGCGCTGCAGTTGCGCTCCCCTGTTGAGGGGGAGACAAATCCGATCACAACTATTTCAAATAGACTGGGTTTGGAAAGCGAACTTGCTTTGCCTCGTAGCCGGTTGGTTCTGGGAACTCAATTCCTCGCCCGGCTGATCACGGAGCCAGAGAGGGGGGGTAATTTGGGTTTTGGTGCCATTTCGTTGGAGAGTCAGATGCGCAGCTAAAATATGAGGGTCGGATTGGTAATATTGATTTAATAAACATTCTAACCTCCTGTAGAGAAATTGACCTTGTTTTTTCCACATTGTGCAAGGAGCAGTGGTGTGCTTCTAGCTGTGTATCCTGGCATTAATAGTTGTGCTAATGTGCTGGACAGACCAATAGGATCTCTGTACTGTAAATATAGTGTTGGGAATAAAACCAAGGAGTCAAGTCAGCTCAGTGGACGCAATCAGGCTCACGAGACAGAGCTGTCTATGCAGTTTTATTCAAGTGCACGGAAGACACCCACTTGATACAAGATCGACATGCTGTTCGAAGAGGCGATCTGTCCGACACCATTTTGCACAGTTTTCAGAAAGTCTTAAACACATTGCCATAATTCATAATTTATTTTTACCACTCCCTGGGGAGGGAGATATCCCCCCTGCCCTTTCCCAGAACCTAGAATCCTTAAACGTGTAGAAGTCTCAACCTTGAAAAATCATGATAAACACATCCCTTCAGTAGTAGAAGCATATGAGTTTGCCCTTTCATTCACGTATTATCTCCACACCTGTCTCTCTTCTTTCAGGCCTCCTTGTGCTACACATTAGGTTTGGTTGCTGTTCTGCCATCTTTACATCTTCTCACAGTAACAATTCAGGTGTTCTTAATCTAAGCTAAAAACATGCCAACATGAAAATAAATAAGTTCACAGACAACAGGGGAAATCTCATTAAAAAATAATGTAAATGTCCAACTCAGAGAATATTGAACTTAGTAGACCTGAGGCTAAGATTGAGTTGGTAGTTTGCCTGGCTGTGTAGTTCATGCTGTACTATGGTTTGTTTTGGGGAGGGGGGGGTTTGAAGTTGTGACTCCTAAACAGAATTACCTGGAGGTGGAGAGCAAGCAAGTGGCTTGCATATTGTTTATATTTGTCAGTCACGGTGGAGGAATGCTATGGGATTGTATTTGATTTAGTTTGACATTGAGGAAGAGATGTTAAATTGTTAGAACTTGACACAGATGAGCTTTGTCATTGTGGCCTTTCTGATGTCCTTAATTGTGAGGCAACAAATAAAGTGACACGATTTAAAGTATCGTAGCCCATGACTTGCTGTGTTTCAAAGTGATAACTTGGTTGTCCAGAGCCAACTAAAGTTTTCTTGGTATTGAAGTTGTACTGTCACCATTCAGTTTATCAATGGGAGGCATTGCATCATTAATGAAAGAGATAGAGATTAATAGATTACTGAACTATCACACTGTGTTCTTTGCATTGAAGGGGAGTTTTGCACATGGCTCTGGTAATGCCGGCTCTCCCTCCAGTGTGTTGATCCTTGTTGTCAAAACAGAAAGTTGTTTCAAATTTCAGGTTCAATGCCTGCCTACACATTTCTATCAAAAGCTAATCCGATAGAATCCTGATAGAATCCTTATCCTGTCATCTCACCTTAATGATGAAACATCTGTCACTCCGAATATTTTATACCCCCAGTAAAGAGTGTTGCAGTGTCATTTATTACCTCCGCGCCTGTGCCAGCAGACCGATAAGTGGCCACTCAGATGTTACCACCGTCCCCCAAAATCCCTCACCATCTCAAATGCGATGTACGTTGGCGAGACGGACGATTTTTGATGTTGAGAAGAAGTTGGGGGTTTTGTCTTTCATGTAGAAGGGTCGAAAAATGGGATCGCTGGTGAACACAATGTTCAACAGTCTTTTTTTGATGTGCGCTGGCATTGATATCATTCGAACTGCAGAACATTAAGGAGTAAACTAGTGAAATGTGTTCTATTCTGTGTTCTACCCCCCCCAAAAAAAAGTTTGCAGATTCAAAGGGAAGATTTTATTGATATTATATTTTATTGAATTGGCATAATAACAGACAAGGAATGCTGTAGTAGTAGTAGTAGTAGTAGTAGTAATAATAATAATAATAATAATAAAAGCAATCAAAATTGTTTGGTACAGGAGCATTCCGAGTGGCTCTGACTGACGGAAGAAGATTATTCTTGGTTTTTGGTGAGGGTTTAGAATCGCACCGTCTTGCTAGTGCTCTGAAGGTTAAACATAATTGCACTGCAGCACCAGGGATTAAAAACTTTTCTTTTCTTTTTTATTTAAATGTTTTAAATACGAATAACGACTTTCACGTTAGGCCTCTTCATCTGCTTCGGTTCTGAGTGGCGCAATAAATGCACCGCTCATCTCATTGGTTAAACATTGCTGAGTTTTCAGTTTATAATTTTTTTTCATCATGTGAAAAAAGGCTATTTAAGGCACATTTAAAATGTGGATTTTTTTTAAGGGTTTACATTTATCCCAAGTTTATTAAAAATGTAAATCCCCCTTTTTTCCACGGGTCTTTAGGATTTATTCATTGTTTACTTACCCCACCACTGCATTTAATCCATTGCGCTTAGATTCCTTTTGTCTCCAAACTTCTTGTTTTGATGGGTTCTTTCTTTCTTCTGAATATTTGTGTCCAGGTATGTTTTTAATATAGCTCATACCCCGCGTTCCCTGTGTCCCCATCAATCTCTTTTCCCAAAGTGAATTTAAGTTTTAGCTGCACTGTTCCCATTAAGTTTGGATTTTGAGGTGCCCGTTTCAATAAGTTTCATCAGTTACATTTTACTTAAAGGAGCCCCGTCAAAGCATATTATTTGATATATTGTTTAAAAGATGTTACATGTTTGCATTCATGAATAAGTGAGAGGCTCCATAGGGCTGGATAACCAACTTTTGCGCTCCTGCCAGTGGCCTATTGGGACAATATTTACCTGCAGAAACTGTTCATAAAATGAACAATTGTTGTGGTGGTTGCAGTGCATTTTTTGTAGCAAATTGCCCAAATCCCAAAATGGCATGTTTACATGACCAAGAGAATAGTGTCTGCGTCCCGTTCTGGGTCTGTAGGCCAGGGATTCCCAGACTTTTTGTACTGGGTGTGACTCCCTTGGCTTCGTGTTGTGTAGTTTAACAATGCCAGGAATAAACTGCCTAAAAATCAAGCAAAGGCTCGAGATCTATTTTCTTTTTTAAACTTTTATTTTTTCAACTGGGTGCTCTCAGGTGAAGTGTTCACAAGGTTTCTCTGTGTGATTCCTACAGGTATAATCATACTCATTTCTGTCATCAGAGGGGATATTGTGCACTGATAGTATGACATGTTTAAAATCAGACCTGATTATCACTGCTCACTGCTCTTATCTACTTACTTGACAAGTCAAGTCTAATTCCGTATGAATGTGTATTCATTCACAACTTTTAGATAATTTTAAATACTTTATTTTTATTATTTTTATTATTATTATTGATAATGATAATAATATACTCAACGACCAATACAAAAATGGTCATAAAACCCATGATAGATTCTGAAGCAGGCTTGCCCTGAAGATGGGATTATGCTCCTGCTGCTCTGCGTAGGGAAAATTGAACATAAATACAAACGTACAATGCACAAGCAAATAAACGTAAGTAAATGTATTTTATTTGCATATGCTGTTCTATTGTTATTTAAATTAACCATTAAAGTAGGACTTCTTTAAAATGATCAGGCAGGAAGGGCAATAATTCTAATTGCAATTACAGAACTAGAAAATAACAGTACACATGATAAATTGTTCATTTAAAGAAATACATTGCATTTAGAATAAATGTCACTACTATTACAAGTACTATTATTACTACTTCAATGCATTATACCATTACTAAAACTAGTAATAATAATATGTTGTTCATCATTTTTAGTACATTTTTTCATACTGAATTCTGTGTTGCTTAAAACAGTACTTGTTAGCCAATGAATGAGTTCGAACACAGTACCTGAAAGTTCACAAGCAGTATTCACAAAACTAATATACATATATATACACACACACATATACAGTATAGATATATATATATACACACATACACACACACAAATATAATGTTTCTACCCTGAATCAATGCATACAGTCATTTTGGATTCTGGATGACTGTTTCCATGTCTGCATTATTTTGAAAGTAACGATCGCGACATACTGGTTTGGGCTGTGCCGCGATGTTGAGGAGTACAACAGAAGAGCAGTGAATGTGGACTGGGTGTGGTCAGACTTGCGAGCTCTCGGTTTAGATTAGATTTTCCTAAGGCTTTTATTAGCAAAACCAGCTTTTAGGCGTTGTCTCTGCAAACACAGATTGCCTTATTTAATACCAGTTGCTTTACAGCTGAAAATGGGAAATTGCTCTCACTGTTTTTACTTAACAGGGCATAAGACTGCCAGTTATTAATTTATTTCTGTAAGATAGTGACATTTTCAACTGTTAAATATAAACACTGGGAATGGTCCCCTTGCTGTTTGCTCCTATTAACAGTTTTTACAGTTTTTGCAGCAAAACCAACTTCACTGAATAAGAATGAATGTTAGTGTAACTATACGTTATTCAGATTATTGTCCATCACAGACAACTAAGCTTGTACGAATGGCTTCTTTGAACTTTAAATATGGGTTTGCTTGTGAAGTGAGTGCAAGGAAACAAGAATCGAGTCCAAGCGCAATTCTTTCTTTGATATGGTACGTGGCTTAAAAGGCGGGTCTATCAGCCAGATCAGTAACCCGAGCGGCACAGATTTTATTCATTAAATTATTATGAGCAAAGCCAGACGGCCTTAATTGTCGCCGATATTAGAGGTTCACTGTTGTTTATGGCGTGAGCTGTTAGGTTGTGATTGTTTTGAGGTATGAGCAAATGACCGCTTTCTAGCATGAAATTCAATAGAGGAGCGTTTTCAAAACTCGGCCTAGACGGCTTATGAAAAGGGGGAAAAAAAGAAAAAAGCCAACACTTTTTACAGGCTTTATTTCGCGTCTGACAAACTGCCACAGCTCTGTTTCGTCGGCTAGTTTTTGCAGAGCGACGCTCTATAAATTAGCCTGTATATATGGTGCGTTGTTTTTTCCCCCCCCCAGGTCCGTGCGTCAAAGAAACTAGCAATTACCCCTGCATTTTTTTTTTTGTCCCTCCCACAGTGTTGTGACACGTGCTTTATTTTCACTCCGCTTTGCTCTTTTCCGTCGTAGATATGGTCCGAAAAAAGAATCCCCCTCTGAGGAGCTTCGGTGGTGAGGAGCCGGAAGGAGAAGAAGCGTCCGTCGCGGAGGCAGCGGGCGCGGAGAGCGAGGACGGCGGCGGGGGCGCGCGGGGTAGGGGCAGGGACCGGGACCCGGCGGAGGAGCCCATGCGGGACGAGCCCGGGCCGGGCGGTGCACCGGTGCCAGACGAGGAGGAGGATCAGTGCGCGCTGCTCTCTCCCGCCATCAAACGGGACTCGAGGCGGCGGCGGCGGCGGCGTCGGGGAGCGAGAGGCCTGGCTTCAATTACGAAAGCCACAAGAAGGGCGGAAATGTTCCGTCCTTCCCCCGTGATGAGGTGACAGACAGAAATATGCTGGCGCTCTCATCCCCAGCTGCCGGGGGCGTCTGCGACGGGCCCGCGTCTCCAGCGAGATCAGAACCAGATGAGGGCGAGGAGCGGGCCCGCAGCCCAGCGCGGGACCCGGGGGAGGGCAGAGAGGGCAGGGACGACGGGGGAGAGGGGCCATGGCGCTCCCCGGGCGGGGCCGGCGTCATCGTCCAGGGTTGCCCCGATGACAGCCGGGACGGCGACCTCTCGCGGGGCTCGTCGGCCGCCGACCCCGGGGGGGAGCCGGGCGTTCCCAGGCCCAAAACCTTGCCTTACCTGCCCCAACTGGGCAGGAGCGGCGAGGACGGGGATGATGGGGCCAGCCTGCTGGACGTGGACGTGGACGGGGGCGCCCACCCGCCCTCCTCCCCCAAACTACAAGACTTCAAGTGCAACATCTGTGGGTACGGATACTATGGCAACGACCCCACGGACCTGATCAAACACTTCCGCAAGTACCACCTGGGCCTGCACAACCGCACGCGGCAGGACGCGGAGCTGGACACCAAGATCCTGGCACTGCACAACATGGTGCAGTTTTCCGCCCAGGCCCACGCCAAAGACCTGCCCCGCCTGCACCCCCACAGTGTCCTCTCCGGGGTGCTGCAGGAAATGGGGTCCCCTCGACCCATTCTGCTCAACGGCACCTATGACGTGCAGGTAAACACACACACACACTCAGAAACACACACACACACACACACACACACACACACACACACACACACACACACACACAACCACTCACTGACAGACACACATTCAGAGACACGTAGGCACACGCACACAACCACACAAACTTAGACACAAACACACACACACACACACACACACAGTCACACTCCTACATGCATCCTTACTTAGGAATGTGCCAGTCAGACATGTTTTCAGGAGTACTGGCCAATGAGTGTTTATCAGTGACCAAAGCAGGCACAAGCCCCCACCCCCAATGCTAAGATGATAAGATAGCCCTGATGTTAGCCCCCCTCCCGCAACCTTGTAACTTCAGGGGATCAGTCATCAGCATTTCCAATTCGACGAGCCAAGTTCTGAATCTCCATGTCTGTCATCAGTTTAATTCATTTCTGCAGCATAGCAGAGTACAGTAATGTACTGGTCCTCTGCTGTGAATGGTTTCACCTACCCAACATTCATTAATGCAGTCAAAACCACATGTTTTTTTTCCTCCGGGCCAAAAGTGAAAACAAATTTCTTTGAAAATTGACATTCCACATCCATGCACAGTCATTTATTTCCTCTGACGTGATAGCTGCATTTTTACTAAAAACAAATGAACAAAGTAACCATTGAGATATTACGATTATGCTATATGTTAAATCTAGTGGTTAAATCAAGCAATTCTTTGAAAACTCTACAAACGTTTTATGCTATGCCACACCATAGGAACATTTTTAAAAATCTACTGAGCAGACAGATCATACTCTTAGTATGCAAAATGGTTTTGATTTAGTGGTTGTATTTCTTCTATTTTTCATCTCCTGAGAGAATGAGAAAAACAGGATTGCAAATGATTTTATATAATGTTCTTGATTTTTTCTGTTCTGTATTTAATTAGTACATCTGCCTTGATAAAAGTCCACCTTATAGACAAGAGGACATTAAGCATTGTGGGGTTTATCAGCTGCCCAGGGCTATATCTGTGAAGGAATTTATGATATATAAAATAAACCTGTTCGCCAAGAACTGGATAATTATTTATGCATATTTTCCAGCAGCAAATTAATTTCAGGTGGAGTGAGGTTTGAGTGTTTCATTTAAAAAAAAAATTTTTTTTAACAAGATAATTTCTTTTCATTCCTTCAGCCTTTGCTTTTAGCAGAAGGGTGCAGTTCTTAAGGTGCCTTCCCTCCCTCAATCCCTTCCCTCCCTCTTTTTTATAACTTGCTGACACCTCTCCCTCAAGGCATTGGCTCTTTGATATATCCTGTCGTCCCCCTTTCATATTCGCGGGGGTTTGACGCCGCTCCGTGAAACCGTTGCCTCCTTTAAATTGCACCCTTAACTGATCTGAATGAAATTCGCTCGGTGTTTCTCCTTCCCTCCCTCCCCCACAAAAAATATGTATGTCTCGCCCCCCCACCACAAAATAAGATTTAAGGCCTCAGCCTTCACCTTAAGCCCTCCCCGGCTCATCTGTGGCTCCTCCTCCGAGCTGAGCGCTCCGTGTTCATTCCTGAAGACCGACTCCTTGGTGCGAGTGATCACTAATCTCTCCACAACCCAGGGGCTGACGTCAAGGCAACAAGCTCTTTGTCCGCCCAGTAAGCCCCGCTCTGTCAGGATTCCAAGCCTCTTTCACTTGGGGATGAGTCATTGTGTAGTTCCAACACGAACGGCTAACTGCCCTCTCTGCTGTACAGTGTACGTTTACAGGACGGATCCATTTCCCTGGCTTTCCCCAATCAATACAGTAATCCCTTTTTGAAACGCTCCCCTTCTCACACTATTACATTATAAAAGTTCTGCTCTGCTCTGCTGTGTTTCTTTTTTTTCTTCTTTTTTTAATGAATGAGATCAGTGCAATCACATTTCGTTTGTGGGGTCTTGGCCAAAGACTGTGAACAGCAGCAACGGTGTTAGTTCTCCATTTTGGGTTCTTAAAGAACCACCCTGTTCTCTTAACATTCTTCCTGTTTTACAAAACGCAGCACTAGAAGGTTCAAGACAAGGAACCAGTCTATTGGATAATACATTTTTATGCTGATCTCAAAGTTATAACACATTTTTTTAAAGCATGGGAAGTTGTCTTTGTTCATATCAATGCAAACAAACAAACAAACAAACAAACGTATACAGGTTTGGTAGTAATAATCTTTATACTTTTAAATGATATAATGCTATTCTTGAAACAAGGATGTTGAGTTTGTTGCACACACCCTTTTCATGGCTATTCTAATCCTTTTTCCATTTGTGCAGCTACACTGTGGCTGGCCTTGTAATCCTTCTTTAAAGGCATGAATGTGCACACACGCATGCATAAAAAAAAACACACACACACAAGCTTGCCCTTGATAAACACTAAAAACCAGAGCCTACATTGCAAATCTGTATGATATTCCCAAGGGAGTATAGATGACTAAATTATGCACACATATATGTTGTAATGATATTAATACATATGCCCCAGCCTCATTATCAAGGTTGTATGATTTATGTCTTAAATAAATCAGATGTATTCCCCAAAGCATTAATCACTGAAACCTGTTGTGGGCACATATTGCCGTTAGAAATTTGGGGGAGGAGTGCAATAAGGAAAAAAAGGAACACATTCAGTTTTCGTCCTTAGCGGAAATTTCCATGAAGTAATACCTAAAACGGATTTCTCATTACCCAATGAAAATTGGGGGAAAAGTAGTGTAGGAGTCCACTGCAAGCCAGTGAAAACAAGGAACTCAGTTTATTTTAAACGAGAGGTAATGACCAGATGTTGGATAAATTTATCTGCACAATTTTCACCACAGTTTTCATCTTGAATTCAACAAAGTCATGTTTACAATTCAAGTGGTGTATTTAGCAACCAGTATTCCTTGAAAATGAGGTACATTTAGACTCGTTATATGGCACAGGGCTATTTGCCAACTTATCCCACACTCTACTGTACTGTATTCTAATGTCCTTTTCCTGCTTAAATGAGACCGTCTGCCCACTCTGGTATTATGCTTAGGGGAATGGCTGTCATAATAATACATTTTAATATGATGCATTAAAATGTAGGTGTTTGTCTGACAATTTGAGGGAAATCGATGGGCAGAATGTATTATTTTTGCTATTGCTATTTTTGATAACAAAAATACTTTTGTGTCTTTAAAATTCCATATCATTTGGTGTTTCTTTATCTTGCCAATTGAAATGAATGTGGTCTTTCAAGCATTATGTGCATGATCAATGTTTGATCGTTGGTTGCTTCTTAGCTGTCCTTTCAGCATTGGGTACTCCAATGTATTTTTTGGAGAAATGGAAGAAATGTAGTTTGGGCCTACATTTTAGAAATGTGGATTTGCTACAGAGATCATAGAGCTCTAAGATTAAGTTTTAATATTTTGGTTATTATTATTATTATTGGTTAGTGTGTGAGTTGGCATCCTCCCAGAAGAAAGATGGCAGCCGCCAAGTTTGTTTAAACGTGTTCTATTGGCTGAAATATCATCACATGCATAACAGATCAATTTTTTTGTGTAATACTTGGAAGTAATGTCCAAAAGAATAAGTCCTACCTGTGTGTCCAGCATCTGGCTTCTATGAACAGATGTTATTATTGGAAAAATTTAGGCAGGGAAGACCAATAATTGGGGGGGCTAGAGGACTTAATATGGTGAAATCAGAAATCAGGTAAATTAAGGAGAAGAAGAAGAAAGAAATGCTCAATAAAGTTTGACTTTGTTTGCTTGTATACTGTGTGAACATTAAGGCCTCTACATGCTCCTGCGTAAGCAACTCGACTGCGACGCGACATTCCTCTGCAACATGTTGCAGAGCACTTGGCAATACATACTTCTGTGCAACCTATACAACATGGTGTCCTTACACTTCCTGAAGCTGGTTAATTTTATACTGTGTTGAACAAATTATGCTAGCTATCTATATCGTTAGCTACTGTTAGCGAGCTTTATTTGACCGTGATATCAGGTTTATAGCTAGCTAGCTAGATATTGAAAGTTTTGCTTAGCTAACGTTGCTATATGCTTAAAAAAATTTATATGCACCTGCTCTTTCTTTGTTTTGTTAGTTGAATATTCGGCGCATTAAGGTGTTGTAGTGACACGTTACATTTATATGTAATCTAAAGCACAACACAAAACATCTGGATATTTGCAACCTTAAATAGATAATTTAGAATGGCGTGAGGACCACAGTCGATCGTTCGTTGATTGCAGAATCTCTGAGTTGAATGTACTGTCAGTACAATAGACTTTAAAACCATGAAAGCAGCTTGTGTGCGAGCAACTCACCTTTATAGCATTAAAATAATAGAGTAAATTCACGTGAAATAAAGGAACCAGCAGACGACTCTTGAATGTAATGTTTTAAGGGAAATGAAGGATGGTCTTTTCACAGAATTTAAAAAATCGCTGCTTTTATCTTTTTCCCCTAATCTGGATGTCGCCCTGGATAAAAGCATCTGCTAAATGCTTAAAATGTCAAATGTAAAAAATGATGTACTAGCTCGATGAAGTATGACCATGACAGCTCCGCCTCCATTCATTAAACAACCAATCAATGCTGTGCAACATCTATGGGACATGTCGCGAGTTAGATTTTTGTGCTAGGTACACAACATCCTCTGCAACACCCTTTGCAACACCAATGCAACGTGTTGCAGAGGATGTTGCGTTGCAGTCGTGTTGCAGTCGCTCGAGCATGTAGAGGCCTTTATGCATATTTGCATTTGGTCAGAGGTTACAGAATTTGTTTCTAAGGACTGCTATTGCTCATGGGAGAGTTTGGTCATTGTAGTTATTTCTGTACGAAACCCAGAAAAGTGCAAAACTGTTGGTGCTGTATATTTTTGGGATATGTTTGCCAACTTGTGCTTAGCAGATGGCATACCTGCCTTTTCACTATGCCGATATGCAGTATTTTACGAGTCCAATAAAAAAACAGTTAGTAAAATAATGTAATAAATGCCAAACTTGTCATGTTTGTTATCATTATCATGATATAGTGCATTTACATAGAGTACATTTTACTGATGTTATTATTATACTACATATGCCATATGCACATAGCGGCACCAGTAAGATATGTATTTATAATACAGAACACATTTGGCTACTTTAAATAACATATTCCTTAATTCTTAGCTCAAGCCTGAAATGTACGTACAGAGTGTATATATGTAAAGACTAAACAATGACAGGCCGTGCATTGTCAGGATATATACGCACATCTGGGGTGGTGCCGCAGCACGAGGCTGTTAACCTGGGTGCCGTTCCCACCTCAGAAATGTGTATATATCCTTCAAATGCACCGCTTGGAGTGGTTTATTCCGCTTATACCACAACTACTTGCCACAAACAATATTATAATTCACAAGTATTCAAAATTCAAACCATTATCAAGTAAAAATTCTCATATTTGGCATGTGTAAATCCACCAATCCTCCTTTGCCCAGGTTGGAGAAAAGATGAAAGCACAATAAATGGCAGCAATGGGCCAAAAAAGACCAGCCAGATATCTAAAGAAAATGTGAGAGATCTTTTTAAAATTGTGTTGGAAACTGACATTTATTCCAGTCACATCCTTGTTGTTAAGAACACAGACATAATTATAGCAAAGAGCCTGTTAGCTTCAGCCAAGATTAGCAATTAGATTGAAGGGGAAGGGGAAAAAAGATGCAAGTTAATGGTGCTAACATTAGCTAACTAGCTAACATGCATTACATAACTTAACAAGCTTGTAAACTAGTAAAGTACAGTACGTTATCATAGAGAGCTAACTTAGCTAACGTTAGCTACCTAGATCAGTTACCTATGGATAAAGCCAGCTAGCTACCTCAGTTGGTGGAACTCCTACAGTAGCTGAAAAGCTAACTTAGTATGTATTTAGCATTATTATATAGCTTACTAACATGTCTGGCTAGTAGCTTAGTATAAAAAATATCTGGCAAGCTAGCTGCGATTGCCCTAGTGGCATTAAATAATTTATTACAACTGTTTTTAGTTAGCAATGGCTAGTAGGTTAATTAACTAGCTATCCAGCTTGCCAGGGTTTTTTTTGTTCTAAGACGTTACTAGCCAGACACATTGGCAAGCTGTCTTATAGATGTGTTAGAAAAGTTCAGCGTTCAGCCTTGTGCCGCACCACCACGCCGGGTGTGCATATATATCTTGAGAACGCATGGCTTGTAATAATTTATTCCTTATGTACTGTATGTGTATGTGTGTGTGTGTGTAGGCTGGCAGTGTAATGTAATGGTTAGGGAGCTGGGCTTGTAACCCAGAGGTTGCAGGTTCAATTCCCAGGTGGGGCACTGCTGGGTGTACCCTTGAGCAAGGTACTTAACCTGAATTGCTTCAGTAAAATATCCAGCTATATAAATGGATTGTATGTAAAGAAATGTAAACTGTAAGTCGCTCTGAAAATGGAGACGACCATGAAGATAATCATGAATGTCATCCAGTAGACTTGAGCATAATTTACTGTGGGATAATAATGACTTCAGTGACAAACTGACTTCAAATTCGGGTCAAGAGAAGAGTCAAAAACATGTCACCATCGCATGTTAATATAACAATGCATCAAAAAAAAAAAGTAATGAAGTTCGAGTGATTCAAGAAAAGCAGGCGTAGAAAAACGCAGTCAGCAACAAAACTGTGGTGATCGCACCCCCATTTGAATTCCACAGCTGAGCAGAGCCGTCTTAATTGAGGCGTTGCTCTTATTGGTGGGCTCAGGTTGCTGCTTGGCTGGGCAGTAGGAGCCAATGTCTTCTTCTGTACTTTGGATATTATGAGGCTTTTATGAGGGTTCTCAGTCTGGCTTCAAGATGAGATTCCCAGTCTCTAGCCCTCTGAAGGTCAGCCGTGTTTCACAGTAACGGCAGCAGATTCAGACTTATCTCCCCAAGACACAGATGTTGCAGCCTCATATATCACTGTGCATATCTGGTGTCCAGTCAGACACGAAGCCGGAGAGAGAGAGAGGGGGCCTCGGTGTGTGACGGCTCCCCATCTCCCCACTGGTCATGCAGGGGAGCATTCTTTTATGCCCACAGCGGAAACACATTGTGGCCATGCCGACCAGTGAGGCTAACGCATTCCCACTGTCTATGAAATAACTCTTAAGGATGCGTTTTATCCTTTTTTTTTTTTTTTTTTCTTGTTTTTGTGTATGATGGAGTGCAGGTGTTTTATTGTCTTGTTTTGTTAAAAAAAAGCCACACTCACACTGTTGTACACTGTTATAAAACCAACTGTCTTTGGTAGTGAAACACTTTCAATTGAACATTTTCCCACACACATTCATTTGGGGGAAATACTCAAGCTGTTATGTATAACATAAAGTCCTACTGGTGCTTTTGCTTAAGCATGCATTATTGCATTTCAGGCCTGTTGGACTCAAGGTCTCTCTGGTCTGCTCATTGTACAGATGCATCATTGATACACCTATGAATTCAGATTACTGAAAGTCAATGAAACTCTGATTTGCCTTTGTGTTGATAATTGCTTATTTGGGACTGGAAGCAGAATTGGGGAAAATATGTTTAATTAGAGCCTTTTCTATAATAATATTCAAATTAAGCATCCCCCCCTTCCCCTCCCATCTTTGTTGCAGGTAACTCTGGGAGGCACCCTAATTGGAATTGGACGAAAAACCCCAGACTGCCAAGGGAACACAAAGTACTTCCGTTGCAAGTTCTGCAACTTCACCTATATGGGCAGCTCGTCGGGTGACCTGGAGCAGCACTTCCTGGCCACCCATCCGAATAAGCTGAAGACGCACCTGCCCCCCGTCCACCCCGAGGGCAAACCGCCGGAGAAGGGCGACGGCAAGGGCAACGGCGTGCCCCGGAGCGGCTCGGACCCCAGCGAGGCGGGCAAGTGGGCCGACCGCGTGGCAGTGAGGGCGGAGGACGACACCATTGCCGGCTACTCGGTCCCCATCCAGGCCGCCGACTCCCCCGGCCGGAACAACGCCGAGGGCGGCGACGGGGGCGTTGGGGTTGGCTACTACTGGTGCAAGTACTGCAGCTTCAGCTGCGAGGCGCCCACGTCGCTGCGCCTGCTGGAGCACTATGACAAGAAACACTGCCAGGCAGACCGCGCCTCTCGAGAGGACAGCTCCATCCACGCGGACGCGGACACGCCCACGCCCCCCAAGAGGACAGAGACCCTGAGCAAGGCGGGGGCGGCGGACCCGGAGACGGTGGTCACCAGCTACAACTGCCAGTTCTGCGACTTCCGCTACTCGATGAGCCACGGGCCCGACGTGATCGTGGTGGGGCCCTTGCTCCGGCACTACCAGCAGGCCCACAGCATCCACAAGTGCACCATCAAGCACTGCCCCTTCTGCCCTCGCGGCCTGTGCAGCCCGGAGAAGCACCTGGGCGAGATCTCCTACCCATTCGCCTGCCGCAAGAGCAACTGCTCCCACTGCGCCCAGCTGCTGCTGGAGCTGTCACCCGTCGGCCTGCCGCGGGCCAAGGTCAAGCACCTGTGCGACCAGTGCCCCTACTCTGCCGCCGATATCGACCTGCTCCTCCTGCACTACGACGGCGTACACGGCGCCCACGTGGTCCTGGAGGTCAAGCCGGAGGAGGAGCCCGCCGGGGTCGCCCCCGCCAAGGAGTCGAGCGACCACTCCTGCACCAAGTGTGACTTCGTCACCGAGGTCGAAGAGGATATCTTTCGTCATTACAGGTGAGGACCTCCCCCCCTGTGGACCCAGTTGGTTTTGCCCTCCCTTTTCCCTTGTTTTATCTGGCCCGCATTCTCAGCTCAGTAATCAACAGCAAGTAATAATTTCTCTTGATTTAACTCAAGGCAAAGCAATGAAATGTACTGTTACAGCATGGTAGTAAATAACAATATAAATGACCTGTAAAGGACTGCAGATTTTCTAAGTTACACAGCTCAAATAGACAGGGGAACAACCAGGATGTAATGTCCTCGATACCTCAATTTATCACCAACATGCGATTGCTATATAGTTCCCTGCTATGAAGTGCTCATATTTATCTTCTCTTAAACACTTTTTCTTGTCACCATATGTTAATCTATGGAAAAATGCTCCTTGTTCCCTACTTGCTTTAAGAACACTGTGGTATGTACATCACTAGCTACATTTGATTGGTCCTTGATTTTGATTTTCCCTTGTGTTTTAATGCGTTTTTAATATCCTGTGCATTTTTTCGGCCCAAAATAGATTCCCCCCCCCCGAAACAGTGATTAGTTTTTCCGGTCATATTCAATCGCCCTTTCGTTCAAGCCTAAGACCAGAAAAATTGAAAATGTTGGTGGTCTTGAATTGAAAATTCTTCCTTTGAAAATAAATGTACATGTATTTTAAAGTACTACTCATTTGACAGTTCAGTTTTATTCAAATTCCGTTACAGATAATAAATATGCATAATATGCTCAGTTGCAGTTTTGTTCATTAAGAAGTGTATTGCTCATTAAGGAGTAAACAGTATTAAAACTGGCAAAGAATCGTACAATAAAGTTGCAATAATTACTGAGTTATACACGTTGTGTGATACCTTTTTTAAAATGGCCTTAAAAAAACAAACAATAAAAACATACTGAGAATAAATAATGATATTTGGCATATCGTAAAAATGTCCCATTGTCCCACCCCTACATAAACCCATCCCCACAAGAAAAAGCACCTGTAAGTAGCCTATACTAAAGTGGCTCACAAGCATTTTGTGCGTGTGATACGCCTGGGAAGTTTTTTTATTTTTGACGTTTAGCCCTCATTCATATTTATGTGTGGGAGGTTTCATGTTGGGTCATAAAATATTAGGAGAAGATTATGCAAACAGTAGCAAATTACTCACAACGCGATTTATCAAGGGTGACGATGGTTTCACTAATGGTGGTTTTGCCACCTGGGGAAAGCAGGTCTTAACTTGCGATCAGGAATGAGATCATTAACTTGGCTGCTGCTTTGTCGGCATCAGAGATGACATATTCAAATAAAGAATGTATTTTCGCTACTCAAACTTCCATATTAGAGATGACGGGGGGGGGATGAAAACCTATGTGCTCTGACATTATGTAATACTGTAGCTATTTTATGAGATAAAGCCTTACCTGAAAATGCAAAGAATATGCAGTTACAACAGCTACAACAGTTTCCACACTAGATGAGCTTGATTTTTTTCTGATTTTTCCTCATCCCTGATAGGCAGCTCACACTCTTACAGGACCAGCCGAATATGGGTGCGTTACACCGCTATGCTATCCGCCAGCCCTCATGAGCTTGATTCTGGCTTCTAGTTCATTCAGGTTTACAGTATAGCTGTCCTCTCCCTCTCCTTTGTGCGCTGTCCATTGTTCTGAACAGGAAATGCGCAAGACAAGCTTTTAATAGCGGTAATGATAGTCACGTGTATTTTGCGACTGTGCTCATTTACATAACTACTTTTAGTCGCCAAATACCCCGATTCAACATTTGTTTTCTGTACTACTTGCTGTAATTTGCGTCAGTTTTCTTCATGCAATTAAGCATTTCATTTCCAATTGGGGAAGCAATTTGAACCATTTCTGTAGATTCACCCATATATGGGTCAACTGTCGACAGCGTTACTTCTCATTACTTCTAAATGAGTTGTAATGATAAAACAACCATCTTTGTTGGAAAGGAAAAATAGAAAATAGAAAATAAAATTATTTGGTATGTTTTTTGAACCGTGAAAAATGATGTGTGGTCTCAGTGGACATTGATTTTGCCCCAAAATAATGCTGATGAGCAAAATGATCACCACAAGATAATTGATGGTTAACAAATGAGTGAACTATTTATGATCACCAAAAAAAAGAAAGATAGTTGTTTTTATTTATTCAAATAACAAGTTTCATCAAGGTAAACTAATAAACTAACCTCAATCATTATTTTAGAATAATGAATAACACAGAATAGAAATTGTGTAAAAAGCAAAACCATTGTCCTGCAATTACAGAAAAATATACATTGGAAGGTTTGCCTAATTGAACACTTTGCCACTATTGTGTCAGGACCAAACTAAATAAAATATAATGTTTTGCTGCATCTGAATAGAGAGTGTTGGTATGGTGTCACAATGCATACAATATTGAAAATTATGCTTGTGCTCGTTTCTTGATAGCCTAATATCCAGTCGTTGATATAACACAGCGACAGGCTGTTGTGACACCCTTGCATGATTGCTATTGTACGCCTTATAGTAAAATGCAGCAATACATTTATTCAATCACTTTGTCGTTGTGTTTCATGGCTCTGCCGCAACTCAAGCACTAGTTCCAGCATGCATGTTAATACAGTACGAACCTTAAGAGGGGTCGAGCACCTCGGACACGCCTCGGACCTACAAATTTTTTCTCATTTAAAATGTAATTCTGGCATGTTTATTTTTGGTGCTGAGACTTTAGGTTGAAATAAGTTGCGTCAAGCAGCAAGACGCTGCTTCTGTTTTGCTGTCTATTTAAAGGCCTGGATTGAAGTCATCCGTTAAAAAAGGCTGTGTGGTAATATTGTCACATATATAACCAGCCAGGCTGGCATTCATTATGTCATATTAGAAGCCGGGCTACATCAAAGTTGAGGCATGACGGATTGCTTTACATCTCCACAGTGATCTCCATCTCCAAATTGATCATTTATCAAATGCCAGAAATATTTAAAATATCATTTTCAGAATAGCTATGAGGTCGAGAAATAAGTTCTTATACCTATAATAAACCCTGTGTGAGAGTGGTCAGAATTATTATTATTATTTTAAGAAATAATGGCCAATAAAATAGGGGATATTTAATGTGTTGTATATTTTTAATGCGTATTATTGGCTGTTGAAGCAAAATCTGCCTTTAGAAATATTTTTTCCAAAGTCTAGCAGTGGCGAAGTCTGAACCTGCACCATGACAACCCCTAATTTTCACTCAGCCCTGCATTATCCACATTAGACTGCATATGACTGAATGTAATCAGATTGAATGAGGTAAGTGCTGGCCTCAGCTCAGATTTTCAGCAGTAGCAAGCACTACTTATTTTTAATGTACACATTTATAGTAATATCATTTTACTTTTTTTTTTTTTTTTTTTTACTTTTCAGATTTGGTTAGATTATTTTTTGTTTTGTTTCAGTCACACAAAGATATGAAAATGTTAAAGTAGTGAATGTCCATTTGGGAATGTTTTGAGTATTTATTTTCTCTGTCTTGCAGAAGTGTCCAAAAGTTAAGTCCATCTTTCAGAAAACACAGTAGTCCTGTAAAAGCAGAGGAGTGTTTTTTACCAAACAATTGTCTGTTCAAAAGTATATTTTACCAAGTGGAGCTTGATATGAATATCAATTTGGCTGGAAAAAGTATGTGTTTGAAAATGAACCGCAGGGAAAATGTTTATTTGGATTTGCAAAGCACACACTGAGCCAGTGGCCCTTTACAAGTTGATTTATAGATGCTCACTGTGTCCAAGCATACACTTTCCCCTGGATTAATTTTCTCAAAGAGCCACATTCGGTGCGTTTCGGCACATGTTGTGCTGTGCATCTCTGAATTTCTATTGGGAGTTGCCCTGTCCTGAGAGCTTGTTTTGTGCAAATAAATCGTGTAGCAAGTTTTATATCTGTGTATTTAACAGTAGATTGACACTGGTACCTTTAATGCGTATGCATTTGGCTCTGAAAGCTAGGAGGGGATTCGCAAAATGGCGGAGGGTCTTTTTTTTCTTTTTCTGTAATAGCATATGTATGTATGTGCGCATGTATGAGTAAATAAATCTCCGGACTTAATGCGCGACGTCCGTCATCGGCGCTGCGTAGCAGCATTTATTTATACAGAGGCGGGTCCCCGCCTGCAGTGGAATCCGAGCGGGCACGCTTCCAGCCCCGCCGTGGCGTTTGTGCGCCCGCCGCTGAATAAGGTGCTTTTTGTGCTCTGGGCTCGTGGCCCTGGCGCACGGGAGGGGAAAGGGAATGGGAACGAAACCCGCCGTCTGTCCCCGGAGACTCTTCGGCCTGTGACTGGCGGGACCCATGCCCGGCGGAGGCCGAGGGCACGCTGTGTCACCCCGAGGGGTAACGGGATTGCACTGGTGGGGATTCGCGAGATTGTAGACGGCCCCCCCCCCCTGCGCGATTGCGGTCCACCCGCCGACTGCCTCGAACTTGCCAGCCCGCCGAAAAAGCCCCTCTTCCTCGCCGCTGGCCGAGTGATCCCGATAAATCAAAAGTGCGCCGTCACACTCAAATGGCCCGTGACTGTCTGGTCCCAGGCTGATGCGATGGAAAGCGGAGGGGAAAAGCACATTTGACGGCGCAGTCTTCTGGCGTGGGTCTTTTGCTCCTGTTATTCGTGAATCTTTTTTTTTAGGGTGGCTCATGTTGAGCACACGGTGTCATTTTAAATCAGAGTCTTTAGTACTAAGTCAGTTGCCTCCGGCAGCCACGCTGATAAAGTTTCACTAAACTGTGCACTCTACTTTCGCAGTATTAAAGCAGCCTGTCCCGTACAACCTATTCGTCACTCATCTTGCTCTGTTATGCCTGTGATATCACCCCCTCGCACTGCCATCATGCGAAAGACAGGGAACGGGCTAGGTAGTATCAGTCAGGATGTGGTGTAATTTCCATTTCCTCTCTGACGTTATAGGGATGCGTGTGTCACACTTGGGCAATTCACAGTGCCAGCAGGCCAGGCCTGTCCGTAAATAGCAGTATTGAGTGTGTTTAGTGATGCATAGCTGGGGGAATTTGACTTCATAAAATACAAATTACCGCTACTCAATACCTTCACTGACATTGATATTGGTCTGGGACTCGAGCCCATATTCATTTTTTAAATCAATAAACATAATAGAAGTATTATGATGATGGGGGATGAGTGAGAGGAAGAGGATTAGATTAGATTAAGATGATATATAGAAGAAATGGTCAGTGCTTTTCTAGCTGTCATATACTGAACAATTACATTTTTACCGCGTAATGAATTAAGGAATATCACATTCACCCAGCGTATTTAAACACTCACAGCCGCCACTATTAACATACATGCTGGCCCCTAATTTCCTGGAAGTAGCTTTGCCAATTTGACATTGGGGTGGATCGATGCATGCTGTTTGTACCAGGGCTGTTGAGTATTGCACGCTGCTCAGTTTTGCTCTTGTGTCTGCGGTTCACTTTAGCATTTTTCTCTCACCTGTTTCCCGATACTGCAGTGCTGACACGCGTTTTGTTATTAATTGCCTGGTTTTCATACCAGACTGCCTCAGTTGTCTGCAGAGAGACCTGGCAAGACTCGGATCTCCTGCCCAGTGCTAAATCAGATGCCTGGACGCAACTCAATCTGACCTTGTATAGATGGATGAACCTCCATTGGCTCAACTGCCTGTCAACTTTTTTTTTTTTATCCTGCCTCTGTGTGCGTGTGTGCACACTCATTATTTTCTGTTTATTTCCAGTTTTCCAGCATTTGCTATGTTTGGTTGTGATGATTAAATACATAAATTAATTTATATTGAGTAAATAAATGGAACAAGACGTTTAGACAATAGTGTGGCAAGATGTTTAAGGCTAAATTATTGTTTTTCATGCAAGCCATGTTCTGTGCAAATCTATCAATATGCTTTAAGGACAAATACATTTTGTCCTTAAAAGTTATTACAAAAAAGTAAGTTTCCTGGAAGACCTGTCTATGAAAGTCTTTACATAGAATATGAACACATACTGTACTGACTGTTCATCGTTGTTACACATGCACACAGTCGTAAATGATTAATAATTAGAGGTTCGATTCCATATGGAATACAGGGTGTATAATGTGCAAAAAGAAAAGACCGCTAGAAACACTATTGAATTTGGCGAATTTAAGAAATGTTATATTAGTATAATTACAACACTTACTCACACTAACTACGGTGCTGTGTAATGCTTTTCCCCTTCATGTATGTATGATTTTTAAAATGTATGGTTTACACGATCGCAATCACAAATAATTCACAAGTAAGTTGCGGTGGCTCATTAAATGGGCTGTTGCCATTCAGCTTTCAACGAGACGGTGCATTCAAAAGATGTAAAAGAACTATACATGAAGAGGATGATGGGAGGTGGAGTCCAGAGAGAAGTGGAAGACATTATTTGTGGTTGTTTTCGACTATGTTTCAAATCAGCTGTAATATATATATATATATATAAAATGAACATTTAACATTTTGGAGGAAAATGTTCATTTTTCTAAATTGTTATTGTTTAAACTCTAAAGGATTGACAATCATAGTTATAACAAGCAAAACGCCTGCAATGGCATAAAAGAAATGCAGACAAAGCCCTTCAAAATGTAAAAAATCATACATTCATCTTTATAGAAACTTCAAGGAGCTTGTGCTGAGATTTATTCAGACTCTACCGAGGACACCACCAGTTTGTCTGCTTTTGTCTGAATGTACATTAATTTAACCGTTTTTTTTTTACATTTAGTAACCTTATTGAAATAAATTAGCCTGTAGTCTCATCTGTGCTTACCTTGTGGTTTTGAATGTGAACCTGATTCTGCTGATGTATTGTTGAAAACAAATGTCAGTAAAATGTATGTTTTCCTGATCTATGTGGGGGGGTTCCTCTTAAGCTGCACAGTGGGTGTCAGTCTGAAACTGAAAAGAATGATGTTTTCAATTAATCAGTTGTGTATTGCGATTTCCACCATCAGTATTCACGTTGTTCACATTATTGTTTTCAGTTTCAGCTGAGTAATAAATGAGAAATATAGTCATACCCATATTTCATTATAGCTAATAAGGTTTGTCTTTCTCTCCTTCTAAAACGAACAGAATGAATGAAAGTGAGGCTTTTTATTAAATAAACTCTAGTTGGAATAAGGGTGTGTGTATGGAAAGTCATTTCAAAGCAAAGACAGCAGTGATGCGCCAATAATATATCAATCTACAGTGGAAAAACGATACGTGTCTTAAGCTTGGACAAGATATAGACCTACATCAGTATACATTTTATTGCGTCTTATATTAACTGAAGTATAGTAATGTAATTTAAAAAAACTAAACACTTATTGTTTTGATGCTTGGGGTCTGTACTGTCAAACACAGAAAAACATATTCAGTAAAACGTTTCAGCTTTCCTCAAAGAGGCAAAGTTGTAGAAATGACTAATTAGCAGAACGCTTTTTCAATTCAATTAGTGCCTGTTGAAGAGTAGTTTCTAGCTGGAAGGTGTTCTGTGTGCCGGCAGGCTCATGACAAACGTTACCAGATATTTCTGTGTAAATTATTCAATCATGTTGTTCGCTAAACAAGCGTTTATCTGTAGAGGCAACATCGCATTAACAGAGTTGGATGTGCAGGCGCCTTGTCTGTTATTTTTTTTGTTCAATGTGCTTTTTAGTTTTAATGTTTTTGCTTTTGCATTTACGTTTGCGTTTGCTGTCAGCGAGGTCAAGAGAGGACAGCATTTGTTGGAAACCTCCTGCCCTGTAGGCAAACAGTGGCCTCTTTGTCTGCTCATTTTAAAAGTTTAATGGTAAGTGAAAGTGTCTGCGGATGAAGGATTCGCTATTCCAGGAAGCCGCGTCCCTATTGCTCATGGTAACTCCTCGTAATAAACCACTAAAAATAACTGGTGCGTCTCACGTTGCTCAGTTTCCATTCACTCCCATAAAGAACTGTAATTGAATTTGCATGTAATGATGTCTGTTTTCGGGGGGGGAAAGCATCGTTATTTTACGCATTACTCCTCATAACACGTTGCCGGCAGAAACGTGGACTTGTTCCGTATGTAAAATGAGTGATGAAACTAATGCTGGTGTCCTGGATATTGACAGTGAGATCATGTGCGTGTGCGGAGAGACAAAAGTGGTCGCTACAGGCTGCAGACAGGGACATACTTCGCGGGCGCAAATGACGCTAGTCTGCGACTTTTGGCGCAAGAGCAAAGATGAGGTTGAAAGCGACAGCTATCGCCGCGGCTTTGTGCACCCAGCTGTACAGAATAATAGACTATGTACCTCTGATACTGCACCCCGTCCAAATCTTTTTAATTGGGCCTTCTAATCGGAACAAACCATAATGCCCTACGTCGAGGAGACAAAACAAATGACAGTACGGTAGAAAGTCTACTTAGGCTCTACAGTAACAATGTTGGGCTGTGCCGGTGGCACACATCCGTACAAGGGACACAGTGAAGAGCGTGTGGCTGGATAACTCTTCTGAGCTGTCTGTATTTACAGTTTAATCAACCCTGGTCGCTCTCTTTCCAGTTCTGGGCAAGAAACCCCCACGAAGGTCATGCCTTATCTCGGACCGCGCAACGCCGAAACCCATGCAGAGACTGCGTCGAGAGCACATTACCAACTTTTTGTCTCTGAAGCATATGCGACAACGTTTTTACAGATTTCACAGCAAAAGAGTCACGGTTATCGTACGACATCACATTTTGTGTTTCAGTTGTCTTGTTTGTTTATTTATTTATTTGGCAGACGTTCTTATCTAATATGTCTTACAAGGACATGTCAAGATATTTTAAACACGAGAAGCACAGTGACGCTGCAAAGAAGCACATGCTGACAAACCATTCTACGATAAAAGCATGCATCACTTATTGTTTTAGCATACAAATTATGCCAAACAATTACTTACCATTCCTTACGAATAACAAAAGTAATTAATCAAAATTCTGAGACATATTTTTAGATTTAGATTATGGAGGAGTATGTGCAAATGACGGTTTATATTAAACGCATAGCATATGCCATTTTGCAGACGCTTTTATACAAAGTGACTTTCAGGAATGAAAGCATACAGTGGTCCCAGTGGGAATCAAACCCGCAAGCTAAGCCTTGTCAGCGTCATGCTCTACCTACTGAGCCACACAGAATCACTGACATCTTATTTGTTTGCCTGCCAAGGCTAATTCAACAGGTTAATGTTTTCTCCTCAAGAGTATAATATATCAACATGAAATTATGTGTGTTTCAGTAAATCGCAGACTATTCCAACTCTGCTTCACTGCCATTTCAGGGCTGCAATGCCTGGTGGCATATGTGTATCCATAATCCTCCTTTTAGTTAACATCACCAATCACAAAGCATTCCAGCCATTTCTGGTGTGCACTGCAACTGCATCTCTGTTTTGTTGAAATATATATATACTTGCATAGATGATATCAAAATAATAAGACAAGAACTTTATTAGCCTACTTACATTTCCAACTGGGAAATCATTTTCCCTTGTAACATCTGTGGCCGATCTGTGGATGATCTGCCTGAAATTCAGTGAAAGAAAAGCTAAACATGTGGTGACCATTGGAAACGAAGGGCTTATTTACTTAACCGTTTTTCTTTTCTTCTTAAAATTAAACATTTCTCTTTTTCTGATTCGAATATGAGAACTCTGCCTCTTTTAGTCAATGTAGCTGCCTGCAAATCAGATCACTACGAGCACACGCATACATTCTATTGAAATATCCCAGTGTAACGATGTTCATCGTAATTATATTCAGGTCTTTGTCCTTAAAATGCTCTGCTCTAAAATGAGAGTTGTTGCAGTGTATTGATCAAAGGCACAGCTCTAATCTTTTTTTGTGGATGCTGGTAAAATCAACACAGAGTTTTCGCTTGGATGGTGTTCGAGTTATTTGTTTTGCAGTGTTTGTATTTGTATTTGTCTGAAAATCCAGTTTGATGTTCTTGTTACAGTGACATGCAGAGAATTAAGTTGGCAATTAAAGCAGAGGTTGGTTACTTGTTTTTGTGTTTCTCGAAGGGAATTTACTCCCTTACATCAGCCTAACTATCATTCAAAGATACATTTGGATGATGGTTCTTGACAACGCCATAAACATTTATTTTAGACACTAGGCTACATGTTGTGGAATTGATTGCTAATGTCCTGTAATATGATCATCTCCACAAATTTAGTTGGAATTGCAGTTTTTCTATTTCATACATACTATTTTGAGTGGCTCATGTAAATCATTTTCCATCACCTTGCACAGTATCTGTGGATTTGACTGTGATAAAAATGTGGAGGACATAAAAATGAATTAAAATTTGTGCATGTAGACTAGTACTTTTTTTCCTGTGTCACATTTCATTCAAAGCAGCTGCAGAGGCAGGCATGGGAATCATATCCTTGTTAGCACACATTCAGGACCAAAACATTCGACAAGGCTGTAAACCTCCTTGAACACAGTCTTGAGGTGTCCATAATGTCCCGGCAGGTCTCACGTCTCCCAAAGTTTCAATTGGCGGGGGCCTCGGGCAGCATAACGGTCAAGGCATCCGCCCGGGATGCAAGTTGCCTTCTGCAGCTGCGGCAGGGGCAGGATGAGCCGGCACAAGCTCGCTGAGAAGCGCAAAGGGTGTCTCTAGAAAGTAGGTGGTCGAGTTCTGTCTCGGAGGAGGCGGAACTGGTCCCGCTGGTGGAATCGAACCCCGGTCTGAGTGGGCAACATGCATCCAGTTGGACGCTCTTACCGTTACGCCACCCGGGAGGCTGGTGCAGGTAAAGTTTGCTCAGAGGCACAGCATCAGTGCACCACAAGGGATTTGAGCCCTCCTTAATTATTCCCTCCTTATCCCCTTGAAACCACACCACAATGCTGGTCTTACTATAAGCTTCACTGGAAGAACCCTCTGTTTAAAGTCTACTTTGGGGGCAATTGATACCAGTTGTGCATTGTTTGATACCAGTTGTGCAACGTCTTTCTTTAAATAAAGAAGAAAAAAAGCCCTGCCATGCGGACTGGGGGCATCCATGTACCAAATTAAGAATGATGTTGAGCAGATGCCCCAGTCCACATGGCAGGGTTTTTTTTTTTGTAGTTATTTAAAGAAAGACGTTCTCAAGGGTACGAGAGCATGATCCCACCTGGGATTTGCTCACATGAACTGCAGGTAAGCACAGTCCAAGTTTTGGGATTTGCTCAGCGAATTTGAAAACTGATATGGGTGAAAATATGGGCCTATAGCAGTCTTCAAGCAGGCTTTTTTCCAAGCAGTAGCTCACCTGATTTGACTAATCAGCTAATCAAAGTCTTCAATCAGGGCTTTGATTAGTGGAATCAGGTGTGTCACTGTTCAGTTGGAACAAAAGCCTGCACCCAAAATAAGATTGGGCCTATAGGGTGAAAATAACAAGTGGTGGCTCAGAAATCTTTGTCTGATTTTGCATGCTTTCTGTTTGAATTTAACACATTTTTTTATGGTTCCGAGTCATCTCATGCATCAACATTCTCTGTGTGTGCACCCGTATCTGTGTATGTGTGTGTTTACAGGAAAGCGTTCTGTAAGAGAGTTTCCACCCGGTCTTGCGTCACAGTTGACGTGCCGGTGGCGGGCGCAGAGCGTTTCTTGTCGCTAACCCCTTTCCCCCGTCGTGTGATTCCGCAGGAGAGCGCACGGCTGCTGTCGATGCCGCCACTGCAGTTTCACCGCAGCCGACACCGCCGCCCTGCTGGAGCACTTCAACTCCGCGCACTGCCAGGACCCCCTGGACCCGTGCTCTGCCCCCACCAACGGGTGCTCCGCCCCCTCCAACGTGAGCATCAAGGAAGAGAGCAAAGGCGACCCCAAGCTGTACAACCTGGCGCCGCCCGAGGCCCGGCCCGCCGAGGGGCGGGTCGGGGCGGAGGCCGTGAAGAGGGAGGCGCCCGACGAGAAGGAGTCGCTCAGGGAGAAGGGCTGGGGGGAGGTAGTTGGCGGCGGAGGAGCGGAGCAGGCGCACGGCCTGCTGTGGGTCCCCAAGGACAGGGCGGTGGATATCTTGAGGGGGAGCCCGCTGCAATACGGCCAGGGCGCCTTGGGCCTCCTCAACGCGGTCGCGGTCTCTCAGGAGCCACACCAGCAGAAGAGCGCCCTGCTCAGGGATTCCCCCGGCCTGGTGTTCGGCCTGGGCACGGACTCCAAGGGCTTCCTGCAGGGGCCGCCCCCAGGCGGATTGGACAAGGCTGGTCACATGACGCAGCAGTACGCCACCACGGACAGCAAGTCCAGCAAGGAGGAGTCGCAGTCACTCTTACGGGTAAGAAATGTTCTGCTTTATATACTCCCCACACAATTATTTTCGAACTTTTATTTTTTGTAAGCAGTTGTCCTCATTTGGTTACGTGCTGCTTTCATTAGCATGGTGATTTTAGCGATCTTATCACAAATCCACCGGAGTGGAGTGTACCAAATCAGCAATGTCTGTAATGAAGACCACTCTGCACTTCTCTTATTCCTAGGAATAAATCTAGTTTTGGGACTGCCATAGAAGTGATTTTTTTTGTTGTGATGTCCCTGTATTTTTGTCAAAGGTGTTCCAGGCTGTTTATTTGCACACGTTCCCCAAAGCTGAAGTTTTCAGGCCGATCTCTAACATTGCTATAATGAGCTCCAACAACGCTGCAGGAGCACACTGGAGCATTGAAATGTGCCACAAAGCCTGGGCAGTCTAATTGAGATATTGACTCCAGCGTCTTGAGAGTTGAGACGTAATACGTATACATATATTTCGGTGGAGGGAAAATACCACATAAAATAAAAAAGGAAAGAAATGAATTAAAGAAAAACTCTGCTCTAATAAGACAAATCCCAGCCCTGTACGATTAATATTTATTTGCAACATTTGAAAGAAGCCGCTTTTAATTTAAGAAAAATATCCCAGGGACGTCACAACTAGCTTTGTATGGGTCGCGGGGCACCGCCAGAGGTGCGTTAGGCCACAGAGATTTAATCTTCTTCCAGGTGTCCGTTTTTGTGCTCGTGGTCTTCTTCGGGCTCTGGGCTGCCACCATTCTGTTTCAAGACTCTTAGAAACAGATCAGAAATATTCAACAAAGATGACAAACAGAATAATATATACTGAAAACAATCCCAAGCTTCTTGGCTCTCGTCCAGAATGCAGAATGAGAAAGCTGACATTGAGAAGCGTAGACGTATCATTATCAATGAAACCATCCAATGTGTTCCAGCCATCTTTGTCCATTGAACTAGTTCGCCCGCCTGGAACTCTGGGAGATGCTGGTGGGCCTAAGAAACAGGGGTGGGTAGTGGAGTGCATGGTTAAGTCATTATTTAAGGCGTGCCGAGGAGTGTGAGAAACGGGGCGGAGGTGGAGATTATATTATAACCTTCAGGAAATGTTGAATCAGATCTTGGGGCGGTGAAGAGAGCCTGAGGTTTCTATGTCCTCCGTCACAATATTTTTCAAGTTACCAAGATCACGCCGATGATTCATGGCTAGAAAAAGAAATGTGGGCAGGGCCGGGAGGGGTGTAAAAAGCGAAAAAAGGACCTGAAAGCCGGGGGTTGCGTTCGACGTATCTTGAAGCTTATCACGCACAAAGTGTTGCACAACAGTGTGCTCTGAAACACAGACGCCATCTGTGCTTTGGAGTTTTGTTGGGATGCGTACAGGATACAATGTAAGAACAAATGAATAACTAAAAAGCGCCAAGAATGTGTGAATCAGTGGTAACCCAGGGAGCTTTCTCCTTCAAAGTGCAGCATTATGAGGCAAGCAAAATGTGTTAGCGCCACCCCCAACCCCTTTCCCCCTTCTTTTTTTACACTTTATGTAAAAGAATGATCCATTTGCTTCTGAGTTTTCACTGTACTTGGAGTGGTTTTTCCTGTCAGATACAACACTGATATGATACTCCTATTATGTTGACACAGCCGAGACAGGTAGGGTGTGGTTCCAGATTGCCGTGATAACGTGCAGATGTTTCTTCTAGTAGACGTGGGTGCGCACGGTGCCATGGTGATAATCGCCAGAGAAACCCACGCTGCGCCGGGAGCGCGTCGTCGTTCCTCGTCTGCGCGACCTTCTCATTAGAGGCACAGCTGCCTCTGTGCGGCTCAGGTGTGAATAGCAGTGAGAGAACACACTGCGCACACACCCATCCGAGCGAGGATCTGTGTCACAGCCGTGAGAAGTCCCAACACGACACGGGCAAGTGATGTGGCCCATTAGTAGTTTCAGTCGGTGCCAGCGACAGTTAAGTGCAAGATATTGCTTGTCTGTCTCTTCCCGGTCTCTGATGACTCTTCGCACTGACTGACACTCGCCAACTAGGCCCCGTGCACAGAATGCATTCCTGTTGTTGCTTTTATTTTAATGGTTTGTTTATTTTTGTTAACTGGTGTAGTAAATCGGTGTGGCATTAGGCATTCAGTGTTGCAGTTACTTGGCTCATATTTGAACCTCAAAGCAACTGGATACAGGTAAATGTTGAAGAAACCCTCAGTTTAGGAATAGTTTGGGGGCACATTTTACCAATTATCTATCAAGGTAGTCACTTTGAAATTAAAAAAATAATAATTAATTTTTTTAAATTAAAGTAAAATCACCAATGCCTGCCTACTGTACAACATGCAATGAAGAAAGAAAATAAGCTCACATTAGAATGAAAAGCATAAATAATAGCACCTGCCATATTTCTGGCATGTTTAAGTTTGTAGAGATAATGGATGTACAGATAATGGAATGTCTATTATTCGCATTTAAAGGAAATTAACAAGTTAAAAAGTACTGCCATTAAAATGCTCTGTAAAACTATAAACTCCACAGAGGGAAATCACTCCCACAGGAATGTCTGCTTTGCTATCCCTTTTTAAAACCTAACCTGAAGATTGTGATTAGGGACAGCAGTACATATCATCACTCTTTCAAGGAAAGAGAAAAAGAGAAAAGAGAATGGGTTTGATGCAGCAGAATCCTGTCTTGAGCTACTATCTGCACGTGTCTTTAGATTCTCAACACCTTTACTGCGCACTTGACAAAAACAACAGTTCTCCTGGCATTTTTTGGCCTGGAGAAAAAAAAAACTTTCTTGTCATCAGTGATTCCTCTGTAAGACATAGATGAAGGGAAGGGAGTCTAACACTGAAGGGCTGTACTGATCATTCACGACTCCGCTGGGAGGGGGGCGTTCACGACTTCCTGTGTTGTGTTGTGTTTGCCGTGTCATACCGGATGCCACGTAATCCACACACACACACACACACACACACACACACACACACACACACACACACACACACACACACACACACACACCCTTTCCATCAATTCTCGACTCCTTATTTGCATGTACCCGACTGAATGCCTTCTGCCCACCGGCGACATGCTGGCCCTTTAAAACCCATCATCCACAGCATTCGGCTCCCAACTCGTTCCACCCGTTTTGTTTTCCCATCTCTGTGCTGACGAACTTCATCAGTTTATATTGCGTTTCTTATTTCTGTACTAGTACTTCTGTTATTTATTTGGCTCATTCTGCCTTTTATGCGTAGCTTTGCGTGCAGGTAAATGCCCAAAATAAAGGATAAACACTTGAGCAAATGAGGGATACAAAGTATATTGATTTGGCCACCATGGCTAGAAGAAGAGATCTTAGTGACTATGGAAGAGGAGTGATTATTGGGGTAAGTTTGGCAAGAGCTTCAGTGACAAAGACTTCTCAACTTGCTGATGTTTCACGAGTAGCAGTGGCTAAGGTGATGTTGGCATGGAGGTCTGAGGGAAAGACATAAATTGGGGGCAAATGTGGTCGAAAGTGTACTCTTTAACTGGGATGTCTGTGCGTTGCTTTGGAATGCAAGGTAAAACTGATGGGCAACTCCAAATCACTTGATCTAAGGCATAAGTAGGCAGTTTCATCAATAACTGTTGGTTTGGAATTTCACAGGGAGGGATACTATGGTTGGGATACAGTGCATAAATCCCTTATTACAGCTAAAACTACACGTTTGCAAGTAAAGTGGTGCAAAGGACACAGGCAGTGGTCTACTGAGCAGTGGGAAAAAAAGTCATATAGTCAGATGTCAGACGTCCAAGTGGACGAGTGCATGCGTGGTGCAGGCCAAAAGAAAACTACAAACCCAAGTGCTTGTTTCCCACAGTGAAGGGTTCTGGCATCTCCGTTATGGTTTGGGGTGCATTTTCCTGGCATGGTTTAGGTCCACTCAACCGCCTAGAAGGCAAGGTAAATGCTGATGAATACAAATCCATTCTGAGTTATCACCTTTCTCCTATGATGAAGCATTTCTATCCTGATGTCAGTGGTCTCTTCCAGGACATGCAAGACACACCCGTTACATAAATTGTCTTTTAAGTGTGAACAATTTCTCATTTATTATTTTTCTTGGGTTGTTGTAAAGAAATTCTAATCTCCATATGGTGGGTTTGTGCCTTTAATTTGTGCAGGGTATATTTTCTTCTCTCGGTTCTAGAGGCAATTGATATAATTCCCTGGGCTCTGAAGGAGAGAGTGTTGCACAGAAACCATATCCTTTCCCTGTCTCCAGTGTTTCATGGTTTCGCATTACTGTATTGGCGTTGACGTACACATTATGCATATTGCATGCACTTCATTCAAAAGCCATTGTGCATTAGGATTTTGGCTGCCTATGTAAATTATTTTGAGAGGAGGAAGAAGAAGAAGAAATTTGGTTTAACGCCTACATTTTACGTCTATCAATCACGTTACTATCTATATCAAGGCCTGGCAGCCTTGGAGCTAAATGAAAGAGTGACGGCTTTTGAATATCAGCTGCTCAGTTATCTTGGCTCACATCAGAGTCTTAATTACTCAAATCGCTTGTTTAACTCGGTCTGAGAAAGGATTTAGGGAACAAAGCCACAGATAAAGATGTGGCGAGATCAGATTGCTTCCGGTGCTATAATTGTGATAACGAGATTGCATTAATATAGCGCCTCTCATTTTGTGACTTCAAAAGCGCTTGTGACACACCTCGGCAGCCACTAATCTGTAGCACCCACTTTTTTGAATGGTAATATTTCTACATGCTCGTGTAAGATTTGAATGGCGCTATGATATTGTTCCGTTAATGCGATTCTGCACCATGCCCGCCCTGAGTTCAAATCAGTTCAGATGCGTGTGGTTCACGTGTTACGTTGAGAAAAGGCTGCCAACGGCGCAGACTGTCTGTGGGAGCTAATCAACAAGAGCCTTCCTTATTAGAGAGCGCTTGTTTGGTTGAGTCAGATATAGACGCGGGCGCGATGCCTTGTTTTCGACACTCGCTAGTGGAGCAGAATGCTGAGATGTAATTTACCGGCCTAACAAAAAAAAGCTCAGATCACAGCAGGTGTCTGTCTGCTCAGGGGCCCTACGGGTGAACTTATTCTCTGGGAGAAAGAAAGAAACAAAGACCGAAAACAAGGAAAACAAACAAGAAACAGCTGTGGTCCACATCAGCTAAATATACATACTACCTGCTGTAACATTGTGTTCTGGTCAGACACGTTTCTGTGATGGAATAAGGCCTACATCATGAATATTAATAATGCGAGTACACCTGCGCAGTTGCAGGGCCACGGGGCTCCTCTGCTCAGAGCCCTCTGTCCCTGCTGGAGTTTGTGGTAAACCATCTTGCATGTAAAATACATGTAATAAGCGAACACTGAATATCAGTGCCCGCGCTATGTTTACTGAGAGGAAGCAGCTGCAACGTTGCGAGGCATGGAGGGACCTTGAGCCTGTACATTTTCTGAACAGGTTCCAGAGTTAAAGTCAGGGTTGTCACCGTGGTGCGTACGGAGGTGGCAGAGGGACATGCAGTCGAGGGGTAAACAGATGGAGCTCTCCCCAAGGGGGGAGAGGGGCAGGGGGGCAGGCACCACTGCTACATAGGGCAGCGTCGTGAACCAGTGTCGAGAACCAGTGTCGAGGGACCGCCCTCCGGCCCAGCTGTTTATCCCCGATCAGGCTGGCAGCACCGTGACAGGAGTGCGCGCGCGGCGTGGAGGACCTCCCTCTGCACATTTGCGCTGATCATTGTTTGCCTATTCATTTCTCTTAAATTCACCAACCAATGAGCGCTCATTAACTTTCCTTGAAAACTTACTGCATTTACTTGTAAACAACAAAGGTTCTTTGCTTAGGTATCTATATAGATAGATCAAATATATTTTTTTAAATACAGGATTAGGGGGAGAGCCAACCTTAGTTGAGCCAACCTTAGAACCTTTAGCCCACACAGGGTTCCTTAATACACAGAAGGAACCCTGTGTGGGCTAAAGACAGACAAACCAATTCTCATGCAGACTAGCTAGAATGCAGAACTTTAAGGTAACTTTAAACTAATGTACAGTTTTAAGAAATGTATATCAGATTTTTATCGTAAATCTATGACAGAAAAAAGACATTTTCCTAGAACATTTTGGAAAACCATCAAAGCGCAAAAGTAAATTTGCTGTGCCTCAGAAATTGGTTTCAATTTCAAGGGAGATTAGAAATAAGCATCATTGTTAAAAGTGTTTAATAAAATGAATTTCCTTGAACATGCAGGTCATTTATTTGAAAATGAACACACTTCAATCAGGAATCCATCCATTATGGCCATAAATAACAACAGCAAATTCTGTTTTATGAAATAAATAAATATTGAATGAATAAGTCTTGAATATCAGAAAAAATGTTGGGACCAATACCTTTTTAAAAACTTGTGCTGATATCTGTACTGTCCCACTTACTCGCATGTGTACTTTTAAGTAAAATTTTCAATCTAGTTTTAGAGCCAAGCACTGTACTCATATCAGCAGGAAATAAAGTTGTAAATCACATTCAAAAACTATTGGGCAATAAAGAACACGGTATAGGTTTGGGTAACAACGATGTCGGCTGGTTCAAAAACAACCTCACAAACTCAATACATGAAGGACTAGAAGGTATGAAGTCTGAATTTCAAATTCTTTTCAAAGGGGTTCCACCAGGGCCCATTTTTGGACCTGTTCTTTTCACATTGGAGTAAATTTAAACAGAAAAATTTAACCTGTATGCAGATGATAGTTATTAACTCCAATGCTCCTATTATTGACAAGGCATTTACAAATCTGTAATTGGCTTTTAAGCTCAGCGGTCTTTTAAACCAAATCCCCTGAATCCCAATCAATATTGTCATTTTCTGTTCCAAGACTAAGAACCAAAAACGGTGAAAAGGTATTTTAGTTGTTCTGCCCCATGGTCATGGAACACCCTACCAAATCAAATGAAACTCAACAATCTGGTATCCCTGTTGAAGTTCAAAAACATAATACCCATTTCTTCCATATCTGTGACTGTTATTAGATGACCAATGTGTTTTAGCCAGCTTTTTAGTAGTATTTGTATGAATTGTTGTTTGATATGTTAAATGTTTTGTGCAATTGACTTTGTTCTGCTGTTGTCTTGACTTTGTTCTGCTGTTGATTCTTAGCAATAACAAGGTGTTCAATTTCTCTCTTGACCTTAGTTTTAAAAAGGTGATAATTAATCTAAAGAAACCTGGTTAAAAGTCTATCATTTTCAGAGGTTGATTCAGAAAATTACATTATAATAATAATAATAATAATAATAGCAATAACAAGGTGTTCAATTTCAAATGCACAAACTAGCAGTTTTGACTAAGGTTGCTTCTGACCTTAGTTTTAAAAGTTCATCCAGGTGCTCAGACAGGCACACTTGAGCAGGGGGAGGGCACTGACTGTCCTCTGTGCTTCCAATCAGCCAATCATCAGTCCAGACCATTTTCTAATCGCACCAACAGTTGACTCCTTCTCACCAAGCTGCTTGCCAATAGCCCATTCCAGTCTTGTAGGTCTATATATACATATATGTCATTTAGGTTGGAATCTGATTCATTGATTGATTTTATCCAGGTAACGAGTACTTAATTACGAGTACTTACAGTAGTGAATGCATACATTTTTTCAAATAAAGTATAGGTGGTCCCAATGGGAATCGAACCCACAGCCTAAGCGTTGTCAACACCATGCTCTACCTACTGAGCCACACAGAACCGCCAATTCCATGCATCGATTTAAATTGCAACGATACAACTGCATCAATATGCAAACAGCACATTTTCAAACTAGTGTGACTTATATCGGATTAACAATTCAAATAATTAATCATATCGCTACTAACACAGTGGTCCAGTTTAGTTCAAGCTGCCCATGTATGGTCAAATAAAATGACAAAGCTGGCGATTATTTGCAATTGAGATTGTGCCTACTTATTTGCCTGAGTCCACAATTCCTTTATACTGTACAAGAAAGGCTTGGAGGAATCCTGCACTATTCCAGGTATTTTTTTCACACAGATTGCGTTTTTGTCAAAAAAAAAAAAAAAAAGAGCTACTGTATCGATTGGCACCGCATTGAACCTTATCGTATCACATCATTATAAATGGCCCAATATTGTCCTTGTACCACATTGCCGACAATGCATCACGATTTGATCGCATCGAGGCTAAGCATAAAGATTCACACCCCTACCAGTAGGAGCCTTTTATTTAACAATAGATGAAAACCCTTGGGAAAATAAGTAATGTAATGCCTTATCTAAACAATTATTTCAATTAAGCAACGTTCAGCACGGTCCCCGGTCCTGGGCCTCATTACACATGCACAGGTGCTGATTCCTCTTTATCCCAATTACATCTCAGCGAGCCCATGCTGAGAGGTGATCTTTCAGCCTTCTTCCCTGTAATGGGGATTTTTTTCTCGTGACGTTAATGTATGAGCCTGCAAAATTTGACGTTAGTGTTCTCTTGGGGGTGTGGGGGTGTGTACATGTGTTTTTGTACACGTGTTTGTGTGTGTCGGGGGGGTTCTTGGATGCCAGTTGTAATTAGCGGTTTCTGATGCTAGTCCACATTTTGGGGGTCTGCAATAACCTTCACGATCTGAGGAAACTTAACTCCTCAAGTTCAGGTCTGAGTTCTCTATCCAACAGTGCCTCATTAGTCACCCGTGCACGGATTTGTGTTCATTTAAAGCGGTCAAATAATTGCATATTCATTGATTTAATTGAACGGGGATTATTATTTTTATTTTTGGCGTGTGGCATTGCGGCAATGGCTGTGGCAACAGTTTAATTTCAGATGCGTCTGTTTGGTGGTAATATTAAGAAGTAAACATGAGGCAGCATTACTTTTGAGTTGCACATCATTTTAGTTTATTACTAGGAATACATTTGTCACTGAAATAAATGCATGTTAAGAATAAATGTTTGCATGAAAGTTATGAATTTTGTGAACCTAATGAAAAAGTATGGCTTAGTTTTGTTATTAAAAGTTAAAGTCAAACCTCTATTCATTAGACTGGAAGTATATTGCAGGAGAAACACCAGTAATTGCAGTACCCATCCTGTTAAATGATTTTATATGCAACACAAATATAGTTTAAAAATTCTTTGCTCAATAATTTATATAGCCTGCTTTTGTGAACATAATGGGGATTTGAAACGGCGCATTAGAGGTTGAAAATGCAGGTTGAAAAATTATATCATACATTCATGAATCAGTCTGGCAACGGGCATTGGCTTGGTGTGTTATTTTGTCAGTAATCTTGGGGTGAAATTAACTGCGTACAGTGGTGCGGTTTTGGGTGGTGAGCAGGGCGCTGGTTAGATAATGTAAAAACGTAGGATAAAAGGAACCATATTTTATGCGTATTTCTTTTATTATGCCCTATGGGCTGTTGAGTCATGTAAGTGCTTGAGAAAAACAGTGCGGAAATATGGAGTAATGACACTGAGACACTGAAGTGGATAGGAACATAGTGGCGGCGTTGCCAAGTGGACGGAACCAAATGGTAATGCAATCATCTTGTCACAAATCTAAAGAAAGAAAACCTCAGGTGTTATAGACATTGGCTTCTGCATGGATTGAGGAAGAGCTATCACCCAGGATGAGAGCGTCTCCAAGCATAAAAAAAACTGAAAAACTAAAAAGTGATGCAATGTTATAGTAGTTACAATTCTTATATTATTATTTTTTTATGGCAGCTTTTTCTCTTCAGTGCCTGGAAGGTTTGTCCCTATATTTCATGCATGACCAAGCTGTAATCAGGGTTGCACTGCCTGCCTGCTTGCTTTATTATTCTCTACTCCTTGGTCCATTTTCTCAAGGGGAAAGTATATGTTATTTTATTGAGATCCTTACCATGAGCACACGATTATTTTAGAAAGGTCTTGAGCTTCAAAGCAAAAGCGAATGTGAGCGAATGTAAATTAATTATACCAAACATGGTTGCGGTAAACAAAATGTCCAGCGAAGGTGGATTTGAAATGAAATTCATTAAACTTGCCATAGTTTACATTTTCACATGTAACTTCCAATTATGTTTAGTGACAGCTGTTGTGATAAGCCACACTGTTTTTAGAATTGGCGGTAATGTGCTGAATTACTTCTGGCTTTTTTCTTCTTCTTCTTTTCTTTATCCCCATATTTATCTATTTTTCCCCCAAGGGAATCTCGTGAAAACAACAAACATTGCCCTGCAAATGTTTGCATACCCTTGAAAAATTAATAGAAGAGTTTAAAATTGCACAGGCTTTATTTAACATGAATAATGAGCATAAGTGAAATTTTAATACTACCAATTGCACAGACCGACAGCATTTGTTGTACAAATAATTGCTTCTTTTAAAATATATGTGTTTGTCAACTTCTTTTCAAAGTGTTATCATCTAAATTGTATGTAAATGTAATTTAGCATCGAGGTGTCTTGTCCGAAAGCCAAAGAAGCTTCTGGAACATTGTTGGAGCTTGCATTGCCTGTGCCAACACTGGTTATGATTTGGTATTACGCAAAGAATCAATCCATTAGTAGCATTCATCATCAGGTTAGAAAGCTGTCTGCTTACTTCAGGGTCATTGACCTCCACAAGTCACGTGACGGCTATAAAAGTATTCACATTACATTAAGCTTATCCTGTTTGTCCACTGTAGCACCTAGGCCGGGTTGTTACCTGCATGGAGGGGAGGGTATTAGGTGACTTTGCCTCAATGGAAGTGGTTCTGAACAAGGAAATGGATTAGAAATGGCTTATTTCTTCAAGAAAAGGCTGGTGTGTTTGGGATGCAACATCTCAAACAAAAACAAAAATCACCATTTAATGGTGCCTGCATGACCCTGTTGTTTGTGGCGGCGCTTCCAGAAAGAAGCCTTTTCATGAAGCCACAACAGAAAAACGAAGCGGGAATTTGCCGGACTGCGTCACAGTGACACTTGAGACCGTGTTGCGTGGACGGATGAAAGAAAAGCCTCGCTTCGCAGACGTACTCATCGGCAATAAGCCCGGTGGTGAAAAGGTGAAGCTCACGAGGGGAGGGACATCATCCCTTCTGTGAAAATTGGAGGCAGATCTGTTGTACTTTGGGGCTTATTTGCATCGTCTGGTCGTGGTGCCCTTGTCAGAACTGAGGGAAACCATCATATGGCACACTAGACTTTCTCAAAGTGAAGTCATGCAGGCTTGGTTAAAAATGGGCCTTCCAGCATGATAATGAACCAGTGTCCATATCCCAGTCTATAAAAATAAAAATAAAAAGAGTAAGTCAACAGAAAATCAATGTTCTGGTCTGGGTATCTCAATCTTCAGACGTCGGCTTGATAAAACAATATGTGGTTCGAGGCTATTGAACCAATCCACATAAATAAATGTCAGGTAGCTGGAGGCTGTTCTGCCTGTGAAACCTCTTCTTGAGAAGCACCTGAACCTCATAAAAGACGAAAGGGAATATCTCCTCGGTGTCATCAAAGTCAAACAATGGTGCACAAAATTCCTACCGTGGGGATGTGAATGAAACTGATTATCAAGTTTTTTTAAAATAGCCGATTTTTTGGAACGCATGTGCTGTTGTTCTGAACTGTTGTTGTATTGTGATTTAGCATATTTTCCTGATAAATGCTGCTCACACACTAGCACTGAATTCATTTGTTTAAAGGAAAATAATGCATTTTAAGCTACTGTGTACAGACAGGCACGCACACACAGCTATATACCCATTTTTTTCCCCAGTCTGCTCACTTGAGCTTTAAACGACACATTAAAGACCTTGCTGCATTTGTTTTCATGAAGATAAGTGTATGCTTCAGTGTATAATCTGATGAATACGATTCAAATGAGGAGGAGGAGGAGTGCAGTCACACAAATCTGATGAAAATTCACTGGTGCTGCTCTCTGAATATCTTTGCCCAGGACACTCTCTGGTCTCTAGGCCACGATGGGCCAGGTGGTCCCTTGAGGAATTGGGGTGCCTGCCAGGCTCTGACTCTGCCCCAGTGATACATAAAGGCGGAACTCACCACCGATCAGAGGACAGTAAAAAAATCCACCATCGGTCGGACCCAGAAGCCTCTGTCATTTTTATATAAATTGAACTCGGATTTCTTTCGTGCCCAGCTTTTTGTCCAGCAGGGATAGATTTCCTTCATTGCCTTTTCCCAGCAGCCTTCTCTGTGGGGACGAGACCTCTTGGCTCATGAAGGCCCGGCTACTGCAGGTGAGGTTCTCCCAAATGCTGGAACAGACCAGCCCAGACGGCTCACCCCTCCAGCCATGGGCCTGTGTTGAGTTGAGTCACTCTGGCATGTGTGACGGTGGGGGGTTATTGTCAGAAATCCATCTCCCTTTTTATATTTTACTAAAGCTTCTGCGGCTTCTTTTAACCGTGTTATCAGTTACATGCTGCTTTCACTTAGCTTTTTTCCTTGACATGTTTCTAGCCGGCTCATTCCCATTGATTGATGTCAGTGTTGACATGTTTTTTTTCTCCCCACTATTCTGTCGAATGACAAAAAAAACCTACCGAATAAAACCGGAGAAGGGGGAAATCACGCAGGGAAAGAGAAACCATCGTTTTTTTACATTTAGTATTAGTATTTTTTTAAACCGTTTTAATGTAAAGCATGTGGACAAAGTCAGGCCTGTCCGTTTGGATACTGCACCACACCGCAGAGGATGAAGGGCATTTTTTTGCGGAAACCAAACGGCCGTGGACAAACCCTGGTGTCTGACCAGAGCCTTAATTTCCAGGAAGCCAGTCACTGAAGGCCTGAATCCAGAAGGGTTTTCCTCTGGTCAGGGGGAACGTCAGGTTTAATAAGGTCTGCAGAATAGAGGGCCGGTGCCTACAGTTTAACCCCTAATGACCCCCTTACCTCTTTCAGGGCTGCTATGGGCCGTCCTTTGTGTGGGGTTTAGGGTCACGCGGGACATAAAAGGCCGCTCACCACGCCCTACCCCCACTCCGGTGCCTCCTGTGTCTGACAGGACCGAACGTGTCGTGCATTCAGGCGCTGAGTCTTTTTAAACTGTCGCTAAACAGCATTTAAAACAATTACAGAGGGATGGGGGGGGGGGGGGGCGCAAAGGGCTCTTAAGTGGGCGCTCTCTCTCTTTCTCTCTCTCTGACAATAGCGATGGGGAAGCAGTGAACAGCCCCGCTATAATGGACTCCTCCTGGGGGCCTCTTTAATCAAATGCCAGTGTTCCTCTTACACTCTGGTCTGGGATGGGCTGCTGATTAAGGGGATTTTTCTCTCGACGGCGATGGTACAGGAAGTCCCGGATCACCCCGTGTCTTTGATTTCGGTGGCTTTCGACGGCGGACACCCATCGCGCGCGCAGTGTTCGAGTAGACCAGAGGCATCTCCCTATTCACGAATAAGCGCGAGGTGAAAAAGGGTGAACTGTTTCATCCAGAACCCAAACGGCTTGCCGCGCAGTCAGGAATGAGAGCGTCCTGCTTCACCCAGAGCCACGTGAAATCCGAACGGCACGCTCTCGCGCCGCGCCGGAGCGAGTACGCCGTGCCTGTTTTAACGCTCCTCCTGCACCGTCACCACGTGATTACACGCCGTAAAAGGAAGAGGATCATCTCATTCGAGGCATGGGCGTGTCAAATCAAACGCAGGGGTTAATGAAGCTGGTATTGATTTGATGGGCATGCTGTTACAGGCCCGCCCCCCTCCCCTGTCCCTCCCTGGGAGGAGCCCTGTCACCTGACGGAAGAGTGATGGGCGCCGAGTGGCTTTGTAGTGCGCCGATTAGATTGTGACATGAGTGCGCTGTTGCGAGATTCCGCCGCCGTTAAAGCGCTCCTCCAGAACACTCACGTCTGTCAACAAAGCTCTCGTATGGAGGAATGCATTTTTCTCAAGCGCCACAGCGCTGTGAGCTGGCGCTACCCAGAGGACCACTCATGTCACAATAGCATCACAATTGGGTCATGCTTTTTTAACACGTGGCACCATCCGTCCAACCCAGACATGAGTGTGCTCGTCTGGTACATCTATTTGTGTTTATTTTCTCAGTTTCTCCCTTTTATTGCATTGCATTGCATAGCGTGTGTGTGTGTGTGCGTGTGCACGTGTGCGTGTGTATGCTTGCGTGTGCTTGTGTGTGTCTGTCTGTCTCTGCGCGCGGGTGCGTGCATGCGTGTGCGCGAGCATGTTTGTGTGTGTGATTGATGGCTAACGGTCATCCATGTCAGCAGGAGAGACAGGAAATGGCAAACTCTCCTCCACGACTTGCAGCTGAATTTCATAGCAGAGTGCCACATTTTATGGGCACCAAAAAAAAAAAAACTTCAATAGTTGCCCCTGTCAGTTGTTACTGCGCCTGGAGAAGAGGGCGATGACTTCACCGGCGGCTTCCCCCCCCCTCCCACCCCTGTCTGTGGAGGAGTACACTGGGCCGTTTCAGAAAATTTCCAGGACATATTTATTTTTTTTGTCTGTGAAATGATGGGAAAATTGACTGCTGCAGAAACAAACCAACACCCAGACGGGTAGAGGAGAGGGGGGGCCGGAGGGAGTGCGGGGTGCGGGTTGGAGGGGGGGGGGGGTGATGCTTGCCATGCCTCTGCCAGGATAAAAAACATTTGTGGCCTGCATGGGTGGTGGGATGGAAAAGATCCTTCACAACGTAGGTTTTGTGGAGCTCTGACGTCACATGGACATGCTTCCTGTGACCAAAGTCTGACTGCTTTTTCAGAACCTTGTAATTTTCGGTGTGTCCCTTGGATGAAGTAAAAATCACGCCTGACTTCATCCTGTCCTTTTTCTGGCGTTGTTGTTGTTGTTATTATTATTATTATTATTATTTCCAGTTGGACTACAAGATTTTCTTTTAATTAAATTATTTGAAATCCATCCCATCCACGGAGTTAAACAGACACCAGATAACCGCAGAAAATTGCTACCAGTTGCGGTCTGCGCGGTGGAAATCTGCTCTTCCTCGCTTCCTTCCTTTAATTTATGCAAATCTTTATGATGAACGTTCACTGGGGGGTTACTTTTTAACTAAAGTTTAAAAAAATCTATAATTTGAAGGGATATGCAGAAAGAAAAAGGAATTGTGTCCTGTTGGACCGTAATAAATGCTCTATTTTAGTGTAATTATTTGTATGATTTAATTCAGTTCAGTTTTCCATATTGAAGAAAACTGTATTTATCATTCATTACATGGAATTGGTAGCTATAGTGGAAGTGTCAAATCCTCTGGAAGTTTAATTCATGTCCCTTTGTCATAATGGGGGGCAGATTAATGCACTGGGATTAAGGAAATGTAAATATTGGTGATTTTTTTTTGTTTAACATTATGCAGCTGAATTATGCATGGGGTGCGCTCCGTGTCCTGTCTGGTCTTACCTGACTGATTGCCCTCCTGCGGATGATCGATGGCCTCTGGCTCCAGATCGCAGATCACCTGTGACCGGCCTCAGTTCTACTCAAACCACCACATCATTGTCATTTGTATTTGAACTTTTTGTTAAATATATGTATCCAGGCATCAGTGCATCTTCCGTAGCCCTTGCGTGACAATTCTGAATCAGAGCGCGAGACACGCTCGCACTTAAAAGGCACTCAGACATGAAAAAGAAAAGCAAAATAAATCTGTAATTTGTCTTGCGTTTATAATTTATGTGTGATTTAAGCGATACATCTTCAGAACTGGCAAATCATTTCAACTTTTTCTGGAAATCCTTTAATAGACATTTGAAAACGAACCACAGGGAAAGCGTTTGGTTGGGCGCACTGAGCTCCCACAGAGACTCCCACAGCCCTTCCAACGTCCCACCAAACATGCTTCCTGTGTTTTCCCCGTGCATTTCTCACAGAACAACCTGAGGTGCCTTTTAAGGCGCTTATGATCGATGGTAAAATATGCCGGCTGCATCTATACATTTTTCCAACTCTGAACACATGCCTTTATTTGCAGGGTAACATTAGTATTCACAAAATGGATCGGATGAGTGGGCCCATGTCGGACTGGGACAGCGTGTCACTTTAAATTGCGCCTGTACTGGCCCAGACGGGAACACCACCCTCTCGGTTCCTGCCAGATACGGGCAGGTGGACCCAATAAAGAGAGACTGAAACTGGAATCCGAACCATGCTATTTATGAGTCTGAAATTTTGTAGAAAAAAAAAAAGTATACGTTTCCCCCCCTCGCTGTGTAATTTGAACGTTTATTTAAATTAGGGTTTTGATTCGGTGAACAAAGAACATGGCTAGTTACATGTTTGAACACTGAGGTATGGCCACAACTCTGGTTGGCTACAAAAGTCCTCTCTCTTTACTACGCACTGTACAAGTCATTGACCTGACAGCAGTCTAACCAGCCCATAGTTTTTTCTCCTCCCGCATTTCTATTGGCCTCGTATTGAATTTAGCTTCGCGCTGTCAAAGGGGCGGAGTGTCAGCCCGCCGCGCTGCGGTCCAGAAAGAGCTTTGCGTGTAGATGAGTAGTTGCGTTCGGTGCCCAATTGCAAATGAACATCTGGACGGCATATCGGTTCCATGTGTGAAAATGAGATCAGCCCAAATAATGACCAGATTCAATCAGACCTTAACATAAGAGTAATGCACACTGGTCTTGATTTGTTAGACAGCCGAAATTGGCAGCACCTTACATAATTAGGGAGCAATTGGCCGAGATTAGACGAGCTTCGGACCCTGACCAATCATTAATTCGGACCCCCTTCTCTACAACCCCCCAGTCCCCCGCCCGCCCCCCTCAAATATTTGGTAAAGCACTATCAGCTGCAAGCTATTTGTCAGGACCCCCTTCATAGCAGGCTTAATTGTTTTAGACAAACAAGCAAGCTTGTGGCCTAGTCGTTTTATACAGGAAGACATGAATTCTTTGATCCATACAATATTCCTTAGCAGAGCCTTGGAGCTATTTACCGAGGAGATTTATTTGCAGACAGACAGTGGAACAACTGTTCCTGCCTGAGAACCAGCTCAGTTTGCAAGGTTCCCTTGCCACTCGAGAAGGGGGGAAGGGGGAGGAAAAAACAGTTTACAGTGGTTTTAGACTGCTGATTAAATGCGATTTCGGGAATCGACAAGGCCGACGTTTTCCAGTGCGTATTTTTTCCAGCCGGTACTGAACGGACACTAATATAAACACACAGCTATAGCGAGTGTTTACTTTGCCATAGCTTTCTTTCTGATGTTTACATCGTCGCTGTTGATGGAGAAAATAATTGGCTGCTCATGTTTTCATTGCGCCGAATTACCGAATTGCCACGGGCTCCTTTGGCAGTTATCATCACCGAGGGTGAAATCGGATTTCGCAAATAAATTACATTTGTGTGGAAGGGCTGGCCGGATGAGAACATCCATCTCTTTTGCAGCCGCGTTTCCTTACGGGGGGAGAGTACGTTTTAACCTTGGTACTAAACCTACGCCGGTCATTAGCGAGAAGGCTTTTCAAAAGTTTTACAGAGCTTACAAAACCTGGGCAGACATGCACTTGAGTGCTCATTGAGGGACGCTTTGAGTTGATCAAAACTCAATCTCGCGTCTGGTTTATGAGCGGTGCCTCGTTGTGCGCTGCCTGCGTTCTGCTTCCTGTCAGCCAGTGCGTGTCGAGGGTGACAGGATTACTGTAAAAGCTGCATTGTAACTTTGGCTTGGAGAGTAGGATCAGGATGTTAAACAAACAAGCTGACAAAAAGAAGGTTCTCGTTTATTGACCCCCCTCCTCCAGTACGCCCTGACTGGCTGGCTGCCCAGGTGCAACACTCACAACGACGCCTCAAAATGCACCACAGAGCTCTGGCATCTCCCTTTTTCTCCTCCTTTTGTTGATAATTTAAGCTCTTTATCCCGGGGCCTGCCTTACCCTTCGCCCTTGATTATTCTGCAGGTATGAGCACGCTGCCTTCAATTGTTTCATTTTTTCCTCAATGGCAGGAACAGTTCTCATACCTTGTGTGGCTGCGTTAAATGTCTAAACTCTCACCCTCTCCCTCTAAACCTCCCTCTCCCCTTCTCTCTCTTCCACACTTTGTTTGGAAAGGGGCCATGGTATAAAAAAGAGGGGAGTGTGGGGGGCAGAGATGGTTTTATTATTATTAAAAGATGCTTTTGCGCAGGAATGTGCGTTAACTGTAGATTATTTCCTATTAGCGGCTTAGCTGTGAGGCTGGTGGCTGGAGGCTTGGTCTCGGCCTGGTATTTTGTTTTGTAGCTCCATGGGAGCGTGGGGGAGTCCATGCAGAGCTGGGAGAATTCGCTGGCGCTGCCATAGAAACCCAGGCCTTCCGTGGCATTGTCAGGCGTGCGGATTGAGGCCCGCAGTGCCGTGACATAAGAGCCCAGTGTTTTGTTACCCACAGGGCTCGGAGAGCCTTAAGAGACACAAAGGCATCAACACTCCACACTCCATTTTATTTTTTTTGGAGAGAGAGAGAGAGAGAGAGAGGGAGAGGGAGATACAGATCGCTGATAGCGAGGAGGTCAAAAATATTCCCTGCACACTCCATATGTTTGTCATTTGCTACACTTGAAATAAAAAAAGAAAAGCGAAATAGGTGAATGTTGAATTGAGCGCGTGCGATAAAGTGTATCTGTTATGCCGTGCGGTGACTGGCGGGGGAATTTGCTCAAATGGTTCTGATGGAATCCCGCTCACGGGCCGTTCAGCGGCTCGGGGTTCGATAGAGACGTCTAATTGTTTGTCACTCAGGATTCAGCCTTTTTTTTTTTTGTGGCTCAAAAGCGACAGCTTCTACTTGTAGGAAGCTGTCAGATTATGAATTCAGTTCTGCTTTTTTTTCTGCTTTTTTTTTTTTTTTTTTTTTTTTTTTTTCAGTTTTCCATACTGTCTGCGTGCAGTACGAATAATATTCCCCTTGCTCATTTTATTTCAAACTACTTCTAAAAAAGGGGAGGGGGGACTTGTCAGCAAGAAGGCTAACTTTCAGTTTCAGCGCCGAGACCCCATGCTCCAGTGCGAGTTGTGTCTGAGATGTTGTTTTGCAGATCTAATGGGAAATGTGTTTTGTTCTTCATGAATTGATCGACAGCTGATGCCGAAATACATTATCCAAACTTCAGTTGAGGACACAGTTTTTTGAACCTGAGATATATAGCCTATGTAATGCACTTACGTAATATAAAACATCTCAACTTGTACACAGGTGAAATGCTGCAGCTCGGTTTTCATTCTGTTGGAGTTGTCCTGCTGTTCCACAGAGGGAAATTCCTTTGCAGCATCATCATTTTTCTTAACACTTGAGCTAAAAAAACTAAAAAAACACAACAAAAATCAGCTGTTTGGATCACGTCTAGGGATATTGACCACGGCTGACCCCCTTCCTGCCCCCCAGGGTGTACCTAAGCTCCACGTGATAATGTGCGTGGCTCAATTCCTCACCCTCGTCTCCCAAGTTCAATATTACAGAATTCCAGGCGCTGCACAAGCAAAATCGGGGCCCTCCGCAGAAGTTCTGAGAAGCTTGTAAAAGCCGTCGCTCAGCGAAAGCGCACATATTTCTCAGCGTTCTTTCGTGTCGTCACGTTGGCTTGGACAGTTCGAGGGCTTTAAACATGGTGTTCATTTTCATTTTATTAAAGCCTCATTAAGGGACATGTATGTTTATACAAATAGGTTATTAATCTCAGCAGATGTTGCTCTTTCCCCAGTATTGGCAAATCTTGGCCCGAGGGTCAGAACTACCGCAAACCTCGCGCACACAAAGCAGTCACACGGCCGACTCAGCTCACTTGCTCCCGATTGGTTGTGTTCACCCCCTTAAACCTCAGCGTTTTGCAATTGTGCAAGTGTGTCACTGTGGTGGTGCGGTTAATCTTTACAATTGTAATACATGTAATACAATTGTGTAAGGAGAGCAGCTTCCTGGTTGTCCACATTTATAAAGTAGTAATTTCTGCAATTAATTAACCTTTTTTAATTATTTAAAATGATTTTATTGCACTAACATAAAACCTGTTTATGTCGGGCAGCTGGCCAGAAGCTATGTTGTCTGGCACACCTTTCCTTGAATATAAAGGGGGTATTTTTATATTCAGTTAAAACAATACCATATACAGTATGGAAGTATTTTCAGAAACCAAAAGACAGAAATTGTTCATTTAGTGACTAAAACTGACACAATTTGTAATGCTCAGCGTCCGCTCTGTGTTGCAGGTCTTGTCCTGTCCACAGCAGATCCACGGTTAGAACATCACAGCTTTCTTAACCCAGCTCACGTCGGTCGCATAATTCAGTGCACATAAGTTTCTCCCAGAACACACAGGTCCCCACTCTGGGCCTCCCCCCCAATTGCCTGGTCTCCATCTACGAGAGGCATGGTTCGCTGGAGAACAGTTTTCATTAAGAAAACAGTAGGGGCCTACGCTGACGTCACGCGACAGACGGAGGCTTCGTCTCTGGGTTTTCGGCCTGAATTTTGAGGCTGTTTTTTTTTTTTTTTTTTTTTTTTTTCAATTGCTGTAAAGGGATGCATACTGCATATAGAATGAATGAATGCTGAATGGATCCTTTCTCGGGTGAGGTAATGGTTTCCTTCGGTAAAATTGCTCTTCATAGTTTTCTGATGCATTACCTTTCAGGTTTCTTAACTCCTTTTGTGAGAAAAACTTCTTGCACTGGTGCAATTGCTGTTTTTTTTAATGTCTTTTTTTTAAAATCGTAAGCCAAATGAATACAGCTATAATGGTCTACAAGAGCCCAGTCAGGATGACAGTTTCTGGAAATATGACTGACTGAGTGAGTGAATAAAAAAATAAAATAAAGACCACAGTTAGCTCCTCCAGCTGGCTGTGTGGCGTAGTGCTTGTGTGTCAAAGATTAGAGAGGTGCTGGGAAGTGGAGGGCACAGATGGGTGTGAGGACTTTGAGTTAATGGACCCATGGTAATCCCGGCAGGAAAAAATAAGCAGAGGAATTGGGCTTCTCTCGGCCGGAGGAGCCCTTATTTTTAACTTCATTGTTCAGGGCGAAGAGGGATTGGGCCTGGTGGCCTGCCAACCTGTTTTTATTTAACAGTACTTTCGGGGGGATACATTCCGGAGACCTATTAACAGCTGGTGCTATGGGGGCGGAGGGACAGACAATTTCAATGCATTCAGCAGAATATGTTATTTCAGAATGCATCATAGTTGCACCCGTTCCTAAATTTTCAGGACAAAGGGCATGTCCTTTCCTGGTCTTTCACTGCATCCTTATTTCTTGGATCTAGTAAACATCCCCTTGAAAGGGGGATAAAATGCAAAATCCGCATGATGATTTACTCCCGAGCAGGAAATCTGCGCAAAAGTAAACATTGCGGAGGTCTATGAACATGTGGGAAAGATCTCATGGTCAGATGAATGTGACAAAGGAAGGTGCTTAGCCTTGAGCTCGCAGACAAGCTGCATGTGTGTAGATTCGTTAGGCTGCTGGGTGGCTCACCCTGTTAAGGACAGTGCTCTAGCCTGCCGATAAGTGTGCCCGGTATCGAGTCCTGGACCATGGCAGTGCCGATTGTGGCGGACACCCCGTAGCCTATTGCACAATCGAAAACAGTTGCCCTGTGAAGAGAGGTGAGGGGTCTTTGCTGGCAGGACAGTGCCCTCCTCCAGACCAAATGTCTGTGTGAGTTTAGCTGCTGGGCTGTGGAGTAAAAAGAAGCGGCAGCTGATATCACGTGTTACGGAGCAGAGAGCATTGCTTGGTTGCGCCATCCGAAATTGACAAAGGGCGTTGCAGAGATGAGCACGATCACACCCATAGTTCACCTCCCTATAATGATTAACTAGTACAGATTAGGGATACTGCTGTTTTCATGTTCCACACAAACATGTGCATTGAAACACACACACACACACACACACACACACGGACACACACACAACACGCACACACACAACACACAGACAAACACACAAGTCCCAGTCCCTTAAATTCTGAGCTGTTAACACTTCTCTGGGCATTTCAGTGGAGCGTGTTGGAGTTGCGTATGGAAGGGCGGATTAATTCACAGCCTGAAATAGCAGACTGTTACATTTTCTGTGTGCTCTGTTCAGTAATCTCACACATGCAGGCCGATACACTTTCATAAAAACATGCTTTGTATGGGCTTTTGTACTAAAAAGGGTTGAAACCCAGTGGTACCATTTCTAAACCTGTAGTTTTTCCACACTCCGAAAACTCCTGCACTAGTAGTTTCCCTCTGCCTTATGTTATTGCATAATTATATGTATATATTATTTTATGTAAAATATTATCTGTTTAAACAGAGAGGCGCATTGTGTGCTGACGGTGTGCGCATGTGTAGCATGACCGCAGAGCTTGGCGGAGGGAGGCCGGCCGTGATCACAAAACTGCCGACTGTGTCCATTCCGTCTCATTTAGCGGGAGGCATTATTTAGCCCGGAATGATGGGAAATGGGTTTCATTAATTCTAATGAGGTGCCTTCAGTCCCCCTCAGGTCAGTGAGTCATCTTTTTGGCAGCTCGAGCACGTCCAGGTTTCGAGAGCGATCGAGCCCAGCTTCCACCGGGCCAGGATTTGACAAGGCTACTGTACACCCGTCTCCCCCAAATGACGACGCTCGTTACCGGCGCCGGTGTCACCGTTTCCGAGCAGAAACGGGCATATTTTTAAAGATGCAGGGGCCGTCGCCGAATAAGCGTACGGATCGATAATACATTCGCTTTCTGAATAATTTCAGTTTCTGAGTCAGCAAGTGCTTTGCCTCAGCCGTCTACGGCAACGACCTCTTTTCAGCGGGCATGAATGGCCCATCTGACCCTTAACCCCCCCCCACCCACCACCACCACCCTAAAAGCTTCATTCCTGTTTGTGTTCCCTTCCGTGCCCAGAACAAAGGTGTGTCCTGCTCAGTGGAAAACGGAAGGGGCTGTATTCCAAGGGCGTCTGTTCCTGCATCCCCCCTCCCTCACCCCCACCCCTTGCCACCCCCCCCAAGTTTTCTCGCAAGCACGATTTAATACGCGCGCACTTAAATACGATCGCGCACTTATGCAGAGTGAGAGAATTCCAGAGGAGGGGGGAACTAATGCCGTCTTCAAGGCTGCTTCTGGCTCTCGCCCGCCTCCATGGCAACGGGCTGGATTACCAGACAGCGGGACGCAATCTCGCTCTGGTCGCCCGGAGGTAATGGCGGAGCAAAAGTTGAAGCCGCATTCATTATTGCGAGATGGCGCTCCGGCGCTCTCACGGCCCTGTGCTTGGTTACCTGTGTCCAATTAGCCTGGGAACATGCTCCCCCCCCCCCCCAAAATAGTGGCTGGTGCACAGATGACATTCAGTTTGCAAGGGAATTTATTAACGGGGCGGGGTGGGCAGGGGTGCAAGAGCAAGAATGATGGTTACCAGACGACACCGTCTGCTCTCTGTCCGCCTGCCATCAAAAACAGGTTTCATCCAAAACGGTGGCCTTACTGCGCAGGAGACCGTGTATCGGGGGGATATTAACGACATTCGCTGCTGTGATTTTTACAGGAAGGCTTTCACACTTTCCTCGCATGTGAGCCTGGTCTGTGGATGCAGAGCAGTGCCATGCAGGAGGGGCAGTGGAATCCAAAACAGGGTTTTTTGGCTCATTTGCATCGCGTTTGGGTGATGCATAGGTGGCAACACACCTTCGTGTTGTGGGAGGTGCTGTAGGACCTTCACCGCAATCAATCAGGAACTCGTGCATGCCTCGTCCGAAAGAGGGACTCTCCTACAGCACAGTGTCCCCATTACTCGACTGGGGAATTTAGTTTATTTGACCAGAAACAAATAACTTGTTGTAAGATACACACCCACCTACCACCCACGTACACATATAAATTGTTTCTAGGTTGATCAAACACAAAGATAAGATGTTTTGTAATATTTCAGTATCAGTGTTGATTTATGCAGTTTAAGTCAACTTTATCTGATATAGTTAGATGTTCCCTTGGGAACGACTTGTGTCATTTCCTGTTTTGTTACTGTGTCTTCTGCTTTGAGTTGTTGATTTTATTGTTTGTGGTTTTATTTATATCATCACTAAATAGGCTAAATCAATTAGAGCATGTGACAAAGAGTTTTGCAAATCTATGACCAGGGCCTTTGAAGTGAATGCGTCTAGTTTTCATAATGGGTTTTCAAAATTTCACTATCTCATATTCACGGTTACATTTTCCTTAAGTAATGACAAAGTAATGTGAAAACTCTGCAGTTTTAATACCACATATGATAAGTTGTTGCTTGTTGGCATTTTGTCTTGCATTAGGTGACGGAATGAATGTATTGATTTTTATTATTATTATATTTTTTTAAACGAAAACACAAACACTGTTGTAAGCCCTTCAATACCAGACCCGTACAAGATTGTATACCCCTGCATATTGCAAGGGGAAAGTGAATTGATGAATAATTTAATTTCAAAAGCATGAAAAAAACATTTCTGTAGCCTAGAGCTGAGTAAAATCTTTGGATTTTCTCAGATTCATCACGTTGCCTTCATGCTTAGGCAGGCTGTGTCGCCACTTGAATGCGGGATGGAGAATCGCGGCAGACTGTGGTGAATGTTTCATACTTATTTTGCGATGTTTATATAACCAAGCGGCAGTGCAGAGAGCACAGGTTGCTTAAACGAGGCAAGGATCGTTTTTACAGCATTCAGGACAGAATAGGTTTGGTACATATGGGACATGTTACCATTCACTTAAGCACCTTGTCTCTTGTATATGTAGAAACGGCATAGATTTTGTTTGTTTCTTTTTCAGCTGTAATGCAGCGCATGTTATTTCGAAAAATATCTATGGTGCTGTAAACCCTCTTTAACTTAAATATTTGGTTTCCTGAAGTGGTTTGACTTTGACTGTCAACAAAAAAAGAGCTTTGTGCGCTGGTATCCAATATAGCAAAGCTACATTAGAGCTTTTCTGTAATTATCTGTTCCATCAATTCTGGCACTGTGTTTTAGAAGGATAATGTATTATGCTATGTGCATACACTTACCATAATTTAATAAGGAATGCCTACAGCAGAGATGCCACAACATATGCCTATGTGTGTACGCCATACACGCACACACAAAGGCCCACCCCCAAAAAAAAAACTAGGTTGGTTAGAGTCTCCAGATTGATGGAACGATAAAGTCTCCCTTGAAGGCAGAGCTTTTGAACATGTGTTTTGAGTAAAGCTTCAAGGCAGATCCCTGTATCCAGTGTTATATTACAAAAAAAGCTGCAGATTAAAACAAAAGAAAAACATGTTTCAACATTTTTATTTTTTCATTTTTTTATCATCGCTTATCACATTCCAGCTGGAACTTGAGCTAGCTTAAACGCTTCAGTGTGAACGGCCTGTCTCTTTTTTTTTTTTTTTAACCAGCGAGGACTGATGCATATATATATATATCTCCGTGGTCCAAAAGTGCTTCGGCTCCTAAGAATACTTTTTTTCTTCCTTCCCCCCTCTTGCTTTCGCTCTCCTGTCTGCTTCTGAAGGGCTCTGTGACACTTTGGTGCCCGTGGGGCAGTTTAGGCGAACGCACACCCGTCGTACGTCGGTGGAAGCGAAGCGGGTTTACACGTTTCCTTTTGTTGCCGTCTGTCAAAACACGCGTCGCGAGGCATGCTCTGTTTCCGCTCGGTTTTCAGGAGGCTGTCGGACGTGAGCGCCCACAGCGCCCTGTCCCCCGCGTCGGAACGGGACGCGCGCACGGACACGGGCGAGCACACAGGGCCAGACTGAATTTCAACGGAAGGCGTGTAAATGATGTATGTGCTGTATATGTGTTTAGAAATTCGACATTGTATTTTATTATGTTATTTACAGGTGAGTTCCAGGAGAGTTTCTGTCTGTGATCAGGCATTCTGTGACTTGCTTAGGGACGGCCGCAGGACTGTCTCGCGATTTGCCAGGAGTTTTGTATACTTTTTGGGAGCAGCTGCGTAGCGTCACCAAAAGTGGAGAAGTGCTCCGGACTGTGTCCCATGAGACAGCTGCATATTCCTACAATCAGGCTCTAACCACACTGACTGTACACACAGGCCATCCAAGTAGTGTGCAAGTGCCTGTCGTTGGCAAGTTTGCCCTCTTGCCTTCTTTCCATAGTTCACTTTGCTGTGAAAAGGCAAAAAGGCTACTGCAGCAAAGCCCATGTTTAAACACACAGGAAGCTGTGATGGCTGAGACCACAACAGTCAGTTCATCACTATGTTGTGGTGTTGCAGCGCTACCTGTCGATTCGTACTACCACACAAGCTGTAATCCCAAGCTGTTTTCCTGGCTATGGAGACCACACATTTATAATATGTTGTCATATGTCAATTATTATTACAATCAATCAGTGTGAAATTAGATTAATTTTACATTCAATTATATAAAGCTGTTTTGTTGCTATCATAGGAAAAAGAAAACTCAAAGCTGTGCTATATACCTCAGCAAAGTGGCTTCTACTGTTGGTCAGGTGTGGGACTCGATGGCTTTATTCAGCAATGGCTAAAATTCATAGGAAGAGAGCCATCAATTGTCCATGGCTCTGCCCCTAACGGTACAAATGGCACCTTCTCCCAAACTCGATTGTTCCAGCTTTTGAGCAATTTATCAGTCCACAGACGTGCATTTATGAACACCTAGGTAAGGAGGAAAAGATTCAGTGGGTCTTTAGCGTCTCTCTTGTTCTCATCTCATTCCCCCCATTCTTCTAGATTTGGAAAAAATTGACCAGAATGAGAACATTTCTCAAAATAAGTTTTACTGTGTTTATTGGTCAAGGCCAAGAGGATGATGTGTTCGCAAATGTTTTTTTGGTCCCCATTTTGGATCCCGTTGCGGCGTTTGTTTAACCCTGCCCGTGTTCCTGGCTGACGTTCCTCCCTGAAATTCTGGGAGGCCGTCTGCTTCCCATTTTCCCTTAATGAAACACTTGTTCTCCAGTAAATTGATCTGCCGGGAGTCTACGGCATTTAATAAAATGGCCATACTCTGCGTGTGTTCAAGAGGGAGGGCAGTGTCTCTGGTGAGGGCTTTTATAATGTCATATGTGGGGGAAAAAAATAGAATATAAAATATTAATATAATAACCAAACGACAATGAGCATTACCCATCCCCCTTCACAAATGACATTGTGGATTGCAACTTTTAGTTATGGTTTAATTTAGTTCATTTGACATTTCACAAATGACAATGCATGCTTACATCCCGATGCACATGTACATTTTAAAAAGACACATCAAGGATGACACAGAAAAGCCCTAGAACTTGTTTCCATTGTGGTCCTTGTTGTTATTAGGTGTCATGGTGTGTTTGTGGTGTTAGGCGTCGGCAGCATGATCAAGACTTTGATCAAGACTTGATGCGTGCTGGATCGACAAGGGCTCTTCTGAGAGTGAGGTGGAGCGTGGAGTACGTGAACGCCCCTGGCTCAGCTCCGCTCGAAAGTACCTCGGGCTGCTGTGCCTGAGCCGGCCTCTCGCCTCTTAAACTCTCCACTGATGTCCCAGGCACGTGCTGGAAATCCTGCGCTGTGTCATTTCAGACCGAGTGAGTGTCACCGCGCCACAAATTAGCCTCAGCGTTTCAGCCTGTTCTTCATTGACGTTGTCATCCTCCCCGCTAACCCGCGTAATATACAAAACAGAAAAACGTTTCAAAGTAAAACTGACTTGACTTGAATTTCGAGAGTAATCCATTTTTTTCATTCAGTTATTAATACATGCATCCAAATTTATATGTGGGGGAGGGTGTGTTGAAATTTACAGGGTGCTGGCTTTTATGAGACTGCCATTGCTGCCTCAAAGAGCCCAGAATGCACTGGTGTTTTAAGGTGTACTTCTGGGAAATAAGACCCCTTTTATTTATTCATGTCCCACGCATTAAATTAGATTTTTGTTGTTGTTTGTTTCGAGAAAGCCGCATTGGCGATCAGTCAGGAGGTCCTTCGGCTAGAATTGACTTTAATGCCTGCTGAACGTAAGCCTGATCTGTATTTAATGATGAAACCCTAAAAAAAATCCATTCAATTGGTTATTATAATTAAAGACGGGGGGAGGAGTCAGACTGAAATCTACTGCGGCATGGAGAATAATGGCTCTAAAGGCTAAACAAAAGATCTCTTAAACAGCGTTTGCTGTGTCTACCACAATTAGGCATGTTTTGCTAATAAGAGATCATTGTTACAGAACACCAACGTGGGCTTTTTTACTTGCGAGCTGAAAACAATACATTTCAGTCTCATGCCCCGGAGATAATTATCTCTAATTAACTTTTTGTTTCTGTGCGCTTGTCTGGTACTCTGGTAGGTGTTTATATCTAAATGGGGCGTTTTTGACAGGAGATGTAAACTAGCTGTCAGCTGAACCTTGCCCACCGGTTGATAATGGGATTTTTTTTTGCGGTTAAGATCCTGTTAAGCTGTGATTCTGTTATTGTGGTAAGGGACCGCTCGATACAAGTTTAGCGTATCGATGAGTCGTGGACCTTACCTGACCGTTGTGTTTTTTTTTTTGGTGGTAGTGACCGTTACATGGAAAGGCAGGCACCTCTCTGGGAACTGTGAGATGTTCCTCATTTAAAAAGTTTGATGAGCTGAACTCATGCCAGACAGGAGGAGGCCAATTGGAAAAGGAATTTATACAATGGTAAAAGTACTAAAAGAAAACCCCAAAACTATGTATTTGACATAGGTACCCTGTCAGATGACTTTCCTGATTTTACAGACAGTTTGGTGTCACTCAAGCGCAGGGAAAACACTCGGCGATCGGTACATCCATAACAAGTTGTTTTACAACCCCCGAAACGGGGCCGTCTTCCTGCCGAGAAGACGAGAGCAGGGAGGGGGGCTCCCTGCATCAAAGGTGGGCGCAGCCCCGCCCCGCGTCTGGGTCGCGTCTCGGATTCCTCCATGCTAAATCAATTACGGCCCCGTTATTAATTTATTGTACGACTTCTTTCCAAACAAGAGACTCCCATTTCCTCTTTTGAAAAATGTATATTTATTTTTTTGTTGTTTGCTGAAAAAAGATATCGCCAAAGTGATAACATCTGGCGGGGGCCGTTGTGTGCCAGGAATAAAGATGGCTTCCTCTCCGCGGGCCCGTCGAGCAGGCCTGATGCTGTGCAGATGTGCAGCCAGGCCTGACTGTAAAAGTTATAAGTATTGTCATAACATTGTTCAACTTCTCCAGTATTTCCTGTCTTCTGCTTAGCACTTTATTACTAATTCTGGCGCCCGTCCAGGCGCGCAGACGCGGGGAGAGAACCCTCTTTGTTTTTCCTTTCCTGGGCTGCCGGCTCATTTCGTTTTCGTTTGTTTCACTTTGATAGTGCGACTTATTTTTTAAAACAATGTTTTAGACACCCCCACCTGCCCCCCCATATCCCTGTTACTACTTTTGGGAAAGAGGAAGAAACAAAGGAAGAGAGAGAGGGAGAGGACAGAGACAGAGACAGAGACAGAGGGAGGGAATCAGGTGGAGTGTAAAGAGGGCCCTGTTCTCTCTTTTCTTTTTGGAGTTAAGCTACTGGCTTCAAAATGTTGAAATGGAAAAAGCAAGGACTGGGTGCGAGGAACAGCTGATTCAGAAGCTGGCCGCTTTACAGAAAGCTTGTGTTCATTTCCTGTGTAAGATACAGTCCCCAGACAAGAGAAAGGGCCTTTCTTTCTCTACGGGCTTCTGAAAGCGTTTTTTCCTTTTTTCGCCTCTCCCTGCCTCACATCGCCAGTGCTCAGTCAAGAGTTGGCCCGCTGCCTCAGACACAGGGTCCACACCAGACAGAGAGAGAAAGGTTTTTGCACACGAAATGATACCTTTAAAAGGGACCCCTCATTAAATCAACACCGCAACCATAACTGCCGTATGCTTCAATTCTCCCGTGATAGAGCGCACACAGATTGATCCTTAGAGAAGTGCAGTGATAGATTGGACTCTGTGTGAATTCTGGCAGATGGCTCGAAGAGGTGAGTTTTGAAACATCTGGTTTAGCTTAATCATATAATACGAATGATAACCTTTGAATTATACGCTGCAGGCCCAGATTTATTGCATTCGTCTTTTAATACATTTATTTTTTTGTCGGACTGTAGATCATCCCACATGCAATATATTAAGACCATTTAATTGATACGTGAACAGCGATTTTATTAAAATGTAGTGTAAAAATATATATGTATACTACGTACATGCATATATAAAATATATATGTAAAAATTCATTATGGTTTAGGCAAAAATGTAGGCCTACCATTAAACTTAGTAGTGCACTTAAGATTATTTTGCACTTTTATAAAAAACACTTGCCGTGTGTGGTTGTCCTTAAATTTCTGTGAATCTTCAGAAAGCAATCATAAAAGAGTTTTGTAGCTGTACTGTGTGTCCAATTCCACTGATACAGTTTAGTCACTCGTTTATCGTGACTTGAATTTCCATTTGGTAAATAGCACTTGGTTGGTTTCCATGGCTGCCGTAGAATGTGATGAAAGCCGGTGAAAGATTTTGCGATCAGCGTCTCGCCGCTCAAGTAAAGTGTTTGTTTGTTTCAGAGAGCATAACGCGACTCGGGAAACTCAATTTGTTGGGAAAACAAATCTTCATAAATGAATCATGATGTGTTTGCAGAATAAAAACAAACAATATAAGCAAAAAAAAAAAAAAATAAGCAGGGGTTCCCCCGTCAAACTGGCTTCTCCATGCTGATTGACTGTGAAAGTTGGCGTGGGAGGGAGAAGGAGGGTGACTGGCATAAGCCTGATGTTCTAAGACAGTCCTGCAACAGGCAGAATGATTTTGTTTGAAAATATGACATTTCTTGCCAAGCATGGAGATGTGCACATCATATATATACGGGCCTGGTCCTTATGGTCACCTGAGTGCAGCTCAAATGAATACTAAATTACCAAAAGCATTGCGCTCGGCTGTGCTTTGTGAGTGTGTTGTGTCATACGCAAAACCCCATAAAGTTCACCCACAGATAGTGTGTTCGTAAGCATGAGACGGGCGTTAGTCATCTGATTTGTAGAGCATTTGCACAGTGGTGTTTTACTAAATGTCTGTGGTATTGGACCTTTCTACAGCTGACAAACTTATTGGCAGCCCTGTGCAGTGCCCCCTCTGGCCAGGGCAGGGAATGCTTTCACAAAAAAATAACACTACAATTAAAATGACCACTTACAGTACTGTTATGCTTCAGGTTATTTTGTGTTTATTTGAACTGTAGATAAGTGAACATATGGACCATTGCAGGGGTCTGGGAATCTCACAATGGACTCCGAAGTAAATCTTTCTATGGCAATAAGGCATTAGTAGCACACTGGCAGCCAAACCATAAGGGCAAATTATTTTGCTAGGCCGTGTGCAGCCCCACAGAGGTAGCTATCTCTTCATTCTGGTGCACAAATGTGCACAAATCTGTACGAACAGTGTACACATATTTGTCTAGCTATGTGAAATTCCTCTCTCAGATTCGCAAAAATAATAGTATCAGTCCACACAAGAGATATTGGTCATAATGTCTCTACTCCCAAATGATAGTTTTCATTGTACATCAACTTCAAACTGGGCTGCTGCAGTTCCACATTAGTATATTATGATCTGTAAAGTTTAATGGAAGTTCACTGTGGGTATTCCAAATGTGCCATTACTATAGGCAATGGAAACTGCACAGTGTCATTAAACGGAATATCAGCTGATATGTAAATAATCAATCACTTGAACTGGTCTTTCAAATCGCTATATCAGTCCTGAAAAAAAACAACATCTCAAACACCTGTGAGGGAAGGAGTCGACTGGATGTGTTAGCCCATCCGTGTGAATACTCATCTGTTGTGTTGTCATGCGTGTATCCCAGTTTGTCTGTTCATGTGTTCCTGTGACCATGTACATTTGTGCCTGCAATGCGAGCTTGTGTTGGTATCTGCCGTTATGCATATGTGGTGCGTGCACGTACAGGCTGGTTGCTGCTCCTGTTTTTTCCCCCGAGGTAGCATGATTGAATGAAGATGCTATTAATATTGTATGGGCTTACTCTGTCTGATACTCTTTAAGCCCCTGTTCTAGCGACACACTGCTTTCTAAATAGCTTGGCTGTAGCGGCCCAGGTCTAACTTTTTTTCCCCCTCCCTGTTATTTTTCCCTATCCTTTAGTGCATGCTGTTTTTTCGGGGGGGGGGGGTTCAAGAGGAATCTTTTGCAGGGAATAAGACAATGGAATTGAAATCTGGAGATGTTGGAAGATTGCCAGGAGACCGAACGGGACAGCCCTCCCCTCCACACCCGCCCCAACCCCCAGCTCTCGCCTTCCCGCTCCCTTTCACTTACGCTCTCCCTCACTCACACTCTCTCTCTCTCCTTCCCTCCCTCTCGCTCTCTCCCTCTGGCTGCGGAGCAATAAAAATGCCAGCGTTCGGTGCTTTTCAACGATCACGGACACATCTTTTCTGAAGGCCAAGATTTGTGGATTTTAAACAAGGCATGTGCATGCGCGATGTTTAACAAGTCTATCTTCCTTCACGGGTACTTTAGAGTCACAGCAAATGTCAAGATGGTCATTGCCACAAAGCAGAATTGTTGTTTTCCTTCCCTTGACTACAGCTACAGCTGATCCTGGCCTTCGCCAGCTGAAAATTGATTTCCGTGACACAGACACGCGGAATGCAGCGTGCCAGAAAGGTTTCATCCCTGAAATTAAACCAGAAATACAAACCCTGACATTTTTTTCCCATCCTTTTTCATTTATTGGGATCGTTGCTGTTTCTGCCGTTGCTACAAATCGTGTTAAAGTTTCGATGCCGTTGTTGCATCTGTGTTGTGTGCCACATAGGTATGTACATAACCAGCATGGGGATCCTGCTGTGAGCCTGTAGGTGTGAGTTTATTATAGCAGGCTCCCGTGTTTTCAGAGGGGATCCGCTCCCACCCACCTCCCACCTCCCACAAGCACACACATCAAGCTCGGCAGGTGAGGATGGCTGATGGTATCTTAGCAGTATAATTTACTCAGGCTAATTTGACTTTGAATATGTGTTCAGCTTCATGCTGTGTCGCCTTTAGATATATTTAATGAACCGTGTTCAAACGAGGTTGCCTATTAATAGATTGATTCTGACATTTTGATGTGTGCTTTTTCCTTCCCCATACTGCCCCATTGCAGCCGTGTGTCTTGATAGTGGAAAGCTGAGCACTCTGAGGGCTGTTCTGTATGACAAAGGTGGCAGGTTTCAAACCCACCTTTGGGTTTGAAACACCTCACGATGTGTTCACCCAAGGGTTCATTTTTGACTTAGTCCTTTATTATTAATGCCAAATTTAAGTTTTCCTTTAACAACATTAATTTAAGCAGTGATCTCTGTGTCAATAAAATAGCGTCAATAGAAGGGTATTAATATATGAATGTGTCTTTCATAACTTGGTTTGGTTAAAGGCGATTGGCTTGATGCTTTTTTCAAGTCTACGGTTTCAAACTGATTAAGACCTTTGAATTATAGGGCTCAAGTTATGATTTATGTAAATAATTTTATTGGCATTAGAATGCTCTTTCTATTGGTCTTTATTTTAGTAAAATATGTTATTTTATATATCAGAAATTATTTTTTACAAATTCTATCTGCAAGTGTACTCTCACTTTTTTGAGTGGCAGTGAGGCAAAGGAGCTCATGGAGCTCTCATGTGTGACTCATTACGCCAATTGTAAGGCTCTGCCATTGAGAGCAAATCATTTTTATTGGTGCAATCCCTATCATCAATTGCCAGCATGCAGGATCTCCGCCCACTAGGACTCACAAAGCCCGCCTCATGGTTCAGCACCTGCTTTGAACGGTGCAAGCAGGAAGAGTTTGCGTCTCTGAGTCACCAAGATGGACTCTCCAAGGCAGGTCCTCTCTGAAGAGCTCATTAGGGATATATACAGATTCAAAAACATGCTCGTGAAAAGACAAGGGTGTGTGCTTTTCTTTTTTTCACAAAGCCTGGCACAATGAACCCTTCCCATCAACGTCAAACGCAGATGAGCTCATGACAAATCTTGCCAGGCTGCATTCTAACCGCGCGGACAATTGTGTAAGGCCCTTGTCCCGTTTGAGAACCCTGGGACATCAGCTGCTGCAGGCACAGTCTGCGATACTTTACCGGTCCCCATTCAGGGAGTGTCTGGTGTCATTGAACTCCTCCCAGCAACCGGGCTAAGTCACAGCACCTCTCTGGGGCTTGCCGTCCACACAAGAAAAGGCACAGCGAGCATGCTGGGAGAACACACATTATCGTCAGGGCTCCAAGTCACCGTCTGGAAGCCCATTGTTCTTGCCGGTTTTTATTTTTTTGCTTTTCGTCCTGTGTGGCAAAACCGTGTGATGATATTGACCAAGTGCCACGGACATTTGGAGCGTCTGCCACAGTCTAAAGATACACACAGAAGTACTTCTTTGGTGGAGTTTATTTATTTTTTGGGTGTTTTCTTTTTGTCATTTCCATTAAGGCAGCCAGTAAATTTCAGCTCAAATGCATTTCTATCCTCAGTGGAAAAATATGTATACTTTTCCAGTGTATAACCTAAAGCTTGGGGTCACTGAAATGGTTAGATGTAAGTTCCTATGGTTACACTCAATATGGCTGCAGTGCAGTGCGGTTTGCTAGTTCCTTTGCATTTATGTCTACATGGCTGAAATGCAGTGTATTCAAATAGGGCCTGTAAAACTAGAAATAAAAGGCTGTTATTAACCAGTATGGTGGCCAACCACATACAGCCAAATGAGATATCATTATCACACAAATGCATCACCTGCAGATTGTTGACATCTTAATTTGTGTAGGAAATATTTCCACACGAGTCAATTTGGCTGTCACACACCATGCCATGCCAATGTGTTCTGGTGAAAAGTTTCCTTTCACAAATGTTTGAAAAGCAGGTCAGTATTGTAATGGGGAGGGGGGTAAAGTTGTTGCTAAGCAATGCAGCCACTACTGGTCTGGAATCAGCCCGCACTAGTCTGCGTGGCACCTGTCATCTTGAAGGAATTCATATTTTGCCATACATTAAAAGTCAGAATCTGTAAGCTGCTGAATCACATGACAGGTGGCCATATTGTGCATGCTGAGAATATGTTGGCGGCCGCTCCTGAGACACCATTATGCACCTTGTGAAATGTGGCCCATTGTTTATCTTTTCTAGTGACAGCTAATCCTCTAATCAGAACATGCTCTCCTGTAGTACTGTGTAGCCTGTATTGTGGAAAATTGGATCATGGAGTGCATTTAGAATAGGGCACATTCTTCAGCTGCAGTGCTCCTCGCAAGGAAGTATGTATGTATGTATATATATATATAAACAAATATAAAAAGATTCCACAATAGAACCTACTGTACCACTGCCCCCCCAATGTATACTATGGATACCTTTTCCATGCCACCTGGCGCTCAACAAATTGCTCCCAGTGTGTGTGCTTATTGTTGTTCTAGCCACATCCCGCACCTGGAATCCAACACAGATCACAATTCCACTGCCCCAGTCCCGTGAATTCTACAGTCCGCCCACGTGCATCACCTGCAAGCAACCAACATGACAAGAAACATGGAAACTCAGGAATCAACGTTGACTCATTTTCACATCTCGGGCGATTCTGCAATTTGTAGAAAACAAACAGACACAAAAACAAAATGATCGATGAGTATGTTAGATAGCGCATCACTGAAAAGGCAAATGTGCTTTTAGGGGTGATAAAAACAATACAGAAATGCAACGGCTGCGCTCTTGAGCAAAACCCGGAGGATTGTTGCCCCCTGTAACAAGGACAAAGAAAAAGGTTCTTCCCCAGTGACAGCTGGTGTGTCCAATCAGGGCCAGATCTTGACTTTCATGGGCCCTAGACCCCCTCTGTTTTGGGCCCCCAAAACGCCCTCTGGAATAAATTCTGGGAGATGGACTTATTAGATTTTTACCTTAAAATGGAGATTGATTTAATTTGCCTTATTTATTTTTTGATGACTACTACTACTACTAATGAAAATAAGGATCATGTGTGATGAACATATATTTATTAGGTGTGTAAGTGTAATATGAATTATGTAAAAAAAAAAAAAAAATGTATATACTAAAAAGCAATATTAATATTTTCCCTATAATTCCAGGCCCCATGCGATGTCTGGGCCCTAGGCCCAGGCCTTGTCAGCCTATGTGGAGATCCGGCCCTGTGTCTAATGGCATTTGAGGTGCTGGGAAAGACATGATGCCCATTTCAGTGGTCCACAGTCCAGTGACACACACCGTTCCACCTGGAGAGATACAGGTCTCATTATCCATGCACCCCCTGGGGGAATGCCAGTAATGCTGTTATTGATTGTGGTGATAGCCATCACAATACTTGCTCCCATCCATCTGGGTGTCCACCTGTCCCGACACGACTGCCGTCGCCATACGAGTTTCTGCGCCTTGCTCCTGCGTCTTGGATTGGCGTGGCTAAACACCAAGCCCTTGCATAAAGACTTTTCAACCCTTTTCCTATACGTTAAGAATCTGACACTTTATACTCACACAGATATGCAGTTATTATGAGCCCCTCAGACTATGCTTGGGGTCTAGCATGTAGTTCATATGTAAATACGAGTAAGGTAGGGTCAGTGCTCTTTTAAATATAAATGGTGATTCCTTACAGTTCTGTCTCCCTTATTCTTAAACTAAAACCTAAAGCCTACACCTGAAACAAAACCTTTTGAGTTGTACAACCACCGTCCGACTAAGGATGAACCATTGTTAAACCAAATCTATGACAGGCAAGTACAGAGTATATAATCAGCATGGAGCTTTGAACTGAGACATAAATATAGGTATATTTGATGCCCAGGTAATACACTCATTGATACTGCGTGATACTAATTGAAAATCAGATGAGGCTCAGCCTAGTGGAAGGAACCCGGCATCCACTGTTATTTAGAAGAAGAAAAAAAACAATTAAACGTCTGTCTGCATGTTTATTGGATTTCAGTGATGAAGTAATGAGTGCCATGTCGTCATGAATGCTAATGAAATCATTATGCATGACAACAAAACAAAAACACGCACGTACACACATTTGTAACCTGCGAGGACACAGTGCGGTTCTTCCGACCTCTCAATACGCTGATTTTATGTCATAGCGTGTGTTGTTGAAAGGGGCTGCAGTCCGAGGTCGGAAGACAGCTGCATTTGGCATTCGGCCCTTTATCCCAAACCGCCCCTAATAACAAAACAACCGGAGCGGCAGCAATGCAATCACCGCTCGTATAACTGGTTTACGGCAGTGGGTAATTGTCAAAGAAGAGCGGTGTAAACTGCCAGGCGCTGGGGTCAGTTCCAAATTTAATTGATCCTATGTGGTCCATTCCGGATCCGATGTGTGACCGGGTGTATAATTGGGCATTAGATCGGAATTGTGAGCTTTATTCCTGGCAATTGGAATGGAATTTAGTTTGACATTTCGGAAGAGGCTGAATGATCAATTCCGTTTAATTCCGAGAGTAGCGCCACCCACGGCGAAATGTAAAGACCTGGGGGAATGGAAATATTTCATGCACTCTGCAGACTATGATAAGTAGTTGTGCCACATTTCTGTGAAATCGGTAAATATGTCAAGGGGTTATGGTGGCTGCTGAAATTTCTGAAACAATTAGAGGTACATTTTTAGAAACAAAGACTATAATTTTGCATAGCAAAATAATCACCCTTGTACCTATTCTAAATCCTCCTCATTTTGTGAGAGGTTTGTTCCATTTAGATAAAATGTCCTAAACGTATTACTCATTATCATCCAAAACAGATGAGGCAAATTCAACAGTCTGTAATTCTCAGCTACTGTTGCTATTTAAGTTACCCAATTGAACACTTGCATATTTCTCTTCAACGGAATTGAGAATTATGCGATTGGAAATCATGCGAACGCAATTTATGTGGAACTTAATTAAAGGAATTGATCCAGAAGAGGAATTACATTGCGGATAGATTTGTGGAATTGACACCCAGGGGCTGCTGTGATGCAGCTGCTTCAAACGGTGCAGTCAGCATGAATTGATGCCCTCTTCTCTGGGCCCTCCATGTTGTAGACATGCGCAACTCACCGGAATTTCTCTCTGATCATTAATATCTGAGTGGCTCTGAATGTCAGGAGTCGCCTGTGGAATCAGTCTCTCTCCCCCCCGCCAGCCTTCTCTGAAGAGATTTACAGTAGCAATGGTAATTAAATGTCCTCGCCTGCTATATTTAAGGCATTGGAAAGGTAATTAACAATGGCCCCCGAGGCCGCTCTTTAGAACGGGGTCAATGAGGGAGTCGCTGCTACGGAAAGCAGGAATAAAGGTACGGAATATGTTGTTTCTCCACTAAAGGGGTCAAGGCTTAAACTGTACTAGGGGGTATTCTTTAAATATGAGAGTCTGAGAAAATTGGAAACAGGCTAGTTACTCAATTTGCCTGGGGGCAGGAGTGGAGTGGGGGTGGGGGTGGGGGTGGGGGTTATGGGGGGGCAGGCAGGTCACTGTACCTCTGAGTCGAATCATTAATAAGTCTCAGTGGTGCTTGTTCCCATTATCTCCTCGATAGAATTATCTTCTCTGGGAAAAGAGAGCATGCTACATGTTAGTTGACTATATAAACTGCTGTTATTTACATAACAGGCTACAGTAACGCTATTGCCCATAGCTCAAGTCCTCCCATCCCTGTGGCCTTTTCTGTCCACAGCTCCTGTATGTTGCTTATTATACTTCATTCAAGTATAACAAGCAACATACTCACACGCTAGGGTTCTGTTCGACTGGATTACATCATGCACATGATATCCATAGCTTCTGTTTGTTGGTTAGACTTAGACTATATATATGCCATTTAGCAGACGCTTTTATCTGAAGTGACTTACAGTAGCGAATGCATAGATTTTTCAGTATATGTGGTCCCAATGGGAATCAAACCCACAACCTAAGTGTTGTCAGTGCCATGGTCTACCTACTGAGCCACCCACTTGGCATAGTGGTGAACAAACCTGAGAGCCTAAAGCAGTGCATGGGTGAGGCGGATCTTCTAGTGTACCGATTCTGGCACATGTCCTGAGTGAAGCTTTGCAAATGATATGGCATGTCTTAAAAAGTACTATTAATTTAACATGATTCACTCCTGTTTTTTTTTACTGTTGCACGACCATACAGTACTGTGTGTGTAATTGTCAAAAGAAGTGATTAAAAAAAGCGATGAAAAAAAACCACTTTGAGGCTTGAGATTTGAGGTGCAATGGAGTGTCAAATAAATGTCACCTCTTGCTGTGATTGCAGTACATCTAGGTCCATCACTCAAATAAGATGACAGCTGAGATAACAAGCGTACGACACGCTGCGAATGAACTTGCTTGAAATAATTTCCGAAACGTATGCAATTTCTAGACAAGAATTGAAAAAATAAATCCTGTTCCACCTCCAAATTCTTATTTTTCCCATTTTGATTTATTCCTTTTTTCCTGTATACACTTGCAAACGCTGTGTTTTTTGTTTTTTTTGAGGTCCCGAAATAGATTGTTCCTCACGTTCCTTCCTTTGCTTCGTTGTGGCGTACCTGCCCTGCCTGCTCACGTTAGCGTAGCACCGGGGCAAATGTCAGGGAGCCAAATGTGGCACAGGTCAGCGGGGTGAAGGTGAACAAGAAACGAAAGCAGCTGGCGTGACAGGCCTCAGAAATGATGGCCACTTTTTTACCTCTCCTCCTTTTTTTCCCCCTTCCTCTCCCCCTCCTGGCCAGAGGAGCTCCTCTCTTTTCCCCGTGGAGTTGACCCACAATTCCACCTGGTTCATCTGTATGGTAACCTCCAGCCAACACACCTCCCACCCCCAGAGCACAACAGCCTGATCTCTCCTCCAGTGCAGAACAGCATAAACTTGTTCGTGCCCAGAACAATGTCTTGTTTTTGATTCGGTTCGAAGGGGCATACTTGCCATTTGGCACAGCTAAAGTAATGCCAAGCAGAGTGATTCATCGCTTTGCCTTTTATATTGGAAGTGATGGATTTGTAGCCTAAGTGTTCTTTCCATATGGCAGTCATTTAGTGGGGATTTAACACAATAAAGTGCAGTTCATTACCCATATGTCTGAAAACCTTGATACTCAATATATGCCATTTTATTCAACCGAATGAAGCACTGTGAAGAGTGCGCCTGATATGGGAGAAATCTCCCTTTCCTCTTCCTCCTGTTTGTAGGTCAAATTGAGGCCCTACTGCAGGGCTTTGGCTCATGCTAACTTTTGTTTTACATTCACCGCAGTTGAGAACTGATTCATTCCAAGAATCAATATGCATTTACCCATTTCCATTTCAGAAGTTAAATTAGCAACTGTTAATTACGCTATTCGGTTCTGCTGCAATCTCTCCCTTCTAAACTCCTGCAAAAACTTCTTCCCACTGATCAGTCCAAGTGCCAATATCCGAGTCAAAGATTTTCAGGCAATGCACTTCCACACAGTTTTAAAGCAACTGAAAAAAGTGAATCAATTCGTGTAGACTCTTGCCTTCTTTGAATTGGTAAGGCGTGTTTGATTTCGGGAATCGAGGAGATTTGGTTCATTGTACCTACCGCTGTAACATGACGGCTCCGTGTCGCGTTAGATTTATTTCGCGACTCTCGTGATTCATGCCGTCTCCGAGGTTTTTAAACCATCTGTCTTCCCCCACTCTGATTGCCTGGCATTTTAACATGTTATATCAGGATGATTTAGACTTATGTGTGTGTTTTGCCCTGGCTTGTTTTGGCAGGTGGTACAGGAAGCCGCGCTGGCCTGATCCACAGGGACTTCATTAGTGCCCAGACTGAGCTGTGATTTGAGCGAACAGGGAAGGGAGCGAAGTGGCAATTCTCAGGGCTTCCCTAATAAAACCGCCAATGATCACGTTTAATACTGCCATTGAGCTGCGGATTATGCTCCGTGCCAGCTCTGCCTCTAATAAACGCGACTTGTTAGAGTTTTCTTGTGTTTTCAAGGATCTCCAGCGGAATTCAAGGATCTCCAGCAGAATTGTTAAATTGTTCAAAGCTGAACAGGTTTGAGGAGACAGCAAAAACAAACAAAAAAACATTTTTCTTCTTGTGTAGGGTTGTTTCAACCGGCATTTGATTGATAATTATCCATGCATTTATTGAACGAACGCTCTTGTTGACAAGTCAGCTGTGTGATTTTATGGAAACTGCCGGTGGAATATTGTGTACCTTATTATGAAACGAGGATTGCTACGTTATGGATGCTCTAACAAGCAGGCACACTGCTGATTTTTATATTCATATCCTGTTTTTGACATGTTTTCCAAACTCCCTCGACATATTAAGTGGCACTGCCTCACAGTTTGTAGCCCTGTCTGCTGATTCCATGGGATAACTAAACTATTTCTGTGTATGCGTGCATACATTAACTTATGGACAGGCAAAGCATTTTGACCCAATGTAAATGTTGAAAAAACAAATACCGTTTACAGTTTATCACCTCTACTCAAAACAGGTCTTTCATGGAAATATTATACAAAAATGCACTTCTCCTTGCATTTCTAGTTAAATAAAATGTACTTATTAAGCAATGTTTCCATATGATTTGAAACATTGCTTAACCCTTAGGAGTCGCCGATCACGCCGGCGTGATCAAATCAGTAACTGGTTCAAGACGCCGTAACTTTAAAACTAAGTCACTTTGAGCATTGCCGTCAACTTCACTCGAAAGTGCTGGCTTGAAACCCCATGCTAGTTTTTTGAATGACGTTGAAAGACCAAGTAAAAATTTAGATATTATCATTTTAATTTGATATAAAAAATATATTTATGCGTGCGTAAAAGCACATACAGTATGTGAGGCAGGCATCGTATTTGTTTGAATCCGATTTTTGTCATATTATGAAACGGAAAAAAATGCCTAGCTAGTTTTTGGAGTTGGAGTTTTTGTGGAGGAGAAATGAGGCGAGTTGAGCCTCGTGTGAGGCGAATGCTAAATGTACCACAAACCTTGCTTTTGTACGTTGAGGATGACGAACTTGAAGAAATGATTGGTAAGGAGTCTGACATCGAGAGTGATGCTGATGACGAAATTGATGAAATTGACCCGTCTTTTGTCCTCAACAACGAGACAAAATAGCCCAAGACCTCTAAGGGTTAATCAAGATCGTCAAAGATCTACCACTGTATTTCACCATAGGTAGAGGTTCTTTTCAACATAAGCGTCCTTCTTCCAATGCAAAAACCCACTGCTGGTGGTGCATGACCGATAAACGCTCATTTCTGGTCTCATCTGACGATAACACCAATCAGAGTTCCAATGCAGAGTTGGGTATATTAGTTGACTGCGCATTATTTTAATAAAAAGTAATATTGTTATAGCACACAAGACAACAGCAAAAGACAAAATGACATTGTAAGGGCATTGTAACTTGAAATATTCATACTATGGTCCCATACGGGAAATAAAAGATGGATCAACTAGGCCGGGTCTGGACAGAGTGCAGCAGATACACTATGCTGATGATACAGTATGAACATAGTCTTTTAGACTCCAGGAAAGCACAGTCTCATTCACCCTCAGTACAATTCAGAGACAATATAGACTGAAATATCATTTTAGGGTGGAGCTTATCATTTTGTTCTGAGCAAATGCTCGCTTTCATCAGATGCTTGTCACGTCAGTGAGTGGCTTCACTAGTGAATGCGGTGATAGAGGTTCACTCAACATCTTTTGCAACATTTAAACGTTTGTCTTTGGGACATTTATGCCAGTTTAGCCTTTTAAATATTGCTATCTACGGTTTCTACTCTCTTACCAAAATACAAACAACATTTTTATTTAAATTTTTATCAAACATATTAGCGTGTTTTGAGCAATCAAGCTCTGTTTTGTTTTCAGGCGCTTGTTTACTTTCGGGTACATGAGAACGCGCTTGTTCCTGCCCACCCCTATGTCACAAAACGCCATCCATCATAAAAAAATATGAACAATGTGTCAAGATTGTGAACTTTTGTAAGATGCCGTTTCAGAGGGGCGTTATGACAAATTACCCCGTCGACTTAATTTGTCCGCCATGGTTTCAAAAATTCCATTTCAGGGAAGCTTGAATTTGTAAAAAAAATACATCTTTATGAAAAACGTACAGGTGATTCACAGCAAATCGCAACCTTGAACATTGTTTACTGCGTTTGTGCTGATCCCAGATTTGTGCGCTGTTTGCAGATCCGTGTGCCTTTGAGGGCCCCTCCCCGCTGATCTCCGCGCGTTGCCTCTGTTGTTAAGAGACGTTTGCCTTTTAACCTCCGGATCTTAAGCCGACGGTAATAAGATCCAGCTCGATTTCATAGCTGCTCCCTTTCTGCCTCTGAGAGGTGAGGTGGTGTTCTTTCCCCTGCTACTCTCTTCTCCGGGACCTAGGGCCTGCATCTGAACAGCGGGACACGGCGGTCTCTGTGGTCAGTAGCAATCTTCTGACCCGTGTGTCTAAATAGAGCAGGGAAATCATGTGACGTTAACTTGAGTCAGGTATTTTTACATGAAACCCAGGGCCAATAGTTGGATCCACCATATATACCCGCCATGTTGATAGCCCTACGGGGTCCCTCGATGCTTGGTACGTCAACCCGAAACCTCTGAATTTATGGCAATGATGACAGTGATGATCAAGATGACAATGACGATTGTTGTTGTTGTAATTATTAATCGTCATTATGATCCAAGAGCTCCAAGGTTTACTGCACGGGAGCGTTTCAGCTGCAAGGGAGCACTCTCTCTCCTATTCCCTTCTTTCTGGTCGCAGACTGGATGAGCTTCAGACAGATGTACTGTGGCTCCCAGCGTGAAGCCTTTTTGATAGAAAGCCTGCATCTTATTGAAACAGTTAATCAGCACTGCTCCGAGTGAATGATTTATAGCCGTCCGCGATTTCTGAACGACGGAGAGGAGCCGAGAGGCACTGTACCAGATTTAACATTATTATATCCACACGTTGGTCGGACTTTCTGCAAAAGGAATAAATAAATAGAGAGACAGAGACAGAGTCTCACATCTTCCCACTTAAACAGGGAGGATGCTGGTAGCTTAAACTTGACAAAGGCTCGGAAGTGCGCCACAGACGTGGAGTTTTTTTTTTTTTTAAAAAGCACTTCAGTTGGACAGTAGGAGATGCCCCTGGGCGTTCTGATGAGCCTCGTATCAGTGCTCAGCGAGCGAATGTGCTGGTGTGCACACGGTCACGCGTGTTCACATGCTACACAAGGTGTATGGAAAAAGTAAATTAAAAAGTGCAGGCTGTTCGTTTCCCTTCCAGGCAATACGAATAGAGATTCCTGTGTCCTCCTTTCTGCAGTGCAGCTCTGCATAGCCCAATTTAATGAAAGTATGTTAGAATTTACCTTTTGGCAATTTGCAAGGTCTCTCCCGATATGGTTCAGAGAAGCATTTTGCTTCTGTTGACAAATTACTTCACTTCCCACAGGGTAATGGATCAGGGATGTACTGTATCATGGAGCCCTGCTTTTCAATACAATTAGATCAGGCGATAACAACTGCTGTACCTGCAAACCAATACAGCATACCCTACGTAGACGGAACAGTATTTTTTGTGGGACAATATTTTAATTCAGAGATTAATGAGTCGTATATACTCCCTCATCTTTTACACCGTTTTGCCTGTGCGTCGTGAATTTCAGGAAAAAAAACACAATAAAAAATGATGATAATGTTCTCGTAAACAACCCGTAAATAATGCACCACTGCCACCTTAAGCGGTAATGAAAAGATTCATAGTCATAGAAGAGCTGCTTTCGTCTTTAACCTTGTGTGTTTACACACAGCAATTTATTACAAAAGGGCGATGATTGACTATCATCATGATAATGACTACACTAATAACAGTGACAACAATCCATGCTAAAGTTAATGAATAAGAATAGTTGTCATTTAGCGTTTTATTATCATGCTCATTAGGTTGTCCTACGTAAGCTTTTTTGACCATGCCGTTTCATTATAAGAAAGGGTCAGTTGCAGATGTGGCCACCAGACTGACGTTAGCATTTATGCATCTAGTTATTCAAGCTCTGCTGCACCGTTTCTCCCGTCCAGCTCGGGAGACTGATTACTCTAATTGAACAGCTGTGGACGACACAACGCACGGCTCTGTTGTTGATAACCAATGCATTCTTGCATTCTTGTTACTGGGGGGAATTCCCCTCCCATGTTAAACAAATTGGTGGGGGGCTCAAAATCTTTGGGGTGCTTCTCAAAGAGTGATGCTGAAATGGGAGGTCATATTAGCGTATGATTGTTGATACATATGCAGTTCCCTCCAGATCTATACATACCCTTGATTAAATGCGAGGGGGAGAGATAGTGAAATTACAGGGGAAAAAGGGAGATTTGTTTTCCTGATCACATTTTTTGTTACATTTTAATCTTAAGAACATCGCATGAGACATGCATAACTGCAAATAAAAACGTACTGACTCCTTCAGGTATATCTGAGTGATTCAGTACACGGTCCTTTCCTGAAAAACTTTAGGCCGGCATAAATACGCTGAAAACATCACATTATCTTGTTGGTATAGTATTCCTGAATCTCTTATCAGCCAGGGCTGAAATTTTGTTTTTGTTACTCAGGAGAGATCAAACTCACAACACAATTTGTTACATATTTTAATTTATTGGAGGACTTGTATATTGTATCATTCCATTAAACTTTGATTCTGAAACAGTAGGTTTAATATCAAGTGTATGATTATACTCCTACATATACAATGCCCTAGAGATACCCCTGATTAAATGGGGGGGACAGTAGTTATATTTTAATCTTAAGTGTATTGCTTAAAACAAACAAAACAACTGCAAATGACAAATACTGAATTATATATCTGAGGGATTCAGCAAACCTTTCCTTTCCTGAAAAACCTCAAGGAGTACACAATTACCACCAAATGTGGAAATTTGCCAGTAATGATAATATGCTCATACCCAGAGACAAACACACTTAACTTCAAATAAATTAGAAAGTTTGATGCGTTCCTTATGTTTTCATGCCTTAAGTATGACCCTACACTTCAGTAATTAGAAGATTGCTATTCTACCTGCTGACTCATCCAGAATAAATTCTGCAGAATTAAACTTGAGTCCTTTGATTCAGTTCGCTCTAACGATTCGTTCACTGATTTGTTCACCACTACTTCCAGTTAAACTTTCGTTCATTCACCGATTCGTTCAGTGCCACTTCCGAGTCGTCTGTCTTTTGTTCGTGAGCGACTCGTGTGCAGCCTGCATTCGTTCAGCACAGATTTGTTCAGTGATGGCAGCAACATCTGTACAGCGAGCTAGCTGATGCGAACCGATGTTAAAACATGTTTGACACCTCATTTCTCACTTTGTTAACTCAATTGGGATCTGGTTATACACATTTATGTTTTAAAAGAAATAAAATTGCCCATTGTTTCAAATCATTTGCTCATGCCTGACTACAACAGCACATTACCGAGACTAGTAGCTGACATAACTCCCTTGGCAAAAGAACATGGTTTGGCTCATTGAACGTGAAACTACCTCTATCACTGCCAACAATTTATTTATATTATATTATATATTATCTGTCAAAGGGAGAATTGCATTACCAAAATTTACCTGGGACGGTATATCATTGCTCACTTTATTATTAAATATGTGCAATAACACTTCTAATTCCATTCGATTATTTTTATTTTAGTCAAAATAACACTTCACAGTGTCAGGCAAGTTGAGGCAACAGTAGAATAACTATAAATATGAATAAATATACCAGTTTGCAAAATACAAAGAACATTCCTCAGTCAAAAAATCATAAATGGATTGGACATTTAATGTAGAATACACAATAGACATCTACAAAAAACCACACACATTAGCGAAGCAAATTTTTTGATTTGATATACATTTATGTGGAGGCATCTATACATTGTGCAGATGTTCCATTTCCTTTTCACAAAGAAAAAATGTCTGCCCATTGTACAACTAAAAGATCTGCAGCAATTATTTTAGGCTTTGCAGCGCGTGAAAATGACCGCAGGCATCTGAGCAAGCAGCCTGCCTCTTGTTTGGCGAATGACTTGACCAGGTCCTTCAGTTCTTGCCCGTTCGTTCGCCAATTTGTTCCTCACCCAGTTCTCTCACTGATTCGTTCTTCCAGTTCAGAACTGGATACACTGATTAGTTTATTGACTGTTTATTGGTCAGATCGAATTAAGTCTTGCCTGACTTCATACGTCAGCAGACAAGAGCAGTCACGCACACAGATTCTCAATCCCATGCACTCGAACTGAACTAGAATATACGCTAGAGAGTTCATATTTTTGTTTCATGTGTAGGAATTATGAAGTAAAAATATTTTGCAGCATTAATTCATTACGCGCTCTTCCCATGCTGGACTAATGTGCGGGATTGACTAAGTATATGCGTGGTACATATTCTTGCAGTCCCACACAAAAATTCCAGCCCACATAAAATACATATACAATTTTCTAGCACAAATTGACATTTGTATAGAGTCTGTGGTTTGTGTTTGTTTGAGTTGAGTAATTATTGAAATGGTGCTCGTCAGGGGCACAGGGTCTTCCTGAGGAAGAGTATGTAGACATGAATGAAGATGGCCCATGGTTGTGTGCGAATGTGTGGCCCATTGGGGAACGCCCTGATTCACATTGTCCTGAAATCTGCCCCCAGCCTTCCTTCCTGTAATTGAGTTACAGCTCAACTCACACAGGAGGTGTGAAGACCCCTGGGACACCCGCTATCCACATGGCCTTAATACAGTTAACATGGAGAGTCCAAATGAACACACACACACAGTCTCTCTCTCTCTCTCTCTTCTCTCTCTCTCTCTCTCTCTCTTCCTCCCTACCTCCCCCTCTCTCTTCCTCCCTACCTCCCTCCCTCTTATACACACACTCAAACACAGGCACATATGTAGGCATTTACACTCATGCACACACACTTCATTTGTGTAGACTATCAATCAATCAATCACTATATATATATTATTGCATTTTTACAGTTATCTTCAGTTCTAGCGCAGTTTTCAGGATGGCAATCAAAAACAACAAACTCAAAGTCATTTAGGGGAAAGCTGGGAAAGGTCAAGATCAGGTTCACATTTGTCTCCCTTGTTCTGAATAAAGCTGAAAAGAACAGAGGCCGAGGGTTGTGTAAGATGTCGTCTTATGTAACAGACCAGGTCCATATTGAATTAAAGACCGCAAGAACAACAAAGATGAAGAATAAGAAGGAAATAGGTGGTGTCTTTCTTTATTTGACTCAGACAATCATAACTGGTAGTGACTTCAGGCCTGTATTTTCTGACTCGCTAGTGTAGGGTTTGACCTGTTTTAAGAGTGGATGATGTCACTGGACTTTCTGTTATTAGGCTTCCAAGCCCGAAGGGCGGAAGCCTATTGTTCTTGCTAGCCCACTTTCTTAAGTGTTTTTTTCTGAAAAATAGCAGCCAAAAGCCACGGATGCTACACCCAAAAACCATGCCTTTTTGCACCATATTTCGCAAGACAAGCCTCTTGGGACAAATATGGCAGAACATCATAATTATGTTGATATTAGTCCTGAGCAAGCGCAGTCTCTAAATTGTGAAGGAATAAGCGATCGCACGTTTGCTTTGGCGACCACTCCCGCAATTTTTTCACAGCACCTAAAGTTGAGGTGTTTCGCATGCTTCGCTTTGACACATAAGCCTCCTACAGCATAACTCGCAGGGTTTAGATTTCTTGCATGCTTCTACTAGACATATGGGCGCACTTAAATTGCGAAGCATTAGATTGTATCTTGCACGTTCTTCATGCCATGCGCCATCTTGTTTGCCATTTTGCTTACAACATGCTCCAAATCATGTGTTTGCCCTCCTACAGTCCACATCTCAGAGTTTTGTGATTACATCACACATAATCCTTAGGTGGTGGGGTACAGGAATCGAAAAGGATTCCCACATACGCCATGTCCCCTAATGTTTGTGATCCACCAAAATGAGTGTTTTCCCTTGGTTGTCTTGTGATCCTCTCCTTATTCAAAAGTTCAATTTGCAGGACATTTATACTTCTTGTAGATGTGCCACCTATAGTGGACTACTGGATTTGTGAACGAATGTACATCTGGTAAGCCTCCGGCAGCACACCTTCCCTGAAACACACATGGCTCCATGAAGGAATAGTCCGTGGCTTGACCTTACATTATTTTTGGATGATTTTTGGACATTCTGGTTCATCTGATTCTTGCATAAGCTTCAAATGTTTAGATTCTGAGAGATTCAAAATGTTACCCCCTCTCCATAAATCAACTTGCGAACGCGTGTCATTTCCATTTAAAGCCATTTCTCCTCATCTGACGCGTGCAAAACCTTCAAACTTGACTTCATAAACGTTGCCTCCAAGGGAAGCCTCACAACTTGTTGTGCTGCGTGGTGTGGCGGCCATGTTCCGTGGTGCGAAAATGCGCTACTTGTGGACAGCTGTTTCTCCCTGGGCGACGCTCGTGTACACTCTAACTTAACAAAAAAACAAACAAAAAAGGGCATCACACTTCAAATGTGTTTGCCAAGTTTAGACTTGTTTTCTACAGTGTTGGCAAGTTTTTATTGTTGCGCGGGTCTTGGAAGCCTCTGAGCTTGCTTGCGGCCTCAAGTTTCTTTAGTTGCCGTATTGTTATCTGATCACATTGTAGTGGTGTACATTACTGCTTGTGCCACATTCTTTTATTTCCCACCCAATTTGGTACGCTCAAGTGCGTCCCGTCGTCCTCCATTAATTTGGAACACGTCCTCTGAAACGTGTGCGGTCTGCCACCTCTTCTTTTCACTCTGAAATCCGCAGTTTCTGCACTGGACGACTGCACGACAGGCACAGCTGGCGCTAGGCAGAGTGCAGGCCACCTGGTCAACTGGAGGAGTTGCTATTGAGATGTAACCCTTCCCTCACGGCGATGCTACAGCCAGTCACACAGCATTGCTGCACTAAGCGCACGCGCCTCAACGGGATGCGCCACTTAAAAAGGCCTCGGGATGTGCCGTTTTTTTTATATCTCTGGAAACGTGTCAGAGCTGTCGCCGCCGGCAGCGATCGGTGCCAGACTGAGGATACCTTGCGTCAGGCTTTTGCCGCACTTTCGTATTCAAGGCCTCCTGCGGTGGTCAGATCAGAAATGCATCAAGAGGACATGTTTCCATAGATACGCCGTCAGAAATGGCAACCTGGTTATCGTTGGCAAGTCATGTATAACGGATACAGGGCGAATTGATACGGAGAAAGGTGACGTCTGCTTCGGATGAAAGGACTACATCCGAGCGTGAATTGGTTTTTCTTGATGCGCCGTAGAGAAGGCCTTTGCTTTTAAGCCTTGCTATCTGTATCCTGACCATGCACACATCTTCGATGCGCTCAGAAGCTTATCATTTATAATGACAGCCCGTGCATGCACTTTGATTAATTTGGATTATATGTATACTAAGATGGCAACACGGCGTGAAGTACACACACAAGTGCTCTCCAGGCATTCGGGGATGTTTTCCCCACCGAAGTAGCTGTCCTGAATTAAAACAGAGCAGATTCAGGGCCAAACTTGGATCTTTTCATTTATTTATAGGCTTCACACAGGGAGAGAAGACCAATGATATCCTTAGAAACTCGTTAGGAAAAAAAAAAAAGGACAGGGTGCTTTGCTTTTAAGGCAAGGCACTAAGGCACAAGACATGTGATGGTAATAATGGTGCCCTGTCTTCATAATGAGGAACAAAGCATCAGTGTGCTTTCACTTACTAATAATTCAGCTGATCAAGTGCGAGCTACAAGTCCAAGAAACCATTCCAAGGGCACGCCAGCTGCAAGAACTTCAACCGTATGATTTCGATCTCACCCGCAACATTTGTTTCCATTCTAGCAGAACCAAATCTATTATCCATTACAAAGACATAAATTATGTTTGTCATATAAAGAGAGGCAGTGGTAGTGTTAAATAAGGACAACTGACACAAATGTCCCTCCAAAAAATTGTGTTAGCACAAAAAAAGGAGTTTATTGTCAGGGAGACTGATTCCGCATTTAAGCCTCATTAAAAGCTACTGGACTCCCTGGGCTGCTGGATGGCTCATCCTGTTAAGACACTGTTCCAGTGTGTGGGTGGGCCCCATGGACTGGTATCCAATGGGGACCCTGCCAGTGTCAACTGTGGCTGGCAGTTGTCCAGGGAGGGAGGGGCTTTTGTCGGTGGGATGTCCATGTCTCTCGCAGCCCAGTGACCCCCTCTGGTCAATCAGGCGCACACACAGTCTGCCTGCACAAGCTGCGCATGAAGTGTCCTCCTCAGACTTGAGACTCGGGGAGCACATACTTGTTTGCACTACCCCAAAATTGACAGGTTGAGGTTGCAGCGATGAGCAGGAGCTCAGTTTGACGTTCCACATTTTGTGGTTCTGTGTGGCTCAGTAGGTAGAGCATGACGCTAGCAACGCTTAGGTTGTGTGTTCGATTCCTATTGCAACCACATATACTGAAAAATGTATGCATTCACTACTGTAAGTCGCTTTGGATAAAAGCATCTGCTAAATGGTGTATATTATAATAAACTGGGAGAAAATGGGGGTAAAAATACAAAAATCTCTCCCAAAGTTTCGCATCACTGTGTGCATTTATAGTGTGCTATTAGACACAGGCAGGCTCTGAACACTTTACGGACAGTCAAAGGGCCAGTTTCTGTACGTTCTCCTTATCAACAGAGCGTTGTGTTTTCTCTTCAGACACACAGGAAGATAATTCTTGGACGAATATATGAAACCCCTCAAACTAAATTATACAATTAGGGCAGTAATTTAGCGAGGGACATTGGATTCGAGTAAACCCAGGGCAACCTCCTTGTTAGATAGGACGTGATGGTTGGATATGTCCAGAATTGCTACCAGATGTTCACCAGGGGGCTGCACCTGAACCCAAAATGTTGATGCAAGATTTCTGAAATTGAAATTGTCAGCAGGGGTTCACCTAATTTCCCTCTCGCTGATTAAATAATTGTTTATTCAATGTAAGTGCCCCTGCAGATTGCTTAAATGAATTAAATGTAATTCATGTCAATGGCTTTGTTTATAAGTACTAATTTTGTACCATGGCCATTTCTTTTTTCACTTTAACCACAATTATGGCAAGAATTTCATGGCTTATTATACTTTTGTTTGTTGTCCTTCATAATGCTGTTTTTGATAATCTTAATACTATGCTGTATTACATAAGGTTTACATCATTAGATTGAAAATGCCATAATATGTGCATGTCTGAACTCCCCTTGTCAATGCAATAGTGCTGTATGATTCCTGTGGACAGCTTTAGACTGGTATTAGTGTAATGAAGCAATCGAAGCCATGCTCACCAGAACAGCGCCCTCTTCAGGCATCTAGGGTTGTCCTATTAGAAAATCAAACCCAGGGAAAGTGTTTGTTTGGGTATTTGCCATTTTTATAATAATTCTTGACTTTTACCCCATAATTGAAATTGGATTTCAAGCTATACTTGGGTATGCCTTTTAAACGAAAAACATCAGATAAGCTACTGGTAATGGTTCAGAGAACAAGCCCAAAGATTCCTAAATGCACCCCATGCCAAAGTGTCCATGAGTCACGAATTTCCATGCGAACAAATTTAGCCACACATCAGCCACCAGGTCTTCTCCACTTTTGCGCCACCTACAGGACTTGAGCAACTTTTAGCGGCTGGAAAATGTTTTTGTTCACCAGCAACAAAGATTATCTTAAATCTCCTTAAACTAGATGGTAGGCCGATGAACAAATTGCAGGCACTTTTTATCTGCTCCTTTAAGAATGGAATATTTTGCCGTAACTAGTTTGTAGTTTGCTGTGAAAGTACTTTTGAAAGTGCTGGAGTAATTGAATGGAAGAATGGAAGCATTTTCACGTCACGTCTGTCGGATATTCATTTATTGTCTGTTTTTTTGCGAGCAATTTGTAAATTTTTCCTCTGTAATGTGAACTGTTTTGTGCTAGAGGCAAGCTGGAAACTGTCTTGGAATGTGCACTAATAAAATACACAACTGCTGCACACACATGAAGATGCGGTGAGATAGACAGCCAAAGTAAATAGTCTAAATAAAACGGCCAACAAATCACACCGGCGTTAAATTACTTCTTTCAAGACAATTATATCATCCTTGTTCGAGACGGCAAGATGGAGGTTGCTAGGTAATTGCCTTGTCCTTCTCCCTTCCTGACAGTGGGTTTTTAAGTTTTTAAGTAATTGCAGCTATTTTCAGTGCACAAATAAGTTTATTAAAATAATGAATAAAATGGTCTCTTGGAAAATAATCCTTACCACGCTTGTATTGAGCATCTTTGCTGCAAACAGCATCACTGTTATTCTTCAGGAGCAGATATTATGACATATCTGTTCACAAGCCCATCGATCTTTATACAGTTTCAGGTAACTATCCTCAAGCCTGTGGTCTTGCTGTTTTGATGTTTGAACAAGTATATTGATAAATGGGCAATAATACAATCACACACCAAACCAGACATACCGACTGAATTTTGCATTTTTATGTATCTGACCTGAAAACCCACACATCAAGATGTGTCAACGTGTGCAAAGGTCAATTGATTTACATTCCTTATTTTGAATGTGTTTTCCCCTTTTCTCCCAATTTAGAATGCTCTTCTTAAGTCACGTTCGATGCAACCTCCACTGCCCATTCGGGAGAGCGTAGATTAGCATGCGCTGTCCTCCAAAACACATGGTGTTAACCGCTGCTTCTTTTCAAGTGTACAAGTTAAGCTCGCACAGACATGAGTCGGAGGAAGACCTTTCTTGTGCAGCTTTATACCGGCAGACTGTGAGTGCCCTGTTGACCGATGGCATGGACGCCCCAGCCAAGTGTGTCCCTCCCTCCCTGGGGAACACTACTGCCAATTGTGCACTGGCATGGTCTTGATTCGATACCAGACCGTGGGCCTCATCCACACGCATATATATTGCCTTAACAGGATGATCCACCCAGCAGCCCCCCGATTAGCATTTTTACGGGAATTTAAGTTTTCAATATTGAAATGTATATGATGGCTGTAACGAGCGGGTTGACAGAGGGACAGAAATGCGAACATTGGCGAGTATTTACAGGAGTCTCTTCCGTGTGTCGCGTGGCGTGTGCCTTTTAGCACGCACACCTGATTTGATGCATGTCACTTGAAGAGGAGGGGGGAGGTGTGGGAAGGCAGCCTCCTCCACCTGGGAGCGGTGGGCCTAATGGGAATGTGAGAATGCACTCGTTACATAAATAGATGTAATTGGATCCTGCTTCTAATTGCCTTGGCTCCTTCGCCCCGGGATAGAGTGAGTAGGAGTCCCCGGGCATGCGGCTCAAGCAATTAATAATCAATCACAGACAAACCGCGTGTGCACTGACACCCGAACAAGCCGCGGCGCATTAGATCCATAAAAAAATCCCCTACCGTTGAAATTCAGCAAAATCCACTTATGCATTTGTTCCCTAAGCGGCGTGCACCCTTGTGGACTGTAGTTGTCACCTAAAGAATTTGTTGTCGAATGCATTCCCATCCGACTTGTCGAATACGGCACGAAAGGACATCGATGCGGAACGCTTTATTCCGCATCGATGGACGTTGCGGAGTAAAATGCAGTCAGCTACAAAATTGCAGTGCAATTGCAACTGTGGCCGCGCAGTTTCGGGCCACACGGCGACAGGGATAATGCATTGCACGTAGCGGGGGATAGTGACGGATATTAGATAGCGCTAGCAGGAATGAGGATGAGATACAGTGATGAACTGAATCAGGTCAGACGTTGAACAGGGCCCACTCTTGCAGTAGCCCTGCACTCCGGCGGAGACGATACATCACCGCGGAGCCTGACGCGTACGTGGCGGGAGAGAAAAATCGGCAGTGCATTTAGGGAAAACAAAGACAATCAGAGCTTTCTTTGCTGCTTTCCTTCTGAGAGCAGCTGCAGCCAGCCAGCCAGCTCACTGCCCCCACCCCCCTTCTCTTCTAATGGAACTGAATAACCAAAGCCTGGCAAGGGGAGGGACATATTCGTTTTTACAGATGGCCGAGCAGACCAGTTGATAATTGAAAAGGAAGTCGGGGAACGTGAGCTCTTCGACAGGCCACACTATTTCTGTGCCTTCCTGTGTAATTGACACTTGAACTAACTGGACAGATACCACTAGCACACACCCCCCCTCCTCACCCCCACCACCACCATGAGCCCAACCACCCCCACTCCGACCTCCTCCCACCCACATACACACGCACACACACACACACACAGCTGAAACACCACACAGACCTACAACTGTATCAAATCCATATTATAAAAATAAGGAAGGACTGTTAATAATGAACTTGCTGTTGTTGTTCTCTGTGGACACAACATTGAACCTGTATTTATGAGCGCATTCTAGTATTGGACCTTCACCTTTAGTGTGAGAATGATTTGCGTATCGTAATATCTGAAGCGGTGGCCCCCTGGCCCGATGCAGAACTGGAAGGAAACAGATTGCACGGCCGGGCAGCAAGGTTGCAAAGATGTTTTTTTAGTGTTTTGTTTGACACATTTTTATTGCAATCCTCTGACCTGTCATTTCTGGCCACCTGTATTCTGTGTGGGATAATTAGCAGCAAGCAGGAAGGGGGGGGGGGGTCACTGTTCCTGATTGAGTGAGTATTTCCTGTTGGGTCATTTTATTGATTATATCTTGCAGATGGCTGTTTTGCACATTATGAATTAGTCAAACTATGCTACAGCTATGATCTGTCACTTCATATAATTATGGCTTCATTTTCAGTGCTGTGAAATTAAAAATAACACCTGGCTGTGAGGAATATTTTAATTCAAAGGAGCAGCAATCTTGTGGCGTCATACTTGTGTCGTATTTACCCCATTGGGAATTCGACCCGTAATCCTGTCAGTTTACATTTTTTTTAATCATTTTTTGATTAACAGTATAGCACAGCACATGCACACTAATTGTTTATTTTGGAGAAGCACTACATACGCCACTTTTACGAAGCATTGTTTCATTGGCCTATTAAATCAGTGCTCTGCATGTAAGCGCTTACAGCATCCAGCTGTTTGTATGTTACGCACAAGAGTGTACGATAATATGTCTGCCATTAAAGAGGAGAAAAAAAAAAAAAACAAGGGACATGTGTTAATCATTTACCTCTGGAGTGGAGCTGAGAGCACTGCCACCATGGCCAGTGATGGACGTGTTTTCGTTGTAACTCTAGAGCAGGATAGGAAAGAATAAATCAATCACCCCGCACGTTCCCGTCATTCTTACCAGAGAGTATCGGGGAAGCGATAAACTTGCATTCTGTACAGCATGATGGTAGGCCGTTCTAAAATTGATTTTGTGACTCAAAACTGTGTGTGTTCATTAAAGTGTATTGTACATTTCCAGAAGTTCCACATTTTCCACATTTTGTTAGTAAAAAAATATATATATAAATGTGACAAAAATAGAGATTTTCTTCATTATTCGGTGCCTATTTATAAACCTCTGCACACACCGAAACAAATTATATGCAGTGGTTAAGGTTTGACAGGGGCAGAAAAAAAATCACCTTTCTTAAAAAAGAATCGAGAATGTGTTATTTCGGATTTTCTCAAAACAAATGTATCAATTACATAAATAGAGTCGGGCTGGCGCTTCCTCTGGCGGTCTGACAGGACCGCTTCCAGAGGAAGATCCGGAGTTTACTCCGCTGACGATGATCGGAGCACGACCAGCCGCGCGGAGCGGAATTGCGTTCCCCCCGTTGGAAAAGGGCAATTGTCAGAGCAACTTTGCACTTGCTGATGGCTCACTGAAAACATTTCTCCAATCTCATTAAATTATTGCTGTCATTTTGGATCTTTATGGCTGCGCGGGCTACCAGCTCTCATTTCTTTTCGTTTCTTTCATTTTCCTTGTATCGATGATTAATGGCCGATGTTGAATGTTAGAGTGAGCAGGCATCAGCAAAGGCAGGATCATAATTAGTTTAGCTGACGAGGGGCCGTGATAGCACTTGCATCTGGATGGAAAAACTACCCTATAGGGAGCTGGCTGCTCACCAGAACTTTTTACTGATACATTGTGAAACACCAGATGAATCAAATGCCCCTGTCCCTGCCAAGAAAGTGCTTTAGCCTCCAAGCCAAAATTATGTCTACAGAAAGCTTTCCGTTCTAAATGTATCAGAGTACAATTATATGCATTGTATTTTTCTGGCATGGAGAACATGTTCCTACACAGACGTCTGAAGTCAAATAAATTGTGCAAATTCTATAACACCAAACGTTTTACGGTACGTAATCTAGGTAATTCTGTTGTAAAAGCCCCTCACAGTCAAACATGATAGATTCACTTTGTTCCGTCACTGATGAGGTTAATGCCCAACAGATTTTTTATGGTGGTTGAGGGGGAGGGGTTTGGGTTTTTCCATCACATCATTTCCTTTTTCATCCTCGGTCATTTGGTCATAGGTACACTGTGAAATGTATATGTTTAACAAAATAGAACTAGTCAGAATGTTTGACTGGAATTTGTAGATGCACATATTTTGAATTTATGTAAGATGATATTTATGTAAGATGAAGGTCAATGCCAATATTAATTGTGAATGAAAGGCACGTGGCACACAACATTGCACAACGTCTAATGCACAATAGCCAGAGCTATTTCAGCTCCCTCAAAAAAACCATGGTGACTTGTCGTTGTGGTGCAGACAATTTTGAGTTTAAAAAGTTGAAGGCGGTGTCGTTTTAAAGCAGTGGTACACAACGAGGTTCGTTAATCGTAAACGAAGACAGCTGGGTTCCATTAATCACCATTGAATCTGACTCCCTTACTGGTCAGTGAGCTCTGATGCTCCTGGGCCCGCCAGCCTCGTTTGCAGCCTGCCGTTGATTTCTCCCCAAGGTGCTGGATCCAGAACATGTGGCGTATCATTGACCTTTCTCTTGCCCCCCTTCCCCTCCTCCCGTCTTGTTTCAGAGACGCCGAGGTTCAGGAGTGTTCTGTGCCAACTGCCTGACCACAAAGACTTCTCTCTGGAGGAAAAACGCCAACGGTGGATATGTATGCAACGCGTGTGGCCTGTATCAGAAGCTGCACTCGGTAGGTGGAAAAAAAGGGGGTGGTGGGGTGAGGAGGGAAAGGGAGGGAGGTTGGGTGGGTTTGTCTGTTTTTTGTCTTTCTTTTCCCTCTCCCCTCTCTCTTTCCAAAAAACTGAAGTTAATGGCAGTGAGGTTGTGTAGCTGTTTGAGTGCATGGCTCTCATTTCCTTTTGGCCTAGCCCCGGCCCTCTGCAGGCCCAAAGCCTCCTCAGTGGAGTCGGGGCCCTCCCGCTCTTTTATTCTCGGGGCTGCTAATGACGCTCTGAGAGTAATTCCACACCGGCCCAGAGCCCCACCTCCCCTGCGGATCCCCGCTGTGTCCACCTGACTATAGAACCATTCACACTGGCCAACCCAGCATCACAGACACGTCTGGGTCTTCGCTGTGATGGAGGGGAAGATATTGTCTATATGCTAATATTAAATGCTATCGTTGTATTGCGATTTGTTAGTTAGTCACACATACGCCACACACATACCCACACAGAAACATATGGTTCCAAGCCTCTTACCATAGTTTGCTAATTCAACTTAGCCATTGTAAAACCAGAGACATTTCAAATAATAAATATAGGAAATAAAATATGTTCCTAATTTTCATCTGAAGAAAATGGAAGAAAAGATGCCAAGAAATGTATTTCTTTTGTTTATTTTTCGGGAAAGCCAGTGGTTGCCAATGGACATGTCACTCATGTGTGAGTGAGTGAGCGAGCATGTGTCTGTGTGCACTAATAGATTGGCATCTCGACCAGGTTTTTTTAGATTACCTCAAGCTTTTCAGGTCACACAAAAAGTATTGGATTTGGCCAAAATTGGGCACATTGACGAGGGGGCATTCAGAACGAGGAATCAAGATGCTTTCATGCACATTCATACCACATACAGTATAAACAGTGCTGCAAGTTTGTAATGAGTGACATTTCCCTAACCTTGTGAAAATTCCCTGCACTCTTTAAAAATCTTCCTTTACATAGGTGCAGGTTTAAGCAGCTTATCTATGGACAGGCTGCTCCAGGGACTATAGACAGAGCCATAGACTGGTTTAGGCCATAGGCCACAGGTCTGGTTTAGGCCAGAGGCTATGTGCATTTCTGCATGTTCTTTAACAGGCTACACCATTAGTCTTGAAAGAGAAGTTCCAGTTTGTGAGTTTGGTTTACCGCAAAGTTGGTCAATCGGATTGGTGTTTTTTTATTGGAAGTTTTTAATGGCACCAGTCATATTGACCAGCATTAATTAACTTGTCTGGTAAGCCACCTCCTGTTTCTGTGGTAGTTTGGGGTGGATAGTTGGGGTTCAGTGGCCTTCATTTGGAGGGTAGTGGTAGTTTAGGTGGTGGGTAGTTAGGGTACAGTGGCCTTCATTTGGAGGGTAGTGGTAGTTTGAGGGGGGTTCAGCTTGCTGCCTGGGTGGCAGGGGCGGTTCCCAGACTCGGTGTGGTCGTGCGGTGTCCAAGCTGGGCTCTGGAGAGCTCTTCTACCAGAACTCTTTTCAGGATTCAAGCCACCTGGGGGCCTAAGTCTTTAGAGTAAAGATTTATTTTTATTTTTATGAACTCTGTGTACTTTAGCCTTCATTGGAAATAATATTCTGTTGATTTCATTCACAGGTCCATCTTTTAGTGTACAGAATACTGTGCTGTGTTATTTGTATTTATTGGAGTGTATTGCAGAAGCTCATTGGAGACCGATATTGGAGCCAACATGTTTGGTCAAAAATTCAATATACTTATATTTATTTGTTAGGTTTGGTTGATTTATGTTATGTTCATGCTGTAGTATTTATTTTAATTTTGCGATTTTAATTACCTAGTTGTTCATACAAAGACACAACAACGACTAGAATACCAAAGCCCTTTTGTGAGACCAGAAAGATCTTGTTTACATGTTGTTTCTCCAATCTTTTGGTTCTTATGTGTTTGTTTTCCATGAGATAAAGTCTCTGCAGTAGACCATCAGGTTGTATATACTTCACGCTCTACTAGCAGTTAATAAATTAGACAGAGAGGGGGCTGTGGGCTTCCTATTTGTAATTTTTTTGTTATTGTCCTTTGGCAGTGCATAGACACTCAATGTTGTCAATGAGGATGTTTTTTTTGTTTTTTTGTTTTTTAGTTTTTTTTTTTGTCGTCGTTGTCCCCCCAAAGCAAAGGAGCTGAGTTTTTATTTATTTTTATATATATTCATTTATTTTTTTGGACTTACTGTTTCAGCTTTTCCCCCCCAATTTAGTAGACAATTATACTGTCTTTTTCATGTCAATGATCCCTTCCCTCATATTTGAGAGCTTGTTGCCGTAGTCCTGAAACAGACAGTGACATGCACCACCTCCTCCGGGCCAGAACCTGCCAAGTTGTCACCTTAACTCAGGTATGCACACAGGTATGGGCCACTCCTATACTCAGCGATCTAATATCGGCTTCCCTCCCCCCACCCTGGGGCGGACAGCCAATTGCCGCCCCCTACTGGCGCGACCTGGTGGAATCGAACCCCCGGTTGCAGTGGTCAGGGTCAGATGTTCTTACCGCTACACCACCCGGGAGGCCCTTTCAGGAGGTCTTTGAGGGATTGTATTTTTGTGTGTCTCGTTTTCACGTCGCACTGAGACTGAAACCGGACCGATGATCTCCATATTGCAGGTCTTGGAAACAAATGTTCAGAAGTGTTTTTATACTTTTAAATAAAACATTTTATATGCTGTACAGAAATCATTTCAATATAGCACCTCGTAAAAAATGCTGTTGTGGGCCCTTGATGGACGCCTACACTCTCCATGCCAGAACACATTGTAACAATAAATGTCTGTCAGATTTTATCTTCTAATAATAGGACTCGACAGGCATATAGCATATGTGTGCATGCCTTAATACAGTACGTAGAAATCAGCAAGCTGGCAGCGTTGCAATGCATTTAATGAGCAAGCACTGTCCCAAGAACTGTCTTGGCACTCTTTAGTTCATAGATTTTGCATGGAGAGCAATAGATGTCTATGTTAAGTTGAAAAGAGAGATTTAACACGAGAATGTTATATTTATTGGGCGTAAACATATGGGGAGGACAAGAGAAACTATGTGCATGTACCTTGGCTTCACAGCATAGATTGTGTCATGTGATATATCCACACAACAACCGTTCTTGCAAGAGAGCCCTGCAGAATCGAATTGCATTACAAGACATTTTCAAAGTTCAAAAATAATCTCTCGATGGAGATTTTTTCCAGTGACATTATTGCCAGTCATTTGTAACATAAATTAGTTAGTTTGCTGGGGAGAAACAAATATCACATAATAATAATGATGTTTTAATTGGTTTCATTTTCAATGCTTTTTTTCATGTTGATGTAGCGGATCATCGGATTTAATGGGAAAATTCAATTTAATTCAATTTTATTTGTATACTGGTTTTTACAGAGCAAAGATGCTTCAGAGAGAACTGAAAATGTGAAAACCCCGAAAATAAGAATGCCTGAACCCAAAAAATAAAGTGAAGCAAAAAACTATCCAGTGGTAACAAAACAACACTAGCAAGATAAAATTCCCCAGTGGGAAGAAATCTCAGGAGGAATCCGTCTTTGAGGAGGAGCCCATCCTCTGCTGGCCGACCTGGGTATCGGTAGTGGTAGATGGGCTAAATGTCCTTAGAAGGTGAGAGGAAGGTTTAACGTGGGAAGAAATAATTACGGTGAGGGTGAGCTGGGCCAGAAGAGTAGGGCAATTCCTCCCGCCTCCAGTCTATATCGTGGCCTGGGTAGGAACCAGCAGAGGGTTGGTGCTGGAGCGGTCTGTAATCTCACGGTGATGGAAGAGGCAGAAGCCCCAGGGAAGAGTACAGAAAGGCGGATAGGTTAGTAGTCAGAATAATATAATGTTAGGTGGGTACTGAGTGTAACGTGGGATGGCCCCAGCAGACGAGACGATGACAGCATATCTAAAAGATGAGCAGAAAGGGGGTGTATGAACCGTGAATGACAGCACCATACCACAGCACAGAACAGCTAACCCTGAGCATTCACATGCCGTGATAGGGTGACAGCACCATCGGCTCAGCTCATCAAACCGCTCTACGCTCTCAATCCAGTCTCCCTACTCATCTTTAATATAATCATAATAATAATAATAATAATATCTTTAACTATAGCATTGACTAAAAAGGTAGGATTTTAGCCTAGATTTAAAAACAGAGAGTGTATCTGAAGCCTGAACATTTAGAGGAAGATTATTCCATAATCTCTGGAGCTCTGTGGGAGAAGGCTTTGCCTCCCATTGTGTTTTGTTATTCTTGGAATTTTCTGATATCCAGCATGGTGAACAGCAATCACTGTGGAGAGTAAGGGATGAGTTGCTCACTAAGATATTCTGGAAAAACACCAATAAAGTATTGTAGGTTAGGACAAGAGCCTTGTAGAACCTCAATTCTAAATCACGGGCAACCAATGAAGGGAGGTAAGCACAGGATTAATATGGTCATATTTCTTACCCAAATTAAACAGGAGGAAATGTTTGGGTCATCCAAGCCAAGCCATCAATCAGCAAGACCACCATATTCTCCTAGATAGATTAGGAAAATGGGTTAGTCTATTGTGTCAAATGCAGCTTTAAATCTAGGAGTACAGGTATGGAGATTCAGTCGTGGTCGAGGAGAGAGAAAAAATCTAAGGGCTGTCTCATTACTATGGTGCTTTCTAAATCCAGATTGAAGCACCTCACACACATTATTGGCCTGTAAGAAGGAAAAAATCTGTTGAGCAACACATTTCAGAAAAATCTTTGATAAAAATGGAAGGTTTGATATTGGGGGGAGATTAGTGGGGTCCACAATTCAGTTTCTTAAGTAACTGAAGTAATATTTGATTATAGCCATTTTAAGGGATGTTGGAACATTGCCCAGTAATGAGATGAATGTATAATATCTAATATAGGTTTGCCAAGTACAGGTAAAAGTTTCTTCAGTATCTTTGTAGGTATGGGGTCTAGAAGGCAGGTGGATGATTTAGAGGAAGCAACTATTTATACTAGTTGGCTCAGAGATGTAGGAGTAAAGACTGAGGTGTTCCTCATGTCTAGGGGGCAAATCTATAGTGTTGTCAGAGTTTGGAGTAGTAGCTTGTATTTTTTTCTATGATTCCTGTCATTTCTCCACTGAAGTCATTCAGGGAGTCATTACTACTACACGATTCTAAAATGTGAGGGTGAATTGCTGCTTGATTATGAGTTAGCTTAGCAACAGTTTTGAAGAGAAATCTAGGATTATTCTTATGCTCTTCAATAAGGTTAGAGAAGTAGGATGACCTACCTGTGGAAAGAGCAAGCCTATATGCACCTAGGCTTCCATTCCACAGAATCTTAGCATTGGAAGGCTTGCACAGGGGACAGTCTGAGGTAGCCTTCAATCTGAAATCAATATGGAAACATGCATCTTTACAGTAAGTAAGTAAGTAAGACTTTATTTATATAGCACCTTTCATACAAGAATTGCAGTTCAAAGTGCTTTACACAGAATGCGTAATCAGAGAAGATTAAAATATATATAGTGCAAGATCAATTTAGTAGTGCAAGTCAGAGTTAATCAAAAGCTTTGGTAAAAAGATAGGTTTTAAGTTGTCTTTTGAAAATGTCTAGTGTGTTGGCTTCCCTGATATTTATGGGTAATGTGTTCCATAATTTTGGGGCGTAGTTGACAAAGGCCGCATCACCAACCTTCTTATGACAGTTTCTGGTGATCTCTAATAGACCTGCATCTGATGATCTCAGTGTTCTAGCTGGTGTGTAATTTGTAAGAGATTTAGCTATGTAGTTAGGTCCTTGTCCAAGTTCAACCAGTCTAGTTCAACCACTTTTTGGATCCGCATTGCTTGAGCAAACGGGAAAATAATCTGTTTCGTAAATAGTTACACATAAAACATCAGCCGTCCTAGAATTATGCACACCCTCTGCAAATAAATAATGTAAACGTATTTTGTATCACCCAAGAAAAGTGTTAACACTTGCCATGGCTGCCGCTCCGTAAAAAAATGTAACGTTAAAATTCTGAGTGTGTACAGCGTGTATAAAGCTGTGCTGTCCTTCTGCGTGGCATCTTTCTGGGTTTCCTGCTGCTCACATGTCACTCACAGAGCAGTGGTGGTAAATAGATTTCCAGTTGCTGTTCAGAGTCTGGAAGCAACAAATACTATTTAAAGTGGAGAGAGAGTGGAGAACGGCATATTGTAAAGTTTTAATGAGATGGGATCTGCCAGACGAGGACTGCAGCAGCATGTCACATAATCTCCTCTAACTGCCATGGCTGAATGATGGAACTATGCAGCCTGCTTGACGTTCAGCTCCCACCCCCCCCCCCCCTCCCCACTACACATGCACTCATGTTCACCTCACATGCACTCACACACATACACGTGCATGCACACACCCACACATATGCACTCCACGCTCACACATGCACGCATGCACGCGCTCACGCACACACACGCACTCGCTCACGCACACACACGCACTCATACACTTGGATGCGCACAACCACGTATATACACTCCACACTCACACGTGCACTCATGCTCATGGACGGACCCGCACACACGCACAAACTCAGCACCTCTCTGTTGGATATCTGTGTTGTCTTTCAACTGCATCTGTCTACAATCATTTTCTCGATTGCAGTTTAATTGTAATTGTGCTTCTGTTGCCTGCATAGTGCCGCACACAAGTTGCTTGAATTCTAGTACTTGCATATTGCAATTGGCAAAAACTTAATTTTGTCCCTGGGATATATATATATATTTTTTTTTATAGGCATTAGAAGAACTTATTTCACAGAATGTGGGCAAGGTTTTTCTGTGCTTTTGTTGTGCAAGTATACCGTGTTCCTCTGTTCTAGGCATAGGAGGGAGGGAAAGAGGCAGGGAGTGAGAGAGAGAGAGCCTAGAGGAGCAGGGAGCGCGAGACAAAGCCATCAGGCAGTAGAGGGCGCTCTTTGTTCCCCTCTTGAACACAGCCATTCAGGAACCTGTCCAAAAGGCCTGCACTGGGGATGAGTTTTTACTGTATCCACGAAAGCAATACAATTCAGTAAGACAGTGCAGGCAACTAATCTCTATTTTCATTATTATTATTATTATTATTTCCACCCTGCCCCCGGTCTTCTCTCAGCCTTTGCTGCAGTGTTTTAAAATATTTTTTTCTTTTTGAAACGATTTGTCTCCCTTTCCATGGAATATGTTAGCAGGTCCCGCATTACAAAGGAGACCGGCCAAGCAGGATTGATTCCATTCCAAAGTGTGTGATTTTTCACACCTGGGAGTCGCCCGGGGACGAGGCATCTATTTCTCTTATCCCTGCTTCCTGTTCAGTGTACACACGCAGCGGAGCACCTTGACACGAAATCACGTTTCCTACTCAATCTCTTCCTGCTTTCCCATTAGCATTGGCTCCCAGTGAAATCTTTTTTGCTCAATGTCAGGCAAAAGCGTCTGAAGAGGTGGCAGATGGGTAAAGGCACTTGGCGACAGATGGCGGTGTCACCTGATTTAAGTCTACCGTAAATGGCAGGTGCTGCAGAGAGAAAATAATGTAAAACGACAGAGAGAAATAAATTATTTTCTGTTTTAGTTCGGTGCACACCATTGCTTTCTTTGTTCTTGTTTTTTTGTAAAACTTGCCAATATTGAAAAACAATGTAACAAGCGAAACATTAGATGCTGGTCAGGAAATGAAAAGTGTAAGTGCTTTCAGTGAACGCTATTTAGGAGCTGAATAGGCCTGCGGTGATGGTTGTGCAAAAACTGTGAGCTAGGTGTCTTGCAGAAAAACTATTAAAAATCATTAATCATATACCCCACGACTTCAACGCGTCTCTCACATTGTCATCACTTCTGAGTGGTCATACAATCGCAGCATAAGAATAGTTCTACATTTCAGATTTGGTTTGTTAAAATGTGGTTGTTAAAACTCACAAATACAAATAATGTTCTTGAATATCAAATGAGGAAAAGCATTTTATGTTAGGACATGACGAGCCTAGATGGGCTGAACGGCCCGTCATTATGTATTCTTATGTGCATATATATGTATATGTATAATTTTTGGTGAAAGATGCCTCTTCACTGAGCACTCAGTTTCAGATGGCAGGTCCTGCATTTAAGGCAATGGCATATATTTTTGCCTTCAAATGCCAAGCTTTGTTCAGTGGCATGACACAGGAAGTGTTTGCGGAATTAAACACTGCTCATTTTCCCTGAAAGCGGTGTTTAAAATGGGAGAGTACCATTTGAACTTTTGTTCCCCTGTTTTGAATGGCCATTCTCGGTGAGGTTAATGGAGTGAAGCCGTAGGCCGTGCAGAATAAATTGTGTTCAATTTCTGCCGGCTCTAAAGAGGACCGACCCCGCATTGTCAGTCTTTTTTTCTTCTTCTTTTTTCTCCCCGCTCAGAGTAGGGGATTAAAAACAACAACGTGCAAAAAAAAAGAAATGCAAATAAACGACAGAGAGAACCTTGTCGTGTCTACATCTGCATGAACCTGTGACATTAACTGCAACACTTAGCCCTGCTAATCACCCTAATTACACTGAAAGGCTAAACGTCTCTGAAATGCTTCCGTGTGAAGAACTTCACTAATTGCGCAGATAAGGGTCGGCATGTTTTCTTTTGTTATATACATTTTTTTAAATGTATAGCTATTATTATCTTTGATCTTCTATTCCCTTTTGTGATGGAGGCGTGTCAAAAGACAGAGGGCTCCACACATTGCCTGCTAACGAGATTGTAACTGTCCCCTCGGCCGCACCCTGGAGCCTTTGCGCAATAAATTAGCGGCGCTCAGGTTACCCAGCGAGGGGTACTTCATCCAGCTGGAGCCGGGCCCTTTTTCACACAGATGACAGTGCTGCCGGAGTGTTCGAATCGGCATGTAATGGACCGCAAAATCTATGTCTGCCGTGCGGCCATGGCTGTGACATTCTGCCCTTATTTATCTTGTAATTGAACCCCTGATAAGCAATCTGAGACGCCACCGATGCCTCTCCCGGGTATCCGCATTCGGCAAATACCAAGCGGTCACGTTTTCCGTCTGCCCCGGCCGTGCTTGGCGGGGGGTTGGAGGTCGGAGGAGGGAGGTCGGAGGAGGGACGTGTCAGAGCGGGAAACGGAGTTGTTCAGAGTGAGGAGCGATGCGCCGGTGCCTTCCTCGGACTTCGCACGTATAGGTTTCCTTGTAGCACCGTATTAGGGCATGTATCCTTTCTCACAACTTAAAATCAAAAACATCACATGATTCAGAAAGGTTTCATCACCACTGAAGTCACTCGACGAGGCGATGATGTAACCAGACGCCAACAGTGCTGTATTTGTCTCCGTATAGTCAAGGGAGTGAATAAAAAAGGTTTAAAACTCAAATGATCTCTAAAATTTGCATTAAAATTTCTCTCTTTCTCTCTCTCCACCCCACCTCCCCAGACTCCAAGACCGTTGAACATCATCAAGCAGAATAACGGCGAGCAGATCATCCGCCGGCGCACGCGGAAGCGGCTCAACCCCGACTCCCTCCCCGCCGAGCCCGTCGGCTCAAAGCAGCAGCGTGTGAACAGCGAGGAGCAGGTCAACGGCAGCCCGCTGGAGCGGAGGCCCGACGACCCTGGCGCTGAAGGGCCCCAGCGCGGCGGCGAGCTGCAACCCCCCCTGGGCAAGTACGAGGCCTACGGCCCGTCGGGGGGCAAGGGCCACCCCAGCCCGCACTCCACGCACGCTTTCCTGGTCAACCAGACCCTGGAGATCCACAAGCGCATGCCGCCTTTGCACACACACAAAAGCCCTCAGGACAGCGGGGCGGAAGGCAACGGGGTCGGGGTGGGCGCGGCGGCGGCGGCCGAGGGCAAGAGCGGCTCGGAGCGGGGGAGCCCGATTGAGAAGTACATGCGGCCCTCCAAGCAGGCCAGCTACTCGCCCCCTGGCAGCCCCATTGAGAAGTACCAGTACCCCTTCTTTAGCCTGCCCTTCATCCACAACGACCTGCAGAGTGAGGCCGACTGGCTGCGCTTCTGGACTAAGTATAAAATGTCGGTCCCGGGAAACCCACACTACCTAAGCCACACCCCTGGCCTACCCAGTCCTTGCCAAAGCTTTGTGCCTTACCCAGCCTTCGGCCTGCCTGCTCATTTCCCCCCTCCCGGCCCGGAGAGCGATATTCCCCTGGACCTGGCCATCAAACATTCCAAACCAGGCCCCACGGCCAACGGAGCCATCGCCAAGGAGAAGAGCGCCGCCGCGAAACGAGTCCCGCCCGCAGGGGACAGCGGGCTCGAACCGGCGGCGGAGGAGCCCGTGGCAGAGGCAACCAGCCCCCTGCCCGAGAAAGTGGAGAGGGGCACTCAGGACGAGCTGTCAAGCAAGTGCGCCCACTGCGGCATCGTCTTTCTGGACGAGGTCATGTACGCCCTTCACATGAGCTGCCACGGCGACAGCGGGCCGTTCCAGTGCAGCATCTGTCTGCACGCCTGTGCGGACAAATACGACTTCACCACGCACATACAGCGGGGTCTACACAGGCCCGCGGTCGAGACGAATGCCAAGACCCCAAAGGAATGAACTATAGCCATGCAAACTAGCACTTCTAGCACAACTAACATAATGAAAGGAATGAAAAACTGAACAAAACGAACGAGAAACAATGAAATAAACAAATATGTTAAGGTTTGCTAACAGTGCAGCAGTGGCTTATGGTCGTTTAGCTGCCAGGGTAGGGAACTAATGACATTTTAACATTTATATGGGGTTTGATGTAAAGCTATTTACTATTTACATTTTTTTTAAAGGATATGCTTTTTTGAAAGAAAGAAAAAAAAAAAAAAAAAAAGAAATGGTACAAGTGACCGCTCATCATTGTTTCTCTTTTGTTATTCTTAAATGTTAACTCTGACAAGGCAGTTCAGCAAAACAAGGTACATCTGCACATGTGTGCAGTTATTTCAGTGGGTTGTTTTCTTTAGGTATATGATGTCCGTTTTCCTGAATAGTTGGATGTTTCCGAACAAAAAAAGAGATGTGCCCATTTGCTTTGAGCATCGGGCAAGCCTGTTAGTCGCACTCTTGTCAGGATCACACCTAAATCATATTGGCTTAACAATAACTCTGTCTATTCATATTGTCATAAGAACGCCCTCAGGGAACGCATTCAGCTGAGTGAGACAAATTCGCTATTTCAGTTGTGTATCTGTTAACCGTTAACATCAAACCAAGCTTTAGTGTATTGATATAGTTCATTTTTATGTCTGCAGTGTTTTTGTTTGTTTGTTCTTCATAAGGACAACATTTGTCACAGAATTCATTCTAGATATTAAGCTGCTGCCTTAGTTGCTGGGAATCAAACCTTATATCACTAAAGAAATTTGGAAAGGAAGTCGTAAAAAAGTATTTTTTCTAATTTGTTAATAAGTAAATCCTAATATCAGTGCCTGATATTGTATTAAATATTTTCTACCTGATATGTTGATATGCAACAATGAATATACATCTGTTGAATAAGGGCCATATGTTTGGCCCTGAGTAACTGTTTACATTTGCAAATGTAGCAAACAAGGTAATGAAGCAAACTTCTATTTCTGAAATGTTAAACTATTTTTTTTCTCTCCTCACGGAGACGGGAGAGACGCTGTCGAGAAACGGATGCCTTTTTTATTTTTCAAAGGTTTATAAGAAGGAAAAAAACAAATATAGCTACACCACACAAAAGTGAACGCACTGTCCATTCCAAGCGATGTCTTTATTCCTAGGTCCTGAATACATATTGTTATTCGTTATAATACGTACCAATATTCATTATAATGGAATTTATTCGACCTGTTTCTTGTTTTTTTTGACAAGACATTTGAGAATGAAATCAAGGGCTGAAGATTGATCTTTGTGGCCTCCTTCCACACTGTTAATGAGTTCATTCTTCTCCCGCCACCTGCCTGTTTTGTCGCTGAGCAACAGCGTTCACTCGTGCCCGATTTGGTTTCACTGTCCTGGTTTTTAAGTCCTTTTGAATCCCACTTTTAATTTTAATTTTGGAAGAGTTTTAGTAGTCTTAACATTTTCTTTTAAGCCATGTATATGGTGGATATTTCTTTCCATAAACTTGCAGAAGAAAAAAAACAGTGTGAGAATAGTGTGTTCTATAAATGAACTCTGTACTGAATGCAGTACACTTAGTATCTGTTGGTAACTTTAGAATGTTCCAGCAACTGTTAAGAACAGGCGATCCAGGTGCCTTTAGGCTGAGGGTAGATATTTTGCAGCATGCATTTGACACTGTTTTCAACAAAAGCATTTCACAATGTGGATTAACATGTTGCATACGTCAGCCAACTTGACACTCCAAATAAAACTTTGTTTTATTTTTATATATATACTGGGATCACCATAAGATTTAAAAATCTTAAATTAACAAACCTTTCACTGATGGTGACTTTTCCTATATATTACTGGCTGCCTGCATCTTAGCAGAGACTCTACTGTCAACACGTTTTTGTTTTAATCTTTGATCAGCTAGTGGGGAAGTTTATGTTCATGTGAAATTACAGGGTCTGATCGCACAGACGTCCTGCTATGGAGAAGAGCACACGGCTGGACTGAAACCCCTCAGCTGCAAAATGAATTGTGACTCCATGTTCTAATTAGGCTTCCTAAATTGTGTGGAGGGTAGAGTGGTCACCTATTCATTTTTCAAAAAGAGGTAATCTCAGCAAATTTAGGATGGTGGGTACCTATAAATCTGTTATTTTTTCTGACCATGCATGACTTTGCAAGGGTGTGTCAACCTTTTTTCTACGTTTTTGAAATTTTAAGCTGATAGGCAGCAGTAAGGAGTCTTATATTACAGGATCATGGTCTGGCTGAGTGTATACGCATACATCCATATTTATGTCCACATAAACAGTGGAGAGATGTGCTGTGGAGGTCTCGAGTTTGCTGGGCTGGCTTCACTAAGGTGAGCAAGAAACTCAATAAAGCCTTACAATGCTGCTTTAGTGCCAATGCCTCCTCTTGTAAAATAAAAAGAACAATTGCATTTCACAGGAGCATTTATAGGATACTGAATAACATAAGGAACGTTTCTTTTTTTTCTTTTTTTTTTCTTAATTGCAAACTATTATGTTTAATTTAAACTATGTTAATGCTTGCACTTCAGTTATTCATTTGTATTGCCAAGGAAGAAGGATAAAATGTGTAATTAGCATGCTACATACAGGTACTGCATCTTAATTAGCGAAAGTGATCGTAATATTTAACAGGCTTAACTTAAGGCTTGAGAAACGAGAAACACAAGTAAGAATCTGTATGAAGAACTCCAGAAACTAAGCCAGTAAATAAACACGGGAAAAAAAGGCAAAATATGTAAATGTTAACCATAATTCTAGTTTGTGTTTGTTTATTTTTTGTTTTTTGTTTTTTTGTTTTTTTTACACTTTACAGTTCATAGATTTTTTTTTTAGTTTATTGTAATTTGTTTTCCTGCCGCCACCTAAACTTTTTTTATTGTGTTGTATGTTCTACATGCAAAAAATAAACGAATATCAGCAAAGATAGCAAAGATGTCTGTTACATCTAAACTTGAATAATAATAATAAAGTAATAATTAAAAAAAATGTTTGACAACTTGAATATTATTTTCTTGCTTTGGTTTGTGTTATTGATGGAAGTGCCATTTTTTCAACCCTCTACTAATGTCTTGGAAATCAAGCGGTTGAGCAGATGCTGTGGGAGTTGATTAGTAAAACCAGTACAGCACATTTTCCTTTCAATACATTGACTATGCTGATTCATTTGGATGAAGAATACAATGCTTAAGTGATACTTTCCATTATAAGAAATGACGAGACACGGTTGCGAAGCTGTCGAAAATATGACAGTTTTATTTCGCGTTGCAAGAAGGCAGCCGTACGATTTGCGGCAAAGCTCCTTTTTGGATTTGCGGAGTAGCTGAACGGCAATGTGGTAATAGAATCCCTCTAAATCCCCTTTAGTCTTTTGCCCTTGCCCTTCGTCTTTTGTCCTCAGATGCGGGAAACAGATGTGCATTCCGTATTAGATGTTTACACCTTGCTGTCCGACTTCCTTAAATCAATCAATCTGCCTCGGCCCCCCGCTGCCTGCTGATCAGCGCGGGCCTGACATTAAACCAGAGAGGGAGAGAGATTGCAGCTGAGAACATGTCATGCTGCATGTGTTTGGGGAGGGCGGGGTGGTACATGAGGTGTCTGTCGCCTTATCTGGGGCCTCTGACACCCTACAGTATGTCATAGATTTTCTTCAGAGATCATTTGGTGTTTCCTGGAGAAAATGGGACCGTGAGAATATTTCCCTTTCTTACAGTGCTGGTGGGTGGGTTCAGTACCAAAGTGACTATTTGACACAAACCACGAAATAATCCTTTGACCTCCATTTCTCGTCCTTTCAAGTTCATCATATGAACTTTCCTCAATGATTATTATCTAGCACACCTGCTGCCTGTCTTCATGAATGGGTCCTGTCTATAAAGTGCTTGAGCAAAGAGCAGTGTCTCCCTCAATATATTAATTTATTGTATGCCAGTAGTTCTCATTTGCCACTTATTTTTATACATTCATTAGTGATACAAAATGAAATCCCCCAAAACACGACGGTTCTTGTTATGCACAACGCGAAGCACAGTGCCTGCAGACCCCTAGCTGTGCCGGTGTTCATGATATAACACGTGTTTGAGTAGCATAATGCGTTTGTAAAACGGATTCATCCAGAGATATCCTTTTAGATTTAAAATTAAGACCAGATCATCCATTCGTTGATGTTCTGAAGTTTATGGCTATATTCTTGAGCTGAGGAGGCTGAATGAGATGTTAACAGTCATAATTTGTAGTTTGATTGACTGCTTACAATGTTTTACATTTAGGATGTCCAATGAGGAACATTCTATTTGGTCGTTCAGTGTCATAAATATTGGCACTGCTAGGCGGTCGACCAATCAGCATCCAGGACTGAAACAATCTGTTTTATAATTCAGAAAATAGCATTCCAGCATGCATGGGATCAAAATAAAAATGCTGCTTCTCTGTAATTATGGATAGTATGCCTGCAAGAGGAGATCTTTGGACTTTGAATGAGGGGTGATTGCCGGGGAGCCGTTTGGCTTAAGCTTCAGTGACTGAGACAATGGAACACAACCTGCTAATGTTTCAGGGGCAATGGTGTCCAAGAATGGAACGGAGGGGAAAAAATGTAAACTCCAAGTGCAATACTCCAGGTTTGTGGTGTTTGTCCATTAATTTGACACGCAACGCAAAAACAGGCTAGGAACCGCAAATCAGTTGACTGCAAAACTTCAATCTGGGGCAAGAGTAGCAAGTTTCATTACTAATGATGGTTTAAAAGTTATATATGTTTTCCCCAAAAAAAGATACACACTTTACAATTATTCACACTAATAATTATTTAAAATAAAATCCAAGAAAAGTAAATCTGTATTAACATTAAAAAAGTAATAAGTTAATCTCATTAGGGAACTCTTGTTGTGGTTTCCTGTTTCACTGGGGTACAAAAATGAGGTAACACATATGTAAAATCTGTAATAGAATGTATGATTGGGGTCATGGCTACACACATTGACCAGCAGACTGATGGCCAGCCCAAAACAAATGAATTTCAGTCAGATGTTTTTCTGGCTTTAACCCCAGTCAATAAAAGCAAAAATAAATAAATCTGCATTAACATGCTACTTTTTTAAGCTCATCTCAGTCCTGTGGAACTATATTGTGGCCTTCCATGGTGTCCTGTTTCACTGGGGTATAAAAATGAGGTTACACACATGTAAAATCAATTTGCCATCCATCACAGTGGGGAGAAAGGCAAATAGTTATCAGAAGAGACAAGAGAAAGGGTTGTTAAGATGCACAAGCCAGGAGATGGTTACAAACAAATAAATATAAAGATACCACTTTCCACTATTATGCCAATAATTAAGAAGTTTAAAACCAATGGAACAGTGGTAAACATGCCTGGTAGAGGACTCAAGTACATCTTGCCCCCACGCACTATGGCAGATGGTTTGGGAGGCAAGGGCCACAGTTGGCTCTACAAAACGTAGTTGCAACTTAGGGACACAAAGCCTACCATCAGACACCACTTTCATGCCAATAGGCTTTTTGGAAGGGTTGGCACAAAAAACCTCCATTGAGGGCAATCAACAAAAATAAGCATCTGGAGTTTGATAAATGGCACTGAAACTCAGATTGTAACAGGGTAGTATGGTCAGATGAGACCAAAAATGTATCTTCTTTGGTCATGCACACCAGCAGTGGATCTTTGATGTTATGGGTTATGGTCATTGTTTTGCATCTACTGGTTGTCACAGTGCGACTCAGTGTTGACGGGTATCACTGGATCAGGTGCATCTTAACAAGGGTTAAGAGTGGCATCTTTTTTCTTATTTTTAAGATATAAACCAATGTCCACATCTTGTAGTTGGAAATAAGTTAAAATAAATAAGTTCTTTTATTTACAGTGGGCAGTGGACAATTCATAGACAATAAACAAAAAATAAGAAAACAAACTTATTGGGTATTAAACTAAAACTAAAACAGAAAACAAAAAACACTCTTATTAATACACTTTTGACAGCTATGGTGCATCTACTACACTTACAATAGAGCTCTGCGACCACCACTATTCATTCCCGCACATTCTCCACACTCTCTCTCTCTCTCATGGGCTGAAACAGGGCCTATATATAGCCCACAGTGCCCACCCCCTAACAGGTGTAAACCAACCATGAGATCAGACCTAATTACCTCAACAAAAAATCCATTAAAACACGATTTTGTATGTTCACAATTTACCACAATGTGCTGTATATTCATACTGGTCCCAACAAAGTCAACCTTAGTTCAGATCAACTTTATAACCCGAGGGTAGTCACCCACATGTGGTGCATCCTGTCACATTTATTTTGCGCATGTATAATAGAGCAGTTGCAGCGCGCTCCTTTCACAGTGCTCGTCCCCGTGAACAACCAAGTGCAGTGCACGAGAGGGACCCAAGTGAACAGCGTCTTCCAGGGTAGATACACTAAACTCAATAGATAAGAGTATAAATACTTATACTTTCTCAATCTAAACAAAGTCAATATATAAGATTTATATTTATACATTCTCAATGTAAACAAAGCAAACGAAACAAATGGCAATCTGTTCATTTGTGTTTCATAGAAATGTGAGAATGAGAACATTAGAACATGAAAACAGATGAAAACTCAACCTCTGGCCACATTTTCCAATATCAATGCGGATGTAAAATCGAATTGGTATGATAGTGGGGCGGCTTAGCCCAATAGTTCAAAAGAATTGTGCATTTTGTGATACAAGCACCAAATTTGGCACAAATGTACATTAATATGTTGCGAACATTTTCAGATATTGGGCCACTTGAAATTCTCTCTTTATGTCCGCCATATTGGATTTCAAAATGGCCGCCACTTGAAAATCTACATTTGCTATTATCTCTGGACATAATGCAGCTATTGACTTGATTCTGGTATCTAAATGTATGTTTTTGGGGGCAAGGAATCCAATGGTACTTTGGTACAATCAACTTAATATTATCTATCACAGTCTGTTATATAATTGTATTTGGAAATGATCTAGGCAAATATTGGATTCAACACAATACTTTGAAAAGAATGATTTTATTAAAGCATGTTAAATGTGTGTAAATGTCTTAGTTCTGTCAATGTCTTAGGTATAATACTGACATGCTACATGGTCTAGTATCTGAGGCTAGGTGTATACTGACATTTTACAATGGTCTGGTATCTGAGGCTAGGTATATACCGGTACTGAAGATACGTGTACATAAACAGTGTCATGTTAACAAGTTCAGCATTGCCACAAGTACATGTATGTTGTGGACTCATCGTCATGTGCAGTCCCCTTCACACACACAGAGGGCTGTGCACTGAAGGGCAGCCTTTTTGCAATTGCAGCGACTCACACACCCTTTTTTGCACTTGCAAGAAACCAGCTCAATGCAGCTGTGAGCTGCCTCAGGTAGCCTGGTCCAGTAAGGTGTGTACTGTCCTTCTCCAGTCCTTGACCAACCCCAGTTGGTTGGTGGAGGGAGCTCTGGTGCTGGCAGCAGTATCTGACCCCACACATGTCCACCTTGATACACTGCCCTCTTGACATGTTCCTCCAGAGCTGCCTTCGTTGGAGGGATGAGCTGCACATTGTTCTTCCTTGCGAAGAGTTTCCTCCTGGCCTTGTCAATGTCTGTGCATTTGCTGGTTCGATCATACAACAGGATCACGAACCTCTCGATGATGCGCATTGCATCGTCTGGTATGTCACGCGGTGCAGAGGACAGCAGCAGCAGCGCCTCAGTGAGTTCTGGCAGTACCGTCCAGACTGCCCACGCAGGCTTCTTGCCACGTCTAGCAAAACTAGACACAGTGTCGCATCCAGTTAGAGCGTGAAACATTGGCAGTGCACGAGCCTTCTCTCGTCCCAATCCAGCTGCTATTTCGTGTGCTGCTAGGTATCGGAAACTCTGGCCTGTTCGAATGCCAGCCACAGTTCGTCTTCTGGTTGCAACTCCTGTGCCAGGGACACTGCCAGCACCACAACATCGGTGTCTACAGTCCGGATGAGTATTGCATGGTGTCCATGCTGGCCTGCGTGAGCAACATCCGACTGTCAGCTTCTTCATGGTTACATGGGGCGAGTGAGGTCAGATCTGGCAATAGTGGCTTGCTGAGCACTGCCTCTCCATCAGTAATGACGAGTTGCTTGTCCTCCTGGTCAAACCATTCCATGAGAGCTGCTGAGAGGAACCTGAACAGCTCAGTCTTGTTGCTGTCCACTCGTAGGAAGTTCTGCCAGTTTCCTGGTATGGCTGCGGCAGCCACCACACGTCTCCGCACGCCTTGTCCCCGCTTTGCACGCGTACTACCTTTCAGTGAATCAGCAAGGTAAGTATCCCAGACCAGATCCAGGCGTGACACTGTTTGCAGCTTCGTGGACATATATGGGATGAAGATCTGTTGTGCATACTCTTCAAAGGTCTTTGATGCAGCCGGCTTCAGCATCTGGACGATGGCTGCTCCATCAAGCACAATACAGGTCGTGACAGGAGTCTCTGTCTTTGCGTCGGAGACTTCTTCCAAGCATGTGAGGAGATCATTCTTGGTACCAGTGCAGAGGCTTCCACCATCAGACAGTGCAGGAGGACATGCCTGATTCTCGTGACGAAAGAACTCCTCAAGGTTTCCATCCCTCGTCTGGCAGCCAATGTACAGCCGTGCGAAGAGTTCACGGTCATTCTTGACGGAGGCAAGCTGTTGCTGACCTTTGCTCTGGCTTCTTGGAGTGGAAGTGCTGAACACCTTCAGCTTGTTACGAGGAATGGGGTCGTCCACTGCCTTTGTTCTGTCCAACAGACACTCTCTGGTGAAAGCCTCAAACTGCTCTTGGCCAATCCTCTTGGCATTCATCACGGTCTCCACGGCAGCAGGACCTGCGATCTCCTTTGTGTCCAGTTTGACTACATCCTGACTCTCCTCCTCGAATGGGTTGCCCATCTCCTCTATGACACCGACGAGAGAGTGAACATCTTTCACAAATGAGGCCTGTACACTTGGCGTCTGATCATGATGACGTGTGTCTGCTGTTTGCCGTCTCCAGTGTTGGTTCCCATCCTGGAATTCTTCGATCACCCTGGCAACTTCTGGTCCCGCAACCATCCAGCGACGTAGGGCACTAGGGTTGTCAGTGAGCCCAACTGCTCCACCGTCTCCTTTGATGCAGGCATTATTCTGCTCATGTGCCTGGTCAATCGGGATTGAAGAGAACACCCTCTGTGTTTTCTGAACGGTGAAGTGGCCTTCCCTGAATTTCCTGGCTACATCTGGCTGTTTGGTGGTGAGTTCGGCCATGTCCTTCAGGTGCACTGGTATCCACCTAGCATAGTGGGTGTGATCCAGTGCGTGGAACCAGGGGACCAGCTCTGTCAGAGCATCGAGGTACATCATTAACGATCCCTGCCTGAGTGAACGCACATACACTAGAACCAACAGTTCTAGTTCCAGCACGGTTGCCCAGTAGTGAAACTGGGGATGTCTTCTCCTCTCTGGCAACACCAGTCTTCAAACTCGGGAAGGTCCTCTGCATCCCTGGTTTCTCCCAGACAGTAGTGGTTGTAGGCACGGTGTTGCAGGATGTACAGTGCTGCTGCAGTCACTTGATGTGCTCTTCTTGTGCGCAAGACATGGGATGCTCGCAGGAATGAGTCTGCTGTCCCTGCTGTCGCAATCTCGGCTTGCACAAGTGCTTGCACCCAACCACTCCCTTGCAGCCAGTCCCCCAGTGTCTTCAGTGCCACCATCTCTATGTGGAGGCCACCAAACATCACCACTATCTGGTCTTCACCATAGCTCTCTGGCCACTTCCACTGTATCTGCTTGGCCATGATGATATTTTGCACCATGTGCAACCATCGCAGCTTCAATGCCATGACCATCATCGAGTCTTTCCAGGTGAAATGATCCTGGAAGCTCTCCAAGTTCACTGAATTTGACCAAGTTCTCTGCGAGTGAACTGTACCCACTCCCAATGTCTTTTCTCTTTGATTGGTCAGGTTTGGTCAGTGTCTCAGTCTTGTCCTCTTGACATATGAGGCATAACTTCCAGTCAGTTGTGGTGAGGTGCGGTGATGTTGATGGTGAAGTTCGCTCAACATCAGCTAGTCTGAAGCTTTTGGACATGGTGGACCTGTCTTCTGAACTTGCAATGAGATATACAATGTTACATTTCTGTTATCACCACTACCACTACAACTATCACTACAACTACCACTACCACCACCACCACCACCACCATCACCACCACCACCACCACCAGAATCAAGTCAATAGCTACATTAGATCCAAAGATAATGTCAAATGTAGATCGTGAAGCGGCCATGTAATGTAAAGCAGCCATTTTGAAATCCAATATGGCGGCCCATTGGTTACAATACTCAGTGCAAATTGATACCATTGGATTCCTTGCCCCCAAAACATACATTTAGACACCAGAATTCAAGTCAATAGCTGCATTAGACCCAGAGATAATCGCAAATGTAGATTTCAAGTGGCGGCCATTTTGAAATCCAATATGGCGGACATAAAGAGAGAATTTCAAGTGGCCCAATATCTGAAAATGTTCGCAACATATTAATGTACATTTGTGCCAAATTTGGTGCTTGTATCACAAAATGCACAACAGGTTTGCTATGCTGCCCTACTATGATGTAACACCGCACCAAGGATTCACCATTCACTATATGTGCAAATGATTTTGTTTAAAAAAAAAAGAAAGATTACATCTCCTAAGGACATCCAGTGGTACTGCAAAGCCGCTGTAAAACCTACTAAACAGAAACCATGTCATGCCCTGTGTTATTGCTATGGGACAGACTGTTTTGTCACACTGGTCCTGGGGCTTTTGTTAAGGTTAATGGAATCATGAACTCCAGAAAGTACCAATACATTTTAGCCAAAAGTCTGGTTCCCTCTGCCAGGAAGGATCAAATGGATCTTTCAGCAAGACAATGGTCCCAAGCATACCTAAAAATGAAATGGTTAACTGATGACAAAACTGATGTTTTGCAATGACCATTCCATTTTCCAGACTTTGTGGTTTGAATTGAAGAGGGCAGTCCACAAGCACAGACCAAGGATCTAAAGGATCTTGAAAGATTCTGTATGCAGGAATGGTCACAGATCCCCCCCAATGTTTAGGAATCTCATAAAACAGAACTGTAGAAGAAGACTCAGTAGTGTTATCCTTACAAGGTGAGGGTGCACAAAGTACTGAAAACAGGGGTGTGAATAATTGTGACAAATATGTTTTTGAGAAAATAAATATATAAAATTTTTTCTCTCTGAGCAATTGTATTAGTATTAAAGAATACAATTTTCATGGTTTTGAATATAAAATATAGCTCATTGCCCATATTATTTATTTTATACAGCCTTCTTTGCTCATCTTTATCAAGGGTGTGAATAATTTTGGAGGGCACTGTACATGTGTTGTTTTAGTTATTAAATCAGTCTGCCTTTGATATCAATAATCTTGTGAGGGTGAGGATGAACCAAAATCGATAAGAACTATTTAGCAGAAGAAGTCATTTGACAGTGAGACGAGAGAAGCAAAGGGATTACCTCATGCTCAGAGTGAATAGAATAATAAGGGCTCATGCTTGACCCCGTTAACCATGTGGTCCCTGTTCATTTTGACTCTACGAAGTGCAGGTTTTTAACTTGGAACTGTCAGTGCTGAATACCCTCAGCCATTCATTTCTTATCTGACAGGCTGGTCAGATAAGTCCCTTGGCCTGGTTATCTCGAAAGCAGCTGAACTGACTTGTGTGGCTACTTTGTTGCTTGGGTCAAAGCCTACGGAGGCCAACTATTTTAATCTTCACAACATTCACCCGAGATAAAAGCAAGATCTTGGTCTCTCCAGAGAGGCTTTAGTAGACTATATCCTCACCTGCGGCAACCCCCCCCCATGCACCTCCTACATTCCTACGCACACACACCTTCAATTAGGGGGGGGGAAATCCATTAAATATGTTGATAATTCCAGCGCTCCAAATGTAAAATGGTAATTGCAATATATGGCTACTTTTATTTTATTAATTTCTTTTTTAATTAAATCATTCCTGAAATTGAACAGAATGAAAATGAAGTGGTGCAACTCAAGTGGATGAGGGATTGTGTGCGTATGCATGTGTGGAGAAGAAAGGGGCATTTTCCTTGAAAGGGATCACTTCCTCTTTCCAGTGGCATGTGTCATTTATCCCTGTATACTGTGTTCATCAATGAAAGGTCACATTAATGCAGTGCTATTTTGAGTTATCAAAGGCAGTGCTTAATTTGAGCTGGAACAAGCCAGAACACGACCTGAGACCTCCCAGATTTTGACTGGCACCTATTTTGCCTGACCAGGCACCTGTGTCTGACAATGCATTTTGTGTGATCTCATGTAAAATTTAAGTGTTATCTGTCTTAGCATTGTTTTATTTGTCATTAACACAGACGATGATGAACAACCAGTCTGACCATGTAAAAACAACTGCAAGGGTTTTCTGTACAGAATAGACCATTAGCCAGCTTACGGCTTTGAGCATGACATAGACTGCCAAGAGTTGAACAGGTGTGGAGAATTCTGCACTCTAACATTGCATGCTCCAATGTACAACATCACATTTTATCCAAAATGGAAAGAAAATTGTTTGAGAGGATAGTTGAATGTGCTCCAAAAATCTGGCTAATGTTAGACAAGTCCACCAGCTTAAATAAAAACAGCGCATTAATTGTTTATGTGAGGCTTCAGTTGCCAGAGATGGAGTCACCTGAGAGCATATTTTTAGATCTCGTTGAGCTAGATGATTTAAGTGCTGAAGGAATTGTCTGGAAACTGTTAGGCATTTCCCTCCAAAATGTTCATTGGTCTTACATGCGATGGCGCATCTGTAATGCTCGGGTGCAAGAGCAGCATGGCAGTGAGACTCAAAGCCCTGTTCCCAAACATCACAGTGTGGCATTGCTCGGCAGATCGACTTCAGTTCGCCGTTGGGGATGTAATGAAAGAAATGGGGGCTATTAATCATTTTTAAATACTCATGGATAAACTCTATTCTCTATACAGCACAACTAACAAAAAACAGACTTGAGCTGAAAAAAATGTGCTGACAGTTTAGATATTCAATTAATCTAAAATTGGTCGGGTCCTAGACAATAGACAGGTGACATCCAGTTTTAGAACTGTTGAAGCTATGTGGAAAAATGAACCTGAATATTAGACACTTTAATCAAGCAGCGTGCCTCATGCAACAGCGCTACCTGTGAAAGCCATGATGGCCTGGCCAAGCGCTTGTCATTGCACGGTTTTTGTTTTTCTGATTTTTTCCAGTTTTTCTCCCAATTTAGTGGCTAATTATACCCTCTATTTCCTCAAATTTGCCCTCCCCCACAAATTCACTGCCCGTCACCATGGGGCAAGCCGATTACCAGAGGCCAGTGATGATCCGCCACCTACGAGACGGAACTCACCCACCTATTTTCTCTGGCTCACCCTCCCCTCTCTCCCTGGGGCGGACAGCCAATCGGCACTCCCGATCTGGGCTCTCGGCCAGGGCTGGTCTGGCACAGTCGTGTTTTTCGAACCACGGCGGCTGTAATAGGCAGCTTGCATTCATAAAGCGAGTGTTTTAGACCACTACGCTATCCGAGGCCCCATTTGCATGCTTTTGTGAACAATTTAGGCTTCCTGTATAATGCTCTACAAGAACTGTCTGGACCGCCTCATGAGCTCCAAAATCAGAAGTGTGCAATCCTCAGGGGCGCACACAGCTATTTGTCAGGAGGCGAGAGTTTTTGAGGCCATGTCGGAGCGGCTGGGTCGTCATAGCCAACTAACTCAGAGGGGAATTGCAGATAACTCTTTTCAAGGTGTCCCCCTGCATGCAGGGCAACCCAGCAATAGAATCATGGAGAATTTTTCAGGAGTTTCACAAGGAATCTGTAAAAGTGTATGCTATCACAAGGAGGAAAAGAGCAAATGGGATATAACAAATTCATTGACAATTTAAAGGTACTTTACTCGCAATATTGGTCGCAGGACATGGGGGGTTTTGCATGAGGAAGATGAAGTGGAGACTCTCTGCTAGCAGTTTGGCGTTGACTTGTGGGCTTTGGACAAATAAACAAAGGTCAGCACATTTTCTATTTCCATTCTCTGCTGTGTCTCTGCTTGATGATAAAGAGGAAGATGCAATGATGAGGAGTATGATATAGTACTATGAAAAGAGGGTGTGCCATGCTGCCTACTGTGACCAGGGTTCAATTCCACGCTAGTTCGGCTCTGGCCGGCAGGCAGTGTGGTATAATGGTTAGGGAACTGGGCTTGTAACGTTAAGGTTGCAGGTTCAATCCCCAGGTGGGACACTGCCGTTGTACCCTTGAGCAAGGTACTTAACCTGAATTGCTTCAGTTAATATCCAGCTGTATAAATGGATTGGAAAGAGCGTCTGCTAAATGCCTGTAATGTAATGTAATGTAATGGCCGGGAGTGCCACTAGGGGGCGGCAATTGGCTGTCCGCCCTAGGGAGTGGGGAGGGAAGCCGATATGAGCTCGCTGCGTATAAGAGTGGTTCTGTGTGTACCGGAGTTACAGTTGACGGCTTGGCGAGTACCAGCTCGGAGGAGGTGGTACATCACCTTTGTCACTGCCGGTTTCAGGACTAGGGCAGCGAGCTCACAATACGAGGGGGGGATATTTGACATGAAAAGAGGGTATAATTGGCTACTAAATTGGGAGAAAATGTGGAAAAATCTGAAACAAAAAGAAAAGAAAAGGGGGAGTGCAAGCCCCACAAATAGATATACTGTATACGGGCAAGTTGGTCTAATGCTTTATTGTTGTCTATTGTACGTTTTTTGGGGGATATGAGGCCTGTAAGCCCCAGAGCTAAGCAAGTGTGCATTTTTTGTGTTATACATCGAGATGAGTACAAACCACATTATATTTGTAGCAGTATGTGTGCACTAGGGCTTGACTGTCACGTCAGAGGCAAGGCATCCATAAAACCCACTATATCGATGTCACATAGTATTGTTTATAATGTGACATTGTTGTTTAGTTTCAGAACCTAGACAATGTCCTCCCGGCACTGTGGTTTTGATGTGTTCCATGATCTTCTCTCTTCCCCTCCCCCAACCTGCAGGATCAGCCCTCGCTGTGTGGTCCAGGATCTCCTGATTCACAAATTAAGCACTGGTCTTAGGTTCGGTGCAAGCACCTGCATATTTATTTGAAATGTGCCCTTTCAATTACTAAGGGACAAAAAAGTACCTGTGCAGCAAAAAACAAGTGAATAAAAATGGTATAATGAATCTGGACTGAATCGACTGACTGAGTACAAGAAATCATTCTGAAATACTGTGAAGTTCTCAAGGTTTCTTTGTAAATTCTGTCTTATTTGTTTACAATGCGTGAAAGCCATTTCTGCCATTACCTATCCAGACAGCAGAGAATAAATATTTCTATATCTGGTCTACATGAGCAGTCTGGAAAATCTTACCAAAATACAAGGCTGCCAACAGAGCCCACTGAAGCCCCATTTCAGTAAATAAATAAAGCTAAATCTGATACGATATGCTTGCAATCAATTTGCTTGCCATTCCGGGGTTCATAGTTGGTGATATTTTTTATTGCCATGAATAATGTTTGCTGTAATGTTTTCCCTGGATGAAAATGAGCTGCCAATGGGCACTCCACTGCCAGAGAGCAGTTGTGCATTCTGATTTAGTCGCGATGCTAAGGTCCATTATTTCTGTTGTACTTCTCAATATCAAACCCCTCTCCCACTGCTCTTTGCATTTAGTCTTATCAGATTTGTCTGAACTTGGAATCACAGCAAATGCTTTGGATAACGGAGTGTGCATGTCTCTCAGCACCTAAATAAACAATCTAATTTCACCATGCCCATTTCCTAATGCTCCAAACACCCCAGATATCAAACCTTTGAGGTTACAATTTTACATATATACAAATGATTAAACAGGCCAGCCAGTCTCCTTGCTGTGGCACTGTTGATTTAGACCAGGGGTGCCCAAACTTTTGGGCTTGGAGGGCCCATTTGAAATTTCAGCAGTGAGCCACGGGCCAAAATCAACAGTAGACTACATGTACTCAATTGTAATATGATTTTTTTTTTTCTATAGATTGTGTGTTCTTTGTTTTGTTAGTTTGACCAATAAACAAGTGCCCCTTTAAAAAAATATACAACTTTATTATCCGTTTTCAATATGGTGCAAACAACAATGTTACCACAGTTACAAGTGCTGAAATTAAAATGTTATTGCACACCTAGTGCAATAACATAGACCTACCCACAATGGTCCCTAATATTTTTGCAACTTCTTTTATTTTTGTATTTCGGCAGCTTACCTTAACCAGCTACCAGTAGCATAAATAAAGAAATGAGACCAGTCAATGTGACGAGTGTTGCTGTGCCGTCGGTTGTTATCCCTGCCATGTTTTCCCAAGGTAGTTTGTATTGAGCTAACACTGTATCAAGGCACCCGAACAAGTCTGTTCCTTTCATAGTTCCATGAAGGGTTTGCATGCTAGCCAATTCTTGCATTACTTCGAAATTTTCATTTACTCCCCTCAAAAATATCAAAAGCTGTGCAGAATCAGATACATCCGTGCTCTCGTCGAATGCGACAGAATAGTAACAAAAATCTTGCGCTTTATTATGCACCTGCTCAGAGATGTCACGAGACAGGTCCTCAACACGACGTGTAATCGTATTACGAGAAAGGCTGATGCCTTTGAACAGATCTTTAGACGTTAGACAGTCTTTAACAAACTCACCGGTTGCAAATGCTTTTCCTCTCTTTGCAATGAGTTCTGCAATCCCATAGCTGAGTTGTGTGACACCCTCCTGAACTAAAGAAGTCCTTGTCAGTGCTCCTTGCTGTGCACAAAGCTTTGCCTTTAGCTCCCTGGCCTTGTCTTTTCATGCAATCCCAGTGTATTTACTGTGCGTAGCCGAATGTTTGGTATCAAAATGCTGCTTTAAATTGTAGTCTTTCATGACTGCAACAGATTCCTGGCAGATGAGGCATATGGCCTTTCCATTCACATCTGTGAAAAAATAACTGTCGCACCACTTTTCTTCCAAAATAAGTTTTTCTGTTCCACATTTTCTCTTCCGACCCTCTCCCTCCATTTTGCTGTGATCGACCGGCGCCACCGGCGTAGACTACGTAACTTTTACATTTCTAGCTAGGCCTACATTCTTACATTTACTTTATTCATTTTAAATTAGTATCATTATAATTATTATTGGTTAATTATTTGAATACAATTCATGTAATAAGTAATTAATTTTATTAATATATATATATATATTTTTTACTGCATCATCTTCCACCCTTTCCGCGGGCCAAACCAAAACGGCTCCCCTGATTTAGACCCTTTCCTCATTACCAAATCTCTGCTTTCTCACTAGTACGAGGCAAAGGACAATGGGACATCACTCAGCTGCTGTAGAGGGGGAAGTTGGCAGGTAAAATTGGACTACATTTGGTCTTATTTTTCATGAACTGTTTGGCGTACTTTCAGGCCTTTGCGAAGAGTATGATCGTCAGGATAGCAAGGACACTTTAGCTTGATGGTGACATCCGTCCCAGGCCCTGACAACAATGCCTCATGTTCTTTAGTTTGTCTTAATTTGCAGGGGGATGTGCAGACTTCCAGACTTTCCATTCAAACTGCTCCATTATCGTAAGCACAATGATTGTGTACCCGGGGAATGGGCTGCTATCTTGGAGACACATTTGTGCTCTGGTAACCTTTCCTCAATTGGAGAAAAATGTGGTGATGCAATTCTCACTGATATAATGTCCATCTTGGCCATGCCCTTCCTCCGAAAGCTTTATTAATCCATGATCCAACTATTGTAATGAAAACGGGACTGCTAGAAAGTCAAATGAATCTTATACCCAGCAAATGGATAAGCATTCTCAGCTTTTCTTTAGACTTGCAACATCTCGGCCACAATCAAATTTATATATAATCCCCATGGCAATTGGAGCCTTTTTTTCACTGTTCCTCTTCTTTTGTAATTGTTACCATTGGTGATATATGCTGTCAGTTCCCCCCTTAGGCGCAAAAGAGAATAATACCTGCCCAAAGTGATGGATGTTTTGTGCAAACATACATTTTCATAGCACTGATTTGACACATGGGCTCATACATTTCCTTCAGTGCTTAATTTGTAAAATAAGAGATGCCGGGGCTCAACTCGCATTTGCCGAGGCTGTGCCCCGGCTAGCCCCGGCACAAATTAAGCACTGGTTTCCTTTAAATAACTACTCAATGCAAATTCTTTGGAATATTATACACTATAAAGCCACAGATTATGGTTAAAGTCTGTTGTATTGAAGTCTGGAACGTGATGCCATGTTCAATAAATAAGCTACGTAGTGTTATGTGCATTTTGCAGCGCTTACCTTTTATAAATTCTGCATTAGCTAAGGTGATATATTTTAATTTCTTCAGGTATCTAACTTTACCATTATCCACCATACCTGTGGTCCCAGCAGTGTTAGATATTTGAAATGAGATCACTGTTGATGGTTTGGTTAATTTTTTCTTTCCAGCATTCTAGGGTTTGATTCTACACATTCTTGCATTCTTGGAATATCTGTTCCTGGCTCATGTTTTGGGCTCTTTTTCTTAGTTTTTTGGCTGCGTTTGCATTTTGGAATAGACAAGCTTGGGTGGTACAGTCCTCTTCCATGTCTTCCACTTCCATCTCTTTCGTGATTGCTACATGCCATTTTTATGTACATGATTGAGGGTTTGTTAAGGTAGGAAATATATGCCTGTAGATCTGATCTTGAATACTTTAAATACGTGTCTTTAAAGAACTCAAGTTGTTTTGTAATTTTCCGGATGCATTGTATTATCCAATGTAACTAGAACAAGAGATACAGAGCAATTTATTTCTTTAGCAGAAAGAAAGGGACTTGTAGGAGGTGAAATACCCAAGGTGGTCCCTTTTCTCAGTGCATGCGATCGATATCTTGTGTGTCATCCATTTCCTGGTGGCAATGGTTGCACCTCATGTGGCATTGACATGACTAGACAGTTCATCTCTCAATGTGAATTGAAATTCCACTCAGCATGCTGATGATATGTCTTGATGCCACACATACCACTCCATTGGGATCATGATGGGTGAAGAAGGAGCACACACACACACACACATTGATATGTCCCAGAAAAAGTGTGACAAATGCAGGCCATGAGTAGCCAGCGTGTTTTCATGAATACATGTTATGGAATCATTTTATAGTATTGAGCAGTGTGTAAAACTAAACAGCGTTGTGCATTCAATATACATGACATGTGATCTCCATGCATACTGTACTATATCCTTTACATCACATCTCCAACTGTTCCACTTGCACAGGGCAATATGGATGTGATATTCTCCACCTGTCGACATGCTGGAATAGACTGAACAGTGACAAATTATAGAATGTAAAATTGTTGCAGTGGGCAATCGGCAAGTTCCTTCTAGAACGTCTGTGTGCCCTGGCATGAGGTGTGGGCCTTTGCTATTTACTCAACACCACACCGATGCCACCATGTGTAAGGTAGGCTCTGATGTTTATAAATAGGCTACATCCCAGACAGCAAGCATACATGGGGCCAATGTTGGCATAGGTTGGCCCCACATCAACGTCAGTGTCAAGTCAATGTCAGCCAGGTCAGTGGAAACATTTAAGCAATACATTTGCCTAACTTTGCCTACGTTGGTCTGTCCATTGGCAATGGTAAGAAAATGACCATGTGTTTGTTTATATAACTTTTACGAACCTGCATTTTAACTAGCCAATGGTAAGTCAGCTCTGTTTATTTGAGCAAACTATTACATCTGTTAAAATTATTTAAGCAATAAAACAAACTCAGATGTTAGAAATTGGCCTAAGCTGACATTGGCCCAATCAAAGCGTTGACGTCTAGCCAATGTTGTAACAACGTATGCTTGCTATCTGGGATGTCTCTGATGTCTTTATTCTGAAGCCCTTATTGTACATGAGCTATTCTGGCCACTTTGAGATTCATGCATCTTATATGGAATGCAGGTGGCTCAATCAGATAGACTAATATTACACTGTGATGTGTTGTTTCCCTGCCCATTGTTGCAGTTGAGCCTGTTTCAATGTATTTTGCAGATATACTGAACAGCAGATATGCTGCTATTCCAGTGTACATTAGTTAGTGTACATTATTAGTTGTGCCACCCAGGGGCCAACATCATCTGTCATATTTATATTAATATACAAAGACATAAATAAATAGAAAAATTGTGAAATGTTGACATAAATAAATAAATAAATATACAATGAAATATGTAAGCATTTATTTATTTTGTGTGGCAGTGGAAACTTTGATGTAACAGGTTTTTTACATTGCAGCACCTATTCAAAGCTTTTCACATTGAACAGCAGCACTGTCCATCAGATAAGATAATTGATTGGATAATCCTGATAATCTGTTTTACTCAATTACTTTCTCCTGGCCATCAATGTCATGTGGCTGCACAGAAGTTAACCCATATCTGGGATCACTCTATCCTTCTCCAATTTCAATCACTACAATTACTACCACTAGGAGAAAACTCCCTCATTTACTCAAGTCACCTGTAGCTGTATATTGTATATTGTATATACCTGCCTGCATTGTTTATTTTATACAGCTTTCATTGCTCACTGTTATCAAGGGTGTGAGTCATTTTGGAGGGTACTGTATATGTGTATAAATATCATGAGGTACCCCTTACAACCTTTCTGGATATCATATCAGCAAGTCCCAATTTAAAGAAGAAAAAGATTGAGATTTGAATGGTTGTTCAACTTTTTACCAACGCTGCTGCAATTTCAGAGGACCTGATTGCAATCAAGGTCTGTTGGATGTGGTTGTCCTGGATGTATTAAGCAATTTACAGGGCATAGACAAAATACTGTGAATGTTTATTAACTAATAAGAATTTGGCCCACCCTTTGCATTCAGAACAGCTTCAATCCATATTGGAATGCTGTTATACAAGTCGTTTTGAGCTGTTTCTAGTGGGATATTAGACCATTCTTCAAGATGGAAAACCTCCAATTCAGACTCCTACTCAGAAATCTGCATTCCAGAACTTCCGATAAAGATTCAATGATGTTTAGATCTGGTGATTGAGGAGGCCATTGAAGGTGTTGGACTTCACCCTATTGTTCACAAAACCACTTTTGTATCCGTTTAGCAGTGTGTTTGGGGACATTATCATCTTGGAATATGGAAACATGCTGAGGAAATGTTTGCCTAAAATAACTTTGTATTTCTTGGCCATAATTCTACCATACAGAGTAATAATCTGACCCAATGACTCCCACGTGATGGAAGAAAACATTAAAAGACGATTCATCAGACCATATTACCTTCTTCCACTGCTCAGAAGTCCAGGTTTTGTGATCATTACACTAGGTTGTGCATTGTTGCACATTGGCCTTGCTTACAAGTAGTTTCTGATTGGCATCCCTACCATAAGTCTTAGCTTTGTGAAGCTCACAACGTATGGTTTTGTTGAGACTGGGTCACAGAGGTGTAGATTCAGGTTTGTGCAAATTTTTTAGGTTGTTGTTTTGTGGTTTTTAGCAATTGTCTTGTTAAGTGTCTGTCTATCACTGTCAGTGTGCGTCGAATTGTGACCACTGTTCTTCTTTCCTGATGCAGTTTTTCACTTTTTTGACATATTCAGTCATTATTTTTGACACTTCTCCCCTTGAAATATTAAATAATTTTCCAATTTCTGTGACTGATGCACCTGCACTAACTATTTGATCTCTTTCTGTTTTGTCAGATCTCCAATGTTACTTTAGAAACTCAAGTTAGTGTTTTAAAAAATATATATATTTTATAGCAGAAACATTTTAGTAATTTGTATTGACATTAATATGAAACACGTGTAGACTTATTTTTAATTGCGATTTAGTTGCTTAAAAATATGAGTCCTTTTTAATTTGGTATCTTTCCATTATTTTGTCTACCCCTGTATATTGCAATAACAGCATAAATAATTTGCACAAGACAGACATCGTCCCATCCTTTCATTTTCCCCCTACCTGATTGTCCAAAACTCACAATGCGTGGTTGTCACAAGACAAGGAATTTAATAAAATGATAATTCTTCTAATATAAATGTCTGTGGAACATGTGTCCTTGAAGTACTGTTGCAGAGGGAGCTGGTATCAGAAAAACTTCCAGCATCTTGTAAGGGACAACAGAAGTAATTTATTTATGAGTGGCAACCATTACATCTTGGTGCAATATTGCAGATATTTTTAGTTTGTTTGAAACATTAATATGATTGATTTGATAACTCGGTACTTCCCTTTTTCTTGACAGAGCTTTCCCATTTCAATGCATTGGTGTTCTTCTATTCTGTTGAGTATGTGCACCTTCCCACAGATGCTAGTATTCAATGAACAACTCATTAGGATGCACTAAAATAGGCTCCGTGAATCTGTCTCCAAACAGTGGCCTTGGCGAAGGAGCTACAGCTTGAAGGGTGAAAAGCAGAACCCCCTCTGGACCTTGAGAACTCACATTCCTAATCTGAGCACAGTATAAAAATGTTCCAGTGTGTTTTGAAGTGTACGACATAGGGACATTTTTTCTATAAGCTTCAGTCCCAAAGATTTCTGCTGTGAATCTAGGTTTTCAGTGTTTCGATTTGTCACACCCTCAACAGGCACATCATCTTTGCTGAGCATAAATCAAACCTACAAATGACTAACAATGATGTGAGAGGATTGCATTGGAGATCAACATGTTGCATTGGAGATCAACAACTTATTGCTAGAGTTAGTAGGGGGTTAATTAAATTAGACATATAACTCTGATCTGATGCACTTTGTGAGGACTTTATTTCCTTCTTGTGTGATCATTACACAAAACAATTATAGCATTCAATATGCACAGTATTCAAATAGAGTATAACTAGTCTGCACTGGCTAATCACCCATGCTACAGGCTGTCCCTTTGCAACTCCACTAGTGTTGCAATCTTACTGGCTCTTAGGCCATCTATGCATACCGTAAACCCATCAGAGAGTTGAACTCTTCCATACTTTTCAGGCTCATTGAGCATTGTTTTCATTTTGACATGTTTTAAAGATAAAGATATAGTACTAACAAGCCAAAGAGCAAAGTAGTAATGTAGTTGTGCTTAATCTGTAATGCCATAGTAAACTGAGCATTAATATCATAATACATTTGGATGGATGCAATCTGAAAAAATCCTCATTATTTGTTGGTATACAGTATTTGAAATGTCATAAGCTTAATAAATTGATCTGCTGAACCGAGGCATTATTAAACAAGACAAACGTTTCCGGAGATCTGTCCCAAATCAATTCATTGTACCCCTCAGGAGGTGAGGGGAAAGATGAGAATCATCAAGAAATCCACCGAGGTGTGTCTTAGCCATTGGGTTGTTCCTCTTTGGAGGTTGTTATGATGGTGTCCAAGGTTAATATACTCATTCATTTACAGTTTGCCTGCCCTTTGGCCCAGATGTCTTTTATCCATTGCCTTACAACACAGGACTATAGGAAGGGCATTTTCATGTGCATAGGTCTGATGATGATGTGTGCTAATTTTGTTGGCAAGATGTGAAAGGGATTGTTTAAGGTTTAGCACTTTTGGCACCAGCCACTTAACCACACGTAAAGTAGGAACACAGTCAGTGGAACTGGGAGACAGGAGTAGACTGCTGATATAACCATGTAGCCAAATTAGCGCACTTTTCAGGATAGCTCAGCGTGGGGAAGGTTTCGGTTAATGAGAGCTCTGTGGCTGATTTGAATACTTCTCTTAACTCTCTGCTCATTAATGCAGAATCTCTCACAATTCCTTAGAGAAGAGGGGAGGCAGGTCTCTGGCTGAATGTACAAGGCGATGGTTCTTCTGGAGAGAGAAATAAATCTCTTAAAGAAGTTTATACATTAACGAGAGGTTATTAAATTAGCTGAAAGGGCAGAGCGATCTTACTGTGAGTCTGCAGGGATGGGTACTTCATTGTAAGAACACTTGTGCACAGGTTAATCCTATAAACATTATACAGTATATAAATCTAGTACAGTATACTCCTGCAGAATTGACTCCCGCAAATGTGATTTGGCTGCGTTTAGATGCCAGTGTGTAATTGGAGATTGACAGCCTGGCAAAGTGCCAACTTTTATGCAAGTGCCTTTACTAGTTTGGTACCTAATTTAGCCGTTGTCATCGAGACACATCGAGACAATCAAAGCAGAGTAAATGTCATGTAGACCAAACAATTTATTTAACCATTATTTGACCCGTACAGCTCTTGAAAACCTTTTGAGAGACATGCTGAAAATGCTGTCTGCAAAAACAAAGACAGTTGTGCTCTCTATTTTGGAGAAGAGCGTGACAAGAGAAAATATATCTCACTTTGGGACAGGGAAAAGTACAGGAACAGACATTAAAAACTCGGCAGATGACATGAAAAAATGTGTAACAGCAAACGGTGTTGCAAGGGGCAAAAGATGAAAAGTAATGTTCACATGACATACTATAACCGACCATGACATTTTTGGTCACAAATTAGCCTTATTAACATGGTTTGGTCATTAATTACATAAATTGATTTGTGAATATTCACGTTTAAATGTATTCAGCTGTTATGTTTATTTTAACTTTTACTAGTTTATCATTGTCCATGTTGGTTGACTTTTCTTGCCACTGTTACCCTAGTTGGCTGTTTGTTTTAACCAACTTAGCTGCATTCATTAATACATTTTTTGCAAATATTTAATCTAACATATCATTTAACCATTTGATCCGTACGCTCACAAATATGTAATCATTACTTTACTGGATTTGGAATATTAACAAAGGAACATTCTCATTCTGATGCAACAATCGCATCTGGCCATTATTTATTTCTGTGTAGCACAAATACTTGTACTGATGAACAATAAAATGGTTTGCAACTCCATTTGTCCATTCAACAGTTTATTTTTGATATGCAGACATTAGGCGAAGCAAAACATTGAACACATACAGAACCAAACTCAACCCATACTCATCTAATGTTCAAGGTTACCCTGACAAAACAAAAAATTAATTAGCGGATTTACAGCTACAGTTATTCACATTCTAGACCTCTAACCTTTGTGTATTGTGCTCTTCCCTGTTTGTTGTGATTATTGGGGATATTCATTTGCTTTCTTTCTTAAGATTCTTTCATTTAAGATTTTTTCACAATGTTTGAATAAATGTTCACAGGAGATTTTGAGAGAAAAGAAGAGACTGTACAGAGTATACAAAAAAAATGATTATTTGAATATGTGTGCTTAGGCTAAAAGGGAAATAAGAGCAGCTAAAAGGAACTTTGAAATTAAGATTTGCCAATATAAATTTCAATATTGCAGTAAAAAAAGTTAAGTTAATTAAGTTAAGTGTATTTAGAATAAGGAAGGAGCTTTGCTTTATAACAATTTGGGTATTGCTGATACATTGTTGAGAGTTTTACCAAAGAATAGGTTATAATATGACTAAAAGTACAGCCAATGTACAGAATGTTTTAGAAGACATTGAGATAAGGGATAGCAAAGTACTAGAAAAAACACAAAACTTAAGGCAAATAAGGCAGTAGGCCCCAATGGAATATATCATAGAACTTGGGGAAAATACCAGATGACTGGAAGCCAGGTGGTATAATTCCAATATATAAGAAGGGGGGCCATACTGACCCAGGGAACTATAGGCTTGTCAGTTTAACTTGCATCTCATGTAAAATACTTGAATGCATTATTAGGCCCTATTAAGTTTGAATTATTCTTGAAAAATAATAGTATTTTAAGGGATAGCCAACATGTTTTTTTTTCAGGGGAAGGTCATGCCTAACAAACCTTCTGGACTTCTTTGAGGAAGCTACAAAGTGTTAAACCAGGCTTATGATATTATATAGTTTGACTTTCAAAAAGCATTTGACAAGGTACCACACAAGAGGCTCATTGTCAAAATGAATTCATAATAAGGAATAGCAGGAATTGTTTCAGATTGGGTTCATAATTGACTGCAAGGTAGAGAGTAACAAATAGTAACGTAAGAGCTAGGTGCTATGGGCTGTGGAGCCCCACAGGCTCCACATAAATGTCTTTACATAAATGATCTTGATAGGGATGTTTATAGCAAAATAGTTATATTTGCAGATGATATAAAACTTAGGGGTTTAGCAAAGAGTTTTGAATCGACTAAGGTATTCCAAGATGATTTACACAAAATACAGAAGTGGGCAACAACATGGCAGATGTCTCACACATCCAGATCACACCAAGAAATGGATATGTAGCAATCAGGCACAAGTAGAAAGGGAACAATGAGAAGAAGAAAACAGTAGAGGTATTTGTCAATGAGGTACAGTGTCACAACGCCGTATTAAAGCAGAGGAAAACAACACCAATGGAGAAGAAAGAAATTTGTGACATTGTGACATCACAAAATAAATCCATTCATTAGGCATAACAAAATGAAGAGTAGATGATGTAAATAAAACAAACAACCAATGATGTAAAGAAAATATGAGAATATGGGAGAAGGCCACAGAGTGTCTGAAAGTAAAACTATATTCAAGATTCATTCTATACCCTCCTGACTGCATACGCACAATATGATAATTGTTCAAATTAAGAACTGCATTTTTATACTGACTGTTAGCTGATGACAAATTGGTCAATAGAAATCCTGCATCTTTTCATATAATTTTTATTTCAAGTTCTAGTAAATAACATGAATTATATATAGAATACATATATCAAATTCTGACGTAGCTGTCTGTAGAGACAAGTATTCCTGAAAATAAAGCTGTTGTGACATGGACCGGGGTACTTTGCAACATCATTTGTGATTATTTGTTTTGCATCGCTGGGACAGAGACTAGCACCTCAGAAAGCACAATACAAAATGGGAACTGTTTATATCAGCACTCATAAAATACCACCTGGTTTCAAGGGTTCTTAAAATTCTCACACATGGAGGAGAGTCACAATTAAGGCATGCTTTAGTAAATCAGACGGAATACTTAATCGACCTAATTTACAAAATCTCCACCCTGTTAGTGCATTCATCCCAGTTATACATATACATGAACAGATTTAACTATTCATCTAAAGGAAAGTCGCAAAGTGATTTAACCCCTGCTAGTTGCATCCTAATAATGATTTTCCCCTTTGCGATTGCTTAGTAAATCTAATGTAGATTTTACAACCTTTTAGGTATTATGACCATTCGAAAAGCAGTTGCAATCCTTACATCCGTAAATCTGGCCCAGAGAGTATTTTATGGGAGGAGAAAATTTTGAATGTGTTCAGTTTGAAAAGGACTTAGGAGTTGTAGTTGATCAAAATATATCCGCATCCAAGCAGTGTGCTGTAGCAGTGAAAAAGGCCAACAGGATGCTGGAACCTCATTTTGAGTACTGTGTGCAATTCTGGGATCACACTACAAGATATAAAAGCTCTTGAAAAAGTACAAGAAGGGCAACTAAACTGGTACCTGGTATGAAAGGTCAAAGCTATGTGATAAGATTTAGATTTAATCTATTCAAGTTTAGAGAGGGGATTTGACTTTTTATTATTCATAAAAGGGATTAACAAAGTGAACTACTAAAGGTTTTTAAAGATGAGTTCAGTTAGCAGAATAAGAGGCACAGGTGGAAATTAGTTCAAGGTAAATTCCACACAAATACCAGGAAGATATTTTTTTTTACACAGAGAGTTGTCAACGCATGGAACATCTTGCCAGGTCAGGTAGTTGAGGCAGAAAAACTTGGGCCATTCAAGTCCAGGCTAGATGCAGAATTAGATACTCTTTAAATTAGGACATGATGGCCCTAGATGGGCTGAATGGCCTGTTCTTGTCATTATGTATTATTTTGTTCTTAATGCAGAACATAAAACTACCAAACTGGGCAGAGGCACAAAATAATCTGTTTGCAAATGATGAAACTAGGATTTATACTACCTCGCAGGTGTGTTTTCATTACCATTCTCAAAAAATAGAGCCCTAATAGTGAATTACAGTTTAAAGACACAGACGATGACAGGAATGTTCACCCTAATCAGACAATGGTGAACTTTCAAAATTTTGCTCCTCATATTGTATTTCTCTAGACATTCAGATTTAATGGGATTTTATGTGTAAAAAAAAAAAGTCAAGTTTAAAGTTTGTTTTTAGTTTTTACGCATACTTCTGTAGTCAGTAGTCATGCTAGGCCTATAGTATAAAATAATCAAATTTCATACCTGTGTCTAGAAACATTCATCTTTGTGTGCATCTTCCCAACCACACTGTTAAACATATCAACCTGTGTTTAAGACAATACAGTAATAAATGATGTTGTTTTGTCTGGAAAATCCTTTTTTCCCCACAGTATTAATGTGGAACACATTCGGAATCCGGATGGCTTCCATTGACCGTGCACTGAAGGCGAAACTTTGTTTATTTTCCTTTCCCATCCTTCTCCATATTCTCCTTTCTCATTCACCTCCTTCCTTAAATTAGATTACAAGACTACCTTATTGACTGTCAGATACATTCAAGCCCATGCAATATTGTGGCCGAAGTCATTAGAAGTCTTTCATCCGGCTTGATTCATTCCGTACTGCCCCGTGCACAGATCATTAAGGGGGGCCTATCACTCTTGTTCCAGGGAACGGTCATGTCTACTTCTTCTCTTTTGTAATTACATTCAAATTTAAAACAAATCAAATTTATTTTTATTTTTTTGGCGAGCTTCTTGTTTATTGGCTGCGGATGTTTAATGGGTTTTCTGACCTCTCTGATGAAGAGTGTTGCCCCGTTTATCTGAAATTCCAGAGGCCACGAACACGCTCGTGAAAAACGGCTTGAGAGAAGGGGTGCCGTGGTGCAGTATATACACTTGACATTTGTGAGGAGCGGAGGAAGAAATTATGTTTGCGGGGCTGTTAGTCTGTTTGGAAAGGGGCTGCTTTTCATGATAATTCTGCTTATTCACAAATGGTTTTTTTTCTTTATGCAAGAGCAAAATTATTAATTGTGCAACAAAAATATGAACCACATTGAAGGATATTTATTGCAGCATTGATGGTTGTTTGTCCAGTTTGCCTTGTGAGTTCATCAAGATGTTCACTGAATGTGTTCCCTGAATGACTTCAAAGACAATAAACATAATTTTAGTAATTGTTAATTTTCTTAAAACATCCATTTTTTCTCTTCAGATACAATTACAATAGTCAACTTGACAATTCAAATTGACTACTGTTGACCATTGTTCAAATCTGTTGAGCACTGTCTTTTAGCCTAAAGCCCTGCAATGGGATTGTGATCCTGTGGGAATTGTTGCAAGACAATTGTTTTGCAGGACATTTTTAATCTGTTGTGGGTGGGATCGGGTGGGCAGAGATCAAGAGTGGGGGATATGAACAGAATAATTCAATTTCATCCAAATCGTGGTTTTTAATACAACTCAATAAAATAAAATGTTCATGCATGGAAAGATGGAACCAGCCAGCTTACTAATAGCATTTATCACCCAGGGTTTCCACTTACATACATTTTAATTAGTCTAACTGATGGACAGGGTTAACATTTATCCTTCATCACAGTCTTTTTATGCTGTAATTGTTTGTTTTGCAGTTGCACACTTATAGTAGCTTATTAAGAACATAAGAATACATAATGAAGAGAATGGGCCGTTCAGCCCATCGAGGCTCATCATGTCCTAATCTAAAGAGTATCTAGTACTGCATCTAGCCTAGACTAAGTGTCCTAATAGCCCAAGTGCCCCCTAAGTCTCCATTTGCTAAGCTTAAATAGATTGAGTGCCTTAAGTCTAAACTCATAACTTTTACCTTTCATACCAGGTATCAATTTAGTTGTCCTTCATTGAACTTTTTCAAGAGCTTCTATATCTTTCTTGCAGTGCGGTGCCCAGAACTTCACACAGTACTCTAAGTGAGGTCTGACAAAGGCATTATATAACATTAATATAACCTAATTTGATTTATACTCAATACCTTTTGCCATGTATCCCAGCATTCCCAAGTCTTTTGCAAATTGAACACCTAACTTTTCTCCTCTCATAAAATACTCCTGTCCTATGTTTTTATTTCCCACATGCAATATTGAATGCAGTGGCGGGCCGTACATTTCACACCTAGGCCTTCAGTAGTGCTCTGCCCAGTGGCGTAGCGCAGTAACGTAACGCTGCCCAACCTTTCACCGTTCACCGGTTTCATTTTCCGCGGACCGGGAGGGGGTAGCACCCCCCACGCTACGCCTATGGCTCCGTCTGAATCGATCCACCCCTCAATAACTATTTTATGGCTATAAAAACCATCTTATTCTTATTATGCAGAAATGCAGTATAAACATGGGGCTATGGGGACGGTGTAGGGACAGGACATAACAGAGGAAGACGGGGGGGTCACTGTCCCCTCTCACAGACCCAGGCCTGCCTCATCACAGCGGGTGAGAATCTGTGCTTACAGAAAGACAACTCACTGCTGCCACCAGAGAGACACGGTTCTCTTCTCACCGCGAGACCGGATCGGCAGAAACAGAACCAGCCTGTGTTCAGTGTGGGATAGTTATGCTATCTATAACATTTTGTAATGCAGCCTGCCATGCCATGTTATTATCTGCCTTGCATGCTGGCTAGCTTGTTATTAAAGATGGAATGATACAAAGTTAATGTTAAAGACTAAGGTGGTTAGCTATAATAAGTTAGCCACTTCATTAAATCATACAAACACACTGATCATAATAAGAAAAAGCGCTAGCTGACCTGTTTTATGATCGCTATTTTTATTCGAGTCACAGCTCATGTTTATTACATAAACTTAGCTGGTTAGATAGCTAGCTAAACAAGATCGTAACATGAAACATCAATAATAACCTCATAAAATTGCAATATTATTTAGGAAAATAGCAACATTTTACTCACCAAAAATCCTTATTATTTGTACACAAAATCCATCCTCCTTTCTTTCTATCGCCATCGAAGCTAATGCTGAAAGTCGAGCCTGCCCTGTCGTATTTCTGGCATAAGTTTTAATTCGCTTTAGGGCTGAAAATGTCCGCTCAAATGTCTGAATCACAGACTGATGTTAATTATATTTTGTCCATGAATACTTATTAAATAATTCCAAATGGTCTGTCCGCTTCCTTTCATAGCTTTTCCCCTGGCTGCGCTCCTTCCAGACGTGTATTTTCATATTAAAGCATTTAACCAATCACATTACATCATAGTCAGACACTCTCTGACTATCCAATCAAAGGGTGTGAATACGCTGACGTACCTAGGCCTTCTAGAAGCAACAGTTTGATCAACACTTATTTTGGTTGGTTGAAGCAACAGTTTGATCAACACTTATTTTATGCTACAGGGCCTTCAGAATTGATTGTGAAGGCCTCCAGGCAGATTTCTTTGACCGTGGCAACAAATGATGGCTGAAATGTGATTGGTTAAATGCTTTAATATGAAAATGCACGTCTGGATGCAGCGCAACCAGGGGAAAAGCTATGAAAGGAAGCGGACAGACCATTTGGAATTATTTAATAAGTATTCATGGACAAAATATAATTAACATCAGTCTGTGATTCAGATATTTTTTAGGCCAGCAGAGAAGGCCTTGCAGGCCCTGACGGCCCACCACTGATTGAATGTCATCTGCCATGTATCTGCCCATTCTTGGATTTTGTTTAAATCATCTTGGATTACTTTAGTTGATTCCAATCTGTTTGCCAAACCCCCAAAGTCACAGATGGTTTCTGTTTTAAAGGTGATCTTTACATGGATTAATTCGCCGCTCATGTCAACCCCAATTTCTTGTTGGCAATTTCTTTAGCAAAATAGATAGCATTTCAGCAAACAGTTTCTCCTCTCCTTTAATAAATGGGCTTTGCCTGTATATGCCACGTACGACCACTTAAGCGCGATTCATTTTCTTGTACGTCAAAACGACAGATAACGTTGATTTTATTCCATCAAAGCATCTACAATTCATTATAGAATGGGTAGCTTAACTGTCCATAAAAAAATCTGTGCTTTCAATAATTTGGGGGGGATTTTGAATTAAAACACTTTTCTAAATATTTATGTGTTTTCTTCTTTTTCTGTATTTATATTTCAAATATTCATCCATGTAGGTTATTAAAGAGTCACATCGTATGAGGGAAAAATAGCCAAGGACATGAGCAGGCAAGACATGAATAGAAAACATTGGTGCAGGCAGGAGCAGTCAGAAAATCCTGTGGGAGTGGTCAGAAAATGCTGCAGGTGCGGGCAGAATCAGGACCGATAAACTATCCAATGCGGAGGGTGTGGGCGGCAACACTGCGGGTGTGTGTGGGAGCAGGACTGGTAAAATAGTCCTGCGTGGAGCTCTACGTTGGACCACCACCATTAATACCCTTGGTAAAGGCTTCTGACATTTGGTGAAAAACATTACAAAGTATTACTATTGATGTTCTGCACATACTCATTTCTAAAGTTAGTGTGGTATTTCCTCCATGCCAACATTGACAGACTTCTGAACTCTGATAGCTCACCTCTCACCTCAAAATAGCTGATATGATACGTAAATTTCTTTTTTCAGGTCAGTCTCCTCAGAAAAAGAGCCCCTGCCGCAATGGTTTAACAAGCATGACTTCATGCAGTCTACTTGTGTTTATTTTTCATCACTTCCAAATAAGTATGTGCAAGTGTAAGTGTAAGTATAATTAGTTATTCCTGTTAACTGATTGCCAACATTACCTCTGAGCAGTATTAATGAGGGGTTATCATGGACACATTTTAAAAATCCACATCTCATGCATCTCTGTGGCCTGACTAATGCCCTGTGTCCCCAGGCTGAGACATAATTAAACACTTAATGTTACTTAGTATTTATTCTGTCACACTTGCCCTGAAACACAATGATTGTCATCTACTGGCAACTTTGCAATAAACAAGTGTGCATACAATTTGTGAAGGTTGACAAAATGCCGGATTTCTACACAGTTGTCGGTTCTGTCTGGAACTTCTGTGAACAATAAGCAAAGCAGTTAAAATGTTTTCACAGTGACAGTCAAACTATCAACACTAACTGACAATTTTAGATATGATAAACAAGTTATAATGCAGTCTTTTTGGTGCCATAGTTGTCTCAAAATAATGTTTTTGTCACAGTCTTTGAGTAACACTGAGTATACATTTTAAACATTCATAAGAATGCACTCTTGAAATTTAACCAGGCCCAAAGAAAATTGGATTTCCAAAACAAATAAATGATCCGGAAACCAGTGAGTAATTTGACTTGCTAACAGCTAGTCTCTGTTTCCCCCAGACTTAATTATGTTCTAAAATGGGGCCTTTTCGGTTTGATTCAGAATGTGGTATTTGGCTGTGTACTCAGAATTGATTCAGAAACACAGACAGTCTGGCAGAATAGATTCAACTTTTTGACGTTGTGAGAACCTCTCAGACCCGTAGTATCAGTATCCTCTTAACATTAGGTAACTACACCAAACATCAAGTGTTATACTTGTCAAATAATTTTAGTTGAGACCCACATTTCGGATTGGCACAAATTGAATACATGCTTAAAGAAACTATCAGTATCTGACAGTAGACAACTATGTTGGTCTACTTCAAACAATGTACTCACCACTGGGCAGGCTGCCAAGGATTCAATCAAACTTTCTCTTTGAATCAACATTGACCTTGGTTGAATCACATAGGAGAATGCTATGGTACTAATGCATCTAAAAATATCTAAATTATATATATTCTAACCTTCACATCAATCAAATGTATACATTCAAACTACTGTAGATGCATGCTGGTCAATAAATAATTTTGATATCTACAGCCATTAAACATGGGGGGGAGGTTAATAATTAATGTTGATATTTGCATGCATTGATATGCGCTTTTTTACTGTCTGCAGCTTATGAAAGCATTATATAGTTTGGTGATCAGGTATGGTTGGGGGGGTACAATTACATTATTTTCCAACATGGGGGGCATGTCCCCCCTTGTCCCCCTATAATTCTACCATCCTTGGTCACAACAAACCTTTTTGTGATATGTGAAATAGAAGCCCTGCGCTTCAGGGATTTACCTTGAGTATGTGCATGCTCACTGTTGAGACTTCCTCTGCTCACAGGAACGAACAAGATATCTGAAACATCTTTTGTATTTTCAAGGCTAATGTGTACATTTCCCAATACACAGCTGATAAGAGTGTCAGAATATATAGGCCATCAAGCTATGCATTTTGTTTTTTATTAGATTAGATATTGCACCAATTCTCATGGACATGAGAATGGCCCACACATTCACTGAAATGCTTAAGCAGTGCTTGGAAGAAATCACAGTTCTGGGGCAGCTATGAGACCACTGCACAAATCAAACCTTTTTTTTTTTGAGGTAAGGTAAAAACATAAAATTCCACATATCTGGGAGTGTTCCCCTTTAACATTAGCATGTTCACCACAAGGGCTCCTGCTACACATAGCTAAAACTATTACAGCGTTTAACAAAACCAAAATATGAAAAGGTTTCACATCATGGCAAAATATGTGTTCCGAATAATACTTTCATGGCAAATAATACTTCTAAATTCTCTTTTTAATATAACAATGTTTATTCATTAATTTGCCATTTTATCAATACAGCTAATGAGACCAGCTTACCACCAGTGTAAACAATTACAGACCATGGAGAAAAATTTAGATATTGAAACTAAGAATGTGGTTACCATTTCTTGAAACAGGGAATACATCACTTTTAACTTGGTGTTCTGATTTCCACAATGCTGGTGATTGTGATTTACAACAAGCCCATCACTGAGCCAAACGTCTTGAAAAGGTAGACCTAGCAATAAGGTAGCCAACCCATGTTGACCAACCAACCTGGGCCTGTTAATCTAGTAGGTAACATTGACTGTTGTATATATTTTCCACACCAAACGTGGCTGCAATTCACAAACATTTTCTTGCTAAGGCCCTTAGCTCATAGCTACTTACATTAGAGATGAATTAATAGATGTTACAATTTAGCTAAATGTTATAATCACTGGTGAATCGCTCAACTAAAATAATGATTGCGTGTCATGATTTTATGTTGTAACATTGGCGATGCAGAATAGCCTCTGTAATCCATCACAAGTTTAACATTCACTATATGGCCAAAAGGCAGTGAACACCTGACCATCACACCTATATGAGCTTGTTGGACATCCCATTCTAAAACCATGGTCATTAATATGGAGTTGGACGGCCCTTTGTGGCTATGACAGCTGCCACTCTTCTGGGAAGGCTTTCCAGTGTGTCTGTGGGAATTTGTGCCCATTCAGCCAAAAGAGCATCTGTGAGGTCAGGCACTGATGTTGGACGAGAAGGCCTGGCTCGCAATCGGCTTTCTAATTCCTCCCAAAGGTGTTCAATGGGGTTGAGGTCAGGGCTCTGTGCAGGCCAATAGAGTTCCTCCACATCAAACTCGTCTAACCATGTCTTTATGGACCTCGCTTTGTGCACAGGGGCACAGTCATGCTGGAACAGCAAAGGGCCTTCCCCAAACTGTTGCCACAAAGTTGGAAGCGCCCAATTGGCTAAGATGTCTTCGTATCCTGTAGCATTAAGAATACCCTTCACTGGAACTAAGGGGCCTATCCCAAACCCTGAGAAACAGCCCCAGACCATTATCCCTCCTCCACCAAACTTTACAGTAGGCACTATGCATTCCGGAAGGTAGCGTTCTCCTGGCATCTGCCAAACCCAGATTCGTCCATCAGACTGCCAGATAGTGAAGCGTGATTCATCACTCCAAAGAACACGTTTCAACTGCTCCAGAGTCCAGTTGCGGCGTGCTTTACACCACTCCAGCCGACGCTTGGCATTGCGCATGGTGATGTGAGGCTTGTGTGCAGCTGCTGGGCCATGGAAACCCATTCCATGAAGCTCCTGACGCACAGTTCTTGTGCTGATGGTGCTTCCAGAGGCAGTTTGGTACTCTGTAGTGAGTGATGCGCGATTTTTAGGCGCTATGCGCTTCAGCACTCATCGGCCCCGCTCTGTGAGTTTGCGTGGTCTACCACTTCGTGGCCAAGCTGTTGTTGCTCCTAGGCGCTTCCACTTCACAATAATAGCACTTACAGTTGACCGGGGCACATCTAGTAGGGCAGAAATTTCACAAACTGAATTGTGGAAAAGGTGGCATCCTTGACAGTGCCGCGTTTAAAGTCACTGAGCTCTTTACGAACCATTCTGAATTCTAAATGTTTGTCTGTGGAGATTGCATGGCTATGTGCTGGATTTTATGCACCTGTTGGCAATGGGTGTGGCTGAAACACCTGAACTCAATAATTAGTAGGGGTGTCCACTGGCCATATAGTGTATGTGTAAATGACCATGGCAAGCTAGCCAAATTATTGGCCAACAAATTATTGTTTCCTAATGAAGTTAGTACATTTTTGATCTTTGGAGGACGAGCAGTGGACTGACATCAAGCCTATTGATCCCTTAATATGATTAAAAATGTATGTTTATTTCAACCCATTATTATAGGGTAGTGTCTAGCTCAGGGGTGGGCAATCTTACCCTGTGTGGGCCAGTGTGGGTGCAGGCTTTTCTTCCAGCCGAGCAGTAGCTCACCTGATTTGACTAATCAGCTAATCAAAGTCTTCAATCAGGGCATTGATTAGTGGAATCAGGTGTGTCACTGTTCAGTTGGAACAAAAGCCTGCACCCACACCAGCCCACACAGGGTAAGATTTCCCACCCCTGGTCTAGCTAGTAGAGGTCAACATGTTAGTGCATGCATACTGCAGGTAACTGCTACGTTAATGTTACCCTGTCTATGCACTTAGGAATTCAGGAAGTGTAATTGGGTTAATGAATATAAGGATTTGTGTTAAAATTACTTTCTACCGATGTAGTGCTACCTAGCTAGCAAGTTGTGTACATTTACACCATTACCCAATCATTTACCATCTAAGAGCAAGCCAACAGTAGAAAACTGACTGAAGCAGTTGTTATAACAACGCTTCAGGGCACTGTTGGGTGCTGCCATTTTGGCTATAATTAATGGCTCTAAACAATGACTTTGTGTGTTGCGATGGGTTACACTTTCCAACATAATTAAACAAGTGTCAATGGCTAAATAACAATAACAATAACAATAACTAAATAACCACCATCTGCTGACATCTATGTAGTATCTTCTGAAATCCTGGGTGCTCTTTGTCTCCCTCTCTCATATGAAAATGGGGAATTGCTTCAAATCCCTTTCACTAGGAGGGATTCTGAAAAAAGGGTCAATGGCACTTGTGTGAGAAGCGGACAGCTGTAATCATTGATTACAGTACAGGCATGTGGTATTTTACAGTGCTGAATGATATGGATTGTATGCACTGTAATGCAAGCTGTGGTATTATACAGTGTAAGCACACTGCATTACAGGTTGTGATATTGTACACTATAAATGTAAGCTGTAGCGTTATGATGTGGTATGAAATAAATATGCTGTTTTCCACTGATTGCACATTGCTTCTCCATATAGAACATACAAACACAGGGGCTAGTTAGTAGGGAGAAAAAAAGAAAGAAAGAAAAAAGTACCATTAAGGTGCTTAATCAAGAAGAGGGATCTAATTCACTGCTGGTGGGAGCTTGACGGAGAACAGCATGATCTGAATAGATGACGCCTCTTTCTGGGATCAGCATCGCAACATTAATTAAAACTGCTCGGTGCTGGAGGGAAGGGAGGAATAAATGAATAAAGGGCAAAAGGTCCAGAGTCATTACTACATTGATAATGAGAAATGCTTTGACATATTATGACTGTGGTGAAATGTAAAAAGGACAGGGTCAAAATCTATGGAGGGACCACCAGCAAGGATCCTCACGCATCTTGCTGTAGCACTGACTACATCCCATGCTGTGTGGTTTAGATTAACCAGGAAATATGGAATAGGCTCCATATGTGGTGTTGCTCCAGGGCTTTGACTTGTGTTCTCTGGTTAAACATTTTTTTTATCCTTTGGGAGAGCAGGTCATCTGAGGAGTATTCTATTCTGTTTAGGGCCAGTATCCCCAGGTCTCCCCAATCTCATTTAATTGAGATACCTCCCGTCTTCTCCTTGTCTTCTACCTAGTCCTCAAACTCTAACCAAACCTAAACACAAAGACTCAAACTCACAGAGTCTAACCAAACCGAAACATGAAGATTCAAACTTGCAGAGTCTATCCAAGCCTATAAATAAAGACTAAAACTTGCAGAGGGTTAACTCTATTAATGTATGCGTATGGAGAAATGACCCCAAGCCTTGCCCACCTAGAACGCGGTGCTCTACCATCTCTCTGACAAGCAACAGGACCATTTCTGATTTTCATTTCTGAAGTTTGACAAACTTTATAGTCTTGTTACACTAAAAACTTAAATCTGTGGGTAGACACCTGGGGTTCAATGAAAAATGTGCACACTGTGTGTGTGTGTGTGTGTGTGTGTGTGTGTGTATAAGTCCATCTCCTTGAAGTGAGGTCATGGGATTGAACCAAACTAGGCATAATTCAAGTGACTCTTTGATGTTAGGCAAGTGGAGAACGGTGGGAGAAGAAGTACATTGTAGACCCAGTTTCATATTAAATATGACCGATGGCCAAATATCTTATCACCTGGCTTCGGAGTCTCAGTTCTTGTGAGAAGGAATTCACACCAACATTCACTGGAGTCTTTGAGGTGCTGTGGTTTGAACATTCAGTGCAGAATCAGGGGTGTGAGTCCACAGGTTGATATTGTTACTGTATGTTCTATCATGTTTTATATAACTTTCATACAAGGTAGGTAGAGGCTGATGCCATATACATTTTGAATAATTTGTCACATAGCTTACTGTTTTAGAAACACATATTGTGCCACATATTGCTGTGGCTACTAACCAATTATGGAACTAAATCGGTTGTTCTAATCCTCTTTTATTGTGCCATGGTGGTTCTGCAGATACTGTAGATGTTTTTCAAGTGTTAGGAAGTTTTCTGCCTATAGTGGACTGTCTCTTCAAATTGATCTCTTGTTATGTGACATAATTAGAAAGGACATAGTCTTTCAACTGTACATGTGATGTACAGTGGTGTCCAGTTTTCTTGGTCCCACTTGCAGATATATATATATATATACAGTACTGTGCAAAAGTTTTAGGCAGGTGTGAAAAAATTCAAATTAAAGCCATTTATCTGAGCAGTAAGCGTTTATTTGGTTGAAAAAAACACTATAGAACATTGAAGTAAACACAAAGAAACATTAGTACAATGAAAAGTAACAAAAACGTCTTGTGTTTTTAAAACTCTGAACACCACAGCTTGAACACCAGCTTGAACACCACATCTTGAAAATCCTGTTAGGTGGGCTATTGCTCACAGAGAATTGCCTTGTTGATGCAAAACTATGATTTCATGTCTGTCAAACTAAACAAAATACACGGAATGGAGAGGAGAACACAAACCTGTGTTCTTCTAGCCATCTCAGAAGATATCAATAACTTTTTGGAAAACACAATAAATTCTTGTTACTTTATGTTGTATTAATGTTTATTTGGATGTATTGTGTTATATAGTGTTTTTCCAAGCAAATAAACACTTACTGCCCAGATAAATAGCTTTAAATAATTTTCTCAGGTGGCCTAAGACTTTTGCACAGTACTGTGTATATATATATATATACAGTATATATTATTATTATTATTGCTTTCAGTCCTGCATTTATGTCCTCATTTCCTGTTTTATTGCCTTTATACTACTCAAAAGTCTTAAATCTTATACATTTTATTTATGCTATATTGTAAAGCACTTTGAGCTGCAGTTCATCCACAAAAGGTGCTTTATAAATAAGGTTTATTATTATTATTATTGTTATGAGGAGATGGCATTACATTCCCTTTCTCTCTCGCTGTTTGTTTTTTGATTTCGCTCTTTCACACAGTCTATGCCCCTGTCTTTTCTATTTCATCTCTTGGTCAGTCTCTCTTTGTCCTTCTTTCAATTTTTGTCTTTCATTTCCAGGCCCCTTTGCCTCCAATCTAAACTTACATTATGACTCTCTCTCTCTCTGCAATTGTCTCTTTTATTTTCATTCAAATCTTATGTCATAATTGTATTGTACTTCAATTCTTTCAATTATGTTTTACAATTTTAATCCTTTCTTGTCATGCATAAATGCTTTAGACGTATCTTATGTATGGTACATTCCGGTCTCCCTTCTCTTTTACCATACACACTGCTTTCATTACATTAGAACTCCTACAATTTGCCATGTCTAATCACATTAGTCCGACTCAATGGGATGGTAATACACTTTCTTCATTATTTCATTACATTCAAACACATCCCTCTGTGTGGATCTGTGTGGCTCAGTAGGTAGAGCATGGCGCTCACAACACTTAGATTGTGGGTTCAATTCCCATTGGGAATATATGCATTCATTATCGTAAGTCGCTTTGGATAAAAGAGTCTGGTAAATGGCATACATTTTCCCACCTCCCCAACAGAGCTGTCTTTTACCTGGTACATCATTGTCTATCGTTGCAGCTATCCATTTTATTAGATCTTTAATTTATGTTGTTCTGAGTCGACTCTCACTTTGTCCAACAGAGTACAATTAATTACAACTGCTTTATCACCTTATCTTTACTCTGACCCCCCTACCATTCTCTGCTGCTCCTCACACTACTTTGATAAAACACATTCAGTTAATTTTCTGTTTATATCAAGCTCTATTTTAGGTTAAAAGTTATCCAGACGGCATATTTCCCCCCAATCGGTTACGTCTGCCACTCATAAAATCGAGCCTAAGTTGAGCCTGAAAACAGCAGTGATCCATTTCATTGCTAAGAAACCTTTGTTTAGATTAGGAACAAAACTACGTGTGGGAGAGGCAACTCTCGCTCCTCTCAGAACACCAAAAGTGGGTGCGGGAGGGGCTCCCTGCTTATTCAGTTAACAGTATTACATTTAAGTTAACTTCTCTTTTCCTTTATATTATTTTCTCTTGCTTAGGGATTCCCATCAGATTATAGAAGTATTTAATGCTCCGCTCTGAAATCCACAAGCTATAACAATGTAATACTGTTAGCAAATTAAATCGTTAAATTGCTGGACACTTTTGCGCGTCACACAATACCATGCTTTGTGAAGGCATTCAATCCTTCCCCACAGCTCTGGACAAGGACTGTATCGTTTTCTTATACCTTGGTTTTCCTACTCCTTCCTCTGTAACACTACCCTTATTTTCGGTCTATGAGGGAAAATATGTGTGCTTAGGGACTACTATGTGGTTCTTACTCAAAAGGTGGTTTCAGAAAATTCCCTTTATTACCAGGTTAGAGTGGATGGTAGATGAATGAGCAGCACGTTACCTGCTCTACCTCCCAGGGGGTCGTCTGAGAGGAATTGTCCAGCACCATGTGCAATGAGGAGAGGAGAATGTGCCGCGAACACTAGCTTAGTGTTAAAAATGCAGTCTCCCCGTGGTAAACTCCTTACCAAAAATACACAGTGTTTGACAATGCATTGTGTCTAGTACACTTAGTATTACAAAATCACAGTTGTTCTGATGGTAATTATTTTGTCCTATACATCTGACTAACAGAGTAGGTGCTTCACACCCATCTCTACCCCTCTCTTCTACTAATGTCCAGTCAAGTGGGCAACTATATGTGTGCAGTTTTATCCTTAGAGGTTATTTTTCCAGGATCTAAAATACCAGGAGTATCAGTTTGAGATGATTTGAAAACGTCTCTCTCACACACATGCAGAACACACTTTTGTATTTTCTTTTGGGCACGTGCTGCAACATGATGATGCAACAATCCCTTCCAACTAGGCGTAAAAGGTGTGACCTCACCCGGAGCTGAAGGGTTGCAAGAGGATGATGGTCGGTCTGTCACGGTTCCATGTATTTCATGCCACGTTTTATGTGTTATTTATGTCATGTTTCATTTCATGTCATGTCTTGATTTGGTTTTCATGTTACGTTTCTGTTCATGTTTAAAGCGTACACTTTTTCATGTTCTTTCCGCAAATCTTGCGTTCATGCTTTCTCTCTCTCTCGCTGTCGCTCACGCTTCCTCATTGTTTCTAACCCCTTGTCTGATTACTAACTTACTAACAATTAGATAGGTTTATTGTTTCTACTAGCACGATTGGCAATTTAGTAACTCTAATTGCCGACGTGCTGGAGATGTACTAATTACTAACTCGCTATCCATGTGTATTCATGTTTCCTTTCGTTTCTAGTTCATGTCTATTTACTAACAACAACTAATTATCTTGTTACCTTGTCACGCTCTCCTCAGCTGTTTTCTGTTTCGCTCTGTTCTCAAGCTAAGTGTCTGCACCTGTCTACACCTCCATATAAGCTCAGTGTTTTTGTCACGTCCTTGCGAAATTGTTGCCTAGTTTTCTATTGCACTCTTGAGCATTTTCAGGACCCAAGCCTGTTATTGACCATTGTTACTGCCTGCCATTTTTGTTACCACTGCCTGTTTAGACCACAGGTTTTTGCCTGCTGTCTTATGTGCCTTTGCCCCGCGGAGCAGACTTTGGTCTTGACTCTTGCACCGTCCCTCACTATGAGCCTGCCTACCGTCCTCCTGTACCTCTGCCCCGCTGACAGCTACTCTGGTTTGTTTTGGATTTTGCATGGTTTACCGAGTTCGAGACTGCCTTCTCCCTCGGTACTGTACTTTGGTTAATGGCTTGATTTTTTGGTTATCGGACTTTGCTTTTGTTTTGACTACGTCTCCTGAACATTCCTCTAATAAAGCCCTTGCGGGTCTTTATTTTATGTCATTATTTCTGAGTCGTGCATTTCGGGTCCAACCCTCACGTACCCGTCTCACGGTCACTGACGGTCTTGCGGCTTGCCTTCACACAGGGTATTTCTCCTTTATCTTTGCATTAGTATTACTTGTTAGACAGTGGAACTCCAATTTAGAAGAGCCTCAGTGGAACTTAATGCATATTTTTGTGTTATCTATTTTGGTTTTTACACAACTAAATAAAAACTGCTCCTAAATGGATATAAAGAAAAAACACCTGACCCTGGGCTGTGGCTTGAAGACTAGGCTGGTTGGGGGTGAGTCTACCTTATCCCCTGTCATTTGAATTTTGGAAGCTGCCTAGCTCATGTTTTAATTTATCTTGTACATACTCACTTACACTTGTGTGCAATAATGGTCCATTACCATATCTCGGGGTAGCAGTAGTCATTTTAAACGAGCTTAGCCCCCACTTTGGCTGGACTCAACTTGAGTTGCACCGGTTGTCCTGATCCTGTTCATGACAGCAGTGTTGGAGGAATTGCACACAACCTTCTCACTGCAACTGTAACCAGACTGAAACCAGGTAGAAGGTGGTAGAACTCAGCACTAGTAGTTTAAAGACTCAAACTTTCAGAGTCTAACCAATTTAATTTAACTGGTCTAATTTAACAGTCATCTTTTTAGTAAGTAATTCATTACCAAAAGTTAATTTTCTAAGCTAGCGGTTGTCAAATGTGAGGGTAGCTACCAGCTAACTAGCTTTTACTTTACATTTAATTTGGATCATTTTAAAGACTGAAGGGGTTATTAGCATTGGGAGCCCATCTAATTAGGAGTAAACCTAAGGGGTGATTCATTGTAGCCTTATATATTTATTTTGATCTGAGCTTGTTAGTTTACCATGTGCATTACAGTGCTAGCTAGAATTTTGATTCATTGAGAAAAAATGAGCTTTTTCTACCATTCCCTTTTCTATTTCAGTTTGTAAAATGGCAGGATATTGTATATACAGTCAGGTCCAAAAGTATTTGGACAGTGGCACAATTTTCATCATTTTGGCTCTGTACGCCAGCACAATGGACTTGAAATGAAACTATCAAGATATGCTTTAAGTGTAGACTTTAGTCAACTTCAGCTTTAATTTAAGGGTTTTGTCAAAAATATTGTATGAACCATGTAGGAATTACAACCATTTTATACATAGCCCCACTCCCCCCCCAAATTCTAAGGGCCCAAAAGTAATTGGACAAACTAACATAATCATAAATTGTCATTTTTAATACTTGGTTGCAAATCCTTTGCAGTCAATGACTGCCTGAAGTCTGGAACCCATAGACATCACCAGAGGCTGGGTTTCTTCCCTGGTGATGCCCTGCTAGGCCTTTACTGCCACTGTCTTCAGTTCCTACTTGTTCTTGCAGTTTTTTACCTTCAGCAAGTGAATTGCATGCCCAATTGGATTCAGGTCAGGTGATTGACTTGGCCATTGCAGAACATGCCACTTCTTTACCGTAGAAAAGTATTGGGTTGCTATTGCAGTATGCTTCGGTTCATTGTCCATCTGCACTGTGAAGTGCCGTCCAATGAGTTTTTAAGCATTTGGCTGAATCTGAGCAGATAATATAGCCCTATACACTTCAGAATTCAGCCTGCTGCTTTTGCCAGCAGTGATATCATCAATAAATACAAGGGAACCTGTTCCATTGGCAGCCATACATGCCCACGCCATACCATTACCTCCACCATGCTTTACAGATGAGGTGGTATGCTTCGGATCATGAGCATTTACATTACATTTTACATTTTAGCCATTTAGCAGACGCTCTTATCCAGAGCGACTTACACAGTTTTACATTTTCTTTACATACAATCCATTCATACAGCTGGATATTTTACTGAAACAATTCAGGTTAAGTACCTTGCTCAATGATACAACAGCAGTGCCCCACCTGAGAATTGAACCTGTAACCTCTGAGTTACCAGCCCAGCTCCCTAACAATTACACTTCACTGCCAGCCAGTTCAATGAGCAGTTCCTTCCATTTTCCATACTCTTCTCTTCCCATCATTCTAGTACAAGTTGATCTTTATCTCATCTGTCCATAGGATGTTGTTCCAGAACTATACAGGCTTTTTAATATGTTTTTTGGCAAACTCTAATCTGGTCTTCCTGTTTTTGAGGCTTACCAATGGTTTACATCTTGTGGTAAACCCTCTGTATTTACCCTGTTTGACTTTGACACAGATACACCTACCTCCTGGAGGGTGTTCTTGATCTGGCCAATCTGACCAGATTCCAAATGCAAATGCCACACTTGAAATCAACTCTAATCAACTCTAGATCTTTTATCTGCTTACTTGTAAATGAAGTAATGAGGGAATAACACACACCTGGCCATGGAACAGCTGAGCAGCTAATTGTCCTAAAAATTACTTTTGGTCCCTTAAGCTGAAAGTCTGGCATTATTTAATTTCAATATAAAAGTCCTATATTTATTCACTGTATTTATATTCATTGTCTTTTCATAAAGTTAATCATCAATTAAACACTGAACTGGGGGTTGAATAGATTTGGTGACCACGCGTGTCTAGGGAACAGTATTTTCTTTGTTGAAAAGTGTTATGTGTAAAATAGACTTAATTAATTGTTGCACTTATATTGTATATAACGCCATTTCAGTTAAGTCAATAAATCAATAATGAACTGGCTTGAATAATTAATTGTCAGTTATAGGATATTAATGCTGCCAGTAAGTTGGCTCACCACCTGCTTCGGTTGTTACATTTTTTTATTTTCCTCTATGTATCCAACTACATGTCAGGTTAGAAGATAATTGGAGCACTCGTATTATATATACTCTGTCTTTTGATATAAATCATTGCAATATTTTGGTTTGTTGAGAAGAAAGCTTAGTGGTTGTACAGGTAACATGTTAATTGAAGCACTCAAATATTTCACTCTTGTCGTACAAATCAGCATTGAATAGTTCGTGATTTAATAGTCATTACTGCTACCAGCCAGCTTTCTTACCTTGTTTAAGTGGGAGCAACATTTTGGTTTAGATAATTAAGTGACCTCTACATGCTGCATGCTTATCAATATGTTATGTTCAGAACTTAAGTTCAGAATGAAACAAACAGACTTTGAAAAAATCATGTACGTCATTAACACCATACACAACAAATTAGGAACAGATTTACAGTTTAAGTAGTGTTCTTTCAATAAGAAAACAAATATATCAAAAGAGCTTAACAAGGCTTAATGAACCTAAAGTAGGAGGAAGAAACTCCCAACTTCATCTCAAGGTAGCTGAGCAATAGCACCACCCATATCAGAAAAGAGATTCAATGAATGTCAATTTAAACTTTTCATTTAATTCCTCTCATTTCAGACAATTCTGGTACAACTACATGACCACTCTTGGTTGAATTAAACGTTTCTACCTGTTTATGGTTATTAAGCCCATTAGCACTCTGAAAAAAAACTATTCATGTATATAATGTGTAGCTAAGCGGTTATTGTAAATAGTTCCCTGTTAAACATTGTATTTCTCTGTAGTCCTTTTACGCCTTGTTAAGCCACTGGAAAACCCTGTTTTTAGGGCTCAACATCAATTAAACCAAGTAAACTTTTGATTATTTCATATTAGAAACATTGTTTAGCTACCCTGAGATTAAATTTATACGGAGTTTATAACTTTTAGATTAGGGTTATTACACCCTGGTACGCCTGTATAAAATGCTTAACGTCAATTAAACCAAGGAAACTTTTGGTTATTTTAATCTCCTTCCAGATATGGTTAGTACAATTGCTTCGCTACCCTGAGATTTTGAGTTTCTACCTATTAGTTTAGGGTCATTAAGCCTCTGGAAACCCTGTTTTTAGAGGCTTAACATAAATTAGACCAAGTAAACTTTTAATTAATCTAATCTCTTTTCAGATAAGATTAGCACTATTGCTCAGATACCCTGAGATAAAATTTGGAGTTTCTACCTATTAATTAGTGAATAAGCATTATTAAGCTCTTTCATTGATAGTCCCTTCCAAGGCTGTGCTACAAAGATATGAACACTGAGCTTGATGAAGCTCAGAACCCAAGCAGACACATTTAGCACGAAAAGGCAGGTACTTCTATGACTGCCTGACCAATCAGTCGCAGCCCATGGTGCCAATAATTTGATGAGTACAATTTTGAATTAGTTACAATCTCTTACCTCCCCCGCCAGAGAGAGATATAGCACATTAAATAGACTATATTGAGATACGGCACCAGATTAATCCAGGAAGATTTACTTTGGTGTTTTGTTTGCATTTAAGCAGGCAAAATTATTTGATTACATTTCAGCCATAGTGTGTGTGCATGTGTGTAAAAGTTTGTGTCAGTAGTGCTGACGGAAAATGGAAAGTGTCTGCAATAAGTGAATAAAGTCAATATGATGCATTCTAATCTGTGAAAATAAAGAATTTCAGATCAAAATCTTGTTTAATTTATTGTTTTCTCAATTTTGCAGTCAGTGGCACTCATTTCTACACAAAGCTTTTTAAGTGCCAGTCTACTAACCACAGGGCCTGATTAATGACCAATTAGGAACTGATGGAGAGGGAGGATATTTGGTTAAGACCCACTCGCTGTTTTTAAATCTAGGATAAAATCCTACCTTTTTAGTCAATCCTGTAGTTAAAGATGAGTAAGGAGACCGGATTGAGGGCGTAGAGCTGTTTGGTGAGCATCTCATCTTTTAGATATGCTGCCATAGCTCAGCTGGGGCTGTCCCATGTTAAACTGGCCTCTCTAACATACCCAACATTTTATTATTCTGACTCCTAACCTATCCACTTTTGTTCTCTTCCCTAGGGCTTCTGCCCCTTCCATCACCCTAAGACCAGACTGCTCCAGGACCGACCCTCTCCTGGCTCCTGTCCAGACTACGATGTAGAATGGAGACCTGGATGAATTATTCAAACCTTAGACCTTCCCTTCTTACGACAGTTAGTTACCAGTACTGACACCCTGGCCGGCCAGCAGAGGATGGGCTCCCCCACTAAAACGGGTTCCTCCTAAGCTTCCTTTCCACTGTTGGAGTGTTTTTTCTCTTCCCACTGGGGAGTTCTTTTTGTCTCATTTCTGCTTTTTGGGGGTTCAGGCATTGTATTTTCTGTTCTCTGTAAAGCGTCTTTGTGACAGTTCTCTGTAAAAAGTGCTATACAAATAAAACTTAATTGAATTGAATGAAAATATGCACTGATAACAAACATCCCAGGAATGTTTTGGAAGTCTGGCAGGATCTCCTTGAGGCTCATTTCAGTAGTCATTCCAATTCTAAAGGTGCTGATGCCAATGCACAGCTATTTTTAGCTCTGGAATGCAAAGGTATTATAAGCCAGGAAGAACGTGCAACATGTCACCATTAACAATGACTGACTGAAGTCAGGGCATATCATTTGTTGGATCTACATTTGCAGCTCCCTGTGTAAGGTAGTTAAAAGGCTGACAGCAGTGCTTTGTATTTATACATATGCATGGCATAGTCTATATATGCACAGTAAAGACACAGTGCTAAATCACTATGCATAAACATTTCAAAAGCTAACAGTGAGTTGAGTTCCATTTTTCATAAACGACATAATGTTTGCACAGGAACAAAAGAGACGTCGACATGCCATACATTACGGTTTATTTACTTTGTTCTGCGTTTTTGGAAGCACACATTGGATTTGATTCTCACTTAGGTAACTTACAATATCAATCTAAAATATACATTTTTTATTGCCACTCTTGTTTGATTAGACAGCTAGTGAACGTTAGCTACATTGAATTAAATGAGTTGATGAGACAAGATACTTACTGTAACTGGTTTCCAGCATTACAATCAGTTCATGCTTCACAGATCACTCAAGCGGCAGCATTCCCGCTATATGCACCAGCGCAATCACCTAGTCTTTTCTGTCTGCCTGACCAGGAGCATGACAGAATGCTATGACTTCAATATGGAGATTTCCGTAACCGTGTACATGTCAAAAACAGCTTTTGCAGATACACTATATGGCCAAAAGTCAGTGGACAGCTGACCATCACACCTATATGAGCTTGTTGGACATCCCATTCTAAAACCATTGGCATTAATATGGAGTTGGACCCCCCTTTGCAGCTATGACAGCTGCCACTCTTCTGGGAAGGCTCATCTTTCTGGGGAGTGTGTCTGTGGGAATTTGTGCCCATTCAGCCAAAAGAGCAACTGTGAGGTCAGACACTGATGTTGGATGAGAAGGCCTGGCTCGCAATCGGCGTTCTAAATAGAATAATTAGTTATATTCTTGCATGGCATACTGCAGTAGTGGTTCATATTTTACATATCTAGATAGCTAACTCGTTAGCTAGCTAGTTGTCCAAATGGTATATCCAATTGGTTGTTTATACATTAGCTAGCTAGATATAGAATAGAATATAGAAGTCTGTTATATAACATCAACCCTAATCAAATACTAATTATAATACCACTCCCAAAAACAAATTATTTTAAATATATGAATCATCAACAGAGATGTTGACTATATACCAACACTACTGACATCCATCAACATCAACTCCATGTGTCTCAAAAAAATGAAACTCCCTAGCTTGCCCCCCCAGTGTAAGCAATGGGCACCAATTATTCTCTGTCCTTAAGAACTGATCTATGATTATCTGTCTATTAGTCCTTAACTTAAGCATTGCAAGCTGAACAACAAAACTGGCCTTGGATCAGTATGTAAAGCCTACAGTCAGCAGTGCTGACTCAGCATCCTTTATTAAAAGCGAGAACATCCTCTGCTCCTCCTCCCAATGTGCTTTAGTCAATAGGTGATGCCATTATCACGAGGGAGATACAGCCATTGAAATATAATGGGAAATAAAATGCTAAAGGAGAACATTCCCCACTTCATTAGAGGGCGCTGTTTAGCTCATTATTTTTCCAATAGACAATAGGTTATAATTCAATTATTACATTTATTAAAGTTAATTATATGTATTAAGAGGCTTTTTATGTTTTATTTGTACTTTTTGTTTTAACACTAGGAGTGCCGAGTTTCTAGGCGTACAAGAAGATGCCAACGCCTTTTGGGCATTGACATTTTAAAGTAATAATAATTCAATTTAGTAAATACCATCTCAAAAATAATGATTTGGTTTTGTTCAGGCAGGTCTTAAGAAAAATTTGCATACCTAAACTTCTTATTTCCACAAACATAATAATATATTCAGGACTACAGCATACCACCTGGAAGGGTGGTGATATGACACCAATCAGCAAGGGAACTAATTATTGGGGAAAAAAGGCTAATTTAAATACAAATTTAAAACAGGAATGGCTTCATAAAATGTAGCCTACATAAACACATTGTAAATTCAGAAACAAGTCAATTGTAGATGTAAATGTATTAGTCTATAGAAGACTACGCATATCCTGAGCACATATCCATGTTTCATTATAATGAAAACTCCTTGTTCTCCGCATATAAACATACGTTGTAAAGTGAAAATGAATGTAAAGCAAAATAGTGTATTTATCAGTCAATATCAGTGTCAATATAAAATTGTAAAATCAAATCAAATCAAATGTATTTGTATAGCGCTTTTCACAATAGAATTGTCACAAAACGCTTAATAGAGGGGGAACCCAGGCCTAGACCCCTCCAAAAGCAAGCCTAAAGGCAACAATGGCAAGAAAAAACGAGAAACCTTGGGAGGAACCAGACTAAAAGGGGGGGAGCCCATCCTCTTCTGGCCGGCACAGGGTGTGTCCAAAAAAGACTATTTCATGGACAGTCCAAGGTGACTCAGGGCTGAATGACTTTGTGCCTCCTGAGTTAGGTAGTCAGTGAGGGGGGCTAAACCATGTGAAGGGGGTCCAGATCCAGGGACTGGGGTAGGCGTGGGGGTGAGGGTTGATGGAGGCAGCTCACACTTCTTGCAGGATCTAGGGCTCAGGGGCGGGTGCCCCCTGAGTCAGAGGCTGAGGCAGAGAAGAGAAGAGAACATGCAGTCCGAAAAAAAAGCAGTGCTATAGCCAGTAGCATTATGTGAGAGCAGGGGAGCACAAGCATAGGAAATATACAGATAGCCCCGACAGGTGTAAGCTATGGCAGCATACCTATTAGGAGAGGGACAGAGAATACATACAGCCATGAGAGTTCTAAACCATCCACACCTGATTAACAGTGGTGGTAACATGTTGAGGAGGTGAAGTATGGAAAGTTTCTCACTCCATAAGACACTAGGGCACGGCCTTCTCCATCTCTCCACCTAGACTATGTTTGGCATTAGGCTAGGCTGAAAAGATATGTTTTTAATCTAGACTTTAAAATTCTAGATTATCCATAAAAATTGTAGAATCTATAACATGCTTTGGTAAACTGTTCCACAACAGAGGAGCTCTAAAATAGAAGGCTCTACCACCAGCCGTGCCTTTCAAAATTCTAGGGCGTAATTCTAGGGCTTCTTGTGAACAAAGCAGTTGTGTCAGCTTATAAGGGGCAATCATTTCGGTCAGATATATAGGTGCAAGTCCGTGCACTGCTTTAAAAATATGTGCCACTGTATTCTGTACTAGTTGAAGATTCTTAAGAGAGCTACTAGAGCAGCCAGATAATAAGGCATTACAATAGTCTAGCCTCGATGCGACAAAAGCATGCATCAAGGTTTTTGCATCCTCTAATGACAGAATGTGCCTAATTTTAGCTATGTTTCTTAGGTGAAGCTACTCTGGAAGTCTTTTTAATATGAGTGTCAAATGTAAGATCCTGATCAATAATAAAACCAAGGTTCTTGACCGTTGCAACTCTGCAATCACTTGCATTTAACTGCAGATTCAACTTGTTCCTTAATTTTTTGGGGCCCAAAACCATCACTCTGTTTTATCTGAATTCAAAAGCAGGAAATGTACTGTCATCCAGTTCTTTATATCAGAGATACAAGCCTCTAACTGAGTGAGTTGAAGTATTTCACCTGGTTTCATTGATATGTACAGCTGTGTATCATCTGCATTGCAATGGAAATTCACACCATGTTACGAATAACATTACCGAGTGGTAGCAAGTATAATTAGAACAGTAATGGTCCCAGCACTGAGCCTTGTGGAATACCATATTTAACCTGAGAGTAGTCATAGAACTCTTGATCTTATTGCACAAATTGAAAACTGTTTGATAAGTATGATTTAAACCATGAGAGTGCCCGTCCACGCAAACCAACCAGGTTTTCCAACCTGTAAAGGAGAATCTGGTGGTCAATCGTGTCAAAAGCAACACTTATGTCAAGGAGCACTAGAATAGAAACACAACCAGTATCCGATGCTTACAGTAAGTCATTTACAACTGTAATAAGTGCTGTCTCAGTGCTATGGTTTGGTCTAAAACCTGATTGTAGTGTTTCATACAGATTATTTGTTTTTAGGAAAGCAGTTAATTGTTGAGCTACAGATTTCTAAATTTTTTTAGAAAATGGGAAGATTTTAAATGGGCCTATAGTTCTTCAGATTAACAGGATCAAGATTTGGTTTCTTTAGAAGAGGCTTGATTACTGCCACTTTTAAAGACTTAGGTACGCAGCCTAGCACAGGCAAAAGCTCTTTAATAAGCTTTGTTGGTATGGGGTCTAGCAGACATGTAGATGATTTGGAGGACATAACCAGTTTACTAAATTTGTCCAGATCCAAGGGAGTGAAAAACTCAAGGGTCTCTATGCAACCCTGCTCCTGATAGCACTGTGCCATCTCAGGAGTTGGAGTGCTAGATATTGGAGTCATTTTCATAATTTGTTCTCTGATTGTCTCAATCTTATCAGTAAACAAGTTCATGAAGTCATTAGAATTATAGTTAGAAGGATAACTGCTGTAATCTGAAGGCTGATTTGTTTTTGTGTCAGTTTAGCTACCATGTTAAATATAAATCTTGGGTTGTTTTTATTCTGGTCAATTAATTTTGAGAAGTATGACGACCTAGCTGTAGTAAGAGCGTGCTTGTATTCTATGAGGCTGTCCTTCCAAGCAGAGTGAAAAACCTCTAAATTGGTAAAGCGCCATCTGCGTTCTAATTTCCTGGAAACTTGTTTAAGGGCATGGGTATGGTCAGTAAACCAGGGTGCAAGTTTCTTCTGACTGCATTTCCTCTTGAGGGGTGAGACGGCATCAGGTGTATTCTGTAAAATATGATTTACCGCATCTGTTTGATGATCAATTGACAAAAGGCTATTTGGATCCTGACTTGATACTAACGACTTGGGAAGTATGTTTATCAATTTTGAAGCCGTCAATGAATTTATAGAGTGGCTGGAATAGTATCTAGGTTCCCATTTAATAGGAATATTTACCTGAATTTCAAAAGTAATCAAAAAGTGATCCAATAGTACAGGATTATGGGGAGACACAAAGATATTGTCGACATCAATACCATAGGATAACACTAAATGTAAGGTATGGTTGTGGCAGTGGGTTGGTTCAGACACATTTTGAATAAAACTAAGAGTCAATAATAGCTGCAAAAGCCAATCCGAATGGGTCACTGCCATTATCAACATGTATGTTGAAATCTCCAACAATCACAACTTTATCTGCCATAGTTGCCAAGCTTGATAAAAACTCAGCAAACTCAGAAAAACAGTATACGTACGGTCCAGGTGGTCTTGACAACTAGCATAACCATCAGGAGATGCCTCATTAAGTGCACTGTATTCGTCAGGCCTAAACCAGGTTTCAGTGAAACTAACCAGGTCAAAACTATGGTCAGTCATTAGTTCCTTCACAAGAACCGCCTTGGGGGAAAGTGATCTAACATTTAACAATCCACATTTAGGATATGTCTTATTACAGGCAACACTTACAGCAGGCTGAGAGGTTTTAATATAAATAAGATTATGTACACATATGCCACGACAGCCAGTGTGCTCAGATAGCTTTTTTAATTTAATTTTTTTAATTCCGATTTTAACCCGTTTTTCTCCCAATTTGGTAGCCAATTACTCCCGCTGTGCTTAGTTAAATCCCCTCCCTCGTAGTTCGCTGCCGTAGTCCTGTGACCGGCAGTGACAAAGGCAAAGTGCTGCCTCCTCCGAGACAGCACTCGCCAAGCTGTCGACTGTAATTCCGGTATCCCAGAACCACTCCTGTGCTCAGTGAACTATGTCGGCTTCCCTCCCCCCTCCCTGGGGCGGACAGCCAATTGCCGCCCCGATAGCACTCCCGGCCAGAGCAGACTCTGGCACGACGGGAAAATCAAACCCCAGTCGTCGTGGCCAGCGTTGGACATTGAAACCACTAGACCACGCGAGAGGCCAGCTTTTTTTTTCTAACACTATTTACAAATGAGGGACAGACACAGTCTCAATAGTTAAGTTGGTCACAGGTTTTTGGAAGCTAGCAGACAGTAGTTTAGGACCAGAAGTCTGCTGCCTGGCTAGCGCTCTGAGAGGTCACACATTTTGCGAGATTAGACTACAGGAAAAATGTGTTGATAATACTGAACATGCTGGTTGTGCCCAGGGCAATTTGTCCATTTAGACCAGGGGTGTTAAACTCATTCCATCGAGGGCCGAGTGTGTGCAGGTTTCTGTTGTAACTAATGCATTACACCAGGTGATTTCAATTAGGTTCCCTCCTTAGTTGAAGAAGTGAGCTAATTAGTGAAATCACCTGGTGTAGTGCATTGGTTGCAACAAAAACCTGCATACACTCGGCCCTCAATGGAATGAGTTTGACAACTGTGATTTAGACATTTCTGCTCTTCCCCATTCCCTACTCACGGTCAGCACAAACAGAAATGCTCTTGGTACCATTTACAAACTTGCATTTGTTTAGAAATTGCACTTTTGTCACGGGAGCGACTAAAACCTGTAAGAAATCAGTTGGCTTGTGTTGTCAGTTGTCCTTTTGTTCTCTTGCGTTGTTTTCTGCGTGTCTTCTTTTTACGGTGTGATTTGTGGACTTTTATTTAGATTTTTTCTTGCCCATTGTCCGCCATTTTGTGCAATTTTCTTTTGATTGGTAAATTGTTTTTTTTCACTCACTGTTTGCTGTGCTCATGCAGAGGCACAATGTTTAATTATTCCCTGGTGTGTTATGTTAACCTTGTGTGTATATATGGTGTCTCACTAATTGTTAATCTTCCCTTGCGTTTTGTACTGATTTCAAACACCTGTTTTCAATTTGGCGATTGGAACACTGATTATGAAAGCAGAAGTGCTGATTGGCCAAACGGTTAAAGACTCAGGTATAAAACCCCTTTGTGATTTACACTAACTGCTGATAGCATATTGGACTTTGTGGCTAGAAATAGCTGGAAAATTGTGGACTTGTGTGTTGCTGTGGTGAATTCCCTGAAGACAGAATGAAGGAGGCAGGGATTCACCATAGTGCTGGAAGAGCCAAGTTTTCTGGTGATCTACCATCTGTACCTGTGAAAGTTGCCGCCCCTGGATCTGTGTCCTCTACTCTCTTACAGAAAACGTAATCCTCGAGGTGCAGGTGGAAGGGGCAGCAGGTGGTAGCGTTGTTCCTCCAGACTGTGTTCACTCAGATGTTTTACTGGGGAGGGTGTTTAAAAAGAAAAAGGTTTTTTTTGGCCATATAATTGTTTTGTTGGGGGGTTGTATTTTTTATGGATTGTCTTTTTATAGTTGTGAAATAAATTGTAATTTTTTAAAACTCATCTCTGGTTATGTTGTGGAGTGTGTGGGAGCAGTGGGAGGGAGGGAGGAGAGTGTCACGGCAGGTGGATTCTGCTATTGTGACACTTTGATTACCAATATTAGCAGACCAAGTTTTTAGTGAAATGGATTTTGTATTTTTTTAATTCACATTGATAATAGATAATTATGCAATCATATTTATTTGGATCCCCATTAGCTGTTGCTCACACAGCAGCTATTCTCCATGGGGTCCACACAAAACACTAAATGGTCATATACAAGGAGAACAGAAAGGCTGCATTCCATTGCAATGAACAGTCGTGTACTATATTTAAGTAGAGGAGAGGCGCTGATCTATAAGATGTTTCTTTTAAAACAATCTGATGGCAGAGAGTTCCATGTGAACATGGCTCTACTGTACGTTGCATTATAGTTTTTTGGCATGGGAATAGTGAAGAAACCCATGGTTACATGTCTTGTGGTGTAAGTGTGTCCAAGTAGTTTGGATGTTTTAACACAGAGCCATTTCTCATAAAAACAAGAAGACTGAAGCGTTAATCTCTCTTCTACCCTTAACCAAGAAAGACTAGCATGCTGTTGATATTGGCTATTTTTGTGCAGTAAAGGGCAAGGTGTGCTGCTCTGTTTTGAGCCACCCAAGAAGTTTAGTTTCTTCACTTGCTCAATGGCCAAACCATTTTATGCGCTAATGCAATTGAGGCTTAGCTTTTAGAGAATGATTAGAACCAAATACAATACTTTTGGTTTTAGACCAGTTTATGATTATTCACCCATTCCGATACTGACTGTAAACTTTAAGTGTAGAGTCATCAGCATACACAGTCACTTTGGCTTCTTGTAAGACAAGTGGAAAGTAATTTGTACAAAACTACCCTGAGTGTAGTGTTCTAACGCACTCGCATTGACTGGTGCTTTGCAAGTGTGAGCTGCCTAGTGTGATGTCGCCTCCACTGGAAACGCGTTGTTGGTCTTCTCGCCAATCTCATCATCATAATTAGGGTTCAGAGGTTGCGGCTTAGTATTACCCGCAACCTCGCTACTGATACGTAGTCTCTGAAAGTCTGTGGAAAAGAAATTCAGAAAGCTTAGCATAAGACAAAGAACATTGTGGCTGGTGCCCCTGTGAACAGGGTAATGAAATGAGTATGTTTCACTTTGCATGACTATAAAGATGAAGATTCAAAGTATCGATGCTGTGTATTTGGTGTATGGACATGAAACATGACCCGATACAGGCCACAAACATTTGCAAGGATATGTGAATTTAACCAAGAGCACACGATTCAAGGCAGTTAAAAAGTTAGTAGGAAAAACAGCTCACCTCGAGTCAGCTCTTGGTAGTGACATAGACAACGAGAAATATTGTTCCAAAGGTAGTGATTTCTTTTCCAAAGGTTCTCCCAATAAACGCAGCAAGCGGAATGATCTTGGAAGTGGCGAACAATGATTTGCATAAGAGTGGGACATTGAAGAAGGTGGCAGAGAACCATTCAGTTGTTTTCATGAAGTATCATCGTGGATTGAAGGAGTATCTGAATGTGATGCAGGTCCAACCCCGCCGTGATCATAAAATGAATGTGGTTGTATTTGTTGGGCCTCCTGGGACTGGCAAGTCCCGACTTGCCTGTGAACTGGCTGGTGATTATGTGTACTACAAGACACGTGGACCTTTGTGGGGCAATTATCAGAATGAAGAGTCTATTATTATTGACAATTTCTATGGATGGATGTTTTATGATGAAATGGTAAGATTGATGGATCGTTATCCACTTGATGTTCCTGTGAAAGGAGGTTTTGTGACCTATAATTCTAAGAACTTGTATATAACCTCTAATTAGCATGTGAAAGACTGGTATCATTTTGAAGGGTTTTGTCCTGATGCTTTGTGGGATTACCCGATATACCACGTTTGATATGAATGGCATGTATGACTGAGTCAAGAATAAATGCATAATTTAAGTTTATTTGAATGCTTTTGTGATACATTAAAAATGACATGCATTCAGCCACTTGGTGTCACTTAACGCCGGAGGCTTAGGCCTCACTGAGGTTATGGTTAGGGCAAGGGGTCGTGGCAAGGTAATCGTTATACCATCCAAGTTTATTTCTGAATGCCACATAAATGTCTTGACTGAGTTGGAAAGCCACACCACTAGTGACCTGGTACGGTGATTCCACTGGCTGCATATAGTACTTTAAACCATACCATCTCACTGATTTTGCAGCCACATCATACCAGGCCCCTCTAGGTGAGACCATTGATCCTATAGTAGAGGTACTAGTTTCCTCAGTGATTATTTGCATTCTGGGAAATACAGTTCTTGAGTGCTTTCTAGTAGACACCCATGTTCTAGCATTAGTTTATTTATTGTTGTCACAGGTGTAGTTTTGTCATCTAGATCAATGCAGGTAGTGTCATACATTATAGGTGGATATTGCCTCTCTCCATTAGCTATATTTTACATAGGCAGAAATGACACCACTACTTTATTAATCTTATATTGATCATAGTTTATACTAGCTAATCCTAAATCATTGATAGACCATGCCACTGCTCCCACGAGTGGTGCACTCCTGGATGATGTCTTTATCGTCTCCATCTTGGATACTTTAGGGTTTATGAGTCTTCCTCTTATGAGGTTGCTTAGTTTCCTTTTGTTTCTGAAGCTCCAACGTCACCTCGTGATAGACTTCTTCCATTGATGTCACCTCTCCAGGAAACGCGGCTATTACAGGGGGCCCTAACAGTTCTCAGTCATTTTTTTAACAGGTGGATATTTATTTGATTGATTTCATAAATACTGCTAGTGCGGCATCTAGGTTCTTCTCTTGACATACATTAGACCAACATACATTTTTAACATCTTCATTTAAGGAATCTTGACAAAACATTTTGTGTGATCTTATAAATTACTTTAGGCCCAGCCTTACGTAGGTATCTTGGCTTTTCTTATTATTGCCACTATGCTATGGTTACTACAGTCAATGGGAAATGATATATATTTGGACCAGATCTCTGCAGTATTGTTAAATACAGTACATGATCAATACAAGAAGATGATACAGTTGCAACACTTGGTGCATACTCTAGTTCAGGGGTCCCCAACCACCGGGCCGTGGCCCGGTACCGGTCCGTGAGGCATTTGGTACCGGGCCACAAAGAAATAATAAAAATGTTTAAATTTTATTTCCATTTTATTGACGATCGCAGTCTGCAGGGTGTTTTATTTAGAAAAATGACCACTTCCGTCTGTGTGCCTCTTTTCTGCACTTGTCTCAGTTTTTTTCCACTTCTACACCACCCCCCTTCCCCCAGCCCAGCTATAGCCACTCCACGACACAATGCCTGCCCCCCTCCCCACACTTCCCAGTCCTTACCTGCACTGCTCCTATGACACCCGCCCCCGCTACCTCCTATCACCATCACCGAACACCAAGTCAGCTGCACTCTCAGGAAACAGAAGACCAGGAAAGCGGCCGGGCCTGACCGTGTCTCACCAGCAACACTCAGGCACTGTGCTGAACAGCTCTCTCCCATCCTCGCTGATCTCTTCAACCAGTCCCTGGTCAAGTGTGCTGTGCCTGCCTGTTTCAAAACCTCCATCATCATTCCGGTCCCCAAAAAACAAAAGATCTCCTGCCTGAATGATTACAGACCGGTTGCCCTAACCTCTGTTATCATGAAGTGCTTTGAGAGACTTATCCTACATCACCTCAAAGCCATGACTGATGCCCTCCCCCCAGCAGTTTGCATATAGAGCCAACAGGTCTGTAGATGATGCCATTAACTTGGCTCTGCACCACATCCTGCAGCACCTGGACAGCGCTCACACCTACACCCGCATCCTGTTCGTGGATTTCAGTTCTGCCTTTAATACGATCATCCCTGACCTACTTTTAGATAAACTCTCACTGCTCAATGTCCCATCCCCTCTCTGCCACTGGATCCATGACTTCTTGACCAACAGGAAACAGTGCGTCAAGGTGGGTGACCTCACTTCGGACCCCCTCCTTCTCAGCACTGGCGCCCCTCAGGGCTGTGTACTGTCTCCCTTACTCTATTCACTTTACACCAATGACTGTACTTCCAACAGTGAATCCGTTAAACTTCTTAAGTTCGCGGACGACACTACCCTGATCGGTCTCATCTCAGACGGTGATGAGTCCAGATACTGGGAGGAAGTAAGCCAGCTGGTGTCATGGTATGGAGCCAACAACCTGGAGCTGAACACACAAAAGACTGTGGAGATGGTCATTGATTTCAGAAGGAAGCCCACCCCACCCCACTCCCTCCCTTGGGAATACACGGCACCACGGTGAGCAGAGTCGTACAAATTCCTAGGTACCACCATCCAACAGGACCTCAAATGGGACAGGAATATCACTACAATAACCAAGAAGGCCCAGCAGCGCATGTACTTTCTGTGACAGCTTAAGAAATTCAAGCTGTCGCAAGCACTGCTGGTCCAATTCTACACAGCCATAATTGAATCAGTCATCACATCCTCCATCTCCATGTGGTTCGGCTCTGCATCATCCCATTCTAAGCAGAAACTACAGCGCATAGTACGGTATGCAGAGAAAATCACTGGCTGCCAGCTCCCCCTCACAGATCTGTACACCTCCAGGATGAGGAAGAGAGCAGGGAAAATCATGGCTGACCCCTCACACCCCGGCCACTCTCTCTTCCAGCGCTTCCCCTCTCAGCGGAGACCGAGAGTGAGAGCCCTAAAGACTAGGACTAAACGGCACCTGAACAACTTCTTTCCCCAAGCCATAATCCTCATAAACAAAGACCGTTCCTCTATCCCCCCCCTGTTCACTTGCACACTCCCACATTAACTGTGCCGTTAACTGTGACTTCTACTCTGCTCTTTTGCACACTCTTGCACCTTAACTGTGTACATAACCATCATCTGTACTGTATTTGTATAGTTGTATTTGTATTTGTATATTGTACTGTATTGTATTGTATTGTATTTTTATTACACTTTTTTATTTTTTTTCTAAGCTCTTGTTATTGTTTTGGTTGTATGTTGACACCCTTGCACTAAGGCACATTCCTTGTACATCGTACTTGGCCAATAAATAATTCTGATTCTGATCTTATCAGTTATAGTAAGCAGACTTTAATTTACTATATTGATATTAGTCCACATTTCACTACAGTCAGAAGACATTTTTTTGGAGCTTGTTTTTATGTCATCTACTTTCTTCTGCGTGAATTCCAGACTTGGTTTTAAATCCTGTACTTGTCTTGTTATATTGCATTGTATTCTCCCCTACTCTCATCCATTAGACTAATGGTTCTTTGATACACAAACACAATTAATGTGAGTTTCAATGTTCCATTATCATATGTGTGAGGGAGAATGTCCTATTTACTTAGCAAGACACTAACGCCCAATAGACGCCATGGTCGCAAGAGTAGTATTGAATTACAGCAGTCGTTCCCTTTTGAAATATTTAAATTCAAACAAGTGTGTTGAAAAAGTATATTTAGGAAAAGTCAGGGACTGGGGGCAAATATATTTTAATTTTAAAATCATCAAACGCTTGAAAACATCATGGCGCTCTTCGTGTTATAAAAAAATGAGAATATTTTCCCCATCCTCCTCTGAGGAGCCACCCTGATAGATGCAATACTTTATTAATGGTCTGTTTCGTACTGACAATAATTTCAATATTATAATCGCGCACCAATTTTGCTCTGATACAAGAATACAATTGCTCAGTTATAAAATTGCTTTTTTTTATTTTAGTAAATCCTTTTTAAAGAAAATTGCAATATTTAGAAGACATTGATTCCCTGATATAAAGGAAGAGTACTTTATCTGCCCATAATATATTGATTAAGTATCTAATGGGTATACTACCCATTATACTGTAACAGGGGCTTTAGATTCGTTCTTCTGCACACAGATGTAGCTGGAGTCATTGAATACATTGTTATGCAGCACCGTGGCATGTGATCATACTTTTTTTTTTTTTTTTTTCAACAGACAATAAGCAGGGAATTTTGTACATTTTATTATGCTGATAGAACACTTGTGCTTGGTACTACAGTATCATGAATATTTTATTATAGGCCACCATCTGCATTCAGAATATACAAAAATATAATGGATAGTCCTGTGGTCACAACTCATTAAAAAAGTAAAGAAAAGAAAAAATGTGGTAAAAATTAGGTTGTAAAAGGTTAAACGTGTTCATGAAATTACTTCCAGTAAAAAGGCTGATCAGGGCTGAGAGAGTGAAACAGTTATGTCTACAGAAGGGATTGCAATATAACACACAACTGGGTGGTTCAGGCTTTCTATTATTTTACACAATAATATATCAGGAGATTGTGGTTTTAGCTGTGAACGTGCAAGGCAGCCATTTAAGTATAAAAGGGCATTAAGAAAAGGGCAGTCTGCCTCTGTGGATGATACTAAATCAAAGCTAGCAAGCGCCACAGGTTCAGAGAGGCAATCGTGAGAGCTTACCACCACAAACAATGTACAAAATGAAGACTTAAAACTAAAAGCAATTTACTGGGGATGCGGAGTGCTGTACAGTGTACAAAGTTGCTCTCCTTCATGTTTATCTTTTTTTCAGAGTAAATATGTGTATTTGTGGGCTACCCAGACTGCAGGCATTGTCACTGGTGAGGAATTCCATTATCAAGTTCTTGTCAACCAATGTCACAAAGTGTTTTAACCCTTCTCAGGAGCTACATCTGATACTATTTATTATTTTGCTATTATATCAAGACATCTAATCTGACCATATAATGGGGGAGTACCATTAACGTTATAACTTGCAGGATATTTTACATTTATTGCAGGAGTTTTACTATAACCCAAAAATATTTTTTCTACTATCTTAGGTTCCATTCAAGATCACAATTTTCTTTGTTCTGCACTGCAGCTGTTTGCACTGGTAAGCCGGTCCCATTTGATACCTTGATAAACTGGCAAAGTAATGAATAAACATTTTTATATGTTTACACAAACTACTACATCCCATCACAGCTCCATCACCATCCTCAAAGATGCAGATGACCCAACCATAATAGGACACATAACTAACAACAACGACGACCATTGAGCAGGTATCCTAAGCAGTTGCTTGGTGCCTTGACAGCAACTTCCAGCTCAACATTTCCAAAACACAAGAACTCATCATAGACTTCAGGCACAACCGCCCTCCATACACATCTCAGAAGAGCCCATAACCATCACGGACTCATTCAAATGTCTCGGTACCCACATCAGCAATACACACAAATGGAGCATCAATACTGAACATATCACAAAGCCCAGCAAACACTGTTTTTGTTAAGACAGCTCAAGAAATTTGGAGTAAAACAACACCTTCTCCTCCAGTTTTACACGGCCATCATTGAAAGCATCCTCGCCTCATCCATAAAAGTCTGGTACGGTAGCACGGACAGTCAAACGCGCAAAAACTGCAGCGCATTGTCAACAAATCATCCAAAATTATTGGCACCCCCCTCCCATCAGTAGAATCTCTATCACAAACACACAATCAAAAGGGAGAAGAAAATCATCTCTGACCCTTCTCACCCTGCTCACCACCTCTTCCAGCTAATGCCCTCTGGGTGGCGCTACAGGTGTCTGTCCACCAAGGCTTCTTGTTTTAAAAAGTTTCTTTGCCACTGCAATAAGGACTCTAAACTCTTCTCACGAACCCCAACAGATGCACCTGCACTTAAGCCAATCTTGTAAATATTGTCTGTGAATATAGTCTTGTGACTGTGTGAATATTGTCTGTCTTGCTAGTTATTGTGTCTAATGTGTGATGATGCTGATGTCTGTCTATGTCCGATGTTGTTAATGCTGCTGAACTGAGCTTGCCTACCATGCTGTACTGAAAGCAAATTCCACCAACCTCGGTAGTCTGGCCATTAAAGAAATTGAATTGAATTGAATATTAAAAAGAGTAACATACCCAAGTGTAATTTCCCACCTTGAAGAACACTTTTTGCCACAATGTGAAATCTTTCCCATAGTTTGGTTTTGTTAAATGTTTCAATGGTTTTAGCCAAGCATAGCGGGACCTCTTGTGGCGAACATGCTAACGTTAACAGAATGATATGTTTTTCCTTACCTCCTGAAAACGTGTTTGATTTTATGCGGTGGTTTCCTAACTGTTCCAGTAGCCAGAACTAGCATTTCTCTCAAGGCAGGACCCTCCTCCTCCGAACTACTTAATTTATTCATGTGGTACACAAGCACTGCTTAAGTGTAACACACTGTATTTACTGGTTATATACACAATAATGGGTATTATCTTCATGCAAGTATGACTTGAGTACCTTCTAGTGAAAAAAGTCAGGAAATTGAACCCAAAATATATTTTTACGCGAGAGAATGGTTGGCAAAAGCTGAATAGGAGGGGGAAATCACACAAGCATGATTAATTCCTCAGCAGCCTGCCCAGTGGTGAGTACATTGTTTGAAGTAGACCAACATATAGTAGTTACAGTACTGTAGCATGCATCAAAGCATTGTGTGTTGGAAGAGTTGTCAGTGCATGTCAGTTGTCAGTTGTCAGTTTCCGACCTGTCTCTCTTCTCCCATTCCTCTCCAAAACACTAGAGCAGGCTGTCTATAACCAACTGTCTGCTCATCTCCTACAGAATGACCTGCTTGATCCTAACCAATCTGGGTTCAAGGCAGGCCACTCCACAGAGACTGCTCTCCTTGTGGTCACTGAGGCTCTTCAAATCCCTTAGCTCCGTCCTCCTCAACCTGTCAGCTGCATTTGATACCATGGACCAACAGATCCTGCTCTCATCTCTCGTCGAGATGGGAATCTCTGGATCTGCACTGACATGGTTCAAGTTCTACTTGGCTGACCGGTCCTACCAGGTGGCCTGGAGAGGATCCCTCTCCTCTCCCCACACCCTCTCTACCGGAGTCCTGCAGGGCTCAGTGCTACGCCCCGTCCTATTCTCCCTGTACACCAAGTCACTTGGTTCTGTTATCTCTGCTCATGGTTTTTCTTACCACTATTATGCCGACGACACTCAACCCTTTCTCTCCTTCTCTCCATCTGAGACCTAGGTCCCGGCATGGATCTCTGCATGCCTGGCTGACATCTCTGCCTGGATGTCCACCCACCACCTGAAGCTGAACCTGGGGAAGACTGAGCTGCTCTTCCTCCCAGCGAAGGGCTCCCCGATGATCGATGCTTCAATAACCGTGGAAGGCTCCATAGTGTCTCCATCCCAAGAGTTTTGGAGTGACCCTGGATGACCAGCTGTGCTTCTTAGGCCACATCACAGCGATCACCTGGACCTGACGATTCTCCCTCAACCACATCTGGAGGTTCCGACCATTCCTCACCCAAGAGGCCACAGAACTCCTGGTCCAGGCCCTGGTGATCTCACGTCTGGACTACGGCAATTCCTTGCTGGCAGGCCTACCGGCCAGTTCACCCACGTCACCCCTCTACTCTCCTCTCTGCACTGGCTCCCCATTGCAGCACACATCAATTTCAAATCACTGGTGCTTGCTCTTCAAGCGGCTAGACGAACTGCTCCCTACACCACAGCCAGACCCCTCCGCTCTGCCTCCTCTGGCAAACTGACTGACCAGAAGCCGCTCCTCGCGGTCTCGCCTCTTCTCGGTTTCCGCAATCGGTCAGGACCACAGAATCACTTGCCATCTTCCACAAGACACTCAAAACCCACCTTTTCAGACTCTCAGACACTACCACTGAATTCTGTACCCAAATGTCATCACCACTGCCTACTTGCTCAACACTTCTTGTATATGTATCCCTGCCTACTCCTCATTAATAAAAATTTAAATAAATACAAATAATAATAATTACTAACCTTTTCCTTCCCAGTGTTACACGTATGGTATGCAGCTGCCTACAACAATGTCTATTGCTGTATTACTGCACTGATCTCTTGCACGAACTATGATTGTTCCTACCATGTACTAATGCACATCTTGTAAGTCGCTCTGGATAAGAACATCTGCTAAATGCTTAAAATGTAAATGTAAATGCATAGGTCAAGATAATGGTTGAGGTTCTTGTGTGAATTTCCCGTCTTTTCAGCTTTTACAAACCATTATCTCTCACTCTCACACACATAGTTTTTTGGGTTGAATTACTACTAGTAGGCTACTGATGGTGACGCAATGGCTGTATTGGTTCGTGTCGGCCATGATGGTGTTTAGCCAATTTCCCTCTTACATTTGAATCGGATTGGAGATTTTGAATTGATGCAGCCATATCTTAGACTCTTGGACCAATTTTCCAATGTGAATTGGTTAATCACTACATCCCTGCAATATACCATTAGTCAATTGTCTTTGCGGACCTTGGTTTGATTTAGTTGTGAAGAACACTTCAAGGTTCACATTAGGGAAACACTAGATGGATCTAAGTGATGTGAATGCAAACTGATTGACCTATGGCCTTTGTAAATCCCTTCTGTTCCCCAATAGCTACACTCAACACTATTCAGACTGATAGTAAAGTCAAAAAATACAAAGACACACGCACATATAAATGTGTGTGTGTGTGTGTGTATGTATATTACTCCTAATTTGTTTCAGAGGATGTAAAGTATTTAAAAAAATCTATTCAATCTTATTCAAATTTGAAGAGAGCCCACAATTTCTGCAAAAATGTAATCTGCACATTCTGTCAAGGTGTTACAACCCCGAGGTGTCTAGGGGTAGTGGGGAGTTACATAAAATAAATGAAATAATGAGCGTAATGGGTGTAAATAATAAACACCAGGCAAGAATGAAGGTGCAATCAAAGTGTTTATATACATATATATAGATATACAAGTGAAAGGGCAGTGAGGCTATTTACATATTTACAAACATTAACACAAAACACAAAGACACAAGGCCAAGGGACACGGATGTTGCCAAAGAAATTAACTAAATAATACAAAACAGGGCTAGCTACAACCAAAAACCAGGATAGGCTAACTATATAAACTTTTACACAAAACAAAAGTCTACCTATTTAATCTACACTAGCTACCCAAAAACAAAGGTACACAGTTGGCAACCACCCATTTTCGAATGTGTCTATACACAATATCCACCTACGTATGAAAGTGTATAGAGGCCTCCATCTTACCTATCCCAAGGCCTAGGTGGGGAACAACCAGGGAATCTCACAAGTAGGGGAGCTATAAGTCTACAATTTTTCTCTCTCTCTCTTCACACTCTCTCTCTCCTCTCACACACACCACAGCAGAACAAAAAAAAAGGAAGCAGTCACAGGGTTTTTATGGAGGGGCATGTGATTGATGGAGGCGGGACCAGGACATACAAATGATTGACAGTGGAGACGGCGAATGGAATGGCACTCCTGCAGAATGACAGGGGAGACAGAGAGAAAGACAAAAACACACACATACATGTGGAACGTAACAAAGGTTATACACACACTGTGGGAAAGTCAGAGAATTGTGTACCTGGACAGTGATACTGCCTAGCAGTTTATCTGAGGATATTTCAGTTTCCATGGATACAGGTCCTTCTCCATCGTGATGATATGGACAAAGTGTTGTCACTTCTGCATCTGAGGGAGATGGTTGGCAGAGCCAAGACCTGTAGCTCTCCCCTTACAGGTCCTGTATGGTCATAGTATTTTGCAACTTAATTTACAAAATACATTCTTGAAAGAGAAGGTGTGAGAGTGCACGGAACCTTAAACTGCAGCCATTTCTCTCACTCTCACATGAAGAGATGGTGCTTAAGGAGGCAGTTTTGGTAAGCTGTCGTTAGTGTGTCGGGCAAGTGAGAATTTAAGAAGAACGTCTATTCCCTGAACCCAGTGGCCATAGCAGTCAAATGCCCTTGTTTAAGGTTCAGCACTCTGAATACTGAATACAAGTGGCATTACGTGTTAAAACCCCTCACTTACCTTGCATGTAAAATATGTTTATTTGATTTAATACAACAATCGCTACCTGCTTACCAATTATCAATTAAATCACCAAATTTTTGATATCTGGCGAATCAAACTTCATCAAAAAATATAGAGCTGAATGAAACTTACTAGCTAGTTTATTCAGTTACAAAAGTTTGCCCATGTTACAATAACTGGGGACGAACACCAGACACAACATCAAAGCCATCAGGCATGGAAAACAGTCAACATGAGCAATGCAACAAATGTTTATTGCAACACGTCTACAAAAATCACAAATGAAACAAAGCACCTGACATGAACGTAGGGCTACGGGTTAGACAGAACAGCGACAGACAGCTATGCTACTCTTATCCTAATACCATGGTCCTCTATCCCTCACTACCAGGGCAAAAAGGAGTAGTAGTGGGGCTTCCAGGAAGCAGCTTCCATACACTTACACCTACACTTACCTAACAAGGTGTCAAAACTAATAAAACACTATCTATCCAACCGCGACCTACAAACAAACACACTAACAAGGCATATGACACACCTAATGCAATCAAATAGGAGCCAAAGCTGGAATCAGGAAGCTGGGTTTGTAAAACATTTTAATGAGTTAGGGGACTGTTTAGGGTACTATGGACACACAAAAAAAGAGAACTAGCCCAACCCCTGTGTCCAATAGTTGTTCACAGCTCCAGCCAGAAGATGACTCACTCTGGAGCAGTTCAGAGAAGAGAGTCACAGATATGAACCCATACACCACATATTTTGTGTGTATACCACGTGTTTTATTATCGAATATAATTGCAACTGTATATAATAATTGACTCAACAATTGATTACTTTACAGTTTTATAGTTCTTGGTTGTTATTTATATAGAATTTTGTTAGTTTAAGTTGTGCTTTCATAGGGATGAAACATCCATTATTGGAGATACCTTACAAAAACGTAATTATTTTGATAAAACCCCCCTCATTTTTTTTTTTTGAACTGCTACATGTGATCATCTAGGTCTAGGAGCAGAATCTGTTGGCAGATTTGAGTAGCCAAGAGACCTCTGATACAACTGTGAGTCAACACAGAGTTTTGTGTTAATATTAACGTGCGAAAACTGAAAAAAAAAAAAAGTACTGTAAAAAAGGTACAAATCCTTTAGGGTTCTAAGGGTTAAATTGAGCTGCGTTTTCTCATGTCACAAATACTCAGATGCCAGCCAATGTAATAGGAACAACAGAATTATATTTTCACACAAAGGAGGAGCCTGAACAAGCCTTATCGGTGTACCCGCAATGGTCAGGTTTCAAGCTTTCAACATCCCAATTTAATGTGGTTTAACCCAAACACCATAATATTTGATCAAAAAACATGATTTTGGCTGTTCAGGATCCTTAAGAATATATATTTTTCTAAGCATGCATTTCCCTGAAGTCCCTTTGAAAGGAGTTCACTTATCTCTCAGACTGTTAAGAAAAACATCTGACGGAAAACAAAAAGAAGAGTTTCGATATTGCTGTCAACAAGGAGAAGAAAGAGACAGCAATATACCATTGCACATTCATCAATCAGTCCTGTATGCTGTATGCTTTGAGGCCAACTGCAGTCTTAATACTTGTTGCAGTCAGTTGTTATACTTTCTACTGCATCTTTCGATATTGCTGTGGTGACAGCAATAGCACTGGCGGTAGGTAGGGATGTTCTACTGTGTGAGTTGGTGACGGAAGAGGGAAAGAAAGGGTGTTACGCCAGCAGTCCAGCGCAAAACCAAAAAGTGCATTTATTTACAGTTCCAGCAAGACTGGTGTTGCTCTAACAAAACAAAAACAGCAAATGAAAAAAAAAAGAACATGAAATAATTTACTCCACACACATTGCATTGCATTAACCTCAACATGCTCCCAACAACAAATATCATCCAGTAAATGGAATTGTCAGCCTGATACACCCTTGGCTCCTCCCCCTAACTGGACCAACCCAGCGGCTTCATTTGTCAACCCATCATACGCACAGATTTGTGGGTAAACTGTGCATGAACTCAATTCCATTTTGGGATTCATCCAATATTAACTTAACATGTAAAAGTGCGTACCTCTATGAAAACTTCAGCCCATTCTCACGTGCCATGAGTGGTAGAAATGTTTTACTGAATGACAAACCCTAAATTCAATCTGATGCACTTAGACTAAATGAGGACAATATTAATTCAATATGACAAGACTTAAATTTAATCTGGAGCCAATCAAACCAACCTTATGCTCATAAAAATCCAAACCAGGAATAGCTTTGTGCTAGCTCTATCTAGGCAATGCCATAAATGCAAGTCATCAAGGACAGGCTTCCTCAGTCTTGGTGTTATGATTACATGTATTCCACAGAGAAGACATCCTGATGTAACCGTCACTCCTTCCCCTGTGAAAGGCAAGGTAGGAGATCAAGAATCAGATCTGACATGTGACCAGTCTCCTCACATCCCTCGATCAAGTACTTGTGACAGTGTTGGATCCACTCTTGATGTTGTGAGTGCTCAACATCAGCACCCAGCACCGCCAGGGATGGAATGCCAGTGTGCCGTCTGAAGATTGACATCAGCGGCCAGTGATCTGTCAGAAGAACTTCCTTCTGAATAGGTAACGATGGAGCTTCTTGATTCCAAAGATGATGCTTCTTTTTTGATCTGCGGGTATTCTCTTCGAATGGAGATGCAAGGCTTTTTTTCACCTGTGGGCAAGATCTGTGACACAATAGCCCCAACTCTATATGGTGTGTCAACACCTTTGGGTGAGTTGAGGCTGCTTTGTCTTTCTTGAATACAGCCTTGCTATATAAAGTCTGGCTTTGCTTTTGACACAGAAAGCTCATGCAAAGGTTTCAGCGGTGCCATGAGCCACAGTAAACCTGCAGTTCAGCAAACCTAAAAATGAATGCAGCTGGCTTACTTTCTTGTGAGCAGGAGCCTCTGCAATTGCTTTCACTTTTGATGGTGCTGTGTGTAGGCCGTCTGCCGTCTGATAGCTTGAAAAACTTGCACTTGTCCTTGCGTACACGCAAGCCGTGCTCCTTGAGTTTTTCCAGTGTCGTGTCCAGCTTCTGAAGATGCTCCCTGTCATCCTTTCCTGTGATGAGGTTGTCATCTAGCGAACACTGTACCCCAGGGATGTTGCTTTGGATTTACCCCATAGCCCTCTGGAACAACGCAGCCGTTATCTAAAAAGTAAGAAGCAATAACTGAACAGACTGTGTCTTGTTGTGTTAAGGTACTTCTGTGACTCCTCTCCTACATGCATTTGCAGGTAGGCTTGACATAGACCTATCTTGCTGAATTTCTGACAACTTGCTAGCCCTGCAAAACAGATCTTAGATTATGGGGGGAGGGGGTAGTGTTCAGCAAAGAGCACTGGGTTGACTGTTACCTTCATCTCCAGATAAGCCATCAACTTTCAACACTGGTACAACAGGTGTGGCTCATTTGCTGTGAGGAACAAGTGTGAGGATTCAAACCTTGACTAGTTGCTTGAGGTCAGTATCCAACTTTGGCTTGTGGGCACAGGGAACATGCCTGCCCTTTAAAAATCTTAGCTGACAGTCAGGCTTAACTTTATCTTCACTAATTTCTTTCGTACTCCCAAATTTTCAATATATACCCATACTGTATGGCATGTGACTGAAAACATATAACCATTTTGGTACACCAAAGGACACCTGGGTCCTGTTTTTAGAAACAACGCTGTAGAATTGGATTGCTTTTAGATATTTGCTTTCAGTTTTTTTGGGGGGAACCCCTTGGGTTAGCACAGACAACAATTATTTATCTGGAATCTGCTATCATTTTGTCTTTACTTTACATTTTATGTACTTATAAAGTGCACCATGAGTCTCGTAGGTGACACAGTTGTAGATGTTGATACTTGATTCCTCCTGGTACAACTCTCTACTTCACAGCAAGCCCTGACCATGTCTGTGCAATGTGTAGCTTTGGAGATATTATACTTGGTGTAGTAGTAGTGACAAACAGGCAGAAATAGACTTTTTAAGCCTTGACAGGAAGGAGTTAACATTGTTTGATTCACAAAGAATTCTAGATTGAATCCTGGCTAAAGACGTCCATTTGACTATTATATTACATCAAATAAGAGATAAAGTCATCATTCTAATGACATTGCCGTACCAGTTCATTTTAATGAGTGCCAGGAAAACAACTATCAATCAGCAAAGGCACAGTTTCAGACATTCATCAATCTAAGTAGTTATGTATTACCTTTTCAGAAGGCTACTCAAATAAACCATTACAGTGAAAGAGTGGGGAAAGAATACAATGCACTGTATCATATAAAGTAAACGCACTAGCACAAGTGGATATCCATAATGTCATAATTTGGTTGGCTAATATGAGGACGTGACAATGAATAAGACATGATGACATTATCAACTCGTCGTTTGCAGCCTAATTGACACATTATGCAGTGCTGGTGTAAGCAATTAAATCATTATTCAAGTTTGACATAAATACACCTAGTTCTGCGCTGTTCATGCGAAAGTGTGTGTTCCAAACTGACTTCTTCGCACATGATGATAAATTGGCTCATGAATAGCCCACCACATAAACATATAAGGCTAATTAAGGGCATTCACTGGGCGTGGAACTCAAGCTTGTGCATGTGTGCATGTTCATAGGATAAGTGTGATTTATCAATGAGACCATGTGTATGCGTACCAGGAAATGGGATTCGTACTCTCCGTTATTTTTGAATAATCCAATCTTGTTATATTTTGAAAAAAAGAATGAAAATACTCCTGATTGAAATTAACCTGGATTGAAAAATAGAGGATTATAGAATCTGGATCATTTTGATCCAGATCAAAAGTTTTGAAAAAAAGGGCCCTGTGGATAGTGAGAATGAAAAAGCCGGGGTGTCCTTCCTTTCAGAATTGTCAATATTACAATGATGTCAGAGAATGCTTTTCCACATTGTAATGTTCATATGAGCACTTCCATATTTAGGAATAAAACCTGCAGTGACACAGCTTATGGCTACTATAGGGTTGCATGCTTTTTTTAAAGAAAAACAAACCAAACATGTCTTGGTGTCTTTGACCTGTACTAAAAACAAAATATTTGTTCCAATTTAAAATGACAGGCCAACTGGGGCATAACAGGATGAAATATGACTGAGGAAACAAATTCGCTCCATATCTTCCCTTTGTCTTTAGACCATCAGCTGTCTAAAATTCTGGAGTCACCTTGTTCAAGTGCTTTGCTTGCCACCTTCTCAGAAGTCCTGTTCAGCATCTCAGTCCAGCCATGAAAGCCTAATGCTGGCTCCGCTTGTACAAATGAAGTGGAAAAAAGGGACATGGCTTCTGCCATTGCTGATACAAACTGAACACTGTCAGTCGAAATCAGACTTCAGCCAGGCCCAAGAGAATCTATGTTTCCTGATTTATTAATAAAGCTGCTTTTGCAATGACCGTTTTGGCAAAAGCTGGAATGGTGGGAATGGTTTGCCCAATTCCAATTCCCACTGGGGCCACATATACTGAAAATGTATGCATTCACTAAAGTCGCTTTGGATAAAAGCGTCTGCTAAATGGCGTATATTAGGCCATTTTCACAAATGTGCGTCTCTTCACTCTCATTGTAGGCCTAACCTACTTGTGCCATCTACATTTTTACATTTACATTTTGACATTTTTAGCCATTTAGCAGACACTCTTATCCAGAGCAACTTACAGTTTACATTTCTTAACATACAATCAATTTATACAGCTGGATATTTTACTGAAGCAATTCAGGTTAAGTACCTTGCTCAAGGGTACAACAACAGATGTGTCCCACCTGGGAATTGAACCAGCAACCTCTGAAAGTCCAGTTCCCTAACCATTACACTAGATGCCGCCCTACTATCTAGTAATTTTTTTTAAGTAGTTCAGATTTGTTCTGGAATGAATTATACAGTATTAAGACTACTCATAAAATACAACATACAAAATCCTGCCTCAAATATGTGAGGAAAGCCATTTAATTGAGTTCATAGAGGCAAGGAGTAATATTGTTTTTAGACCCATTTCAGGAGCCTTCGTGGAAATTAAATAAATGAGTAGCCCACTATGTGATCTAAAAGAGTTGCACATAAATAAGTGCGGGGCAATGTAGACTAGTGTTGGTCTGAAGGCCATTTAAGATTTTCCCATTACAAAGTTTCACTTTTGGTCCACGGTATAGGATTTAGGGTTAAAAGTACCAATTTATTAAACTGTGTGTTTCCACTTCGATAAAGAAAGAGCAACTTTGTTTATGTTACAATTAGGACTGGCCTGAACGATTCTGATATTCGTTGTGTGACAATGCACCGCTCATAACAGAAGGAGCCTCCTTACAAAAACACAAATAATTTTTTTAAAAAGAATCCCAACCCAGCACAAAAGCACTCTATACACTGTTCACACGCACACCTTGTCAAGACTCAGGTTGATTCACCATGCAGTAACCACACACCTGCACTTAAATAGCCCCAAATTGGCTCAGGTGGAACTCATGAGGCAATCACTGGTTCTGGCGTTCACTCAAAATCACACTCAATTACAAACAGAATCAGTCAAATAAAATGGTTGGTGTAGATCCATTTTTGAGAGATTTGTAAATTGAACACAGAGTGAAACAAGACAATCATACAATTATTCAATTAACATCCAATTCAATTAAAATGGTTTGACAAATGTAAACCTTGGGCACTTACCATTCCTAGTCAACGATGTGCATTTTAAAAGAAGGCTCATCCTTCACACATTTATATATTCCATTGGAAACACATTAAAATGTTTTATACATTCAATAGAACTTCATAAGCAATACAATGGCATAACATTGTCAATGGGTTATTAATACCCGTCAATGTATTGGCTTAATAGAGTGCAAAAATAATAATTTACCTGAGATAACAGCAAATAAAACAACTGAGCAAAATAACTACTGAAATAAATATAGCATTATAAATTGAATGCTGAATGTGAAAATTGCACAGCCTATATATGCATAAACATAACAATGGGTTTTAAGTACAATTTACCTAAGATAACAGCAAATAAAACATAAAAACTGAGCCAAATATAGCATTATAAATTGTAGGCTGAATATGAAAAATGTGCAGCCTATAAATGCATAAACATAACAATGAGCTGTAAGTGCATAAGGGCAAAAATCATAGGCCATCGCTACATTAATCAATATGAAAGCTGAGGGTGTGTTTTCATTTTTCATAGTGTCTCAAAGTTTGGGGTGATTGTGGACAAAGCAACTCTCAGGCCATGTTGAATGTCCAGTCTGTTTCTGTATTTGGTTTTGAGCTGGAGCATTGCTGAGAAGCCACTTTCGCAAAGGTTGGTTGCACTGAATGGTAGTGTCACCTTGATGGCATGACAGGTGACGGCTGGGTACTCGCCCATAACATTGCACCAGAACTGGGGGGGAGGGTCATCTCAGTGAATTTCTGTTTCAGTGCGCAGTCACGTGAGAGCTCCACCAGCTGACTTTCCTCATCCAATGCGACGCTTTCCATTTTCACTGTGAAGGGATCCCTTATCATCTTAGCTGTTCATCTCTAGGAAATAGTCAGCAAACTTTGCTGTCAGTTTCTCAAGGTGTTCCCCCATCATTTTCTTGAATGCGTCTCTGTCTGAACTGCCCACGTGTCGCTCCTCGTAGCAGGCATTGAGAAACTTATCCAGTCTCCTCCTGGAAACTGTGATTGCCCCAGTTTCAGCTTCTTTTTGAATGCATCAATTTTATCCGTCTGTTCAAATGTGTTGTGCCCCCTCCCTGCATAGACACATTTAATGTGTTGAGACGGTCAAAAATATCTGCGAGATAAGCCACCTGTCCGAGCCACACATCAATATCAAACAGCTCGGCAAGTGGAAAGTTGTTCTCCGAGAGGAAGGCTGCGATTTATGTTCTCATAAACGCGTGAAAACACTTTTCTCCTCAAAAGCCACCGGACCTCCACATGATAAAGCACATGCACATGCTCACTGCCCATCTCTGGGCAGGAATCCTGAAAACACCTGGTGTTCTTAGCACTCTTTTTAATTCACCACTTTGATAACGTCCTTCAGTGTCCCGTGGAACACTGGTACCATATATTTGGCTGCAAGCGATTCTTTGTGCAGAAAACAGTGGTTCCATGTAGCACTAGGTGTTCTGTCAAAAGCCCCTTTCCCAAATGCACCTTAACCCATAAATGTTTTGATAATTTTCATGTTAACATCATGTGGGAACAGGAGCCCTAGTCACTTTTCTGTGTAAGACGCTCTGGCAATTTTCCTGCTCAAGACCTAGTAAGATTTATGAAAATCTTCCGCCATGGCTAGTGGGAACAAAGCAGCAACATTACTAGATAACGCACGCAAACGGTTACGGTGTTCTTACGTATGGCAGTTTTACTTTGGCAGATAATGGTGCGTTCATAATGTAATATAATATACTGTATATAACAATATAATATACTAAGTTATGTTAATGCACTAGCTAGCTAGCTAGTTCAATGATCAAACCAAACATTAAACTATTATTTTAACAATTTAAATCGCAAGTTAGGAAAATAGCATTTCATATCCAGCTAGCCACTGAAGCTATTTTCCTAACTTTTACACATTTATCTATATGATAGCAATTAACTGCGACATAAAAATCAGATTACATTATGCAAATGGATAGCTATGTGGTATAGGAGCATTGTATTGGCTAATCACATTGTCAAATAGTGAACATTAGCTAACTAGCTGATTGATAGACAAGGGAACTTTTGCGCAGACCACGAAATTAACCAACAACTCTGTGGCATCGTCAGAGATGCCGTGGTCTATGACAAAATAACAGACATCCTACGCGAACAAGGTATAATGAGACAGAAGGCCCAGATCATTAGCAAACTCAAGTCTGCGTATAAAAATATTAAAATAAATACATCCTGCATTGACTAATCTATCCAGAACGATCATGTCATGTGGGAACAGACTCTACACAGATTTTTTTGTATAGCAGATCTGTATGGGAACCATACCCAGATAATTAAACCCGGCAATGTTGCGGGTTCCATGTGGGAAAGGGGCTCAAGATTCTCTTCACAACTTCTTGTCAAAGCAACAGCCCCATCGGTAGTAACTCCAATGCACATATCCCAGCTCAGGCTAAACTATCCCAAATATAGATCCGATGTGTTGAATATGCATCCACAGTTGTGGCCGTGGGTAGGTCTGCACTAAACAGAAACTGTTCCTGAAAATATCCCTCAAATCATGTCTTACAAACGAATGGGATGGCATGATTTGACACATCTGTTGATTCGTTGAGCTGCAGAAAATAATAGTAATTTGCCCTAATGCATGTTGTAGCCTTCTGTTTTATGTCTTCGGACATGTCATGTATTCTCCTCCGTATGGTGTCATTTGAGAGCAGAGTGATCTTCAGTTTATTTGCCGCAGATTCGCCAAGACCTCTCTGGTCACGTCAACAGTGGTGGGTAAGATAAGGTCCTTTGTAATGGTGTGGGCCTTTTTGAACTTTGCAATGCGGTGAGCAACCTGGTAAGATGCGTGAAGTGCCTGCTCCTGAACAGTGCACTTTTTTTTTTTTCTGATGGCTCCAGATCGTGTTGCTTTCTTTTTGAAAAGTCACATTGGATGACCCTGAGGTCAAAAGGAACACGGCTGTGCATAGTACTGTTGTCAAAGAGAGTGAAAATCCTACAAGCAAGCTGCTATCTTACTTCTCAAGAAGTTGTAGAAGAGAATAGTTAGGTATTTGAAGATCAAAATTGTCTTATAGTCTAACCTCAATACACCCCCACACACTCAGAGCCAGAAAAAGTGTATGACAAGATGCAAACTTTTAAAACTACATTGGGTGGGCAGACCTGGATGACCTGGTGAAGGCTGAGAAAACCATCATCTGTTTCAGTCAGAGACGAAGATATTCAGAGAAAAGCTGGAATTTCAGAGACAAAGCTGGAATTGACACCATCTGTTGGCAAAGGTATCAAAAGAGCAAGCAGCATTTACAACTTGGATCTAGTGTTGGAAGGTGGAGTTTTGAGAGTAGGAGGATGCCTGCTATGCTTATGGAGGCAAAATGTCCAGTCATTCTGTCAAAAGATCTTCATATTTCTAAGCTCATTCTTTATCATATATGTGAACAAGTAGGTTATAGTGGTAGAAACAGTGTTGGGGAGTAGCGGAATTACTCATTTAACTACATTTTCCAGTAACGTGTGGTAGTTTAATTACTTCCAAAATCAAGTAGTTAAATTATTTTTTCATCAAGTAGTGGGGTAGTGTGGATAAAGTTACATCTCCCCAGCAGCACTATTATTCAAATCAAATCAAATCAAATGTATTTGTATAGCGCTTTTCACAATAGAATTGTCACAAAACGCTTAACAGAGGGGGAACCCAGGCCTAGACCCCCCCAAAAGCAAGCCTAAAGGCAACAGTGGCAAGGAAAAACTCCCTTGGTAGGGAGAAACCTTGGGAGGAACCAGACTAAAAAGGGGGGGAGCCCATCCTCTTCTGGCCGGCACAGGGTATGTCCAAAAAGACATGTTCAGTCCAAGGTGGCTCTGGGCTGAAAGACTTTGCCCCTCCTGAGTTAGGTAGTCAGCGGGGGGGCTAAACCACGCAGAGAGGGTCCAGATCCAGGAACTGGGGTTGGCGTGGGGGTGAGGGTTGATGGGGGCAGCTCACACTTCTTGCAGGATCTAGGGCTCGGGGGCAGGTGCCCCCGAGTCAGAGGCCGAGGCAGAGAAGAGAACATGCAGTCAGAAAAAAAAGCAGTGCTATAGCCAGTAGAATTATGTAAGAGCAGGGGAGCACAAGCATAGGAAATATACAGATAGCCCCAACAGGTGTAAGCTATGGCAGCATACCTATTAGGAGAGGGACAGAGAAAACACGCAGCCATGAGAGAGTTCCAAACAATCCACACCTGATCAAGGATAACCAGCATAACAGTGGTGGTAACACATTGAGGAGGTGACAGTATGGAAAGTTTCTCACTCCATAAGACACTAGGGCACGGCCTTCTCCATCTCTCCACCTAGACTATGTTTGGCAGTAGGCTAGGCTGAAAATATATGTTTTTAATCTACACTTAAAAATTGAAACTGTGTCCGAATCCCTAACATGCCTTAGTAAACCGTTCCACAACAGAGGAGCTCTAAAAGAGAAGGCTCTACCACCAGCTGTGCTTTTCAAAATTCTAGGGAGTAATAGATGGCCGGCTTCTTGTGAACGAAGCAGTTGTGTCGGCTTATAGGAGGCAATCATTTCGGTCAGATATAAAGGTGCAAGTCCGTTCACTGCTTTAAAAGTTAGCAACAGTACTTTATAATCAGCCCGATATTTAATAGGAAGCCAATGTAGTGATGCTAACACTGGAGTAATGTGCTCATACTTCTTGGATCTAGTCAAAATATGTGCCGCTGTATTCTGTACTAGTTGAAGACTCTTTAGAGAGCTACTAGAGGAGCCGGATAATAAGGCATTACAATAGTCTAGCCTCGATGCGACAAAAGCATGCATCAAGGTTTTTGCATCCTCTAATGACAGAATGTGCCAAATTTTAGCTATGTTTCTTAGGTGAAAGAAAGCTACTCTGGAAGTGTTTTTAATTTGAGTGTCAAATGTAAGGTCCTGATCAATAATAAAACCAAGGTTCTTAACCATAAGACTTGATGTAACTATGCAATCACCTGCATTTAACTGCAGATCCAACTTGTTCCTTAATTTTTTGGGGCCCAAAATCATCATCTCTGTTTTATCTGAATTTAAAAGCAGGAAATGTACTGTCATACAATTCTTTATATCAGAGATACAAGCCTATAATTGAGTGAGTTTAAGTATTTCACCTGGTTTCATTGATATGTACAGCTGTGTATCATCTGCATAGCAATGGAAATTCACACCATGTTTACGAATAACATTACCCAGTGGTAGCAAGTATAATGAGAACAGTAATGGTCCCAGCACTGAGCCTTGTGGAATACCATATTTAACCTGAGAGTAGTCAGATAACTCTTGATCTAATTGCACAAATTGAAACCTGTCTGATAAGTATGATTTAAACCATGAGAGTGCCCGTCCATGCAAACCAACCAGGTTTTCTAGCCTATGAAGGAGAATCTGGTGGCCAATAGTGTCAAAAGCAGCACTTATGTCAAGGAGCACTAGAATAGAAACACAACCAGTGTCCAATGCTAACAGTAAGTCATTTATAACTAACAGAAGTACGATGACCTAGCTGTAATAAGGGCGTGCTTGTATTCTATGAGGCTGTCCTTCCAAGCAGAGCGAAAAACCTCTAAATTGGTAGAGCGCCATATTCTCGACATCGATACCATAGGATAAGACTAAATCTAAGGTATGGTTGTGGCCAGGGCTGCGTTAAGCCTCCCCGGGGCCCAGGGCTAACACACCTCCCGGGGCCCTATGTCCATGATTTTCAACTGGAAAAGTAAAAGCACATTGACGAGCCCAGGCCTGGCAACGATAAAGACATGCCGCAAATTCGACAAATAGGCCTATGACAAAGGATACCAGAAGTAGATAGTGAATATGTTACAGAATGAGACCTCCAACTGAAAACTTTGAACATTGTAATGTATTAAAAGCTGTCAAAGAGTACCAACTCTTATATTACAGTGCTCTCGAAATATTCACGTCCGTTACCAAAACCCATGAGTTGAAGTTCAAGTCATGACCAACCTTGCCCAGCATGGCAGGATAATGAAAGGGAGTAGTAGCCTAGTGTACTGATGACAATGCACAAAACAATACACTTCCCGTTCAACCACTAGCACCAACAAAACAAGCATTGATATAAATGATTTAATGTTACTCACCTATAGGACAAAGTATCATACTTTGGGTAAGTTAATTGAGCTACCGTTTTAATTTCAACACGTAGCATTAACACCTGCATCTAATTATACAATAAATGCGAATGTATACAGCAAACTTGACATAATTTAAGTTTATACTGGCTTTTTAAAAATACTTTTGTCCAAACATTGCTACAAATTACAGGCCAACTTGCTAGAGAACATTAGGCTATTACATTGCGTTGTTGTTGTTCAGCTAGCTAACGTTACTTACTTAGCAACACAACTAAGCTCATGGAAAATTAGCCCACTTTGTTTTCTTCAGTCGAACTCGAATTAGGATTAATTTATCTGAAATAGTTTGTTGACAGTTATAAAATGGTGGTTGCTTGGGGGGAATAGGCTACAACATATTTTTTTGCAGCGAAACCCGTTATAAATAGTAATTTATTACTTTCTGGTTGGGCATCTCAGGTTATAGCTCTAGCTAAGTGCGTTTCTCTCGCCAATTATAGCAACTAATGTTATCGCACGTGAAATAGACATAGGCTAGGTCATTTTCTAAATTCACTAAAGCAGAACGACAGCGCGCATACATGTAGCGACGTGATTGCACCGCGCGACAGGTTTACCTCTGCTCGTGACGCTACAGCAACAGATGAAAGTCCTCCGACACACCGAGTTGGACGGACGGCGATTTCCACTTGTAGAATCGAGCTCCCGAGACAAAGCCGTCCTTACGCAAAAGGGAACAGACTATACAAACACACTGTCACTGACGCTGACTGTTGCGACGGGACATTGTGGACTACTACAGGCGGGAAAGTGGACCAAAATGTACAGTAACAGTCAAAACACCATAAACCCGCATTCAAAAATTCAATGTAGGCCTACAGTAATTTGCTATTCCCGGGGCCCCCTAGTGGCCGGGGCCCTGGGCTGCAGCCCATGTTGCCCAATAGGTTAACGCGGGCCAGGTTGTGGCGGTGGGTTGGTTCAGATATATTTTGAATAAAACCAACAACCAGTCAATAATAGCTGCAAAAGCCAGTCCTAAAGGGTCACTGTCATTATCAACATGTATGTTGAAATCTCCAACAATCACAACTTTATCAGCCATATTTGCTAAGCTTGATAAAAACTCTGCAAATTCAGAAAGAAAGACAGTATATGGTCCAGGTGGTCTATAAATAGTTACTAAGAGGAAGGATTGCACTGAGGTAACTATATCTTTTGACCGTCCAGAAAGCATAGCAAGCGATTCAAAAGAGGAGAACTTATCCCCACATTTAGGTGTGAAACTAAATTTTGTCGAAAAAATCACAGCAACAGATAGCTGTTTACTTCTAAAACCATTTCCAAAACGAGGGACAGACACAGTCTCAATAGCTAAGCTAGTCACAGGTTTTTGGAAGCTAGCAGACAGTAGTTTAGGACCAGAAGTCTGCTGCCTGGCTAGCGCTCTGAGAGGTCATACATTTTGCGAGTTTATACTACGGGAAAAATTTCTAGATAATAGAAGAGTACCTCTCCAGTTCGGGTGGAGTCCGTCTCTCTTCAGTTATAATTATAATATTTATTATTTTTAAACAATTTTTTACAAAAAATATCAAATGTCATGTGATGGTTTAAACAGAGCTGTTTCATTTTGTTTGATGAGAACGTGCAGCTGGCTAATCATGGATGAGGAGGTGGAACCACCAAGGCCATACCTATGCCATGCCATACATGAAACTAATATAAGAAAATGAGAAAGTATTGTTAGCGTGTATCAAAGGAGGTGTCGGTGAGGAGGCAAATACTAAGACCAAATTATTCTTAACTCAGAATTTATTAAAGACAAGTAAAAGGTAACATGGAACCAAAGAAAGCCACACAAATCTCTCAATTGATTTGTCCAGCTGTCTCCCGGGAAGCGCTTCTCCCGGGCCGTCTTGAAACTTTTCCTTTTCTCAAAATCAGGTCTTTGCTGATTGGCTGACGTTTTCCCAGGTCCTCCAATCGGCAAGCCACTTATGTCAGCGTGACTTCCTATCGGTTCAGACTGTCCAATCAGCAACAACCTACATCATCTGTCTATGAAGACAATGAACGCTGTCTTTGGTCTTATCAAACTCTTGTGAGAATTGGAGAAGAATTCAGCCTTATCAGAAACAGGTGCAAGAACTCAGAATAACAACACAGGGGCCAAAACTAGTTTGCCACTTTCTGCGAAAACATGAGCTCTGCACATTAATTCACAGTCAGGTCAGAATAAAAACATACTAATAAATTCCCACAATTCCCTCCTTTGCTCACATTTATGGGAGCAACACAATTAAAGAGAGCAACTTGAGCTCCAGAAACCAAAGTTTCCCCATACTGTCTCAACATTATATAAGCCTCTTTTGCTGGAGGTGCGGGACTTGTATGCACTAATAGCAGGTTACATACAGGCCTTTGGTTAAATCAACCCTCTGGCTGGTCTTTTCGGCTCTTGAACACTTAGATCCTTCGAGCCTCCCTCTGGGGCGCAGCTCCAGGCTGGATCCCTTTCCGCTGAGTTCCTTCTCCCCCCGACTCCTCGGAGTGAAGGGCTCTCAGCCTCTCTGCTTCCCAGTATTTTCTTTTCAAAAATACTGATCACAGAAAGCACTACTCACTTACTAACGCATTCGGTTTCAGTGCCTGACTGTACATTGAGCCGAACGCGGCAGCCATCTCTCATGGTCTTAATGCCATCTGCGATCCGACCAGCCGGTGACCCAGTCGATAGCGATCCCTAGTCCTGCATCTAATCAGGACCCCGTAGTGGCTGTTAACCACCCAGTTAGGAACCGACGGTCTGATCCCTATCCCACTTCGCTATGGGTATAGAAACTTTGACCGTTTTCACCAGCCTTGCCTGTTCACAGAGGTCGTCTCTTACGCCCCTCTGCTAGGTGTGGACTGTCATCCACGTACCACGTACTGCCTGCATACTTACATGCGACAGCTACGCCGACTAGACGGTACCACGGCAGTATGTTCATTCATACTTCATCAGACACGGGGGCCTTCAGTCTTCTCCCCGGCACTATACAACGTCTTTAACGTGCCCTCGGAACTTTGCAATTCCGCCGCCGCCTGTTAAGGGCTAGGTTCGGGGTGCCTAATCCCCTGCCTAACCCTTATCTGTAATACTGAAGGCTGTCTAACATTTAGCAAGTATCTCATACATCGCGTGCGCTATTTTACAAGACAAAAAGACTTCATATAAACAGCAACTTCGCGATTGCGAAGACATTTATAGAAAAGTTCGCGAAACGCGCGCAAGATCACATAAAATGCAAGCCAGCCCTGCACATGATCCCAGATCTCGTAAAGCACATGAAAACCCCATTTACACTTAGAATATTCGCAGGCGCCATTTGAGCTCACAACACACTTCTCACAAAATTGCCGGCATATTCCTACGTTTTGACCTATTTTGGACTGCCTTTTTGCCAGTCCTAATTTATTTATTTGAATCTAGACATACAAACTTCAATGATTTCCCTTTTGCCAATCCTAATTTTGTATTTTAAACAAGACACACGAACCACAATAATTTCCCAAATTGCCAATGTCAATAATGTATACAAGAAAAAACCTCCAGTTTCAATCGCTAGAATTGTCGCAATGATCCAGGTACAAACCCTTGAACTTCACTCCAATTAACAGTATTGTGTGTCAGCACTGGGTGTATGCTGCGTATTAACACATCAACACTCTAGTGCTTGAAATGCCCCCCTTACCACAGAAGTGGATTTGCACAGTTTTGTCAGCTGACAGAAATGAAAAAACAAAAAACGGGGAAAAATATGCAGAGACACAACTGCTAAACTAATAGTTTATATTTTAAAGTTGAGATCCTGATCGTTCTTGATTTATTTGACTATGCTCTTTACACTTTTTCACTCTCTTAACAGATCAGGCGATACCGGTACCTGTGGGTCTCCCCCCACTAATTCAAACCACTTATCTTTACTCTACGGCTTGCCTCTCCCTCACAAATTTTCTGCCTTGAATCAACTGGCTGCGCGCAGTTCCAATCAACTCGCAAACTACTTGTATCAGAGTTTGAGACCGCCCGCAAGTACACTTTACAAAATGGCTTGCCTCTCGCTCACAAAGAGTTTGAGACCGGCCGAACGTACACTTTACCAAACGGCTTGCCTCTCGCTCACAAAGAATTTGAGACCGGCCGAACGTACACTTTACCAAACGGCTTGCCTCTCGCTCATAAAGAGTTTGAGACCGGCCGAACGTACTTCCCTAACTATTTAAACTAATGTTGTGTCTCTGTATATCATTGCGTTACAATCTATTTGTCTCTCTTAATATAACAAACAATTCCCTAAATTTAGACCTTCTCATCCAACAGTCAGACACTTCACTCCTAAACTAATGCAGAATTTTATGAAAAAGGTTTCTGCTTACCTTTCGATTGGCCGGCCTGTAAGTGTCGGACTTATCAGTGATCAGGTATTCTTGCCACTCTGGTGTGGCGGCGAACCGCATTGCTCTCCTCGCTCCATCACGTCGGGGTCACCAAATTGTTAGCGTGTATCAAAGGAGGTGTCGGTGAGGAGGCAAATACTAAGACCAAATTATTCTTAACTCAGAATTTATTAAAGACAAGTAAAAGGTAACATGGAACCAAAGAAAGCCACACAAATCTCTCAATTGATTTGTCCAGCTGTCTCCCGGGAAGCGCTTCTCCCGGGCCGTCTTGAAACTTTTCCTTTTCTCAAAATCAGGTCTTTGCTGATTGGCTGACGTTTTCCCAGGTCCTCCAATCGGCAAGCCACTTACGTCAGCGTGACTTCCTATCGGTTCAGACTGTCCAATCAGCAACAACCTACATCATCTGTCTATGAAGACAATGAATGCTGTCTTTGGTCTTATCAAACTCTTGTGAGAACTGGAGAAGAATTCAGCCTTATCAGAAACAGGTGCAAGAACTCAGAATAACAACACAGGGGCCAAAACTAGTTTGCCACTTTCTGCGAAAACATGAGCTCTGCACATTAATTCACAGTCAGGTCAGAATAAAAACATACTAATAAATTCCCACAGTATACACTTTTCAGTGCATTCTGTGTCAACCATAGCAGAAGTTGCTCAACACATCGAAGACATCAAGCTCGAACTTAAGAACACATTCAGGTGAGTAGCTAGCTAGCTAACATTAGGTTGCTAATTTAGCTGGTGTTTTACCATGCAACTCTGGCAAACCACGTTAGCTAAAGGGATGACTTGAATTGAATGTTGAACTTGGGTTTTGGGATTTGGGGTTTTGGGATATCCTCAAAACAGGGTTTGTAGCTTTGGTTCATTCATTAAACATCAACGAGCAATTCTTAATGAGCAAAAGCCCTATCAGGGCTGCCAAGTGCCAACTTTGGGAGAGCAAAGAGCACTTTCAGTGCAAAGCACAAGCACCTGTCGGGAAGAGCTTTGAGAGACTGTTAATGTGCCATGTGAATCAAAAGTTCTGCTGCGAGTCTGATGACTGAGTGCTGAGTTCTGTGTGTCAGTGAGCAGCAGAGGTCTGCAAGGTAGAGTAGCTCACACTCAGGATACCACTGACTACAGTATGAAGTCTCACCCTGGGTAGAGGCTGCTTATTGTGTTTATTATTATTATTTTTTACATTTTACTCATTTTAAATGTGTACAACCCTATAAAGACATACTTATCCTTAACTTGCATTGACAGATCAGAGTTCCCTGAAAAGGTTTTGTCTTCATTGTCAGAGGGAGGTACATACTATATTTTCAGTATTGAAAATGAAGAAATTGGATTACACTTTGTTTTACAGTATGTTAATTACCAGGTATATACACAGTGCTTTTTAATTATCTGCACTTAAAGGTAATTCATTTATAAGAGCTAAAGTAAAAGTAAATAAAGCAATGGCCATTTATGTTAACATTTCTTTCCCCTAAAGTAACTTCAATGTAGCTGCTTTTTAAAAGTAGTTTTAGTGTAGCTAACTACTTTTCTTACCATGGTAGCTTTGCTGTAGCTTAACTACTTCCAGTGTAGAGTAATTGGTAGCTTAGTTAACTACATTTTCAGAGTGACTTCACCAACACTGGGTAGAAATGATGTCCTCTCCTAACTCAGGAAGAAATACTGTATCACAAAAGCCAACTCTGCAGCTCAGAAAGTCGTATCTAAATGTGTGGTGTGTAGACGTGTTAGTGGTTAGACAGGAGAACAGAACATGTCCAATCTATCCAAGGAGACACTTAAGTCAGATCTCTCACCCTTCAGTAATGTGAGTGTAGATTATTTTGGGCCCATTGAGACAAAAAGAGGTATGGAGTCATATGTACAGTACAGTATGTCCAGTAGAGCAGTGCATCTGGAGGTGGCTCACTCACTGGACACAGTCTCATGCGTTAACGTTCTAAGGAGGTTCATATGCATAAGAGGACAAGGGACACATAACCATTCTGACAATAGAACCAAGCTAGTTGGTGCCGAATGAGAACTAAAGGATGCAATCTTGACTTGTAACCAGAGTAAAATCCAAATGCCCTTCCCCAGGAAGGAGTTAAATGGAGCTTTAATCACCCAGCAGCTTCTCATCATGGCAGAGCGTGGGAAATGCTGATCAGAATGGTGAGCCAAGTTCTTTGCTCTGTTCTTCATCAGCAAACCCTCGATGATGAAGGTCTGCCTACTGTATGCTATGTGGAAGCAATTCTACACAACCGCCCTATTACCACAGTATCAGAAGACCCACATGATCTTGAAGCACTGACCTCAAACCACATCCTTCTGTTAAAATGACATCCCATTCCTGCTCCTTTAAAAAATCAGACTCATACATCAGACGCCGATGGAAACAAGTTCAGTGCATGGCTGATTTGTTTTGGAAGAGATGGACCCAGAAGCATTTGTCTCTACGGTGTGCAGCTGCCAACAATGCTGTCTATTCCAGCGTTACTACACTGATCGCTTACACTAACTATGATTAATCTTACCATGTATAAATTCACTTTTTGTAAGTCAATTTGGATAAGAGCGTCTGCTAAATGCTTAAAATATAAATGTAAATGTCCCCGATGCAGGAGAGGCAGAAGTGGTCTACAGTGAGGAGAGGACTCCAAACAGGAGGCATTGTGATGGTTGTGGACTCGACAGCCCCTTGTGGCTCTTGGATACTCGGGAGAATACTAGAGGACAAGCCAGACACACAAGGACTAGTGAAGCTAAATTGGGAGTGGGATGACTGAAGAATAGAGTCCAGATGGGCTATTGCTGCCTATCATGGTTGGGCAGAAGATAAGGAGATAATACATGAGATAGTACATATCATGCTCATCCATTCACATTCACATGACATATAGGCTCCTTTAAGTATTTATATATCCTCCTGAGACCCAGGAAAAAAAAAAAGTGTTTTAATTTAGATTTTTTTAAAGTAAATTAAGTGTTGGGGTGGTAAAAAACACATTGCAAAGGTTTTTTTTTTTAAACGTAACTTTATACAATTTTTACAACATGTGTACTGTAGTGTAAAATAGGACTTCATTAATGTCGATTGTGCCTCTGTCATAGAGCTGTCTACTAAAAAAATGGAAATTATGATATGATTATGATATGATAACATAAGTACAAAGTTGGCAAGGCAACCCCCCCACATGTGATATCATCTTAAAGCTACAGTTGTCCTCTCTAAGGAACATCAGGACTCAACATCTGTAGTATGGGAGGACTTAGCAAAAACATAATGTGCACTACAGTGCACAAAAATGAATTGCCGGGTCTTAGGAGGAGACTATGCCTATAGGCATTTAAAGGACCCCGGAGTGAAACCAGATTTTTATCCACAACGAGTACAAGGGGGCCGTGGATGAGGGAGGGTCAAGCAGGGAGTACCTGCGGTTGGTAATGAGTCCTATACAGCAGTCCAAAATCTGCCTCCGTGGATGAAGTGGGAGATTCAGAGAAAAGTTATCAAAGGTGATAACTTGAGGCATGATTTAAAGTCCCTACAGTCTGTTTTATGTCCCATATACAGTTTGTTTGTGTTGTAAAGTAAATTGAAGTTTAAAGCAGTCTGTGCTTCCAAGGCAGGTATTCTGCACTGATTTTCTATTTACATCAAAGCAGCAGAGACTGTCCAGAAGGAAAATGCTGCAATCAGGGGGAGAGGACAGTCTCAGTGTGATGGGTGCTTTGAGGCACATCTGAACCTTAGAAGAGATGGATTCCCTGGTCTAGTCTGCAGCATATTTCTTTGTTGATGGGAGGATGCATGTGGCATTGAAGCAGTGAGCAAAATACCCTTGTCTATTCACCACAGTCAAACTCATGGATGTCTGTCAATAACCGATTCTGATCATCACTGATGAAGCCCTGTGTGGCGAAAGGTTTGTTGACAGACGATGTGAATAAATCAAGCAAACTTATGTAATGCGTTTTGACCTTTTTTCTATTGTGATACTATTTTTGGTCTACACACCACTACCTACTCTACAAAGAACGTGGTGCGCGGGTTATCTTTATTAAAACTCAGGGATGTGAAATTGATGTCAACTCATTCACACAAAACATGACTTAGTTTGTAATAGATTGTTTTCTATATTTTACAGGTTTGAGGAGGGGTTAAAAACTCTTGGTTTCCTTGAGGGCCTTGAGACTCATCTGCACAATAAGGCATGTGCTTGCCTCCATCAATAGAGAGAAGCCACTTCAGGCAAATTACATGACTACTTTTGTTTGAAGTGAACTTCTCAGCACTGGGAAACAGTAGGTGATGTCAAGAGAACCAGACGACTGGTTAATTGATGTTGAGGGTATAACATTTTCATGTGTTACGGATAGAAATCAACCTGCGTTGTAATAACCAGGCGTACAATATTGGACGTAACACTAATCAATAAGTGATAATTAATCAATAACCACAACCCGTAAGGAGTACCAGTGAAACAGTGGTATAGAAAAGTTTAAACATATATTTATTAATATGTATACATTTAATGATTGTTCTCTCTATTTATAACATGAAAGTCCTTTAAAAGACAAAAGCAGGTTGCAAGGTCTCACCGGGCAGCCAGCTAGCGGTTCCAGACCCTCGAAGATGATAGGGGAGGTCTTCTCGGAGTTCCCGAAATTGCATCACGAATAGCAATATTTATTAATTAGCAACTAGGCGGTAAATCAGAGTAACGCAATCACCAAGCTGTAATTAACAATGTCGTAAAGGGAACTGATGGCATTCAGGTGGCAACCACTATATATTGTCCCGCATCTTTTTAAAAGTCCTCTGTGATGTAGCCAAGCGATGTCCAGCCGCATCTTCTCTTGTCACGTTGCTTGGAGGGTTCCTCTGGAAACCATGTGCGTCCTCAAGCAGGTCCCAGCAGGGCAGTGACGTCATCTCCACCTAATGGGGAGAAATCAAGGAGACACAGCAGCAGGCAAATCCAAAAGGAAACACAAAGTAATGCTAATACAAAGTAAAGGGACATAACACATGCTATATTTACCTGTTGCTCTTCTAGAACCAGAGAAAAAGGTACACTGCCTTTGTAGCCTCTGTTTATCTGAGTTCAATTTAAATAATTTGAGCTGCATGTGATTGCACATTGCTTACACCATTAAAGTGTGAAAGACTTTTGAATGTCATATTCTGGTATGTCATACAAGCCAAAAATCAAATTAATTTTTTTCTTATTGTGTATTATAGAAGGAGAGTGCAGTCCTATGATTGTTCTCCAGTTTTCTCTACTCGAGCACTAAAATATTTCCAGAGGCAAACACATGCCTTACTGTTAGGGCCAGCAGTTTTATACCATCACACAACCCACAGGGATTTAATATTTTATTTCAGTCATTAGGTGTCCCTGTAGGTACTCAATCAGCACAGTAACATGACTAATTATACAATTAGTGGCTAATTGGGACCGATATAAAAGCAATGAGTTTACCTAATACTGTAAGGGTGAAAGAAAGGAAAGATAAAGATGGATGGAACGTCAAATACGGAAAGCATGTCGAGTGGCCAGATGTCATTCCAGATTTGACAAATTGATGCAAATATTCCATTCGAAAAAGTGGATAACGCCAAATGACGTGCATTTTTAAGCAAGCACAATAAACGGTGGGCCAATTCCATCAGCTAGACAGCGTCGACAGGGTAGTAGTAGAAGTCTGTGCTGCTGGTTGCAATGCCCACATTGTGGACCTAGCAAGTAATATTTGGGCAAGTAATTCCCCGAAAGTTGACAAACTTGAGTCTATTGTAAAAAAACATTTTTAAACATCGCCCAAGCTGGAAGATGTGCTACATCTGAGAATCTGAGAAACTCCCTCCCCAGCCATGAAAAACAAGATTGGGCATTCCGCTGTACCGAACCATTCAAAAGTACTTACATTTCTATCCAAGATGCTTTATTTGGAGATCACACTGATTGGACGTCACACCAAACATCACAGTTCTGGCAGAGCTCAAGGCTTTATTGAGGGGTGACAGTTTGGAGATTGCACCTGATGTTAATCGCTCAACATGGCAGTAGTCTGGTTAACATCTAGTGGTTTGAAAGTCTTACCATTAGAATCCACAAAACCTACAGTACAATTGAACATCTTCTAAATTAATACAGAACACACAATTAATACGGACACACAGCACAACCCCAATAATAATAACAATAATAATAATAATAATAATAATAAACGTTATTTATACAGCGCCTTTTAAACAACGATTTGCAGCCCAAAGTACATACAGAGAAAGACAACTGATAAAACACAATAACAGAGGTGACTGACATAATAAAACAATTAAAAATGACAAAATAATTAAGCAACAAATACAGAAGATAAAAGATAAAAGGTCAGTTTTAAAATAATAAAACAATATGAATTCTAAAACAATAAAACAACAAATAAAAACAGGAACCTATAAAACAGTGGTGTAGGTAGAAGAATATATAATAATAATAATAATAACAACAAATAATAATAAAAAACTAAAGTCAATTAAAAGCACACATAAAAATGTGTTTTAGTTGCTTTTTAAAATGTTCAATAGATGGAGCCTCTCTGATCTGCTTGGGTAGGGAATTCCACAATCTAGGTCCATAAAAACAAAAGGAAGCCTCCCCACTTTTTTATGATGTACTTTGGGAAGAACAAGAAAACTAGCATCTGCAGATCTGAGAGAGTGTTGGGGCTGATATCTTACTAGAGGGTCAGTTATGTATTCTGGTGCTAAGCCATTGAGTGCTTTAAAAGCAAGTAAAATAATCTTAAAATCAATTCTAAAATTCACAGGCAGCCAGTGCAAGGACTTCAGTACTGGCATAATGTCTGCTCTTTTCTTGGTTCTAGTTAAAACCTGTGCTGCTGTGTTCTGAACAAGTTGCAGCTGATCAATGGTTTTTTTGGGAAGACCACCAAAGACAGCATTACAGTAGTCTAGTCTGCTCATAATAAAAGCATGCATCAGCCTGTGTGAGAAAAGACCGTACCTTGGCAATGTTTCTAAGATGATAAAAAGCAGCTTTGGTCACATTCTTAATATGAGGCAATATCAGCATCTAGAGTAACACCTAGGTTCTTTACTTCAGTTTTTATATTCAAAAACAGTGACTCTAGGTTTTTAGATAGTTTTTCTCTCTGGGCCTTTGCTCCAATGACTATGACTTTAGTTTTTTATTTGTTTAGTTGTAGAAAATTCTGTGCTATCCATAGTTTTATCTCAGTCATACATTCATCTAGAGCATTGATTGAGCTTACATCCTCGGCTGATACAGAGATATAAAGTTGTGTATCATCAGCATAACTGGGGAAATCACTACCATGTTTCCTGATGATTCTGCCAAGAGGGAGCATGTATAAAGAGAAGAGCAAAGGGCCCAGAACTGAGCCCTGTGGTACTCCACATGTAATGTCTGTTTTCTCTGAGGCATGGTCTCCTAAAACAACAACAAAAATTCTACCTATCAGAGTCCAAAACCATTGTAGTACCATACCAGAAAGGCCAACAGTCTCTGTGCTGTGGTTGCATGAAACCTGAATGAAATTTTTCCAGAATAACATTACTGCAAAGAAGGTCATTTAGTCACTTTTCAAGAATTTTACTTAGGAAAGGAAGGTAAAATGTGTATGGTCCACAGTATCAAATGCTGCACTTAGGTCTAATAAGACAAGGACAGAGACATTAATACAGTCTATACTAGGTCTAAGGTCTAATTTACCACCTTAACTAAAGCAGTCTCTGCTGTGGTTTGCATGGAAACCTGACTGAAATTTTTCCAGAATAACATTACTGCAAAGAAGGAAATTTTGTCACTTTTTCAAGAATTTTACTTAGGAAAGGAAGGTTTGAATTAGGTCTAAAGTTGCTGAGAACTGAGGAATCTAAGTTATTTTTCTCTAAGAGAGGTTTCACTAGAGCAGTCTTTAATACAGTTGGGAAGTTTCCAGTTTGTAAAGAGCAGTTTGCAATGGCTAGCACTTCATCTGACAGACAGTTATACACAGAAAAGGTGCAGAGTTTTTTTTTAACTTAGGAATAGGATCAAGAGAGCATGTAGAGGGTTTTAATTGCAGTACAACCTTACTAAGTATCTCTGCATCAACCGTGGCAAAGGAGTTCATGATACCCTCACATGGTGAACTAGGACAGTCCAACACTGAGTTTGCTTTTGTTTGTGTGATATCCCTTCTAATATGAAAGTATGTTGCAAACTCTTCACATTTAGATGAGGAAGATAGCTCACTGCAAGATTCAGCAGCCGGAGCTGGGTTTATCAGGTGGTCAATTGTAGTGAAAATAAATTTGGGATTATCATGATTATCAATGATCAAGTTCGAAAAATAAGATTGTCTAGCATCCTTGATAGCCCTATTGTAGCTAGCAAGATGTTCTTTAAGAATTTCATAATGAACCTGTAGCTTTGTCTTTCTCCATTTTCGTTCAGCTTTACGGCAATTTCTTTTCAGCTGACTTACTTCTCCATTTCTCCATGAAGCCTTCTTTTTGGAGGAGGACTTTTTCATTTTGACTGGAGAAACAATATCAAGGATTGTTTTAAGTTTGCTATTAAAACTGTTCACCAAATTGTCACAGGAGAAAGGCAAGACTTGCATAGGCATATCATTTACACAGTTTACAAACTTATCAGCTACTTCAGAATTGAAATAGCACTTCTTGATAATGCGTTGTAAATATTCATGTTCTAAGGTGACTCTAACCTCAAAAAATATACAGAAATGGTCAGACATCAATAATAGACTTAGACCAATAATACTTAGACCTCTAGAGGCAACCAAATCCAAAGTGTGGCCATGTCTATGCGTTGGCCTGATAACATGCTGGGTAAAATCAAAAGACTGTAGCAGATTGATGAAGTCCATAGCCTTGAAGTCTGAACCATTGTCCATATGTACTGTACATTGAAATCTCCAGTCATAATCAGTTGATAAAATGGATAAAAGCTCTGCAAATTCATTAAGAAATACTGCGTTATTTTTAGGTGGTCGGTAAATAGTCATGAAAAGCACAGGAGCATCACATTGCAGTACAAGGGCAAGATATTCAAAGGCAGAAAAATCCCCAATATAAATCTGTTTTATATTGAGGATTTTGAAACCTATGTGTCAACACATTAAATTGAATTAAGTTGCAGAGAAACTTACAACATGTTACAACCCTCATCAACTAAAAATAAACTGTGTTTCTTTCAACCAGCTCAGAAATATCTAAACGCTGTCAGGATTTTTGACGTTCCACTATATTCAATGGCAGGTTTTGATGAGAATTGTACATGGGCAATTACAAATGGTTTGCACAAGGAAACAGCACTGCAATGTCAAAGTGGAATTCTGGGATAAACCTGGAAAAACATTCCCAAATCTTACACAGAAGGCAAAATTATATTTTATTTGCCAATTCGATTGCAGTCGAGGCAGAAATATGCGTCTCTTGAATTCATGTGGACAGTTTTTCCAGCAAGCATCCTCAATCAATGTCAAATTGACCATAATCAAATTTAATCAAAGAGTTTAGAACCTTAAATTTCATTTGATAAGTGTAGCCTTTGACATTCACCATCTTTCATTTAATTAGTAATTTTTTAATAGCTTAGACCTGCTGCAAACTATTTTGTTATCATAAATATGATTAAACTGCTTTTCTGCAGGTTAAATAGTATATAACTGCACTCTTTTTATGTGAGTAGGCCATTTCCACAGCTTCAACCATCAGCATACCCTGGCACAACGTTTAAAAATGCTGCTGCATGTCTGTGATTCAACACGTGACAGCACTTTGTGGAATGTAAACACCACTGTCAATCATCATCTATGCTCTATTAGTGACGATTAATTAATTATTGTAGATGATTGGGGGGGCAACTTGATAATTGTTTGACATGGCGCTTGAAAAAAAGGCGCTAGAAATGCAAGAAAACAAGTCCAGTCTGAAATATCACCGAATGGTGGCCCTACCTTTTGTACGTAACCCCTTCATGTCCTAAAAATAGCTATTTCTGCCTGTTTTTCACTACTACTACACCAAGCCTAATATCTCCAAAAGTACAACTTGCACAGACATGTCTTATATGTTCTTGCCATGTAATTTGTATTATGTTGTATGTGTATGTTGTGTTAGGTTGTATGTGTATGCCAATACCTGCCTGTATTATTGCAAAACAACTTTCCCTCTGGGATAATAAAGTATTCTATCTATCTATGGTTTAGAGCTTGATTTGAAGTTGATTTGAACAGTTCTACGGTGAACAATCAAGTATCAGCATCAACAAATTTGTCACCTATGAGACTCATGGTGCACTTCATATGTGCATAAAATGTCAAATAAGACAAAATGATTTACACCCTACTAATATGATGATATTTCCCTTTAAAGCCATAGCAGATTCCAGATACATAATTGCATGTACACTTTCCCCCAAAAAATGGATGCAACTATCTAAAAGCAATCAAATTCTACAGTGCTGCTTAGAAAAACAGGTGTCCTAAAATCTATCCAAAGTGGTTACGGGCTCTAGTTTCCTTGTCAAAGCGCAATGCGCAGACAATAGCGCTAATGCAAGATGAAGGCGCCTTAAGGTATGTCCTTGTCTATTCAGGAAGTTTTGTGACAAGAGATGGTAGCACACCTGTCGCGCAGTTGTAAAAAAGGTTGGTTATTAAGAATAAATTACCTGTGGGGGTGGTGAGGGTTTGGTTCATTATGGCCAATCAGAACATCAGCTTTAATCCCCTTTAATACCTTTGCCATAGTGAAATGGCCTGAAGAGCAAGCGCCATGGGTTGTGAAGGGCACGTAATGAGGCTTATGTTCACTGCAACAAAATAGAGTATCTGGATGACGCACACCACACGCAGGGAGTGGCTTTGTTGCTGTCCAAGACAGCTCAGAGAGCACTCATTGGATGGGAGGCACATGGTCCTAGGACTATTGCAGCTTCCTTCAGAACCAGGAAGGACAAAATCAACATGAACATCATCCAGTGCTACGCGCCTACAAATGACAGCGATGAAGAGAGTAAGGAAGAATACTACAGCAGACTGCAAACCATCATTCAGAACAACTCAGGAAGAGACATCACCATTGTAATGGGAGACCTTAACGCCAAGATTGGAGGTGACAACAGGGGCTATGAGGGAATCATGGGGCAGCATGGCCTAGGAGAAATGAATGACAACGGGGAGAGGTTTGCAGACCTATGCGCCACCAACAACCTGGTCATTGGCGGAAGCATTTTCCCTCACAGAAAGATACACAAAGCCACATGGGTATCCCCAAACCTTTCCACTGAAAACCAGATAGACCACGTGTGCATTACAAAGAAGTTCAGGAGATCCCTCCAAGATGTACGCGTTAGGAGAGGAGCTGATATCGCTTCAGACCATCATCTTCTGGTTGCCCGCTTGAAGCTAAAATTAAAGAGAAACTGGACAGGAGAGAAGAACCAGCGAAACAAATTCAATACAGCACTTTTGAGAGATCCAACAAAGCAAGAGGAATACAAAATCACACTCAGGAACAGGTTCCAAGTCCTACAAGAGCTGATGGAAGAGGAGGAAAACATCGATGAGAAGTGGAAGGCGGTGAAGGAAGCAGTAAAGACAACTTGCGAAGAAGTACTGGGTCAAAGAAAACAAAACCACAAGGAATGGATATCAGTGGAGTCACTGCGGAAGATAGAGGAGAGAAAACAAAAGAAGGCACAAATGAACAACAGCTACACAAGATCAGAGAAGTCCAAAGCACAAAAACAGCATGCAGATGCCACAAAGAGTGCTAAGAAAAGCATCAAAGCAGACAAGAGGATCTATGTGGAGACCCTTGCGGCAGAAGCTGAAGAAGCAGCTAGATATGGAAACATGAAAGACCTGTATGCCACTACCAAGAAGCTGTCTGGAAAGTTCAGTAAACCAGAAAGACGAGTAAAAGACAAAGAAGGAAAGCCAATCATTGGAGAGGAAGGGCAAAAGAGAAGATGGATGGAATATTTTGAGGAACTACTAAACAGACCAGCACCACAGGACCAACCAGATATTCAACAAGCTGACTGTGATCTGCCAATAGACTGCCACGTACCAACAAAGGAAGAGATCCGAAAAGCCATTAAGAAGCTAAGAAATGGCAAGGCTGCAGGACCCGATGGTATTCCAGCAGAGGCGTTGAAGGCCGACATCGAGACCACAGTAGAGCTATTACATCCTCTCTTCAAGAAGATATGGGAAGGAGAACACATCCCATCTGAATGGAAGGAGGGTTACCTCATCAAGTTACCAAAGAAGGGTGATCTGAGCCTATGTGCAAACTACAGAGGGATTACACTACTATCCATCCCAGGCAAAGTATTCAATAGGATCATACTGGACAGGATGAAGGACGTTGTGGACCCACAGCTACGAGATCAGCAGGCTGGCTTCCGCAAGGGCAGATCTTGCACAGACCAGATTGCAACTCTGCGCATAATCCTGGAGCAGTCACTGGAGTGGAATTCACCCCTAGTCGTGAACTTCATTGACTACGAAAAGGCTTTCGACAGTCTTGATCGAGCGACCCTCTGGAAGCTTCTCAGACACTACGGCGTGCCAGAGAAGTACACCAACATCATTAAGAACTCGTACGAGGGGATGACCTGCAGAGTAATCCATGGTGGTCAACCCACTGATGTCTTCCAAATAAAAAAGGAGTGAGACAGGGTTGTTTGCTGTCACCATTTTTGTTCCTGCTGGCTATAGATTGGGTTATGAAGCAATCGACAGCAGAGAAGCGAAATGGCATACAATGGACGCCATGGACCCAACTAGAAGACCTTGACTTTGCAGACGACCTGGCCCTTCTCTCGCACACCCAGCAGCAGATGCAGGAAAAGACCATCACCATTGCAAACAACTCAGTCCGTCTGGGGCTAAACATCCACAGAGGGAAGAGCAAGGTCATGAAGGTCAATGCTGAGAACACACCACCCATCATGCTGGAAGGGGAAGTACTGGAGGACGTAGACGACTTCACCTACTTGGGCAGCATGGTCAACAAGCAAGGAGGAACAGACGCCGATGTCAAAGCCAGAATTGGCAAAGCCAGAGCAGCTTTTATCCAACTAAAAAACATCTGGAACTCAAGAGACCTTTCCATCACAACCAAGATCAGAATCTTTAACACCAACGTGAAGTCAGTCTTATTATACGGCGCCGAGACATGGAGGACCACTGCCACCATTATGAAGAAAATTCAAACCTTCATTAACACCTGCCTGAGGCGAATCCTCCAGGTTCGCTGGCCTAACACCATCAGCAACAAAGCCCTATGGGAACAAACAAAACAGCAGCCAGCAGAGGAAGAGATTCTCCAACGGCGTTGGAGATGGATCGGTCATACTCTCCATAAACCAGCCTTAAACATCACAAGACAATCCCTCAAATGGAACACCCAAGGGAAGAGAAATAGAGGTAGACCACGAAATACTTGGCGTCGAGACTTGGAGGCAGATGTCAAGAGGATGGGCCACTCTTGGGGACAGCTGGAGAAGTTGGCCCAGGACCGGGATGCTTGGAGGACTCTTGTTGACGGCCTATGCCCCAGGCGGGGTAATAGGCGTAAGTAAGTAAGTAAGCATCACTTCCAAGTATAGCCAACCAATAGCTATTGCAATGATAATCCTAGAACTCGCATTCGGTGGCTGGATACAGGTGCATGGTTGGAGCAAAATAACCTTAGCCCTCATTCGCTAAGCGAATTGACCCTTCGCTAAACCATGCCCCCCTTAGTTACTGTTGCTAAGTCCGTCAAGCTTTCGGAGCCAGCATGGTGCTCCCACTGTCGCTAACTGCACTCCCTGGAGAAATATTGTCCAATTTTTGGAAAATAGAAAAAACTATTTCAGATTGAAGCAGACAGAAGGGTCTACAATATGCATTTGAAGGTTATATTCAAGATATCACACTGACTCAGCAACAAAATGACATTAAAAAAATTAAGATAGAAGTGAAAGCCTACAGATCACAGAGTAAAAGTGAACCACCGCATCACCTGGTGATTGAGACAGAGGACAATGACATTAAGGAGCAACACTGTTCCTGTAAAGCTGGGTAGGTCTTTATTCACTATTACAATCATTAAAAAGCAAAAGCAGTAGGCCTATATAACGTTACATTCAGTAGTAAGTTAGCTAGCATTAGCTAACTAACGTAACATTAGTAGCCTATAGTGTGCTGTAACGACATTACTCTGGTTAGCTCCACAGGTTTCTGCGCCCATCTCATCGGACTTATCCATACCCTGGACCTCTGTAAAGCAAAAAATATCAGCAGTGTGTCAGCCCAGTCCTGCACAAGATTTGGGTACTCGGGACTGGGCTTCCCATTGACAAAGTGCTGAAATAGTCATTAAAAAATAGTATTACATTTTGACATCGAGGTAACGTTACCCACTTGGTTTTCTAGAGCTTGACTGTAACATCTTAACGTTAGCAAGCTGGCTGGATCACGAATAACAAAGCTAACATTTAGTCTAACTTTACCAACGTTGCAACCGGCAGCTGTATATCCAGACCGTAGCCACGTTAGCTTAGCTGGCTAACACTTTTCAGGATTTGATTTTGGAAAGGGAAAAAAACGTATATCTCCTTCCAACCTCTCCGGGTAACGAGTGTCACTGTTACAAGTGCCCCAGGCACAACGTTTAACCATAACTAGCTAAAAATCCAGAAAACCAGCTCGAAAATGAAGAAAATCTCAAACTTTTCCGTCAGAGTCAACGGAGTGCCGCCATAAACTGTCGGACCTCTGTTGGAGCCTGTCCTCTGCTGCGCTGTGATTGGCCAGTCTGCGTTTCGGGGCGTGGTTTAGCGAAGGGTCAATTGAGTTGATACACACATCTCTGGTCTGAAGACACTGCCTCAAACACAGCGAGGAAGTGAGTTGAGCATAAATACGGTGAGAAGATAAAACAACAATAATTTATATAGATGATTGAATGCATTCCTAAGACATTTGAGTGTGATTTTCTTTTAGCTGAAATGGAACGTTTTTTTAAAGCACAATAGACATTTATGAACACAAAGCTCCTCTTTACGATTTTTTATTGTGAAGTACAGAAATACTTGAATACAATTAGATCCTCCCATAACAAAAAACATTGAAACCTATCTACTGCTCAATATATTTATGCACATTTGGAAATGTTCTACCCCTTGGCTTAAATGTGAAAATGTTTGTCCCATTTTATTTTTTAGCATGAATTTATACATGATTGCTTTTTTTTTGTTGCCAAATGTCAACCTTAATTAGATTAGCTTTCCATTGGAAAAGTTTTATCAGATCGTTAAGATGTATTTACCATCAAAACATACTAGAGCTATACATTGCCCATGCCACCCAGCATCGCCATGCTTTGAGAGCTACACAGACTCTGTGCCTAGGGTCAGTAGCAAAGTATTTCTGTAGCCAGTTGACAATGCATTCATACATGGCATAGCATTCATTACAATACTGTACAAAAATAATATTGTCAAGGTATGATCAAAGAAAAGATTGTCATGCAGGAAACACCCACTATGTGTCTCTTTCCATACTGCGAGCATGCAGAATTAAATTGGACTTGTCAAAAACAATTAGGCTCTAATTTGCTTAGGGTAAAAATCGTATGCATTTTTATCTACATACAAAAAATGCTCCTTCTTTCACCATCAAACATAATTGTTTTTGTCAGATATATAAAAATGTAGTCAAATATGTTAAAAACAGAATATATTTTGAGCAATTGCCAAATTATATCTGGTTTACCTTGAATCAAATGTGTTGAAAAAGGACTTCCAACTCCCGAACGTACTGAAAATAAATGTATTTTAAACAATGGTAATAGCAGAAGATACTATACAAATTATGAAACATACTTCTGGGTTCACCTGAGTCACTCTGAACCCAGCAACATTACAGTCAACAACTTATATAGTTTCCATGCACAGATAAACATACAGTGGCCATTTCCTGTAGGAGCAGCCTTTTGCTGATAGATAATTTAATCAGGTTAACACAGGTGTGCTAATCCAATCTTCTCAGACATCAATAGTCAGTTAACATTGTCACATTGACAATTATCAGGCTCTCACTCCCGGTTGCCCATTGAACTATCAGCTCATATTGTAATTAAGGTAATACCCTGGAACCCTTTGGAACAGGCGGATCGAACTGGCTCGCATCTGAGTGCTCACCAAATACAACTGGATTACAACTGTTACATATGAGACTGTTGTTCAGTGTTGCGTGTCTGTTGATTAAACAGACTGTCTTCAGCTTGCACTGACTGATGATGGATTCATAGAGGTACCAGCCATAATTAGTTGAAAAGCAAGCAAGCAGAACATCCTCCACCATTTAGCACCAACCTTATTTGTCAGCTATACTTTGTGAGATGAAACTTTTTCCCCCATACAGCTGAATACAAGTACCATTTCTATTCAGCTTCTCTCATTTACCAGTTGTAAATAGTGCTTCATGGTTTGCTGGTGTCCTTCGGCAGCCACACGAGTGAGTTGCACTTCCAAGATAATGGCGTACATTAAGGTGTAATGAATTCTGAATGTGTAGTTACCGTTTATTAAGCATTCAGTTTCCACTGGTCAATAGCACTTTGCTAACTCGCCAACTCTCCCTTTGAACACAATTTAATAAAAAATGATGTACTTTAAAAAAAAAGATCATACATTTTGTTCTAATAGAAGGCAATTTTTTAAATCAAAATTTCTGCCCCCGTGTCCTGAACCACTAGCGCTCTTGCTCCCTCTGCTCTCTGTGATGTCACAGCCCTCATGTCGCGTCATGCTGCCACACACAAAGAGATGTTTGGCGCGGTCGGGAGGCTTTGCCTGAAATACAGATGAGCTTCGGTGAGGTTTCCAAGTGGCTCTTATTCATTAAGCCTCTGTCGGAGTACACAGGACTGACCCCCAGGGTGTCCTTTTCCCATCAGCCCCCCTCTGTCACAAAGGTGAAAACATATCCTGTGCTTGGTGTCTCACTGTATATCAAGGCACAGCGCATAAAATAATTATATAAAAAATACATAAGTAAAAAATGGAGTCTACCTATCCAGTGGACACTGACAACACAGAACTTGTCAGTTGGTCAGCTATTCCTATAATGGCATTTACCCTGTAATAAATCATAGAAGCAGCATCTTTAGTATTTACCGCATCTCTAGTGGTGCACAATGAAGTGAGGCTCTGACATTTTGCCAGCAATTTATCACAAACTGTAGTTGGAGTGCTACTATTAAACAATTTGTTCGCATTCAGTATGCAATAAAAAAACACTATATTCCAGATCTGACCTTTCAGAGAACCAGAGTTTACACAACCTCATTAAGCACATTTGACCTCTGTGCTGGAGGGAGTGGGGGGTCAGAACTTGGGGTCAGCGATTTAAACAAAGGGCTAAATTCCTTAAAGGTCCTGCACATTCATTGTACTTCACATATACATTACCCTAGAGTGTGCAAAAAAAATCATCCTTAATACTTTTTTCCTGATTAAAATGCTCAGAATTGGAGATGTATGCCTTATCTCTCATCTATGTCTATGAGAAAGGCTGTAAGGCAGACTGAGTGGGCGGGGAGCTAATCTCCGAAAGCTCACCTTATTTAACAAGCCTATTGATCTACGTCAGCAAGGTGGTGTGTTTTTATCATGTGTTTTTGAACATGTGAGAGTGCACCAAACCTTAATAAATAGCAGACATTTCTCTTGCCCCTCTTCTTTTTTTTGGTAAAATATATCACTCTATGAAGTGATGGTGCTTACAGATGGTGACTTTTGGTACGCTGTAATTTGTGTATTAAAATGAGCTGGGGTTTATGATGTCACAAATACTCACATGTCAGCTAATAGGATTGGAGCATCAGAATTACAATTTTTTTACATAAAAATGAGCCTTACCCAGCTTTATCGGCCAGTTTTCAACCTGGGGTTCTGCCAGAGATTTTGGGCCCCATGAAAACTTATGCTGGGCCCCCCTCAGGTCGCATGCGCAACACCACATTTTTGGGTTGTTTTTTTCCATGTAAAATGTCATTTCATGAGTACAATTATGAGATTTCAGCTCCACCCCACACATAACCATTGCTGCAGTTCTCTGCTGTATCAACAAATCAGTTGAGGCAGCATCCAGCTGGACCGAACCATTTCATGTAAATAGAGGGGGTGTTGGCAATACAGAGGCTCTCTGCCACTTATTTAACATGATCTAGCCCTATCTAACTTTGCTGATTGTAAGCAAAGAAGCTCGAATTATATGACATAATGCATTGTTATATCATGTAATTAAATAAGCACTTTTACTGGTGGTTCTGTGTGGCTCAGTACCTAGAGCATGGCACTGACAACGCTTTTGGGTAAAAGCTTCTGCTAAATGGCATATGTTAGGTTACTGCACATAATATTTGACTCTCCTACTTCCTACATTTTACATTTTACATTGTAGGCATTTAGCAGACGCTCTTATCCAGAGCGACTTACAAGATGTGCATTAATACATGGTAGGAACAATCATAGTTTGCGCAAGAGATCAGTGCACTAATACAGTGATAGACATCATTGCAGGCAGCTGCGTACCATACCTGTAACACTGGGAAGGAAAAGGTTATACTTTTTCTTTTTATTATTTTTTTTTTTTTTTTCAATGAGGAGTAAGCAGGGATACATAGTCTTGAGCAAGTAGGCAGTGGTGATGAGAATTAGCTAGATGTACAGAATTCAGTGGTAGTGGAGTCTGAAAGGTGGGTTTTGAGTCTCTTGCGGAAGATCGCAAGTGAGGCTGAGCAGAGGGGTCTGGCTGTGGTGTAGGGTGTGATGAGTGTCCAATACATGCATAATACAAAGAATAATTCATAATCAATTTTAATAACTGATAAGCTTGTTAGATTAAGAGCATACAATACTATACTGGATGGATTTAATACAAAGAAACATTACTATTTAATTCAATGTTGTAATTGCAAAAACTCTTGGTTAAATCCATTAATACTGAGATTAACATGAATAAGTTATTCAATTTTACATCCTTTTCATTGAACCATTTTATATGCAGTCGACAGAGTTGCTTAGGCATTTCTTTTGAGAGAACAAACCTAATTTTCACATGTAAAAATGTTACATACATTGTTGAAATCTGTGAGATCTAATACTGTAATATGCAGAGCGTTTTCCAGAAAAATGTTATGTTGTTACTAAAATATGGATTTGACAAAATGTACAAAAGGCAGCATGAATTGTTGAGGCTGCATACATGCTGGCTCCCAGTGAAGAGCATCAATTTTCAGTGAGGCTCAGAGCATCATGTGACCACTCAGGTGATATGTGCACATTGAATTATTGACTGCACATGCAGATTTCCCCCAGGCAGATGGGGGAAGGATTGGAATATATTGATGCATGGCTCTCTTTTGGCCCTCTCCACACATTGTCCATTTGCCCCTTGGGAATGGACCTTCCTGTTATTTCCTTGTTATCCCCAGGACAATTGGATCAGGTGCACAGCTGCTCATCGGGTAGTTTGGGCATGTGGTCCAGAATGATACTTTGAGTTCTATCCATAAGCAGTGTTATACCACAGCTTAAGTTGGTATTTGTCAGATGGCTCTATGTATTTTATGGTTCTACCCTGTTGTGGGCTCAGCAGTCTAGGTGACTTCAAAGTCAAACCCAGCTATTAGGTAAGCACGGAGGAACAGAATAACTTCAGGTCAAGTACCACATCGCACCCGTTGACTAAAAGACTTAGACTCCACTACCACTGACTTTACATGAATTATCTGCCATCACCACTGTCACCACTTTGTTTAGTAAAAAAATCTAACTTTTCTTTCCCTGTGTTGCAGATACGATGTGCAGCTACCAACAATGATATCTATTGCAGTGCTACTAAACTGATCTCTTGCACTAACCATGTTTAATCTTACCATGTATAAATTCACTTTTTGTAAGTTGCTGTGGATAAGTGCATCTGCTAAATGCCCAAAATGTAAATGTAAATGTACCAGGGGCAGACTTACTGGCCGTTTAGGACAATTCTTGTGTGCATGTGTGTGTGTGTGCATCTGATGAGAGAGTCACCAGATGGGTTAAACCATATTCTAGCACATATGCTTCCACAACTCGCAGTTACAATTTGCTGATCGGTCTGCGTGTCACGATTGGCTTTGTCTCATGGTACCGATATTGTTTGTCTGAGCTAGTTTCCCCACATAGTAGCTAAACCACCATCTCAGTATAAACTGTCTTTCCAAAGCTCCAACGTAGCAATGTTTGGTGCCACCACAATATCCATCATAAGTGAATAATTTCAGTGATAACCCTCCCCCCTCCTTTGTACACTTACAGTGTAGCCTGTGCTTTTATCTACAAATTCAAAAGTCATTTGTCTATCAATAGTTTTCATTCTGCATTTCTCAATCCAATCCTAGTTTTCAAACTAGTCTCTGGAGTACAGTTCTTGCACACAGGGTGAAACGATGCAGAGACATGGAACTCAGGTGCAGAGAAGAAGCCAGAGGTAAACATTCAATAAACTGCATATTTACTGTAAATGACAAAAGCTAATGAAAACACAGGAACAAACTCACAAACTGGGAGAAAAACACGAGCCGCAGAATCACTTGTGATCTTCCGCAAGAGACTCAAAACCCACCTTTTCAGACTCCACTACCACTGAACTCTGTCCTAGCTAAATTGTCTTCACCACTGTTTACTTGTTCAACACTATATACCCCTCCTTACTCCTTCCCCAAAAAACAAAAAAAAAACAAAACACAAAAAACCTTTTCCTTCCCAGTGCTACAGGTATTGGACGCAGATGCCTGCAATAATGTCTATTGCTGTATTACTGCACTGATCTTGTGCGCTAACTATGATTGTTCCTACCATGTATTAATGCACATCTTGTAAGTCGCTCTGGATAAGAGCGTCTGCTAAATGCTTAAAATGTAAAAATGTAAAATGTTGATCCTGTAGGTCAAGTACAGTTTCCGTTTGGATTTTTAAAACCTCACAAAAGGATTTCTATATGGCCCACTGTTGGGCTTCTTTCTGGTCCAGTCTCTCGCTCAAGACCTGTATTTCCTCTCGCAGTAGAGGGAGCTCTTCATTTTTCTTTTGTTCGGTCAGGAGGGCTGTAGAGGTGGTTCTGTGAAGTTCCTGTAAAGCAAACATCTCTTCTTGCTTTACAGCAAGGGTCTTCACCTGCTCCAGCTGTGTCTCCAGCTCCTGCCTTCCCTCACGCTCTTGCTCCACTTGGCTCCGGAGTTGCTCTGCCTCGGTCGCATGGGTCTCCGCTTCTCTCCTTAGCTCCGCCTCCTTCTGCTCAAGCCTGGTCTGGACATCCCCCAAGGCCCTGGCATATTCGTCTTTGGCCTGGTCCTGGGACTCCTGGATGTCCAGACACTGCCGCTGCTTATTCTCCAACATCTGGCTTAGGTTTCTCACCTGCTCTTCGAGCGCCAGGTTGTGGGCCTCTACCCGCCTCACTTCATCGCCAAGGGATGTTTTGTCCTTCTCCAGCTCCCCAGCCATGATTCCCAGCACTCTCATATGCTCGTCCCGCAATTTCACCACGGCCATCAGGTGGCGCTCCTCCGAGGTCCCCAACTCCACCTTCATCCGGTACAGCTCAGTCTAGGCACCTTTCAGCTGTTGGACCTCACGGAGGGTGACTCGCCATCGGTCCTCCACCATGGCCGCCTACTTCTGGTTCTTCACCAGGGCTTCCTTCTGGTCATGACAACATTTATCTAGTTTTCGGATCACTTCATCCTGGTCCTTGAGCTTGCATCTCTCCCAACTCTGCCTCTAACCCAGCACACTTCTCAGCAATTCTTGCTTCACGCTGCTGTGGTTGTGGCTTACTTGGGATCTTGTGGCCCTTTTCTTTAGGGGGCGCCACAGAGGAGGCATAGTCCTGGGCTACCTTCTTTGGGTCTTTCCAGCTGACTTCTTCCCTCATGGAACACTCACTGGGTTGGTGGCCATATTCCATACAGCATATACACCACGGGGCACCACCTTGTGCCAATTGGGCCTGCTCCTTGTCCCAAGCCTCCATGGCTGTATCCACTGTCCAGTTACCTTCCATTATTCTTTCAAAAATCTAAAATCTAAAACAAATCCCACTCAGTTGCACTACCTCCTCTTGCCTATAGGTGATGCCCTCTGCCCGCATTCTCCACCATATGTGGTGTCCCCAGGGGTTGGGCGACACACACGGACCTTGCAGAGGGTGTAGGCAAGTTTAAGAACACGGAGGAGGCAGTAATATAAACAAAACAATAATTTATTAATCTAATACTTAACACAAAACACAGGGTGGGGTCTTTGGGGAATACAAACACAAAGTCCACAATCCTTAGCTCGTTGTCAATGTCCAAAATCCAGTTCTGTTCCGCAATCCAGTCCGTGGTCGATATCCAAATAGGGGGTCCTCAAACAATCCAATTTCATACACAAAACACTCTCTCTCCAAATCCTGGGTGGTCAAAAAGACTTCACAGGTTCTCTACTCGTTCAACAGACTCACCATCTCCTTTCCAAACACGTTCTTATTCCTTTCAACATGTGCTGTGAGTCAGTCCTTTAAATAGGCCTTGAAATGGCCTTCAGCTGGTCGTTAGTCCCAATCCTATTACTCCATTCAGGTGTTACTGTGGCCTGCTGGGAAATGTAGTGTTTCCTGGCTCCCATATGTTGGAGGCTAGGCAGCCATTTCCTTGTGCAGCCCCTTGGGCTGATACATTTTATTACTCAAAGATATGTTATAACTTGCATTTGAGAAAGAATGTACATCATTTAATATCTGACAATACATAGCTAGCTAAAATAGTATGGTCATGTATGACTATTGTAGTCCCAAACTTGAACTAGTGTTATTTAGCAACCCAAATTCAGGAGTTTTCAAAAGACTTTCTGCTAGCCATAGTATCAGATGGATTTCCCATCTCATACAATCAGAAGGCTTACCATTTCTAGAAAATGTATAATATATAAACAGACGCCTAAATGTAGCTAGCTAGTAGGATGCAGTGGCAGACAGGTTGTAATGTTAGCCAACAGAAAAATCAGTTTTCAAGTTTTCCCTGTGGCAGTTAGCCTATTTATTTAACAAGCTAATTGAAATAGCTAGCTGTTTAGAGTTCGTTTTTATCTCTTATACCAATTACAATTATTGATAAAAGTTCAGATCAGTTATCAAAAACGATATTAGAAAACGTAAAAAAGAAAATATAATATAAAACGGACATCTAAATGTAGCTAGCTGGTAGGATGCATTTACAGACGGGTTGTAATATTAGCCAAAACTTTTGAAAAGAGCAATCAAAGTTATTCCCTTTAGCTGCTTCAGCTAGAGAGTTAGCCTATCTATATAAGCAGCTAATCTAAATAGCTGGCTGTTTAGTTCGTTTTACTTCTGATTCCAATTACAAATATTGACAAAAGTGCAGATCAGTTATCAAAAACGATATTTAAAAACTTCAAAAATAAAACATACAATATATAAACAGACACATAAATGTAGCTAGCTAGTAGGATGCATTTACAGATGGATTGCTGTTTCCGCTAACATTACAAACCAAGTTATTTCCCTGTAGCTGCCACAGCTAGCTACCCTATCTATCAAACAGCTAATCTACAGCTAGCTGTTTAGTTCGTTTTACCTGATACACAATAACAAATATTCTTATCAGTTATCAAATATATCTGTCTGAAGCTGTCAGAAACCTGATGGATCGTATGGAGCACAAGCGGATACCTCTGGCACCAGCTTCAAATCACCATTTTCCGTGCAGAGGTTTTCTTTTCGAGAAAGTAGCTATTTCCCGCCCTCTAGTTATAAACCAATCATATATAATGAAAATACACATTCTAACCTATCAAATGAGTAGTTTCATGAAAAAACCTATTAAAGAGATATTGACGTTAGCTGTCTCTCTGTCTTGTGCGGAACTAGCCCACCAGCCGAGTGTTATTTCCGAGCTGTCACAGCTGTCCTCGTGTGTCTTCAGCTTTCGAGAATGAATGTCACCATACAATCGTATATAATGGAAATACACATTCTAACCTATCAAACGAGTGGTTTCATGAAAAAAACGGTGAACGTATTAAAGAGATATTGACTACAACCTTCGGAAACATGTTTCCGATATTAGAACGGTTGGGCTGGAAAGAGTTAATCGTGACTTGTCTATTTTGATGAAGGTTGATCAACTAGATTAATTACTCTGCCTATAAATTTATTTGACATGTAGTAGGCCTATAGATTAGGGGTTTTAACACATAACTGCTGGAGCATTTGACTGTTAAGGCTACTGGATTCAGAAACAGACATTTTGAATCACTAGTGCTCTGTGTGGGAGTATAAAATCCGTAAATGTTGTTGGAAAGAAGTAACACATTTGCCAAGACATCACTTTAGTGGGCTGCCGGTCACTGCCATTTTGGCTGTAAATGGCTCTTATCAATGGCTTTGTGTGGTGCAATGCTTTCCAGTTTCAAGCATCAATGTAGCTACTGAACCTTGCACCTTGCTAACACACAAGCAAACTTTTCACCATTCATTTTGAATGGAGCCTCGTTTCCAAAAATCTCAATTTTAATAAAACTATGGCACATGAATCTCTTTTTCGTCAATGCACTGATACATATAAAAGGGAAATATGTTCTAATTTGGTGAAAAACTGTCACATACTGCCACAGTTATCCGGCTGAATGACAGCTGAAGAGGTGTCCAGGGTGTTTGACAGCTTCATTCCTGAGCATGGAAATCTCTGTTTAAAATGTGAAATATGCACTGGTGGTAGTGAAGTCAGCTGGCACGGTGGACGTGGGTGCAAGAGTCACGTCTAATGCAATGTGTGTGCACTAAAGAAGCTATTGCTTAGCTCATACAACTTCATAATAGAGAATAATTATTAGGCTAAATATTATTGTAATTATTATTAGCTGATTATTACCGCCAAAAATGTGTGAGCAGGACAAAGGTACACAGAGGTTTGTTACTTTTGGTAAGGGTACACAGAAAAAATGGCAGAGAAGGGGAAGAGGGTAAGCATTGGTTCTGGGCTTTGTTCTGGTGGTTCGATAGCATGAGTTTAAAATAAAAGGAGGATTCAAGAGGCTTGTGGTCTTAGATTTCACTATGAATACCTGCTATAGTAAATGATAGGAACAACAATATATTTGATTTTTGGGGAGGTACTTTTCAAATTAATTTTCAAATAAGGACAAGGCTCATTGCTATTAGGCTGATTAGGCTAGATTTTCTATCTAAGTGTCCCTATGAAAATTTTTAATTCTGAAGAAACATATTCACATAAACACAAGAAGCATGAGTGTTAGACAGTGCAGGTGGAGCGTGGGGATGAATAAATTAAGACTTGAGGGAGACTTGCTTTTTTCATAGAGAATTATGCATTGCATTTTTCAAAATGGAAGAAAGATGGAGAGACACCAAATGTTTTCAAACTATCCTGGGATCTTGAAATGTATTACCGGACCCCAATACAAATCTAGCAGCATAAATGGGAAACAGAATGAGTAGGAGGAGATTAGAGAGAGCAGAGAGCCTGGTACATATTGTAAATATATGAAAGTTTTGTAAGGCAATAAAAAGCAATATTAATGAGAGTCACGGAATACCACTATCATGCGCCTGGACCTGGGGAGGCATGTTCCCCCTTCCCCACCGTGCTCTAAACCAAAATACATTAAATCTTCACTGCTATTGGCTGAACTGGAGTTAAAAATACAAAAAAAGGACCAGGGCATTTTCCAGGATGGTGTTTACAAGGAAATGTATAACTTAACTAGTGAACAGTCAATTTTAAATTAAATGTATGAATCACTTCTCCATTCCCTGAACATCTCTGTTAATGAATGAGGCTTGAGACTAACCAACAGCAAAAACACACTTCAACAACACAATAAAAAGTGTTACTTTGCATAATGATTTCAGTAATCATAAATTCACAACCCTGTCTGTACCTCCTCTTAACCAAAACCTGAACACAATGGAACCAATTACATAGTCAATTGCTTTTACTTGGAAGGGCAGAAAAAATGCTCTTGCACTTCCAAATTAATTTGATTTCCATGTTTTAGTATTATATACTTAATGCTTCCTCTGTCAATTTGAGAATGAAGATATTGGATATAGGATGTGTAGGTGCAGAGGTCTTGGTCAGCACGTCTTCCTCTTCCTCAGTTTTCACACATTTTAATTTTAGGGTGATTCAAACAGTCAAAATGACAAGCAGTATGAATTTTTGGGACATGAAAGATGGAATAGAAAATTAACTAATTAATTAAATTAAGTGATTTTTTGCTGATGATATTGTTGACCTGTGGGAATGTTCAAACTTTGTTAAAAATATGTTAATAATGAAAACAAGGAATCAAATCAATGTGGTACAATCCCACACCATGGCAGATATTTGACCATCCTAGTTTAGTTTAGTATAGTATTGTACACTGTCCAATTAATCCAATAATTGAATTAGCAAAATGCAAATATGCTATGATGATCATCTGAGCAGGGATGGAAAGCTTTCAGTCAGTTGGAAATACAATTAAGCATGGCTTTTCTACTCTGCTTCATTGAATTATTATTCCTTAAAGAACTAATTCGGACTAGACTTGCGGAAAACACAGGGGACGCAATAACCACAAGTTCCAATTTAAGATCTGCCTACTGCCTATTGCAAACTGTTGGCGATAACTGATTGATATTCAAGTAATTGATTGATCTTTAGCAAAAAGATTGAGCAAGAAACATGCAAAGTACCTCTTGTTCTCCTTCATACCGTTCAGACAACCAGTATGGTTGAAAGTATGGAGAATATCCCTTGCACAGGTTGAATTAATTATAACAACATGTCACATCAGTGACGTGACATCGTGGGCTGATGTGCCTCCACGGTTGGTATAAAACCGTATATCAGCTCACGCTCTGTCTAGTTAATCTTCTCATTTAAGTTCACTACGATACCTTTTTCAGATTGCTATCTTCACAGGTCGTGGGTAGGGTAAGCACTCTGTGTGTGTTGCATGTACTGTTACTTGCGGCTTACAACCACTGGGTCGGAGTGCAAATTCACCCTCCAAAGCAGTGACAGTCTGTTACTGGAGGATTGCAGGCTCTCTGTCTTGTGCGGAACTAGCCCACCAGCCGAGTGTTATTTCCGAGCTGTGTCACAGCTGTCCTCGTGTGTCTCCAGCTTTCGAGACTGAATGTCGCCATACAAGTTGCATGTTCAAAGTCTGCCACCAAGTGCTAGTGTAGCCAGTGTTCCTCCGGAGCCACAATGAAATGCGTTGGCAGAATACCATGGAAAATCGAAATCCCATGGAAAAAGACACACATCTTAGAGTAGGCAGCAGGGCAGTCACAAGTGTGACTGGGAGCTTTGGTTCTTAATTAAGGGTAGCATGATGGTGGTGTTTTCACAACCAGGCCATTTAACTTTAATTGCACAAATTAAACACCCTAAATTAAGGGCTACGAGGAGTAAATGCTACTGCAAAATCAACTACGTGCTTAAAATCGGAATAGAGAATGCGTTTATTAGACACATTGTACAAAATGGACTTTGTCTCTCTCACCCTCTCAGACCCACTGCAGCCCACAGTATGCGTAACTCACAGTGTGTGCTGAAAGACATGCAGTATCTGCTGAAAGATGGGTCATTTTACAAGCTTTCAGTTCAGTATTAATCCAGTGCTGTTTATCACACACTAAAACACACTTTTACAATATACTGTACAATGCCGAATTAATCTTTCCTTTCAGAGACCCACAGCAAAAACAAAGCTTTGTTTGGCTTTGTTCCGCAAGGCCCAGCCACAGGGCATAATTGAATAATGAAGATGTAGGGAACCTTATGTCGGTTAATGCTCATATATGCATCTGTAAACGAGGAGTCAAGGACACACTCGGGAGCACTCAGTAATGGCTGCTTTATCAACAATGTTGACACGGTATATGGCTATTCAAATGGGCTCAAAGCATCTAGTTAAACAGGGAAATTAGCATGGGCTACCTCCAAAGGGATTCCTCAAAAATTATATATGCAAACATTCAAGAGGAGCGGGATGACTCCAGTCTGCAGGCTAGCACTTTCATGATGAGTTGTTACCTAACTCACACAAGTATTCTTCAGTCACACAATTAGCCCTTATAAAAATTAAATCGACGTGGCCTATAACCAGTGTGCTAATTGTGGAGCAGCCGACAATAAAACATTATTGGATTTGCAGGACAAATTGAGCGTGCAGTTTAATCCATGCGAGAGCTCCTTTACTTGTGTAGTCGCAATGGAGATGGCCCTTACCTACTGTACAGCTTTTGCTTTTAAATTGCATCTCACAACTGTATTTTGAATTAGCAAAATGCTCCCACTTAATAGCCATCTAATTTGAACAGAGGGTTTGGCTTCAGTGCTCTCTTGGTGATATAACCCCTGGAGCCTGAGTTAATCTGCTCTCCATTAGCTTGTATTTGTAACAAGAAATGGTATTCTCACAAGACCTGAAGAGATGCATAGTGGTGCCTCTTTTCCTGAATATTCAGCCCTCTGTTGATTCCGCTCCCCGAATGGAGGGAGCAAGTGAGGTGCTGTGCCGCATCAAAAGAGACCATGCATTCATTGTGTAAAATGTGTTCCGGCGTATTTATCCCGATGCTGAACTTATTTATAAAGTGTTGAATGGAACAGATCAGCCATCCTTTGTGAAGGACTGTTTTTTTTCTGACAGTACGAAGCATTGCAATGTATGTTACAAGGAGACAGGAAATGGAAGTAGAAACTAGGTTGCAGAAACACAATGGGTACGAATCGATGAATCCCACCAACATTAAATCTGCTTTTTAAAAATATTTCCTTCAGTTGAATGTGAACATCGCCTGAATGGCTAGAATCTTATATTTACACAAAGAGAAAAGTAATCCAAAATGTGCTCCTCAATGCAAATATTTCCATAAAATCCTTATTTGATGATGCATAATCCCACAAAATATATATCTACACTACATATATAATCTCTTGAAAAGTTATTATGGGTCAGAACTTAATTTCAGCCAATGCTCTTGCAGTATTTTAAGAAAAGAAAGGTTTCTGCTTAGATTGGTTTCCATGTTGTTATGAAAGGGCTTGGGTAGACAGTGGTCTGATATTGGAGGACTAATCAAAGTAGCTTGATGTATGAACATTTCATACTTTTCCCACCAAAACTTGGTTTACCTCTCACCTTTGGTTTTGCCCGCAATGATGAGAGAAAATGTAATACTTCTTGCAGACAGTGGCTTCAAACTTGAACTGCCTTCATAATGAGGGCTACAGCTATGAAAACACAAAAGCCTGTTTAACAAAATAAAAAAACAACCATATCAGAAGATAAGAAATACATCCAGCCACTCTTAGTGTTATGTGATTTTCATTGCAAAACAATTAACACTTGCATGTATTTTTAAGTTCAAACATACAGTACAAGACCAAGGTTGATTGAATCTAGGCCTAAGGCAAAGCACCCATCCGGTTAGTTTAACCATCACCCCCTATTTTTTATATTACCATTGCGAGGATACAAAAAGTTCTTATGTGAAATATACTCACATATTGTAGACCCAGGAGAATGACGTCTTTGCTGTTGTTGGCGATACAAAGCGCATAGAAAATATTGGAACTCTCTTAATTTGGCTTGCTCTCGTGATAAAACAGGGTCACTACTTTTGTTCGGTAGACTCTTACAGTGGTCAGCATGCCCACATTATCAACAATCTGTCATATTTGGGGACTTCTAGACATCACCAAAGGTAAGGAGCAGCTATTCTCCTAGAGTACCCTGCCTGGAATCAGGACAATTTTTTTGCGACATTGCAGTTGAATTGGCATGCATTGCTGAAAATATGAGATTCCACCCGATCTGTGCATATAACACACGTTCATATTTTCGGTACATTTAACTGTGATATTTAGAAGAGAACGTGCTATGTAATGTAGTTTTACCGAAAACAGTTCAGGAGCTATTGAAAAAGTCTACTTCCTCATAAGCTAATGTCCCAAGATATTATTAATAGAATTCTTATTATCAACAAAAAAAGGCAAATAATACATTTTACAACAATATTAGAAGCTTACAAATTTACATTGGGCCTGCACTAATTTATTTATAACATATACGACAATTGTGATCAGTATTTCAACTACACCAGTTACAAGTTTTAAACTCACTCGCATCTATGTACCTGTCGTAAGGGATGGTAGACTCGTTTTACAGTACAATGCATTGCTCAGCATTGCCCTACTTAACTGAAGGACTTTTGTAATCCTACAATACCATAGAAATGTCACGTATGCTATAATATATTTAGATGTATTATGTAAATACAATAAAAAAACAGGAAGCTAGGAAAAAACATCAGACAATGCAAACCAATACAAATATCAACATACTGGAGAAGGAAATGTAATCAAGGTGGACTGAGTGGGTGGAACACAGACAACAAAAAAATAGCCTACCATGGTAAACACTGAAAAACCTAAATAAAATGTTTTATAACCACTTTCTATAACTTTTCATATTAAACTCTTCCAATATCTGAATGTGCTCCATATACTGTATAGTACATAACATTATCTGTACAGCAGACATTATTGTTCACCTATAACATTTTTGTGAATATTAACAGGAATTGTGAAAGCACATGGGAAAAGAAAGAAAAAGAAAATACAATGTGTTGCCATCATTTTGATATCTTTCTTTTTCTTTATCCATGTATCTTATATAGTATATTAAACCCAAAAACTATGTTTTAAGTGAGAGATAATGGTTGGCAAAAGTAAAAAAAGACCAGAAATTCACACAAGCATCACAACCATTATCTTAACTTATATATGTACTCTAAGTATTTCAACACACAATGCTTTGATACCTGCTATGATACCGTAACTATGTTTGTCTACTTCAAACAATGTACTCAGCACTGGGCAGGCTGCTGAGGATTCAATCAAACTTTCTCTTTAAATGCAGGACTTAGAGTTAGTTAATTTCTAGAAAATGACTTGTTCTTAACTTGAACAACCTTCAATATGATCACTGAATATTAACAATTTTAAGACCTGTCTTTCTAAATCATTTAACAGTGACAAAATATATGCCTTTCGAAGGTGTAAACTATTTCACTGTGTGAAAGGATTGAAAGGTGGAATTTTTCCCAACCAAAGTCTTAAATACCTCAGTAGAAACTCATAAAACATAGATATTAATGGATTAAAAGCCATTTCACAGTAAGCAAGTTCTACTGAAAAATCAATAGTCACAAGAGATAATTGCAAGCCTTTGTTGTGAGGGGGAAACAGAGATCCATGTGAAACGTGGTGTGCTGTACCTTATCCACAATAACTCAGCCCGGGAGCAACGATCAATCTTTTCAAGAAATATATGATAGAATTCACAGAGTGAAAGGAGGCATTATATCTTATGGTCAATCTCCGAATTAGTTTATGTCGGAACCTGACTGCTACAAAACTCTTCTTACGGAATTAGAGTACAGGAGACCCCTGTGTAGGAGTTTCTTATTCCTACAGATCCCAGGAAGAGCAAATACACTTCTCTCCGACCTTGCACTGGTCTGCTGTCTCTCTAGTTCTTCCCAGGTTGTCTTTGAAACTTCACAGTGAAAAAGAATTCCAGATTCTGACTTGCCCCATAAAGGTAAGAAGAAGAAAGGAGAAAAAAGTCTAGCTAGCGCATTCTCTCAAAGGATTAGAATCAAAGGCTTTTTTTGTGTGAAAATGCTTCTTCCTGCTGCTCTGAGGGAGACTTATGGCAGATGCAAAGAGAGATTACAAAAATAAACTTTAAAAGTGAAAACGCTGCAGTCCAATTTATTACCATGATTGAATGAAATGAGTCAGCAACGTTCTCCTCTCATGCACAATTGATAGTGTTATTTTGCTACCAAGCTCAATCAACAGCAAAGCGACCTCATCATAAACTAGCTTTTGCATCACAAGAAACACATTTATTCAGATGATGCAGAATGCATTATAAATTGGAATTAGAAGAGTACTTTTTATTATTAGTCTTGTTATTATACGTATATGATTTGCTCAACTAAATTATTATTATTGCTGTGTTTTTTTGTTATTGTTATTGGCATCATCGTATAGCTTTTGAAAAACCTATGCTATTAAATCTTACAGACACCGAGGAGTTTTGTTGATTAAATCATCCATCAGGGAAAAGAACCTGCAATAATCCAGAACACATTTATAGTCCATTTCTGACATCAGTTTGCATGTGTGATGTTAAAACAACCCTAATAAGAGTCATCTTGACAATATTATCTCCATTTAAAAGCTGATTCATAATCCAATTCAAACAATCCCAATCCCATTTTGCATGCCAATTTAAAGGAGATGTTTGTTTTTAAACAATTTTCACTATGAACGCCAAATAAATTATAGTTTTACAATGCTGTTTAATGACTTCCTTACATAGACCCCAATGCTAGGGCCAATGCCAGGATGTCAACAGCAGATCCATTTCTGATTCCTCTGAAATTCTCAATCCACATCTCTAGTTGCCAAACTGGGGGGGATTCCTCCAAATGTAGACTTTTTAAAAATTAATGGGGGAAGTTTCAAAGCAAAAATGTATGAGCGTTTGATGTCTTTAAAATTATTTTATGTGAGTCAATTGAAAATTGGGGTTTTTAGTAATATTTTGGGGGAATGATCCACAAAGCTGGCAATACAGAAAAAGATATGCAACTGTGATGCTATTATTTCAGCCAATAGAACATGCTATAAATACAACACAAATACATTGATAAAATGATTAATTACACATGTAAACCCTGCAACCCTTCCAGTGTATCTGCCTCACCAGTTACATATTCCATCATTAACATTCCCTTTATGTCTACATAGCTGCCTCATTAACTAGCTTCAGGTGCTTCATTAATGGCAATCAACAGAGCACTACCTAACATTCCAGTCACATAATATTTACAGTTCACTAAGCTAGACATCTACTGCTAGCTTGTTGCCCTCCCTGCCCACAGAACTTAGTTAGATTGGGAAGGATGGCTTCCTGCTGATGCTACAGTTTAAAAGAACAATGCTCACTATAAAACTGCATGTTTACTTGAATTAATACTTAGTATATTATATATACTTATATATTAGTGTACTAATACTTTAATTATTCCCGCCAGGGAACTACAACACATAGTAACATGGAAGGAATCACCAGTTGTATTCTCCGTTAAGTAAGGATCACTTTCTGTAACATTATCATCATTGATCCATTCAAGTTAGATGAGCTGTGCCAATATATGACTGTATACCAACTCTCACATGACTTCAGCATTTGCTGCACACAAAACGATGACACTCCCTCCACACTGCCACACAGTGAACGCACGTTACATGATTACATTATCAGATCAATATACAGTATTATACACATTTGTAAATTTGCCAATGATGTGATGTCATTGTTACAAGCTGTAATTTTTGAATTTCTGTTCACCATTTTACGTGACGATTTGACATTAAACACGCTATTACAAAAAATCCTGATTTCTGACATACTGCTTTTAAATAACCGCATTGATCCTTAAAGGAATACAGTTTAGTCAAAATTTATGCTGCGGATTCACAAAGTCTTCAGTACTGCTCATACTGAAACAATACTGCTAATCTGTGGAACATATTCGGCAATTACTTGATTAATTAATTGAAAATCACATGTGATACCTCCAATAGTTCAAATAAACCTATAAAAATTTTTTTACTCAATAGACTTTACACTTACAAATGCATACAAGTGATATTAATATCCTCACATCGAATGTACAGTACAATTAAAAAATGTCAATGAAAATGTTTGTCATGTGATGTGATATGTCAATGTAAACAAAGCCAAGTTAAATCTATAAAAAAAATATTCCTAAATTCTCTCTGCATACCAAATTATACCAAGTTACAACTAAACTTTCATCAATATATTTCACAGAAGTAACTTGAACGAATCGGTACAGAGTACAACCCGACAGACTCAGAGTCCAATCATTCAAGCTTGTGTCCCACAGCCAAGGACAAATTTCTCAAAGGACTGGATCCAGTATATGTTCTTATTTATGGCTTTCTTCACATAAAAACCTCTACAGTGCTTGTTTTATTACAATTTCTCTCGTTCATTGAAGCTGCTCATAATCACATAATCACAGCCAGTTCTTAGCAATCATTTGCCTCCTTGGCTGCTAGCTTTACGGCATTGTAGAATAGATACACTTAAACACGCAAAATGTTAGGTTTCCTGCTTTTAATTGATACGATTTATGCTCGCGAAGTTCTTGTGTTGAAAGAATGGAGACTTGTTTATGAACATTTGGCTCTCCAAAACTTCAGAGCTATGCTGTTTTGTGTTTGGAAGCCTTCTTGTGAAACGCATATTGGCATAAATCATAACTCTATTTGTTATTTATGCTCTCAGTGATTATTCTAATGAATATTGGGAAACTACTGCCCGAGAAGTATTTCCTGTTTCAGAGGCAATGGATCAGCGTTCTCTTTAGGCCTCCTATCACTGGCGGTGAAACAGGGACGCTAATGATGTGCACTTTTATGTACAGCTGAGTTACTTCAGCTCAGTGATCAAATAAATTGTGTTCATTGTATTTGGGTTGCAATTGGAGTGTGTTTTTCCAAAAATCTCTTACTCCACTTTTGGTAAAGGGACTTGAGTGAGTTGTGGAAAAACACTCTTCAATTGGAATCAATTTGCAATTGATTTGTAATTGAAGTTAGATTGCAATGTTCCCCATACTGGGTTCCTACATATAGTCATTGAATAAGTTTGACAGCAATTGAAAGGGAATACAATGTGTTGTCGGATCAGTGAGATCTCAATGAAAAATATCTATTCCCTGAATCCAGTAGCCTTAACAGTCAAATGCCCTGGTTTAAAGTTCAACATTCTGAATACTAAACACAAGTGGTATTACATATTTAAACCCCTTACTTATCCTACATGGAAAATGTATTTATTTGATTTAATATAATAATTACACAGGATCAGTTATCAATTAAATCGCTGAATTCATTGATATGCAGAGGAATCTGGTGGATCAACCTTTGATCAACTCAATTTAAAAAAAATTAAGTTACAAAACTTAGACAAAGTCAAAATATTCAAACTCCATTTTACAAAAGTAGTATCAACTACCTTAACAAATACTCAATCTTAGACATAAAAATGACATGTAGCAATCACGAGAGAGATGAAATGAAAGAAAATTATACCAAACTTTGTCTTTCTCCAAAATGCACGCACACACACACACACAGCTGGGACCCTACCTCCCAAGAAGCATAAATGTGGCCAATTACCCTAGAATTTCTAGACTGCTCTAAACTTGAAAAGAAACTGTGCACAAGCTGTCAACTGGTGACAATAAGTGTTTGAAGGATGGAGGGCTGATCTCTGGTGTGACCCGTAGCTCATATGTAGAATTCCAAAACTGTGGTGTGTGACGTAGGCATGCAAGTTTGACAAACTTACATGCCTAAGTGCCCAAAACTGGCTTCATAAGTAATATAACCTGTCGGTGAATTTACCAGGGAAGCCAATGTTTATTTATGAGCACTTAGGTTAGGCCGGGCAATATTCTGTTTGCCTTGGCAGGATCATAAATTGCACCTCCCCGACAGCGTGTATTGTGTGTGGGAAACTTTGGAGAGGTCTGGATACAGTTTTGGCATAGGCTACCACTAGGACACCCCCCCCCAACCAGCTTTACTGAAAACCAAAAATATCTCCTCAGATTTTCATTCAATCAACTCAAATATTGTACAGATGTTGCTGGCATGCTGCTCAATTGGTGTAATGTATTCTAATATTTCTTTTAACATGTGATAGGTGTTGTGTCACATCACCATACATTTCAAGATATTTCCTTTCAAATGACACAAAAAAACATGTGGTTGCTCCTCATACTTCATACCCTGAATGACTTTTGCATTTGGTCATGCACGACTAGATGGACTTGGGCAAAAATGGCCCTGCAGTGGAAGGGGTTAAGAATAAATGAATTAAGCTGCATGTATTCCCTACATTAATGCAATCTGTGCGCATTAGAACACTCACTTTTTAGTTGAAATGCACCTTTCATTAGGTTCTGCCATCTGTCTAGATGGGAGTGCATAAGTCTGTCACTAGCCCTGTATCGACTCGCGATCCACAAGACTCAGTTCTGGGAATAAATCTCCTTCTGAGATGTTTATCTTAATGGGACTCACCTGGTTAAATAAAGGATACATACAAAACAATACAAATGCTTCAACTGGACACCATTTTCAGACAATATGGCATCAGCTGTCAGTGTTCATGCAGATGAAACCCAGTTATATATTTATTTTATTTTATATTCTTTATTGCCACGTTACACACAAGGTCATTGGAATGAGGTTTTCCGCATATCTCTCCTAAGAGATGTCTGAGTGCAGGATCAGCCATAGTACGGCACCCCTGGAGCAGTTAGGGGATCAGTGCATTGCTCAAGGGCACTTTGGCAGTGCCCCAGGAAGTGAACTAGCATCCCTCTGGTTTCCAGTTCATTGTTTTTTGTGGCCTTCCTGGGATTTGAACCAGAAACCCTCTGCTTGTCAGGCAAATTTTGTTAATTTGAAGTTAAATTTTCCACATTACAGTAGACAGTGGGCCAGTTGCAACTGTGATGGCTGTGGTTGTGCAACATTACCTATGGAAAGATGCCTATGAATTTGTCCAAGTTGAGAATATCAGCTTGTAGATTTTTTCTACCTGGCTTAGATCGATATAGCACAGCAGTCACCAAGGAAAAAGTCAAATTGAATGCCGTCCAAAATGGTGAACAGATGTCATGTGAAGATCCAGGGCAAAAATGCATCCATCAAACTGGATTGCACAATTTCCCTTGAGGAGTTAACGGGACCAGTTAAAAAACAAAATGGTGGACAGTTTGTGAGCATTATGGAGATCCAGGGCAAATAATTATCTGATTGCACACTTTCCCTTGAGCAGTTACAAAACAAAATCGCCTACCAAAATGTATTTTCCACTCATGGAATATCATACGCTGCTAAACCGGTATTTCAGAAGCCGTGCAGATATACAATGAAGTGGCAGTTTAATTAAAGATAAATCTTTTGAAAATGCTAATATAAGGTATAAAAGATGTTCTGCTACAACTCCAACTCAAGATATATTTAGAACAATAACAGTGTGACAGGAAGAAGCGTTTACCTGAGGGCATGTTTCTGGTAAACTATTTATTTTTGCAACAGCCATTAACAGAATATGAATGCACCGAATTTGGCGCATCCAATCAGTTTACAGTGTGCTATGCCCAAGCCTTTGTCTTCCACAGATGTTGAGTCCTAAAGACTGTTTTTATCCTAAATAATTTATTCTGCTTTACTGACAAATGTGTCTTAAAGATTTAAAAACATAAAAATGATGTTTGCAAAATGTTTAACCTATTTTCCATTATAACCAAACAATAGTCAGGACATTCCTCATAATTCCAAAATAAGTTCCTTCCACAAAAGTGCACTTTTTATTTTAACATTAAATAGATCCGTTCGGGGGATGGTGATTGAGGGGCGGTATGTGGCTGGCTGGCTCCACCCCTGAGTGAAAGAGATACAACTGACGCTCGTTTACCTAAATGGGTGGGAGAAAGAGAATTCAAATGTGAACCTGTGCAACCTGGATTGTTTTATTTTGTGTACTGACTGTTTTGTGGAAACTGACCTTTGGATTACAGGCTCTGACAACGAGTAAGGATTGTGGATTGGATTTTATTGCATTTCTGCCCCCTCCCCTTGTTCATTTCCCCAAATAAATATAAGTTTGTTTCAAATTTCTCCTTTGTATGTGAGGTTTATATTTTTTATTTTTTTTATTGCGCCCCCGGTGGCACTCCCGGCCAAAGCAAACTCTGGCATGGCTGGTGGGATTGCACCCCATTCGCAGCTTCTTGGAAACCCCACACCCCTGATCCAGCCACAATATGTACAAACACTCACACACTGCTTGTTCCAAAATATAAATGTTTATCTCCATTTTTCTATAAAATGCAAGCAAGCATAACCACATAAACCTGTTGAGACCTTCATTAATACTGAAATCAGCATGAAATACCAGTCTCTAATTAGTTTAGAGATATGAACTACACAGTTCAGAAAGCATCAGTTTAATACTATTAGTTAAAAGCCAACACATGAACTGTGAAATATTTTGGGGGAGATTTTAAAGACACAAAGGAGACAAAAACATGTATTAATCTAAATACTGAAATTAGCATATTTGTTTGATTTATTATATTGAACTATGAAACAAATTATGTCATCACTATGAGATGGTGGCAAAAGGGTAACAGAGTAAAAAAAAGTTACAGAGAGGGATGATGTACCTATGTTTTCAACTAGTTTGTGTGCGCATGCTGTAAGAGCTCTTCAGTGCTGCTTAATTGTGTTGTCCTCTGGTCAAAAAATACATTTTTCTGAGTTTAACAGCAGTGAAATTCGATGACTTCTCCTGGAGTGACCCTACCATAAGTGAAGCATTGCCATTTTTTATATTTTTATAAAAGCTGTACACCATTAGGGTACAAAGATTGTCACATCTATTACAGCAAAAAAAACTATTATGATGTGTGTTTTGTAATAAAAACAAATGGTGTAAAAAAAGTAAGAATAACACAGTTATTCACCAAGTGGTTTCTTCATGCAAAATAGATTTGGGGTTTAAAATTCAATTAAGAGGGTTTATCATAGGGGTGTGATGAGGGTGGGTCATTTATGACCCTGTGGACATGGGGAGTATACAGAATATGAAGATTACAAAAGGGTTCACAGTTTGCGATAGTTGTAAATTGACTAGGTACATAAGCGGTCATACTTATACATAGCACTGAAGAAAAACATAGCTGTTGTTGTGGTGGTTGTTGCTTTGCAGGTTCATCAGTGACTTCCTTCCCCTCCTCATCAAGTGTAGGCTGTAAGAGATCTAACAACATGCATACCCCTTTTAAAAAATTGATAACTGGCACTAATAAACAACTTCTCCCAAGCATTAATATTATAATATGACCTGGGTGTCCTGCATTTAAACAGAAGAGGAAGCACAGGTTTCAACAGGTCCCAGGTCACCTTCCTGGAGAACTTTTGTCTCAGTTGTCCAGTGGCAAAATCTATTTTCATACCTTGGAAAAAACATAAGATATAAGCTCAGTTTCACTTTTAAAAATTTTATATAATTGAAATAGCAATATAATTGAAACAAAACCCATCGCAACAATTAAACCAAAGCCGTATTCATATGGGATGAGTATTACATGGGCAGTCCAGTATATTGAAATGATCCCCATTGTCATCGTGATTTTAATCCCACATGAATCTGCCATGTCTCTAGTTTGCAATGTAATGATTCCAGACAAAACTGTATTTTGGCAAACACAGAGATCATCTGGTAATATTAATCAAGTACGAATCGACATCTCTGTAAATTAATAATAATAATAATAATAAACGCTACCTTTAAATACGAAATAAACCTATAAAATAGTAGTCACGTGGATGGAGTCAGCTACTTACCACGTTTATTCTCTGCATAGAGTTTGTTCTCCTCACTCTGACCTCTCTTCTACCACTGTATTGCTCCATTCTTGCAGTTTCATAGTAAACAAAATGCACAGCATTTGCATTCTAAATATGAAAATCAAGAGTCTCCTCTTTAAGGCGTTCCAGCACCAAAGTAGATGCAATTTGTTTTTGGCAAAAGACCGAGACTATTCAAACTAATCCTCAAAATTTCATGCAAGTCTGTTCAATACATTTTATTAAAAAGACAAGTGAAAATCGTTGACATAAAACATATTGTTAGACTCTTTTACCATCATTTTAAATCGACACAGTTTCTCGTCAAATTAGGACGTCTGACTTTTAAATGGACCACTGCCAAAAACCTTCACTTGACTTGATGTCCCCACATGTCTAATACAGTGGGCTACACTTAACTTTTTCAGGTGGTACACACGGGGTGCACTTGCAGTTAGATATATGTGTTATATACACTACCGTTCAAAAGTTTGGGGTCACCTTCCATCTGGACTATGGCTAATCGGGCACTCCTTCATTCTTCAGCAAGATAACGACCCGAAACACACCTTGAAGTTGTGCAAGAACTATCTGGTGAAGGAGGAATGTGAACAACAACTCAAACTAAAGACCTGGCCTGCCCAGTGTCCAGACCTCAATCCCATAGAACTTGTATGGGACAAACTGGAAAGGAAGAGTCAAAGCAAAGAAACCCACAAGTTTCTCTGGGAATTGCTGCAGGATAGCTGGGAAAACATGTTGGGTGATTTCCTGCTAAAACTTATTAACCGAATGGCCACTGTTTGTGAGGCTATTCTCACGCCAAAGGGTGACTATTTTGAGGAATCCAAGATTCAATTTTCAATATAATTTTCTTGAACATTTCTTTGATGTTCATTTTGTTCATTGTTACATGTGTTTTTTTGTCATTTTAAAGTATTTACAGAAATGTATACGATGTAAAGCATTGTCAATTATGAGATAAAAATAGTTTCCAGCAGGTGACCCCAAACTTTTGAACGGTAGTGTACATTATATACAGTATATACAAACATATCATTTTTTTTCTTTTATTTTGCCAACCATTATCTCACTTGGTATACTAAGCGATTTGACATCTTTTCTCAGTGAGTGGGCAACTTCCTATACAAACATGCTGGAACGCATACAAACTGAAACCATTTACAAAGTAATCCTTTACAGATTTTGGACCCCAAACAAGCATGTAATATTTTTCCTCTCAATTTTAAATTGTTGTATTGTCTGTCCCTGGTGTTCAGTAGAACAGTAAGTGAAGTGTAACGTGTTGGCACACATTTACGCCAAAGTCAATCCGCATGCTTATACGTTTCACTTTGACATAATTAATGTACAGAATCAGCTTCTGGGTTGTATGTTCAATGACTTGATTGTGGCCATGTGTGCTTGGCCCCCATAAGCACTGCTTGAAGCTGTATTATGAATGAGGTTGTTCACATACAGTATCTGTAGGAAATGTAATTTATTAGTACTCGTTTGCGCATCTAGAGTATCCCGTGGGCGTCTCTGCAGTGATTCTGACCGGAGCTCGCTCATACTTGACATTGCCCCTGGATCGCTTTCCAGTGTAACAATCTGCATACTGTTAAAGCTGGAATTTGAAGATGTGATGTTGTTTTTCTTCTTGAAGAAGCCAGTCCTCCTGCAAAAGGCCACGAACACATGTGTTTGCAAACAAATCAACATTGAAATGAATATGAATTAATTCAAAATTGTATAAGCGGCACGGTGGTGCAGTGGATAGCACTGTCGCCTCACAGCAAGAAGGTCTCGGGTTCGAATCCAGGCCGGGGGCCTTTCTGTGCGGAGTTTGCATGTTCTCCCCGTGTCCGTTTCCTCCGGGTACTCCGGTTTCCTCCCACAGTCCAAAGACATGCACGTTAGGCTAATTGGAGACTCTAAATTGCCCGTAGGTATGAGTGTGTGAGTGAATGGTGTGTGTGTGCCCTGCGATGGATTGGCGACCTGTCCAGGGTGTATTCCTGCCTCTCGCCCGGAACGCATGCTGGGATAGGCTCCAGCCCCCCCCCGCGAACCTGACCAGGAATAAGCGGCTTAGATAATGGATGGATGGATGGAAAATTGTATAATCAATAAGGATAGTGGGAATTAATCGGTGTGGGTGACCATCCTGGGTGTCATGTCCAGCTAAAGTCAGCATGGAAACTGCTGATCAATGACCATTTTATTTCAATGACCTGAAAGTGCATGTCATCTTACATTTAATCCAGGGTACCTTTACAGGAAAAAACAACAACATGACCATTAATTATCACTAAGCACTTTCATCAATCAAATCAATTGTTTGCCTTGCTCATTTACTCAAGGTCTGACATTAGCAATATCCTGGGAAAGCACAACTGTCATCAATACAAGCAGAGCATTTCAGTAAAGAATTGCAGAATTGTAAGAAACAAAGCCAAGATGTCTCGGAGCAGGTACTTTCATATGCTCAGTAAAAAAAAAAATGTTATTCCCTGCGTGCAATGGACATGGCATACAATATTTACATGTCAAAAAAAGTCCCCTCGCCGAAGACATCAGGCGCTGTAATCTCATCTCCGTCACGCTTCCAGACCCATCAAGCCGCAGCTTGACACGGCATCTCCAGGGCAGGACAGCGTGCATGTGTCCTGTCAGCCACACCACTTCCATATGGAGGCCAAGAACCAGGATGGCTGACGTGGAATGAGCAACGTGCTGCCACCAGGCACTCATGGTAATGACAGGAACACCTAGACCTGTCAGGGAGCCATGGTGCAATTTAGCTTTCAGGAAACCACTCCTAGCAGACTTCATCCAACATAAAGGTCAGATTTGGCTGACAGGCCGATGATACACAGTTTGGGTTCCTTTTACACTGAATTAGCTGTCCATCCTGTGCTACAACACCGGGGGAATCAAAGGGGGAATCAAAGAACAACAGTTTAACATTGTTAACTTGCTTTTCATTATACACCAAAACATATTTGTTTTATTTGTCCTGACTAAGCTGAGCGTTGCGAAATAAATAAAACACTCTTCCCGTTTACTATTAAAAGTGAAAAGGCACTTTCATGGTTAAAGACAGAATAAGACTTCACGTAAAACCAAAAAGCAAGCATCCATAAATCACTCTGTCAAACCAATAGTGTTTGAGTGCTTGGTACATCCAAATACACACTTATTATTGATTCATTTTCACACGCATGTTGACTATTTAAAGGAAACTTCTAATTGATCCCAAACATGTGCATGTTAAATGATGGCCATGAGGTAAATTCATATATTTTTATTAGAACACATCTTTGTGCTCATACATCCAAACGGGTAAGTAGAGATGATCACAATGGAAACGTAAAGGCTATTTCAGATGTGTTTATAAACATATGGTACAGCATATTCTGTCATTAAAACCCATCCTCTTTAATTTCCCCCGTTGGAAGCCTATAATTGGCATGAACCTCTGATCCAGGTCTTACACACTGGGTCACAGGAAATGAGCAAGTTGCACAATTTCTCATCTGCTCAATGGGGAAGGAACTGAAAAAATAGGGTTCCTGCAGAATTAACATCAAATCCACCAATTTTGATTTGTATTCCCCATGCCAATTACAGTAAAATGCACAGGATTTGTTTAACAAGAAACACAAGTGGTTTACATGAATAGATAATGCATACAACAGGCTCTATTAGGATACCACATGTTTTTGAATCCCTGCTAATGTACCATACATGACTATAATTGGTCACAATTTGCCTAAGTGCCTTAATAAAGACATGAATTTTGTTGTGATTGGTAGCGACTAGACCTTATTGAAGATTGCCTCTGCAGACAAACCGTTAAGCCAGCGCATGTGCACTGCATGAGTAGATGAATACTTAATCTCTCTGAAGTAGTTATTCCACATTTGCGAAAAAGATTTCCTATTAATTGAAAATAATGAATTTGATGGTTAATTGAATCATGGTTTATTTGGTAGGACTGTCTCCTGTGCCCCATTTTCCCATCCAGGAAGAAAACTGCAGTGTAATTAGACCCCGTTGTGGTCTGTTGTATGGGTTTTATCCATCATGTACCCAGCTGTTCTGCTTCTTTGTTAAAAAAAAAGTTTTTAAGTGAAAATGCCTTCTTAAAAATACAGATGTCTGAAAGTAATCCATATTTTTTATATTTTGTTGACCCATGTTCCTCTAATATTGTTGTATTAGTATTACTGATAGTTAATAATTATGACTAATGTCATAATTGAACATGGGAACCCTCTGCATCTGTGTTGGCACATAAATGGATCCTGGACAATCAGGACAAGTTCAGAGGTAGCAGTTACAGCACCACCCTTCCTCTCCATGGAAGACGAGGATGCTGAAGAGCCACTTCAGCAATACAGGACCATAGACGATGTCCATAATGAGGAGAAAGATTATATATTGCAGCCTTTTTTGTTCACATTCTGTGCTGCTACAGATATGGAAATTTTTCTGAAATATACAGCAAACAGGAGGAATCTGAGCGTGTTCCAGAATAAATATGAAAATGTATATACTGTGTGTAGTTTTTAAAATAATATTTTCCTTTAAAATTGAATAAACCTCCTACTTTATTGATTTTTGTTCTCAAGCTCAATGACTCACACTTTACACTCCATATTTTGGAAAATTTTAAACAGCACTTTCTGACAGAAGATCATTTGTTCTCAAGATCAATGACTCACTTTACACTGCATATTTTAGAAAAATGTAAAATGGCACATCCTTAAGAGAATTCGCCAGCATACTTGCTGTATGTGAATGAGTTCTATAAGGTGAGGAACCCTGTGATTACTGCTCTCTGAGTGGAGGTGACCCTAGTGGCAGACCATATAATTGGCGTTCTGTGAGCACAAGTGACCGAGCAGTGGTTGTGTTTCCCCAGTGGCCCCTGCAGCCATCCAAGCTGTAGAGTTTGGCGCATAAGTGTAATTACAGCCATTGTTTGCCGACGGATGACCTATGGCAGGGGTCGGCAACCCATAACACTCAAAGAGCCATTTGGACCCGGTTTCCACGGAAAAGAAAACACTGGGAGCCGCACCATTTTCTGTCGACGGGGTGCAAATGAATCGGTCGCAGCGAAAAAAGCTGCGACCAGTTCATTTATTTCGCGGACCGGGGGGTGCAACGCGACAATACCCGCCCAATTTTGCGCCCGATTCAATTGGATACTTATTATTTATTTTCCCAAGCCACGCGGAGCCGCAACATAAGGCTGAAAGAGCCGCATGCGGCTCCGGAGCCGCAGGTTGCCGATCCCTGACCTATGGTGACAGCCTTCTCTAATCTCTACAGCCGAGAATGGACAATTCTCCTCTTTCTGACCTAGCTTTCAAGAGCAGACTGCACCCCTTCACATTCATGAGTTGGTCCATATGGGGTGCACATATAGTTAATCAACGACTCCCTTCTGTCGTTTCTCTGTTGCTTAAGTCCATGAAATGTTTATCCCGTTTGTGGCAACATGAAAGAAATGCAAGTGTCAAAAAATATGTTCACTCTAAATGTTCGCCAGAACATTCTTGAGTTCTGGCGGCTCAGTTATGGTGTGGGGTGCATTTTCCTGCCGTGGTGTAGGTCCACTCAACCCCTTAGAGGGTAAGGTAAATGTCAATAAATATAAAGGCATTCTGAGTGATCACCTTCATCCTACGGTGAAGTATTTCTATCCTGGTGGATGTGATCTCTTCCAGAAGACAATGTCCCCATCCACAGGGCACAAGTGGTCACTGAATGGTTTGATGAGCATGAAAACGATGTAAAACATACACCATGGTGTATGGTTTCACTCACCAGGTCTCAACCCAATTGACCACTTATGGGATGTACTTGGAGTGTCGCCTGAGACAGCGTTTTCCACCTCTATCAATAAAACTCCAAATATTGGTATTTATTTTTTAAGAATGGTGTTGGCATCCCTCCAATAGAGTTCCAGACACTTGTAGAATCTCTGCCAAGGCCCATTGAAGCTGTTCTGGCAGCTTGTGGTGTTACAGCACCCTATTAAGACACTTGGGGTTTGCTTTATTTTGGCAGTTACCTGTGCATCAGCTATACACATTTTTTTCCACATCGTTACCATGGCAATCTAGTGACCAAATTTTGCATGATGTCAAAGCCTCAGCAGGTTAACATAGAGTGAAAACAGAAGTTTGACACTGATGGCCTTTTATGTTTTTCCCCCTTCTTCACATAACAGCAACTAAACATAAATTATTTAGACTTGTTGGAGCAATTTTCACTGCATGATCACTGCAATATAACAGCTGTTTTTTTGGCATGTATACATTTTACAAATGTCCTACTTTGCGTGACATTTAACCCCTTGTTGACGATTGCTGCAAATTAGCCTCAAACCCCTTAAGACCTTAATACAGCAAAACATTTATTAATTTTTTTTTTAAATTCAGGCAATAAGGGGTTAAAGTGCAGGATCTCTAATAAAGTTAAATGATGTGAGGATGGAAGCACATCTGCACACTACATCCCTGCTTCATTCTTGTATCATGCTGTGTGTTCCTTCATTCCACTAACTGGGCTTATCGTGACAAGGAGAGAAAATGCATAAAATGAATATTATAGGCAATTCCTGATCAGATTTAATGCTACAGCGGTTATTTTCGTCTCATGGAGACATGGCTCACATTAGACGGTGCAGAGACGCTTAATCAGTCAACAGGATGTTCAATTATACATGAGCTACTTTAGTATTCACTTCTTTTCCAGGCAAGCAGTACACTTTGTGAAAGTTGTTAAATGATAGTAGGGAGTACGTGGGTTTTTAAAATGAGAAACCGAACATCCTTGAAGAATAATACAGTAAAATCCGACCATGTTGGGACCAGAGGTGTGACGGATATGTGGAATGGTTGAATACAATGAAAAATAAGCACAGCAAAGCAGTCTGAAATAGGGAATGCATAGTTTTATTAAACACAGTGAAAGATTTTAAATGAAAAATAGTTTTTTGTTGAAAAACTGACTTGAAGTTATCAAAAATGCAAATGATAGCAATACATTTTTTTAACATAACATACATTTCTCCTTTTAACTTTATCATTTTCATGGAATTTGGCCAATGACAACAGTGTGCGGTATACCTCAGTGTGCAGTGTAGCCTAACCTTCAGTATGAGGCAGCTGGCAATCCTGAGTTCCCTTTCTGGAGAGCACAACCTGTTTTCTTTCCACCAATATCATGTACTGTCAATCCCATCATGCACCATTTTTTGTTCGGTCTCCGAATGATAATGTTAATAGACATTGTTGTCATGTTTTCCTTTACCTTTTTTACTTGCCTGATTTATTAAGCTATGTAAAATGTGTCAAGGGGCGAATCAGTTGGTGGGATCATCATCATCTTATTGTGCACCAGCATCTCCTGGACCTGCAGTCTGCCAGAGCCAGCTGCGCATCAAATACACTCTTCTGACCCAACGACTGCACAGCTCAGCTGGTCGACTGCAGATGGAAAATAAGTGGTGGCTAGCAGGAATTTAAAAAATTGTTAAAATAAAAATGTTGGGGCCTCGGGTAGCGTAATGGTCTAAGTATTCACCCGGAATGCAAGTTGCCCACAGCAGCCGCAGTTCGAGGGTGAGCCAGAATGAGCTTGCCATGACGCGCAAATGGTGTCTCTAGAAAGTAGGTGGGCGAGTTCCGTCACGGAGGAGGCGGATCATTGCTGGCCTTGGGGAATTAGCTTGCCCCGTAGTGACGGGCGGCGAGTTCGTGGAGGTGGGCGAATTGAAAGAAATAGAGGGTATTTTTGGCTACCAAATTGGGAAAAAAACTGGGAAAAATTCGGAAACAAATAAAAAAATTAAATGTAGAACAGGTAGTGGCTAAATGATAGACAACAAGTATACACAGGCGTAGCTTACCATAAATAAAGCAAAGAAAGTCCGAGCATGCATAGGGTCATGTATAAACATGCTGGAAAGGTTTGGCTACCTATTATTATGGCTGGCATGGCTGCAAGACCTCAGTGACTTTGAAAGAGGGATGATTTTGGGGTGTTTGGCATGCTCATCAGACATTAAGGCAGCACAACTTGCTGATGTTTCATGAACAACGGTGTCTAAAGTGATGTCAGCCTTGATGGGAAAGATGGAGGCCAGGGGTGGGGCAAAGCACATACTGCAGGAAGTCTAAGACGAAACAGGTTGCAAATCAGATTGCAAATCTTGTTGAGCAAATCAGATGAGCAAACATATATATATATATACTGTATATACAGTGGGCATAAAAAAGTGAGGGTATGTCTACATTTATAGTCCATGGTGAAGGAGAAAAAGTAACATTTGAGAAGAAGTCTGGCGCATTCAAAATAGGGAAGGGGTGTTGCTTTATAAATCTTTATTATTTTTATTGATGTGTTTCCCCTTCTTCTCCAAGTCTGAAATGCCCAATCGTATTATTAAGCCAAGTGCGTTGTGACCTCTGCTGAAAATTTGGGAGAGCATAGACAAGCATACGCGCTCCTCTGAAAGGTGTGATGTCACCACTGCTTCTTTCCACGCCAAAGTTCACAAGTTCATCTTGCACAGACATGAGTCGGAGGAAGACATTTATTTGAAACTTTATACTGGTAGACCATGGGCGCCCAATTGATCATCAGAGGTTGCTGGTGTGAGACAGGGACAACCCAGTCGACTGAATCCCTCCCTTCTTGGACGATGCTAATGTCAATTATCCGGGCACCGTGGGGCTACTGGTCACAGTTGGCACTGTCATGGTCTGGACCATGGGGTCCACCCATGCAAAGGGTTTCAGTCAGCAGGGTGTCACCCACTTCAATGCTCACTATTCCCCAGTGTCAGTTCTGTCAATAGCTGACAGATTGCAGAGTGGAAATGAATTAGGCAAAGCACATTCTTTTTAGCATATGGTTGTCATGAAGTGTTCACGACCAGGGCTCAAAAAGGTATTTCCTAAAGATCTCAATGGAGATATAAAGCAACCTCTTGTTTGGACTTAAATCACTGACGTCTGTGTGAAGGTAAATGAGAAAGACAACACTTGCCTTTTAGGTGTCCATTAAAATTGAGATCAGCCGAGACAAGGTTATAAAGAAAGGATAAGAGGATACCTTTATAGTGCATCCACCACTGTGTCAAGCCTTGTCTTGAATACTTCCTAGTGTTATTTAGAGAAATTTACCTTCAACTAATTTCCACCAATGGCCTCGAATTCTGTTGACAGAATCCAACTTTAAATAGCTTTTTATACACTTTATTTAGCCCTTTAAAATGTCAAAACCTCAATCAAATGACTCAATGTGTACATTTGATACCCAGAACCAGCTTTATTGTCCTTTTATATACTGTTAAAGAGCTTGTTGGAGCTGGATTGAATGTACATGTGTTGAATACAAATGAATGCAAGCTTACTATTTTTTCTTCATTTTGGTGAATGCTGAACTAACAAATAATGATAAAATAACAAAAGCACAGGGATGCTTTACAAGGCAGTATATGTTTATCTAGATAATTATTGTAAATTTTGTATAATATGCAAGTTTCCACAACAAAATATACATAATTTTAGCAGTACTGTTGTGTTAACATTTTGAATTAGAAATAAATCAAATTTTCCACATTTTTCTCACAATTTGGTGGCCAATTGTGCTCTCTATTGATTAAAATTCTCACCCCCACGAGCCCGCCACCTACAACTATGGGACCAGCCACTAGCCACCAGGGACCAGCCACCAGCCACCAGCCACCAGCCCTGGAACCAACAGTGGTGATGGCGACGTACTGCCTCCTTTGAGACAGAACTTGCTTAGCAGTCATCTGTGGATCCAATACACGCCCACAGGAAAGCTTTCTGTGAATGCGACAAGCTCGTGCCGGCTTCCTTCCCCCCTCCCCATGGGGCGGACAGCCAATTGCCACACCCGAGCAGGACTCCTGACCAGAGCCAGACTGGCGCAGGCGGGGATTGAACCCCAGCCGCAGTGGGCAACCTGCAAGTGCCTTTTCTGGTTGCTTTTCCGGGGGGGGTCACTGTGGTGTTATGTTCAGTTCAGTTTGCTACTTTGTAACAAAGAGTCTGACTTCGCCAAAGAAATCACAGTGAATAGGTGAAACATAAGAACTGGGTAAGAACTTTTTGCGACGTGAGCACAGAAATAGAGAGCTCCACGGGCACACATTGCAGACCACTAAAGTAGACACACATAGTTACCGTACTGTAGCAGGTGTCAAAACATTGTGTGTTGGAAGACTTGTCAGTTATAGGTCAAGATGTTAGTCAAGGTGCTCATGTGAATTTCCAGTCTTTTCAGATGTTGGCAACCATTAGTTCTCATTTAAAACATTTTTTGTGGGCTTTATTTCCGTGCCTTTTTCGGCTTTTGCCAACCAATGTCTCTTACTTAAGACATCGTTTTTTGTGTTTCATTTATATAAGAAAGAGTAAGGGTCCTAAAACTGATCCCTGAAGTACTGCACTTCCTAAAACACCATGCACAGAAGTGATTACTCTTTGCATTATATGTTGAAACTAATTATAAATTCATTCCTTTTATTCATAGACTTCATTTTGACTTGTGCTTTTTTGAAGATCAATATACATAGCCACATGAATCTGACTGTTTGTCGGTATGTCCAATGCATTCTTGAAGAAGCCCAGGAGATTGAATCATGATTTCCCTCTGTAAAAAGGAAAAGTAAATGAGAAAATCTGCAACATTAAAAACGGAATGAAGAGGGGCCTCCCTGGTGGTGTAAGCGGTAAGAATGTTTGACGATGCCCACTGCGACCTTGGTTTGATTCCACCTAGGTTGCACCAGTTTGGCTCTGGCAGGGAGTCCCACTAGGGGGTGGAAATTGGCTGTCCGTCCCAGGGAGGGGAGAGGGAAGCCAATATAGGCTCACTGCATATATGAGTGGTCCTGTGTGTTGCGGTGACTGTGGCGGGTGCTGGCTCGGAGGAGGTGGTACAGCACCCATTACCGGTCTCAGGACTATGGCAGCGACCTGTCATACAAAGGTGGGGATAATTGACATGAAAAAGAGTATATATATAAATAGAATAATAATTGGCAACTAAAAATAGGGAGAAAAATTGGGAATAAAAGCATTAACAGAAAATGTAAAATAATTATGATAAAAAAAAGGGAATGAATGATCTCAGATTTTTTATGATTTGTAATTGTCCTTGTGTGCCTTTTGCACATTTCAAAATTATCATTATTTTATTTTTTTTGCTTGTTACCCCCCTTTTTATTCCCTTTTTTGGAATCACCAATTGTACCCCGACAACCATTGCACTTTTGCAGCTGCTCTGAAGTGAGACGAGGGCTATTTTTCATACTGCAAGTCAACATTGAACTACAGTGAGATGGGCACGCATTGGAGGGTGGGCACTACCCCACTGATGTCATCTGAGGAGCTCACAGGCACCTGACAAATTGCAGGCTGCCTGAGAGCGGGAGAAAAGTAAAATCCCTGACCGACCTGCCCACACCTGTCCCCGGTGGAACAAAGCCAATTTGTTCTGCCACTCCACTGCCACTGACGGTCATTGTCAGCAAATGACACGTCCCAGATTTGAACCCAGATTCGTAAGGCTCTGCCTGCACTCAAAGCGAGTGCCTTGACTGAGCCAATGGGAGGCACTACATTTCAACATGTATGTTTATAGTCAACCTGACGAAAGTGTCCTCTCACTCCCCTTGTCTAATTATTCACCTACTAATTCCATATTGGCTTGCCAATATGCCAAAATAAAGGAAACACCAACATTATGTCTTAATAGGGAACTGGGCCACCATGAGCCACTAAAACAGCTTCAGTGTGCCTCGGCATAGATTCTACAAGTGTCTGGAACTCTATTGGAAGGAGCTAACACCATTCTTCCATCAGAAATTCCATAATTTGGTGTTCTGTTGCTGGTGGTGGAAAACACTGTCTCAGGCACCACTCCAGAATCTCCCATAAGTGTTCAATTGGGTTGAGATCTGATAACTGAAACGGCCATGGAATATGGGTTACATCGTTTTCATGCTCATTAAACCATTCAGTGACCGCTCTGTGAATGGGGGTATTGCCATCCTGGAAGAGACTCCTCCCAGCAGGATAGAAATGCTTCACCATAGGATGAAGGTGATCACTGTTGTGATATAGTGTATAGTGTATAGTGTATAGTGTTAGTGTTAGAGGACAAGGTAAACGCCAATACATACACTATAAGTTGAGTGGACCTTTACATGCCAGGAAAATGCAACCCACACCATAACAGAGCCACTAATACCACTCATCTACTCAAGTGTTTTCCTTTATTCTGGCAGTTACCTGTAGATTTCCCCCCACTTTTTTCTATGCATTGCAATGTTTCAGCAGACTTTCATTTGTGAAAGAAACCCAAATGAGCAAAACCAACAAATATATGATGGAGGACTGAGTATTTTTTATAGCATCACATTGCCTTGTCTATGAGAGCAAAATAGACCTCTTGTCTTAATTTTTTTTAAATGACAGAAGGTTGTGAGGAACTGACAATCTTTACTCAATTTTAGTATAGAATCTTTTTTTCATTTACTTGTAACAACATTCCCAAATCCATATGTGTGTGGTTATTTCACATATGGAGATAATACTCAATAATTGACTTAACAGATAATTGAATTTACAGGACTTTATTATTTGAAACCCCATTCAACTGTTATATTCTGAATTGAGGAGGCTGAGACACTAATGCAGTAAAATGAGTGCTGTCTTTATTTCAGCATGTACCCAAACGCAACCCAACAACACAGAACATCAGCTCTTGACAGCTCTCAGCATACTGGTGAACTAACATCAATCACATTGCTAGCATCAACAATCATTTAACAACAGTGGCAAAAATGAGCAAAGAAGGCTGTATAAAAATAACAATACAGGTGATGAGCTCTATTTTATGCTCACATTTTTTTTATTTTATAGCAATACAATTACTCAGAGAAAAAGATTTTGCTTAACGTAAAGTAATATTTTGTTTACCCCAAAAAGATGTGTCACAATTATCCACACCCCTAATGATTAGTTTAAATAAAATCCAACAAAAACAATTCTTTTTTTTTTTCAAGTTCATCTCAATTGTAGATGTTCAAACTGCTTCCTCTTTCACTAGGCTATAAAAGGTATGACCTTTTATAGGTAACACACATGTAAAATCCATTTTTCATCCATCACCAGTAGGAATAAGGATGACAAATTGTGACAAAATAATGAAAAATGTTTAAGCTGCTTTTTAGCTGTCACCAAGTAGGATTGTGGAAAGAAGACAATTGTTGACAGCATGGACATTTTGAAATGCTAATGTTTAAAAATAGATGGACAAAACGAACACCCAGAGTACATATTGTGCCAAGTGAAGGGTTTTATGGAGAATGTGGCAGATCTCTGCACTGTCAGACAGTTATGTCAATGATGTGGTGTGGGGTAATCTAGAGGTACTCCATTGTGCACATGAAGGTGCATACCAAGATGCAAGCACTGGGGCAGTTGGGCGTCCATCTATTAATATTCCTGTGGCAGTGATCGAGGCCTACACGCTGTCAAGATTGACAGCCACATATACGTAACAATGAGCATAACTTCGCTGCAGCTTGCTAGTATGTCTAGCTAGTAATTTAGTATACAAAACATCTGGCAAGCTAGCTGTGACTGCCCTGGTGGTATTAAACAGTTTCTTGCAACTGTTTTTAAATGAGCAATGTCTAGTAAGTTGCATAGCTAGCTAGCTAGCTTGCCAGATGGTTTGTGTGCCAAGTTATTAACATTTGTCAGACATGTTAGCAAGTTTTGTAACTTAAAATATACATGAAAAGTGCTGTAAAAGTTTGCCAACTAGGAGTACTCCGAACTTGTTCTACCTCCTCAGCTACGGTATAGTTTCAAGTTACAAATACAACACAAGTGGGAGTCGTTGTAAACTAAGTGAGCTCACTAAAAAAGGCAGAAGTTATAGAAGTTGGTTGGCTAACTGATATATTTCTGGTTGAGTTAGAAGACAATCCCACTCAGTTATTGCAGTCTTTATCTAAACAAATGAGTAATGTTTATTTTTTAAACACCTACACAGGCTTTCTAATCAATGTTCTGTTCAACTTGACAGATCTGCAGATGAGCTACTGAGTCCATTTTAATGCGGAACCCTGATCTCACAAATGAGAAAAAGTTCCAGTGTTGAAGTAACCTCCATCCTTTTTTTATGCAGCGTGTGTTTGGACAAATTAATATGCCAGTTGTTTTAGAAGTGGGGGCTTACCATGCATATACATGATATATACACACATCTGTCAACCAATCAGAATCGAGTATTCATAAAAGCCATGGTATAAACAAATGCAACGTTTTGGAGACCCCACTCTGCATTGGTGGTGCATCAACACCTCTCTACTAACCAAAAAATATTTCACACCATTCATTGAGAGAGAGTGGAAGACCTTTTGAGATGAGTCTCCCGAGTTGTCCCCATCCACATTATGGGAAACTGGGAAGACTGTTCTCCGAGGCAAAATTATATCATACACAGTTCACCAAAAGAAAAGGAAAGATAAAGAATTCAAGAAAAATTACTGAAGGAACATGACAACACATACAACATGCATAACATAGCATCCCACACAGGAAAACTACAATAAATGCTACAAGCAAAATATGATTTTAATCGACTACAATCAGATACAGTTCAAGACCTGCTTATAAAAACAAGACAAACACATGTACAATTGGGAGAGAAAACAGACAAAGAAGAATTAAAACATAATATATGCTTACATCCATCAGAGATGATAAAGGAATACACACAAACAATCTTATAGAAATATACAACAATTTCAGATTGTTCTACCAGCATCTCTACACCCCTGAAAATCCCAGTAATCTTCAGGACATGAACGATTTTCTTAGAGGCATTCATTTACCCGAACTAACTGAAGAGGATGCTGCAGCAGTATATATTCCACTCTCTTCCAATGAACTACACAAAGCACCATCCCTTATGCCAAATGGTAAATCTCCTGGTCTGGATGGATTCCCAGCTGAATTCTACAATACTTTCTGGAAACTACACTCACCTCTGTTTATCAAGCTTGTAAATAAAATATTATCTTCTTCAACCTTCCCTATCCACATGAACACAGCCTTAATTACACTAATTCCTTAAACAAGACAAAGACAAAGCTCTGTCTTCCAGCTATAGACCCCTATCCCTCATCAATTCCGACTTAAAAATGATATGCAAAGCTCTGTCATGTAAATTAGAAACAGTTATTACTAAACTAATCCACCCAGACAAGGAAGGTTTTGTTAAAGGCAGACACTCACACAACAACACTTCAGACTCTTCAACATCATGCACATTAGCAAATAAAAATTACAATGGTTTAAAGTTAGCTGAAATTGCTCATTCTAGGGGGCGCTAGAGTCCCCTTGGGCAGTAGTGCAGTACAATATGCACAAATGTCCATCTTCATCATGATGAATCACTGAAGCTTCTACTCATTTTACAAATTAAAATCCCCTGCCTTGGTCAGGCTTGTCTGACCATAAGGCTTTTGAGGGATGGTGAGACTAATGATAGGTTTATCAGGTGTATGTGTCACAGTTTAATTTAAAGATGGTTTATAGGGATGTGGTGGCCTCAGTAATCATAATCATGCAATCATTGGTAGCTCTGTGTGCCTTTTGGTGAACTGAAAAACAAAATTGGGACTGGCATTGGAATCCTTGAGATACATGAAATTATCTTTGAATAGCTGAATTAGGTCATCTAATCCAACCAGGTTCAAGTATTAATATGACATTTCCATACATAAAATGCAATATTACATTTAAAAACCTTAATCATATTGAGTAACAAATATAATCTAAAAGTTTGCATTTCAAAATCACTTGCAATCTGAGTTCATATAGCATCCATGCTGTGCCACTAAAAATATCCTACACATTATTACAGCCTGCAATGAATATGACGAGAACCAATAAAGGTAGTTCCAAAAGGTCAAATTAGTAGAACAATTTCCATGCACTTGTCCCCTTGCAAATGTTTTTTTTCCAAAGGAACATGTGTGAAATTTATCAGATGCTTAGTTGAGGATGATGATGGTGAATTGCTTTGATATAGCTCACTTCATGGATCCCAAAGCACTTCATAGGGAGGGGACCAATGCTGAGTGCCCACCTGGAGGACGATCAGCAGCCATTTTGCTAGAGAACACTCACCACCTATCAGCTGGGAGTGGGAAGAATTTATTTATCCAATTAAACTAGGGGGTGCTTATATGGCTGGACTGAGAGACACAGGATCAACATGCAAGGGATGTGTAATATTTTAATTGGATGAAAATGATCACTTTTGGTAAGCCAGTTGCAATATTAAGCAGGCTTTCACATTTTGCAATGGCAGAGTTGTACTGAAGCGTTCTCCAGGGTTGTTGCACTGTTTATTTCCCATAGGTGCAGTGGATCAATCAAGCATTCAACAGTGACCACAGTGACGCTCAGCACTTCAAAAACATACGTTTTTTCTTGTTTTTTAGCAGAGAAATTAACAACACACTGTGGGTCTCCTCTCCTCTACATTAATTTGTTTTGCAATCTTCTTTTCTCTCAGCAAACGTTATATTAAACCAGAAAAAACGTATTTTAAGTGAGAGATAATGATTGGTAAAAGCATAAAAAGACATGAAACTTCACACAAGAACCTGGAGCATTGTCTTGTCCTATGCACTGACAAGTCTTAAAACACACAATGCTTTGATACCTGCTACGGTACTTAATTGGTAAATCTTTACCCAATAGTTTTCTAGAAATAAAGCCCTACTCTCCTCTAAAAATAATATATTATATATATATATATATATATATTTGGTTGTTGATTCAAAGGGATTGAAGAGTTTGATTGAATCCTCAGAATGTCCAGTGGTGGGTACATTGTTTGAAGTAGACCAACATAGTTATAGTACTGTAGCATGTATCAAATGACTGTGTGTTGGAAGACTTGACCGTGCATATATCGAGATATTGGTTGAGGTGCTTGTGTGAATCTTTTTAGCCTTTTTCCAACAATTATCTGTCACTTAAAACACAGTTTTTTGGGTATAGTTTCCAGACTATTAATTGGAAGGTAAAATAATCATACTTATATTATGATTTTACCCATAATTGTGTATATAACCAGTAAATACATTGTTAAACTTAATTTATTCATGGAAATGTGTTGTACACAATTAAGTTAGTGCACTTGCAGTAAACTATGTTTATCTCATAATTGAATAATAATGTTTTACACCGTATATGTTTCTGTAAATACTTGAAAATGACAAAAAACACATGTAACAATAAACAAAATGAACATCAAAGCAATGTTTAAGAAATGTTTTAATTGTCTCTAAATCTTGGATTCCTCAAAATAGCCACCCTTTGCCTTGATAACAGCCTCACAAACACGGGCCATTTGATTAAAAAGTTTCACCAGGAAATCATCCAACATGTCTTCCCAGCTCTCCTGCAGACATTCCCAGAGACACTTGTGGGTTGTTTTGCTTTGACTCTTCTGTCCAGTTTGTCCAATACAAGTTCTATGGGATTGAGGTCTGGAAACTGGGCAGGCCAGGTCATTAGTTTGAATCCTTCATGCTCCTCCTTCACCAGATGGTTCTTTCACAACTTCAAGGTGTGTTTCAGGTCGTTATCTTGCTGAAGAATGAAGGAGTGCCCAATTAGCCGTAATCCAGATGGAGGGTGTACTCAAACTTTTGACTGCTACTGTACATACACAGCAGTGGTGTGCACTCAAGGCTTTCTAAGCCTTCTGGGAATTCAGGAAGTCTAATTTGGGTAATGAATATAACATAAGGATTTGTGTTAAAGTTAACTTATAGCTTCCCACAGTTGTATACATTTGAGTATACACTTGAGCAAATGAAAGATTCTGGCAGCTCTGTTTTGATGTGGGGTACATTTTCCTGGCAGGGTTTAGGGCCACTCAACCCCTTAGAGGGCAAGATAAATGCCAATAAATGCAAAGCCATTCTGAGTGGTACCCTTCATCCTATACTGAAATATTTATATCCAATGCCCAATTGAACATTTATAGGAAATTCTGGAGCGGCGCCTGAGAAAGTGTTTTCTACCACCATCAACAAAACACCAAATTATGTAATTTCTCCTGGAAGAATTGGAATCCCTCCAATAGAGTTCCAGACACTTATAGAATCTGTGCCAAGGTGCATTGAAGCTGTTCTAGCAGCTCTTGGTGGCCCAATGTCCTATTAAGACACTTTATGCTGGTGTTTCCTTTATTTTGGCATACACACACGAGTAATAGCCAAAAAGGAAACACCAATGTGATATGACTATGGTACCTTGCTCTGTCTAGTTCTCTCTTTGAACTGCCTGCTCATACTCCTGATTGAAATTTGCAGTCAATTGAGTTGCTCACCTGTTTAGTCTTGCACCTCAAACTAATGGCACAGCATAATCCAGGAGTATGCGCTTCTGACCACAGTTGGCCTTTGTTGATGATATCTTTCCACTAAAGTCCCATGCCAACATCACCTTGGACAATGGTCCTTGTGAAAAATCAGCAAGTTGAGCAGTTTTCATCACAGAAGATCCTGCCAAAGAATCACCCCTCTTTTAGATCCAACAAGGTCTCATCTTCTATCCATGTTAGCCATAAGTACAGGCAAGCAGGCCCACCCTTGACTCAGCCATCTCTACCTTATTTTGCATACAGAGCCATTGTATTGTTAACATGGTAAATATCAACGGTCATATTTTGCACTGCAATGTGTGCAAAATCGACTGTAAATTAAATAGCGGCTAAAATCCTACTGGTATATAATTGAATGCATCTTTAAACAGCAGTACCTGCATTTCGCATTGCGTACTTCTGCTATGCGCAGATGCATTATACAGAAATATAAATTAATATACAAATATTGAACATACATACATGAAGTCACCTTGTTCTTCACCTGTATAGTATGCTAGGTTTGTGTTTTATGGTGTCGTGCTTGTGTCTAAACCATGTTTTAGTGTTTTGTGGAGAAGGCCTTGAAAGATGCAGAGCCACGCTGATGATACAAATACACTGATACAGTCCTAATACTGTCTCATCATTGTAGCATTCATTCATTCATGGCCATTTATCCCTTCAAGCAGTCACTGGAATGAGAGAACACTGACAGTAGAGCACATGGTCCTGAAACTTTTTTTTCTTCTCTCATTGTAACTTTGTAACATTGTAACACTGTCTAGCCTATGTTAGACCAACATTGGAAAAGTTAGGCACAATTTAGAGACGGTTCTATACACTGTATTTAAAATGTTAGACATACTTATGTTTTTGTAACTCGGTGCTGTATACACATGCACGCTGGAGGTACACCTTTGCTAGCAGAGGCAAAGCTAGGTGGTAGCAAAGGTAGGTGCTTGAGGTGCAGGAAAACCGAGCAAAAGAAAAATATAGAAAAAAGTATTATTTTAATCGTGTCCTGAAATATTCAAAATGATAAATTAATATATTTTTAGCATTTCATATTTCAAAGTATTGTCTTGTTTAACCATAAAGCCTATAGCCCAGGGGTGCACAAACCTTTTCAGTGACAACCCAGAGATATCAATCCATGTTGCGACCTAACCTTAAGTAGTAAACTATTAATGAAAAAAAATTGTTCAATTGCTGACAAAAGCCATAACTAAAGGCATGTTTTGAATACCTTAAAGCTGTGACACAAAATGAATAATGGATTTCATGTGAAAATGTTTTCTTCTCAGCATTATGTGCATTGCCTCGTTAACTAAACATGAAAAAGTTATAGGCTACAAATAAACAGAACAACATATGATTAGCAGATTGTACTGGTTAATTGTCAGGATTTATCAATCAGAAGCAAAAAAAGACGAACGAAAGGAAAGGGAAAACTTTTTGCGAAGGTTGTTAACTTGCTAACACTGTCAGTAAAAAAGTTCATAACTTGCTAGCCAGGGGCGTCAAGGGCATTTTGGTTAATTGGCGCCAGTGCCATGCTGTTTCTTAGATCATATTTTAGTTTTCTATTAACAGTTAACAAATTGTGCAAACAAAGAACAACATCAATGAATAATAATGACAGTTTTTTATTGCATTGCAATTATAATGTTATTGTAATGTTATTGTAGCTACATTGAATGTCTCATAAGAAATGATTACGTGACCCAGTCGATATCTCCCATGACCAAACTTTGGGTCGCGACCCACACTTTGTGCACCGTTGCTATAGAATATGAGCAATCATACAAGGATGCCGCATTATTACTGTCGTGTACTTTTTTCAAATAGCCCTGTGGCCCTTGCAGGATTTGCCATAACTCTTTTCTTTACTTTGGCTGCTTGTTGCTATTTTTCCTGTCCAACAGCTTCAATTATGTTGAGGTCGGGGCTCTGAGGTGACTAATCTAATACTGTGAGTGTCCCATCTGCACACTTCCGCTCCAAGTAGGTCTTAATCATGTTTGCAGTGTGTTTGGGGTCATTATCGTGATGAAAGATATATATTTTTCCAGTCAGTCGTTTTCCTGAAGGTACAGCATGATGAATCAAGGTCTGTTTATATTTCTCAGCATTCATAATTTCATTGATTTTGACCAGATCCACTACACCATTGGCTGAAATGCACCCCTAGACCATGACAGAGCCACCAGCATGCTTCACAGAAGGCTGCAGACAGTATTCAATGTACTTCTTGCCAACTCTTCTTCTGACATAGCCTACTGGCGTCTTTGTGAACCAAAAATGTCAAATTTGGACATTGTTCCACAAGACTTTCTGCCACCTTCCGCTTTATGGTCTTTTGCGTATCTGCTTGTTGCTTTTATGCAAGAATGTTTTCTTAGCTGCAACACGTCCTACAAGACCATTTCTTATAAGACGACAGCTTCTTACCTGTACTTTAGAGAGTAATACCGGAACTTTATCTCCTGGCTGAAATACAGTGCCCCCCTGTCATATTGCCGTCTCTGTCGCTCCTGGGCCTGGAGCAAATGATCTCATGAAATTTGACCGAGTGTAGTTTTGCTTGCAGGTCCAGGATGCACTGTACTTCAGTTTCACTGGGGCTAACTTTCACCCCCCAAAGAGAAAGTTTTGGTCTCTTTGGGTCGTGGCAAAGCGAGAGTCAACGGTCTCTCCCGCGGAACACTATCACCCCTGGTCGCCGACAACAGTGAACACAGCCCTGCTACTCTTGGACCCCTCCCGTAACCTATACCTAGCCACATTCCTGAATCCCGGCGAATCATCAGCAGAAGGGGGGTGCGGGGAGTAACCCCGGCCACAATACTATACTTCTGTCCATTGTTCTGAACACCATATGCAGCTTTTTATAGTGGCATATTTTTTGGTCAACGGTCCCCACAAATCTTCCTCATATAATCAACCCAGGCTGTTGTAGAATAGCACAGGTACAACATCTAACAACCATCCTGATTATACAAAGGCATTTATCTGTTATTTGCACAAATCAAGGGTCCTGGTTGACTGGAACATCATGTTCTTGGGAAATAAACTAATAATGTCAAGGCCAAGTTGAGTGTGAGTATTTATAGTAGCAAATGGAGGAGACAAGATATTGAACTTGTTCCTTGAAAAATACCCAATAGACCTCCTTGATATTTTTACTCCCTTTGATATGAATATGGGCAGGGGAAATTCTAGGATTTGACCTTTAGGGGGGCTCAGCCCCCAATGAGAATGTGAGATGCACATGCAAAGCACAACCCTACATTTTTATTAATTTACTGTTACATTCCCCAACATTTTGAGGGGGGCTGGAATGAAAGAAAGGGGTCTAATGCCACCCCAAATAGGGTCTAAAATTGCAACTGGATATGGGTTTGAAAATTAAATCTATCATAAGAGCTGCCCCATTACATTCAGTTCACATTTTCTGTCTAAGAAAAATTACTCAGTCAGTTGCATTTTAATCCCTCTCATGAATTTAGAAAGCACAATTATGTTGCACTTGTATATTAAACGTCCATATAAGCCCCAAAATACAGACCCTTCATGGTGCCCTCTAACCAGAAGGAAATGCAACCAACACACAGGATTCCTTGACCTGCAGTGAGCTTGTGTTGCTGGCAACACCGTTGCCCTGGAAGGTGAAGCCAAAAAGCAAAGGTTGAGAATTGGTTGGATGAGGAAATCACACACGTAACATTTTTCACTACCAGCTGGGTGAGTGTAAATATACTGGAATGCATAGCTTTATGGAGGGCAGCAATGCTTTACTTTAGATATTGGAATCCGAGGTAATTAGCTGAAAGTGATTATGCTTACCGCTGCCTAACAACCCAGGGAGTACCCTGCCTGAACTAGTAAGAGAATCTGCTGGTAGTATACCGGGAGATATTAAAGATTCTAGAAATAACTCTGGCTCTAAGATCTCTACATAATAACAACATACAGGTTGATTTATTTTCGGGGCATAAAACATAACTGCTCAATAAACCTGCCGCACATATGACATTCATTTCCAATAGTGTACACAAAGAAGCAGGTTAAATACCAGAATTTGTTTCCTCCATTTGTTTCTTAAAAAAGGGGACACCCAAAGTAACGCTGGTGTTTACTTAACCATATTTCGTAGCTCAGTGCACAAAACTCAACAAGTGTCTGGCTCTCTTTTGAGCAAGCAAAAAGGCCCTCATAAGTGCAAACGCAGCTCTCGCAAGGGCACATTAATATATTGGAGTGGTATTATTTGACCCTATGTCTGTGTTTTAATCCAGTTTTTTTGGTATTTGCGGTGGAAATGGGGCTGGGTGGGTCATTTAGGGGTGTGGATTGGTGCAAACCCATGGTGTGATGGAGTATTTTAACAGATTTAAGAGGTCTGAAGATTCTGCCACTAGAAATTTGGTCTTGGCAGCCATGAACAACGAATCAAGCATATGCTATGTCCAGTCCTTGTCAAAACAGTTTTGCAGTTCACGGGGGCAGCCTATATTCAGAACATCTCACCTTGCAGAAAGTTACGCTCAGATAAACAGCGATTTGACACAAAAGCAAACATTCCTATATTCTTTAAAAATGGCTCCCTTATTTAACAGCTCCTAGAAATATGTACTGCCCATATATAAAACAAAAATGGAGGTGACCTCAGAAAGCCAGGTTATAAATAAATGATCAAAGGATTGTCACAGTTCAACATACCTGAGCCCATACAAACTGCACCTGCTTCAGTTACTGTTTTTTAGATGTATATCTTGTGAAATTCACATTCTCGCTATGTCTTACCTGCAGGTGTACGGGTGACAGAAATTGCATCGCTCAGTAATGGCAGGTATGTGAACCATAAAGGAGTCGATTCTATTAAGATAGATTGCAATGCAAAATGCTGCACACCTCATGTTTTTGCCAATTAGTCCCAGTCTGCATAACTCCTTCATTCTCACCAACACATGAGAAAATATTTTTTAAGGACATTACTGAATTAAAAGCACACCCCAAAATATTATCATTATTATCATTTAGGAGATATATCACTATATATCCTTATACATTAATTTCAGAATACATATAATAAAAAAAACTATGAACAACCTTTATCTGTATTTAATCTATTCTTTAGCAGGGACAAAGTTATTATTGTTTTTACACATTTCTATCCTGCTAAGACCATAATCAACAATCCAATCAAATCAAAGAGAAGCAAGTGAAAGTAACGATTGAGAGTAGGAGCAGAGCATGAGTGATGTAAACAAATAATAGAGAACAAGGATGCTTGATGCAATCGTTCATTAAAGGTATACTAAGTGATTTGGCTACATTGCTTAGTCGGGGGGAAAATTCTAAAGCAAACGCACTGAGACGCAAACAGACTGAAATTCAACCATTAGCCTCACCAGCCTTTGGTGCTAATTGTTCCTGTCCAGCACTTACTTTATGCTAGAAGAAAAAGACAAAATAATAACACTACCTACTTATGGAACCTAAATGCAAAAAATACAAAATAAGAAAAATGTAATACGAAGGGTACTTAAACAGAAGTAGAAAATGTGTAAACATTGGAGAGGTGTTTTCCAGATGGGAAGAGCTAAAGACAGCTTAGCTTATTAGCACCAATGCCGAGATAGCATCTTTCCTCCTTGACAGGTGAGCAAGGCTGGTTAGCATTTGCTAGGATAGCTCTCACCTGTAACAAGCCTACTTCGCCATATGTCTGCAGTTGCAATGGCTATGACCAAGCAGTGGCTGATGAGCACACTTGCTACGGCTGATCAAGTCTAGCTATAGTAGATTGTATGGGCCCGCAAATTTGCGAATGTCTAAATAGGAAAATAGAGAATCAAATATATGTGAATTTCCTTTCTATAAAAATCACTTGATATTTCTCACTAGCAGTTATGTTGTGGTCAACTGGCCATGCGAGACTCAAAGAACTACAGGCACTTCCGTTGTCACGTGTTCACTAACGCTACCTCACGTGCAGTCATGTCAAATCACTTAGTATAACTAAGGGAATGTGGAAAGCATCCTGATTGGCCAGTGCACAGTCACACCTTCAACTCATTACAAACATAAATACAGCCTTGATGCACCATAGGCTGTTTGTGTCGTTAAAATACAGAAATTGGAAATGCCTCTTTTTGATCTGTGCTATTGCTTGCCCTTGCCTGATTGCAGATCAGGCTCAGGTGAGCCTGTCTGTAGGTGAGGCCACTGCTGTCCAAAGTCCTGTAGTACTCCACGCTGTGGGAGGGAACAGGAACAGTTGACAGCAGCCAAAGGGGAGGCACAGTGCCCTTTCCTAGCTCCACCCCTCCCAGTATCATAAGAACCCTCTGTGTTAATAAATACAGATGATGTATTAAATTGATCCAGTGTCTCAGAGGTGTTCTCTATTGAATTACTGTCAGATGGAGTGGATGGACAGTCCATCACATCAAGTTGCTCCCTGCCAGGAAAGCCATGTGACAGGTGGTCATGACTTGCCATGCTTAAACGTGAGAGCATTATATTGCACAAAGTGAGTTGTAATGTGTGGGGCAAAAACATTGAATAGTACTGACAAATCTATAAACGCTAACTAAACAATGTAATTCATCATGCTAATAAACACCAAAGCAAGGGACATCCAGTAATGTACAGATGAATAAGTGTTAGATGAAGGAATCCAGGCCTCTGACATCACTAAGGATTTAGCCACCACCAAAGTGAACAAAACCATGACCTATAGCACAGAAGAAGTCTCACCCATTATGGGCCCTGATTTGCGAAGACATTAGACTTGCAATGCAAATTATTTGATAGGATACTCAAACTGAAGCTCTGGTTTCATAATAGTTCCCAGAAGTACTACTACTTCTAAGATGACAAGTGAGTTTTGATTTAAGCCTTCATTTAACCCCCTGAGGTCGACGGGAGCGCGCGCCGCTCCCAGCAGCAAAAAGTATATTACTATTTCTAACTTCGCGATATTTTATCATACACACGCGACAAAAACATTGACAGAAACCTTAGAATCGCGACTTTCCGATTTGAGCACTGGCAAATCAAATGGGATTTTTAAATTAGGTTAATTAGACCAAAAGTAAACCTTGCTTTTTACTCTGTTTTTACCTTTTAGTAACGTCCCCTTCTATTGACATGGTAACTAGGTGCGAGTTTCGGGAGGTGTGGGAGGGGCGTGGGGCCATGTGTGAAAACGCCGCGTAAACACATAAACTGTCCCGACAATTTGAAGCAAGATTTTATACAGACGTACAATTTTATTCAAGATGGAAAGATTTTCTGCGCTGCAGTGTTTGAGAGTATTGATGAAAAGCGACGAAGACAATAACTGACGAAGAGTAAGTAACTATATTTGATTTGCCATGTTATCAAATACTCGTATATATATTCAATATATGAATTCGCGTCTTGTGACTACATATTCGCGTGTTGCAACGTAACAAATTGCAATATGCACACAAGATCTATGGTAGAATACTTTTCAAACAGCCTAAAATGTTATTTATTTCGCTTGTTTTCAAATACTCGTGAAAATATATGAATTCAGCGTCTTGTGACCTTAAACATATTCAGCGTGTTAGTAACTTAATCTAAATCCCTAACGTTAGTAGATTAGTTGGTTAGTACTATACACATCTACCTTATATATACAAAGTGCAATCTAGAAAGTAAGAAGGAAGAAAACGAGATAATAAGCGAAGGCGGGAAAAACCCGAAAAGTATAAACTCCCGAAGTGCATGACAAGACAAGGAGTACTCACGTGGATCTCGAAATAAACGGAACAAGGACAGACAGGGAGCAGAACGTTCATTCCGTTCATTTGAGCAGAATGCAATACTGGATAAAGAATAATGAATAAGGACTGAATGAAAAATAAACAAAGACCAAAAAACAACAGAACAGGAACTCAGAATATAACACTGATGGCCTTTGAGAGAGAGAGATGGCCCATCTGACAGATCTTAGAGGTGTGGACAATGAATAATGAATATTCAGGTATTTAGCATTTAGCCCTCCCACAGCCTGAAATAAATGTGACCAGTTCTGATAAAAACAGGTTTTTAGCTATTTAGATCTCAGATGTGCTAAACTGTTTTCACACCCTTACATAACCAAGATCTTGATGAACAAACGCACATTGGCAAAACAATTCGTCACTATAGTTTAGTGTGTGCTTTCACAACTTTTGTGACAGCAGAAAAATTTACTATTTTTAACTTGTGTGTTTGTAGATCTATTTACAAGCTGCATATGATACTGACCAAACTATTGATGGCATACAAATGTAGCTGTGATTGTCCTTCAAATAAAAATATCAAACACTTTGGAGTAAGTGTGTGTTAAATTGATGAAATTGAGATAAATATCAGACCATGCCAAAATAAAAAAACATCTAAAAGCTTAGCACGGACCTCAGAGGGTTAAGAAGCCGAATGAGACAATGAGCAGGAGTGCAGTAGCGGAACAAATTGGCTACGTTCCTGTGGGAAAGTGGTGGGTAGGTTGGTCAGGGATTCCTCATCATAAAAATTTTTTTTTACTACTATTACTACAATTTTTTGTATTACCATTATTCATTTAAGGTAGCCGATGGGGATATTACACTTGTGATTTTTGTTGACTCCAACATGATATCCCTCAAATGTATCCTTACAATAGGCTATCATGCCGTATCACCTTAATACTGGTTCATGTAACATACAGAGGGGTCCAAAAATCTGAGTCCAGTACCGAGATCCGTTTTCATCATTCATCAAAAACAAACACAAAATATTTACTCAGGAGAACAAGTTGACCTCTAACTCTGCTGACATAATTACAAACAGCTGCAAAAATGTTTGCAAAGTAAGTGTCCTTTTTCAAGATTAAAGCACTTGACTTTTGGACCCAACTGTACATACATACTAAATATATGTTTTGCATGTAGTGGAAATACCTAAACCAGGTATTGGCTGATATTAATGATATCTGATCTCAAACACATCACACCTCATCACATCCCCACTTCCACAAAACACTAGAACAACAACAAAACATGAGGCATGATGGCATGTTTTACAGCTATGGACTTGAATACAGTGCATATCCAACAGTGAACTTGCATGCAGGAAAACATAGTGACAAGGGGCTTTCTCAAAGGCAGTTTGGCAAAGAATGCAGAGAATCATTTACTGTGCCCTAAACGAAGGGTACCTGATGAGACAGGATAGAACAAACTGACCGAGAAATCGAAAGTGCTTTACAAGCAATACTACCCATCTGTACTATGTAGAGGAACCAAGATTGAATCTTTCTTCCAACATTATGACACTGATGGCCTGCATAAAACTGTTCTGGGAAACATGTGGCTCAAGGGCAGCCTTGGGAAATGGGTACTGAGTGAATTAGACCTAACTGAGGCTGTGAACACAGCTGCCATCTCCAGTACAACATTGACCAGGGTGCTTCTCAGACCCACCTTGACACCTCAGTGTCACTTCATGGCCCAAGCCTAATTGCCAGCCCTATGAGGAAGTAGTAATAGATTTTCCACTGTTTGCTAGCTGCTTTATTACATTAATTTAAGTAAAACATCTGTGGAAACGCTATCTGCTAAAATGAATTAATTTAATTCCAAGTGGACATAATTTTATAGCTGATTCTGATGTCTCAGATGAGTTTTCAAGATCAGAGTGAAATTGCTGTGTCATGAGCCGCGATCTGGGTGTCGTTTCTTGCATAGAGTCAGGGGGTCAATGAGACCCGATAATTAATGTTACATTCTCAACGACCAGTGCTTGTTTATAGTGATGTTGCTGTGCCAGGGTGCAATGACAAGGAATAGACTGATTACTGTATTTGATTTGACATTGTGCTAAATGTAACTCACGAACATGCACTATTATATAAATGGTTATCTAACGTTAGTTAAGGACATGTGGCTTCCAAAGCGAATGACCTGAGTAAAAACTCAAATTTTCCATTCTCACCTCAAACACTATTTGAAGAATTGACAGTCCTTGTTACCCTTATTATTATTATCTATTATTTAGATCTTGAGTCTAAATCTTCCTCTTTTAATAACATTAATTAATCTCCCCTAACTAACCTAACCTATGTTATTTTATATTTCCACACACTCAGCCTTCCCTCACCGGACGTTCACACTGCAGACTTCCCGCCTCAATGAACTCAGAGGAAACCGGTTAGAGAACATATGACGTAGACAAAGAAAGAAAAAAGGACACAAAACCGTGGGGATGTAGCATCGGTCCGCGCAACTCTGCAGACTAATCAAGGATTTAAGCAGAGGGAAAACATGCTCTTCAGGGTTTAGGATGCCACACTTCACTGAACACCACACACGCTCAAAATCCCATCACCGGATTCACATTGTTACTACTCTGGGAACTCGGTTCCCATGCTGCTCCAGGTCTTATGGAGCACTGTTCAGCTCCTGGTTACCCACACTCACTTCTCTGTTTCTTTTCCCAGGTTTCCCTGCTCCTCTGCTTCAGCCCCAGTCCCAAGTAAGCCTCCACCATCAAACTCTTTCTCTCTCACACACACACACACAGACACACACACAAACACAAACTCACACCATAATAAAATAAATGTATTGCTCTCACGCATTCGAACACAGTGAACACAGACAATTGGCAGCAAAAATAACATTCCCCGCTTGGAGTAAGGCAGCTGTCCTTACTCCCCACTCTCTCTATGCCTTTTTATATCCCCTTAATGGTAACTATACACGATGTGTCTTGTTTTTCTCCCCGCAGCTCCAGGTTCACCTCGTTTCCCCATTTGACAACTCCTGGCATGGTTAGGTCCACTCAACCCGCCCAAGGTAAATGCCAAGCCATTCTGAGTGATCACCTTCATTCTATGGTGAAGCATTTCTATCCTGATGGGAGTGGTCTTTTCCAGGATGAAAATGCCCCCATCTCACAGGGAACGAGTGGTCACTGGATGGTTTGATGAGCATGAAAATGATGTAAAACATATGCCATGACCATCTCAATCCAATTGAACACTTATGGGAGATTCTGGAGCGGCGCCTGATATATAGTTTTCCACCACCATCAACAAAACACCAAATGATGGAATTTCTTGTGGAAGAGTGGTGTTACATCCCTCCAACAGAGTTCCAGACACTTGTAGAATCTATGCCAAGGTGCATTGAAGCTGTTCTGGTGGCTCGTGGTGCTCCAATGCCCTATTAAGGTATCATAATAACATAATCATGTACTCATTTACTGTACCTACACTAAACTGTGAGTACACTAATATTTTGTCTAACACACCCTTCAATGGCACAGTTAAAGCCTATTCCCTACTTATAGTATGGATTGCCCAAGGACATTAAGGTGGCTGTAGCACAAGGTGGTTGCCTATAAATATAGAAGAAAGCCAGGGAAATTTGACAGTGCTGTATATCTTTCTGAAAATGTACAGTAGACAGCTTCAAACTGATTAACTATCCACTGGTGAGCAAACTGATAGTTTGCCCCTGCAAAATTCAGCTTTGTTATACACCATTAAATGTGAATAATGACATGACATTTTGGAAAGAAAATAAGGAATTAACATTAATCAAGTTAATTAAATGTTAATCGAGAGGCGCTTGGCTTACCTGTAAAAAGTCAACAACTGTAGCTTGAATAACACCTATTTCTCACATTAATTTAAAGTCAGGTTTCCATCCAGATTCTGGAAGTGCAGCCTTTGGAGGGGGCACAGTACAAAAGTACTTAAAAGACTGAAACTACGGGCCCTAGCTCACGCAAAAAGCCTGGCATAGCTCACAAGTGCAGATTGGCATTTTGGAGTACGTGTGGAGGCTTGTATTTTCCTCCCTGTTTTGTTAGCTCTTGGGCTGGGGTGATGGAAAAGGGGCAGGATTGATTTGGTTCAGATTGGTAACGATGCAGGGCACATTTTTATTTGAACAGATCTAAGGGGTCCGGACAATGAAGCACAGCTTCAGGACAGGTTTAATAGGGAATAATATCAGTGGTGTGTCTGTGCAGCTTAACTTGTAGACTGAAAAGAAGCAGTAGCTGATATCACGTTTCGCTTGTTTTCGCTCTCCTGAATTGACAGCAGTGGTTGCAGTGAGCGTGGCTTAGAATATGATTGGGCATTTCAGGTGGAAAAGCATAAAGACATTTAAACTCTGTTACTTTATGGAGTTATTTTCAATAAAAAATTGTGTCTATGAATGTCAGGAGCTGTAATTTTGTATTAAAAATATCATGTAAGGTGAATGGATTCTGTGAAATTATAATTGAATAGCTAGTTGGAGTTGTTCAATATAATGCTAATGATCAGAGAAAGCATGTTATTTATTTATTTATCTGGGACATAGCAAAAAGCATTTTTACAATGTTAAAAAAACAAGCATTAGATTCATTACATTAAGAGTTTATAGCCAACGGCTAATTTCCAACACCTGTCCCCAATAAACTACAGACAAAGAAAAGTATGTTTCAAAAATAAAAACAAACTAAACAAAATACATGCACAAACAGTAAATCCACTTAATACAGAAATATAGCAAATGATAAAACAAAACAAGGCAATTATCTTGAACCTGAATCCCTTTACAGAAATGTCTGCATATGATCAACACATACTTTTTGGATATCTAGTTTTTGAATATAGTATATGAGAGAGACAGTGTGTTGATATCAGGCTATTGGTTCAGGTTTCATTGTGAAAAAGTGGCCTGTTCTCTCTGGCCTAAATCTCCAACTTCTTGTCTATTCCCCTCTCTCCCCCTTCTCAAAAATCTAATGGAACTCCTTGGGCAACTGCAATACATGCTGATTGTCCTAATATACAGTACACAAACAAATGTAGAAAGTTATGGTGTTCCTTATCCCTGGCAGGTCTTATTTCCCCTCTGAAGGAACACCAGATCACCTAAGTATGTTAATTATTGGAGCCAGCTTGGTCAGAGGCGTGACCCAGAGGGTTAGAACTTTTCCATTTGGAGTTTATTTTTAAGGTTTAATGCCCTAAAGCTCCTTATTGCTGAATTTTGAATTTGTGGTGGTAAATTTACAATATCAATTGGTGGTATTAATCGCAAGTAAGCAATCGTTGTTGTGGCTTCTCAGAGGCTGCACCAGATAAAAGCAGAGATCCTCATTACAGTGTTGTGCAAAAGTCTTAGGTCACTCTGAACAATTCAAATTAAAGCCATTTATCTGAGCAGTAAGTGTTTGGTTGGTCGAAAAAACAATACATATATATATATATATACAGTATATATACTGTATATATATATATATATATATACAGTGAGCACCATAATGTGGGTTGAGGTTGAAGTGCAGACTGTCAGCTTTAATTTGAGGGTATTTTCATCCATATCGGATGAACCATTTAGAAATTATAGAACCTTTTGTACATAGTCCCCCCAATTTTCAGGCACCATAATTCATTAGACAGTTTAACATCATGTAGAATAAAGTAATAATTTTTAACATTTGGACACATATCCTTTGCATGTAATGACTGCTTGAAGTCTGCAACGCATAGACATCACCAGACGCTGGGTATCTTCCCTGGTGATGCTCTGCCAGGCCTGTACTGCAACCATCTTCAGTTCCTGCTCGTTTCGGGGACTTTTTGCCTTCAGTCTCCTCTTCAGCATGTAAAATGCATGTTCAGTTGCATTCAGATCCGGTGATTGACTTAGCCAGTCAAGGATTTTCCACTTTTTGGCCGTCAAAACCCCCTTTGTTGCTCGAGCAGTATGTTTCGGCTCATTGTCTTGTTGCATGATGAAGTGCCGTCCAATGAGTTTGGAGGCATTTGGTTTTATCTGAGCAGATAAAATATTTCTGTAGACTTCAGAATTAATTGTTCTACTTCTGCCTGCAGTCACATCATCAATGAAGACAAGTGAGCCCGTTCTACTGGCAGCCATACAGGCCCAAGCCATAACACCCCCTCCACCATGTTTCACGGATGAGGTGGTATGCTTTGGATCATGGGAATTTCCTTTTTTATCCACACTTTCCTCTTTCCATCACTCTGGTACATATTAATCTTTGTCTCATCTGTCCACACAACTCTTGGGGCTCTTTTAGGTGCTTTTTAGCAAACTGTAATCTCGCCTTTCTGTTCTTCAGGCTTATCAGTGGTTTGCATCTTGTAATGCATCCTATGTAGTCCTGCTGGTGTAGTCTTCTAGGTATGGTAGACTTTGACACATCTACACCTGCATCCAGGAGAGTGTTTTTGATCTGTTGGGCCATTGTCAGGGGGATTTTCTTCACCAGAGAGAGTATTCTCCAGTCATCCACTACAGTGGTCTTCCTTGGTCTACCAGGTTTTTTTTAGATAATTGAGTTCACCAGTTGTTTTTTTCTTGTTAAGAAATGTTTTTGCAATGTTCCTGATTGATTGATTTTCATTTCTGAGCCTTATGACAGCCAGCTTAATTTGCATCGACACTGTTGTCTTCCTCATGTTGTCACACCCCAACAACAATCTCCAAAGGCAATTGCAAAGTCTAGAATCAAGACTAGACATCAACAGCCATCTTCTGCATTCACTAACGACACAAATGAATACACCTGCCTAACGAAACACATCTGTGAAGCCAATTCAACACATACTTGTAGTACCTTAAAATGGGGGGACCATGTACAAAAGGTGCTGTCATTTCTAAATATCCGATATGGATGAAAATACCCTCAAATTAAAGCTGACAGATTGTCATTGTATCCTTTCAAACTCAAAGTGCTAGAGTACAGAATCAAAATTAAAAGAAATGTGTCACTGTCCAATGAATTATGGTGCTCACTGTGTGTATATACAGTGTATATATATATATATATATATATATATATATACGTATACACACATCAAATGCAGGAGTATACTTATTTCCAATATTTGTTAGATATTCACTAGCTAAGCTATATTACCTCTAACATGATTGTTCATGTTTGGTCTCCTTAAAAAGGGATAAACAATGAATACTTTGATAAGAATGCCTTGGTGTCTAGCCGTGCTTTTGACGACGTAGAGGTACTGTTTATAAAATAACTTTATCAGACCTTAAATAAGCTAGTCCATAAATTATCATGACCCCCTGATTACGTCCTTCTGACTAAAGGTACAATTCAGTACCCTACAGGAGTACTGCCACAATGAACAGTGCATATACTTCAACAGATACAACACAGTACCTTTTTTCTGAGAGTGTACAGTATTTGACCTAGGTCTGTTTATGGCACAATAATATATCTACATACAAAATTGACAATGCTATATGTTGATCACAAAATAAATAATTCTTCCTCTTTTTTTTAAAGAATCACTTTGCACAATGTTTTCCTTTGTATTGCTTGTGGATTATATATGTATTCGGTATGTCGTTTTTACTGTCATAGTCATTAATATCAATGCTGTTCAAACCAAATGATGTATAGAAATAACACTAATCTTTGTCAGAGATATTTGTGACATTTTGGATGATCATTTAAAAAATTATTCTAATAGCATTGTTGCGCCCCGCTGTCACTCTCATGTACTAATGTTTTGCAACTGTTGCACACTAAGCACAAGACTTTTCAGTTTCATACTTAAAATTCAAAGGAAAGATCTGGTTGCTACTGAGGCAAATAACAATTATGAATTTGCATGTATTTATAAACCAGGGCTCGTGGATTATAAAGTTTAATTAACATCTAATTGCTTTTGTTTGCCCAGACACAGTGGAGAATCCAGAGGGCAATGGAGTAAGATTCAGTGTCCATCAGAAGCCCAACAAGGCACACATCAGTACATTTAAAAATTGTTCCTCACAATTCCATACACTTCTTCTTTTTTTGCCATAGAAATGTGAATTACGACTGTTTTAATTCAGCAGGTTTTGCATTGCTAATTTGTTATTATTGATACAGTAGCAGCAGAAAATGTTCAAATGTTTAATAACTGAATGGACAGTATCACAGATTTGGCACAAATGTACAGTGCAGATGTCCCCCTGATTTTTTTAGCAAATGTGCTGCTTCAGTATCAGGGAGCACCATGGTAGAGACCCGGTCATTGCCCATTCTCTAAAAGCCTATCAGCAAGAGCTGCCTTTGTGGAAATGCTCTGCCGGATTTCATATACATTTTACATTTTAGGCATTTAGCAGACGCTCTTATCCAGAGCGACTTACACAGTTTTACATTTCTTTACATGCAATCCATTTATACAGCTGGATGTTTTACTGAAGCAATTCAGGTTAAGTACCTTGCTCAAGGGTACAACAGCAGTGCCCCACCTGGGAATTGAACCTGCAACTTCTGAGTTGCAAGCTCCCTAACCATTACACTACACTGCCAGCTTCACTTCTCTCTCTGTACATGATGTGAGTTGATGCCCGTTATGTACTAAATCAATTATTGGTAGCACTTTTCTTCCCCATATTACACAAATTTACTCATGTAATTGCAATGTAAGTACTGTTGTAATTACATAATATCACACTATAGTTACAACAGTACCATGGTCTGACTCTGCCTGTTCACATGTATGTTGATCCCTGGGAATTCCCATAGCTGCCTTACCATGCATCCTTTGGATTGTTGACAGGAATGATCTAGAAAGGGCACAAATGTCCTGGTTCTCAAGCATGGTGGCTCAGTCAATTTGGTGTATATGATTCTATGTGTATGATATATATGATTCCCCCCTATAGTGTTGCCAAAAATTTAAATTCCTCAATTAGCCTACCAAACTGAACAGGGTACAGTAGAGTAAATGTAACATCAGGCTTAAAGCTATGTAATGGCCATGGTACATTGGATTCAGCTACATAATGTAATGACAATGTAAATCTCAATGGGTAATCCTGGATAATTACTGTGCACCTATGCCCATTCTTGCAAACATGATGGTCACTGCATGTGAAGGGCCAACCAAGTGAGGGGGATCAAGCGTAGTAGTCAGTGGGGTGCTGTAATATCACTAGTGCATAACAGGGTGCAGTTCAATATATGTAATAGCAAACTTAAAGCTCTGTAATTACTTGACAGGCCCTTCACATGCCGTGGCTGCTAGGTTTGCAAGAATGGGTATAAGTGCACAGTAAATACCCAGCAGTAATTAGTGCTACTTTTATTGTAATTACATTAGTAAGACAAAATAAAGACAAAAATAGATAGACAAAATAAAGCACTATCAAATTATTCCTTGCAAATTATAGATAACCTTTCAGACATACAGTACTTTTAAATTTCAACACCAAAATATGAAATAATTATGATTAATAACAACACAATGTATTAATTACAATTGTAGTGACATTTGTTTATACTTTTGGTTGCACCAACTTAATTTATATAAATGAGAATTTTAACACTAATTGAACGTGTTACCCTCTTTTATTATTTGATATTCCTTTCTAGGATGGCTGCAATAGACAACGTTGGTACTAAAAACAAATACTGCTGAGGACAAAACCAAACATGTATTAATTAAAATAGCAGCTTGAGAAGAGTATATGGCACCACAATAATACGAGTTATTCAAGTACTTGTATTTTTTACAAGAATTTGTTTATCATCCTTTTTAAGCCTTTTTTGTTTACCATCATAATTAAATGACTAAGGCCATGGATAGTATAGCACATGATGACAGGAGACTTGTATATTCTTGGCTATTATGATCTAGCTAGCTATATGGTAAAACATATAAACAGGAGAGACTGCTTATTGTATATGATTCCTGTTTTTTCCCAAACCACCATCAGTCTCCATCTTCTTCAGTGTGTGTGCACATGTGCAGGGTATAAAGATGGATTCACAATCATGACAAAGTCCTTTTGAAAGAGTAAAAGAGACAAAAGGAGATATTTGATGAGATCGTGATTTCACTCCACTTTTCTTCAGGTCTGTAAGTGCTGACAATGATAGTCAAATTTGTGAATATTTGAAGTGGTTTTTTGAAGGAAAATTCTTATCAATAGCCAAGCGATAACAATTTTTATATTCAAGATAAAGTAATTTTATTGATGGCATGACCATGCACACTATCAACACGATGTGATTTCACTCGCTTATCTTTTCTTCATCCTGTCCTGGATTCTCATCTGAAGGAGACAATGCAAGTAGTCAAATTACAATGAATATTTGCATTAGTCAAAGTGCTGGACAAATCCATTTTTGAAATTCATGCAGCAAGGAAGCAAACCATTGACAAATACATTACATTGTCAACCATTGCATGGTAATTAACAAATAAACTATTCTTACCAATAGCAGAAAGAGAGATGGTGTAGATTTGTAAGGGCTAATGGGTCATTGTTGAGAGTAAAATACAACACTGATATAAGTGAGTTATTTTTTATAGCTTCAATTTCACTGAAGATAAACTGAAAAAAAAAACTGAAAAACAAAAAACACTTCTTGCAGGAATTGGAGCAAAGTAAGAAGTCCTGCAGATGATTCATCATAGCAATTTCCACCTGTTCTCTGTTTGAGCACTTTTCACCGAATTGGGGACTGCATGAGGCAATCACAAAGTCAGCATCAGCCTGTTGAGAGAGATGAGACAATACAGACAATGTCAGCGGTCATGACTGGTTTCGGTGGCTCACATTTGATTAACACCTCCCTTGGTCATCTGATAAATTGCCCGTGATGTAATCAGTGGGGTAATTATGTAGGGTGTTTAACAATTAACACCAACCTTCTCCTCAGTGGCCCAGTAGTAGTTTATAAAAAGGACCAATTGAAACAGTCCGTTCTCCCCTTGCATTTCAATCCAGAACAATCTTAAGGCTTTTACAACAGCCTCAAAACGGACTGATCTCTCCTCCATGCCCCAAACCAGCAGGCACAACTGGGCTGTGAACACATCCCCTTCAAAATACATAGACAAGTAGTGGCATACAGGTAGTGGGCAAACATGTGGAAACACCAATATGATACGACTATGGTATCGTTCTCTGTAGAGTTCGACAGATCATTATTGTTGAAATGGCCTGTTCACACCCAAGATTGAAATGAACAGTCTATTGATTTCAAGCTGCTCGCCTGTTTAGCCTTGCACCTTTAAAGGAAATTTTGTTTCAGATTTTTCTCCCATTTTCTCCCAATTTGGTATCCAATTACACCTGCTATTTGCGTGTCAATCCCCCCCTCGTGGTATGAGTTTGCTGCCATAGCCATATGACCGGTGGTGTCGAAGGCGAAGCATCGTCTCTTTCGAGACGGCACTCGCCAAGCTGTCGACCGTAACTCTGGCACCCCAGAGCCACTCCTGTGCGCAGGAAACATCCTGTCGGCTTCCCTCCCGCTCCCTGGGCGGACGGCCAATTGCCGCCCCCAGTGGCACTCCTGGCCAGAGCCAACTCTGGCGCAACAGAGAATCGAACCCCGGTTGTCGTGGCCAGCGTCGAACGTTGTAACCACTGGACCACGTGGGAGGCCCTAGCCTTGCACCTTTAACTAATGCATGGACGTCACAATCCAGGAGTATGCGCTTCTGACCACAGTTGCCATTGGTTGAGATCTTAACCTCAGAGTTCCATGTAGACATCCCCTTAGACACTTTCTCATGAAACATCAGCAAGTTGAGCCGTCTTCATCACTGAAGCCCAGCATTTGTTTTGCATGACCCTCAGCATGCTGGGATGTTAATTGCTTAACTCAGGAAAGCCTGTGTGGAAGCACCTGCATTCAATATACAGTACCAGTCAAAAGTTTGAGTACACCTTCCATCTGGACTACAGCTAAGCGGGCACTCCTTCATTCTTGAGCAAGATAACGACCCGAAACACACCTTGAAGTTGTGCAAGAACTGTCTGGTGAAGGGGGAATGTGAAGGACAACTCAAACTAAGGACCTGGCCTGCCCAGTGTCCAGACTTCAATCCCATAGAACTTGTATGGGATGAACTGGACAGAACAGTCAAAGCAAAGCAACCCACAAGTGCCTCTGGGAATTGCTGCAGGAGAGCTGGTAAGACATATTGGGTGATTTCCTTAACTTATTAACCGAATGGCCCATGTTTGTGAGGCTGTGAGGCTGATCACAGCAAAGGGTGGCTATTTTGAGGAATCCAAGATTCAATTTTCAATTAAATTGTATTGAACATTGCTTTGATGTTCCTTTTGTTTATCGTTACATGTGTTTTTTGTAATTTTCAAGTATTTAAAGAAACTTATATGGTGTAAAACATAGTCAATTATGAGATAAACCTAGTTTCCAGCAGGTGTACTCAAACTTTTGACTGGTACTGTACTCTGTCCTTCATTTCAGTGTTTCCACCTTTATGGCCACTATCAATATGTAAGCATACGTTTTATTGCACAGTTAATCAGATTCACTGTTAAATCAGATGCAAACTGTGCACCAATAGGTTGTGGAACAGTGGTGGAAATCCCTTGGTTTTGCTAGTATAGCTTAAAGCTGCAGTCTGTAAGTGCCAAAATAGCACCATAACCACCCCAACCACTTTGCAATTTGGATATAAATATATACATGAAACTCAAATTAGGCTCCCTGCAGGCAATGTTGCTGTTTGAGCTGTGACCAGTAGCAATACATTGGCTTCCAGTGGAGCAGTATAAAAATAACCTTGCTGTAGCTTGTACGCATGTGTTATTGTAACACTTCAAATGGCCATAGCACTTTCAGCATTTACAGATTACACCTTTAAATGCAGTCACTTTCACTTCATCAGGGGCAAACACTGGCTGGCAGATGGCTGGATTCTTCTCCATGTGTTCCACGAGGCCATACAGCTTTAACCCGTCTCGGATTTGGCAGGGGATGGGCAAGCAGTCTTAGGCCATCATGGAGGACAATAGCACTTGAGTTTGTTTTGGGTGGGGGAAGCACAAGCAAAACAATTACATATGCGCGCAGCACAAAACACATTTGATTATATCAATTTGTGTAAATTGCTGACTCAACCTCAAATTATGAAAACAAAATAAGTATGTTTATTCACATGGTTTGGGAATGTGAGAAGGTATGTACATTTTGGGAAAATAACCTGCATATTATCTGATAGGATGATGACATGATATACCTCTGATTTATCTCTTAATATCAAATGTAAGAATAATAATAAGAGATAATTATGTTTTAGCTTGTGTCTTGTAGCAGGTCCACACTGCAAATGAGGCTTCGGTCTCAGTTGGCCTTCCCCAGATAAACAAAGGTTTTGCTTTTGATTTTGGTTTGATTTGATGACCCTAGTGTTATTATTTAATGATGGCTCTAGCCTTGTATGACAAAAATTAAAATCAAACTTGCTGGCTTAACCACTGCCAACAAAAACATAACCTAACGTTGGCTTCCCCCACACACCCTTAGTGTGCATCACTGGCTATCACAGTTTTGGGACATAGCAATGTTAGCATACTCTTGTTTTTGTTTGAGAAAAGGGTGTGATAACATACTCCAGTGACCGGGACCGCTGTGGCAGGTGGATATATATCCTGTACTATTATGTTTGAAAACGTCAATAAGAAAATCACAACAAAATAGAATATACTGTAAGAGGTTTGTATAAGAGCCCAGCATACAGTATACATTCCTTTAGTTACATAGATGCACACTTCTATTTGGTTGCTATAGCAATGGGAAACTAATGAAAGTGACAGTTGGTTTTTAATTTAGTTGCCATTAGATTTCAAAGAGAGGACATTCCATTTCATCAACACTGTAAATTAAACGATTAATCATTTAAGCCTCCGTTACCCTGGAAATCAGTGCTGCACACACATCACACACATCTCCCTTTGTCACGTCTTTCATCTGCAACTCTCCAGGGTGCAGGTATATCTGTAGCACTACTTTGTTTTTGGAAGTTGGGAGCTGGTCCACCTTGGGCGAGGCTTGTGGCCAGAACCTCCCCTACATTCCTAAAAGGAATATCAACACAAAATAATACATATCCCTGAGGCAAATCAGTTTAAAAACTTTCACACTGATGAAACATGAGGAAAGCATATACAAAATGACATACGAGGTGGGCCATGTCAAGATCGGACAGGGAATATCTGGGCTTCCTTGTTTGATCCCACTCGAAGAACCTCTTTTCAATGCCTGCCAACCAAAGGCATTTTTCACTGTAAAACCAAAGGCATTTTGATTTTCAATTTCTTCAACCAAATGCATCACTAACCATTTCTTAAAAATCATTGTAATATATTGAACTCAAATTCAAAGCATGTCTGCCTGTAAGGAACTATTTACAGACAGCCCCAGTGCCAATACCTGCCTCGCCTAGAAATTTCATTTTCACCGTGTTGGCTGGAGATGCCTTCTTTTGACGTTGCCACTGGAGCAGGCCTCTCTCCGCCATGCTGTTCCTTGACACTGTGACTGAACTTTTTGGTGACATCAGCTGCCGCAGAGATCGTCTGAAGCAAGCGATCCAGGCTGAGAGAAAAAAAATTCAAAGACCGTCAAACACACAAATCCAGGCTCTAATGTTCGATGTCTTTCAGATGCAGTGGCAATCTTTAAGTCAAGGCTTAAAAACTATTCACTTAATTCAATCTAGATTCTAGTAACTTGACGCTATGCTGAGTGTGGACCTGCACTAATGCCTGCATTCTCCATACTACCATGCCCCACATTACACAATGAACTACACTAGTCTCACTTGATGAAGAGTTCATGTTCGGGGGGGTGTACACTGCAATATATTCACAAGTAGCATGCGTTACAATCTCCTTGAAATGTTAAAATGCTTGATAGGTATGTAATACCCTTTCTACAACATCTAAATTTGTAATCCCATGACATGGTAGATTTGATTACCTCTCTCCGCATAAACTCACAAGAAACTAGTTCTTATAACCATACATTTTTTTACAAACGGATGGGGACTTTTTTCTATAAATGAAAAAAAAAACTACGAATACTGCCTTTTTGCAGAAGTCCACACCCATCATACGATTAAAATGTCATTCCACAAGCTTCACAAAACATACAACTGATGATGAGGTGACAAAGGGTATGGTATGTCTTTCCAAGCAGGCTGTAAGGAACAGTGTTCGATATATATGAATATGAGGCTTTTATTTCACAGGGTAGGTCTGAGTTCACAAAAAAAACTCTCTGCTCTACAGAATTTGGGGCCGCAGTCAAGAATATCTTGAAGCTAAATTTGAATGCAAAAACGTAAAGCTGCAATCCGTAATCCAATACTAAACAAAGCGACAGCCCCAAGTTAAGGCAACCACTCAACCACTCAAACTTATAGACAGAGCTCTGAATATAAGGACTGACAGCCTGCAACACCGAAATTAGAGATTTTAATATTTTGGAGCTATAAAATGTTGGTTTATGTTCTGTTTATGTTATAGGGGACACTGTGTCCCTGTGGCCCTGAGACATATCCCATGTGCGAGCAATAGAGTGCAGTGTCACAAATTTTGCCTGGTCAAGCCCCTCCACTCAGTCAAGTAGTCCATCGAGGCCAGGGTAGCTCGCAAGGAGGTTCCTTTGTTCTTCTTCAAAAACAGGGCATTCAGAACAACTCTTTTCTGTGCCTTGGGATGAGACGCCAATGGCTGATACCTCATCCATTTCACTCTTTCGTGGACAGTACATGTCAGATTGTAACTATATTAGTTACCAGATTAACTAAACTAGATCACACAGTGCTCTAAATTAAATATGCCTGCAGAATTAGCCTGGTACAATGCGTGCACGTTAGGCTCGTCTTATTTGTACCTAAACCATGGGAATTACAAAATTGCCCTTAAAACAGACACTTAATTGTATGATCATAATGCACCTGTTCCCAGTGGTGTTTGGGAAAAAAAGAGTGAAAACCAGAGTTAGACAGCAGCAGTTAATTTTCCAGTTATTATTGTTGCCTTTACGTGAAGCTACACCTTCACAAGATGTATGATTGGTTTAAAAACAATGGTTTGGGCTGCTGGGTGGCTCAGCTTAAGGTTGTTATCAATACATCACACACTGTTCTACTGTGTGAATCGGCCCCATGTTCAGGTATTGAACACAGGATTTCATTGTCAGAACCATGTGTCATGGTGTCATTGGTAAATATGAAAGCAATATACATATTTTTTCCAACAGGTAAACATAACTAATTTTCAAATACAAATTTCTCAAAAAGGAATTTCTCATAAACATTACTTATTTCATAGAAGTAGTGCCAGCCACTAATTAAAATCCAACTTTTGAGGGTAGCAAACCGTGTTAAAACTAAAACAGTTGATATGTGCCACAGGACACTGTCAATATACTGTACAGCCAGATGCAATTTATCTAATTAAAAATGGCCTTGGGCATCATCCATGTAAGAGAAGGAGATCCATTTCCGGTTTATGTCAAGAAAATGGTATCAGTTAAAATGACAGAGAGAGGGAATAATGAAATAGCCTACTAAAAAAGCAATATCTCTAGCTAGGAGCCTGTATATCAAAACCGTATCAATGGCATTTCAAATGCCATTGCCTAGTCTATAATTTCAACACTGGTTTGATTTAAGTTTATTCTTCTTTAAATTAGTGAATGCTCCACATTTAATGTTCCACAAAATTAATCATTTTGTAACATCTAAAATACTTCAATACCAATTTAATATCTTAACTTTAACAAATGCACAGGGTTGCCAGGAATTGATTTGTATTGTTGAACATAAATGTTGATTTCAGTGAAAAATCTCATGTTGCAGTACAACAGGTAAACATTTCCTGCAGGCATATTACTGGGCGAGCCCACACCAATGACTTCCTAACAGGGACCTGACACCTGTTATACTGTCCTCCCTATGTGTGTGTCTGTACGCAGTTAGACAGCCAGCCAAACTCCTTTCAATAACAAGATGGGAGCTCTGGTGTTTAATAATGCCACACTTGCATGATGTCAAAGAAACAATACAATTGGATGTATTGGGTTGGAGTAAAACTGAGGAGGGTAAAAAGAAAGAAAGAAATACACACTGCATTTACATATGCTTGTGTTTCTTTTAGCTTCGAAATACACACTGTATTGCTAATTCACAAATAAAGATTACTTTAAAACACATATACTCGTTTTCCTTTTAGCTTAGAAACACACACTGCATGGTTAATTCACAAATACACGTTACTGTACCCACTCCAGGTAAGTATTAAAGTAAGCTTTAAACACTTTTATAAAACACAGGTCAACCGAAGAGCTGCTAGTAAGTAGCCTATGGCTAACAGCTATGAGCTAGTGAATGCGCTAGGCTAAATTACATAGGCTTTCTATGGGGAACGAGTTAGCATTGCGCTAGCGAATGTAAAACTGGCTAATAGCCTACAAATGATGTACACTCTAGATACATAAAATATAGCCAACATTTATACAGGAATATGTAATGGAACAATCCAACCTACAGGCAATGCTTTCGAAGGCGAAACAAGGTGAGATTGCAGAGAATTAACTTTGAGCACTTTGTAGTAATGTTAACACATTGATTTCTTATTACCACATGAACTTCCTGTTTCCTGTTTCCTGTATGTAGATTTATGGCGTTTCACTTAAGCAGCCAGTAGGTGGCAGTACTAAAACATAACGTTTGCAATTACAAGGCCAAACAATAACATTTGCAATTACAAGGCAAAACATCTGTGCTGCATTCAAAATGCACTCCTTTAGCATTGTGATGTGTAACACGCCCCCAGCATTAAGGGCTGCTGTGAACTGTTGTCATCAAGGCATATAATTAGTGCTGATCTTTCTGAGTTCTTGACAAAAGGAAAACCAATAGTCTCTTTAAGTAAAGGGACAATATTCACAGAACTCCAGAAAACACCTCAAACTAATATTATATCGGCTTTTTAAGATTTTTATACTTGATAATGAAGTGTTAATGCAGTGCTGACCATGCATGTACTGCATTGTTATTGTTGCCCCCCCAAAATGTATTGCATACTGTGGTTTCTCCATTTGTCAGTAAAGGTTTAAGATAGCCACACATGATCCATGAAGATTATAAATGTCACTTTTTAACACTCTTTTGCCTGTCATTCCCTCAAGTCCTGTATTGCTTTGTGGCACCATGACAGCCCTTACCAAGGGCTTGAGTTATACATTTGGAATGTCAAGACATTTTCTCTCCATTTGACAGTGGATAGAAATCGCAAACTTTTTGTCCTCACAATGTCAATCAACAGTTTATCAAAATGCCAATGCCAGTCCTGATGGCAGACTGGGGGTAGGTGCAGCTTAATGACTTAACGTGATAACGAGTGAAGTTTGTGAGTAGTGAAGCGCACCACGTGAGAACGTGTGTGGGTGAGATTGCAGGTGGCCACAGTTTTTGCTAGCAGGGAGCAGTCCTTCTTTTAGACCTCCACGCAGGGCTCAAAGAAAATGGGAGAATGGTGAGAGTGACGTGCGAGCAGCAGAGACTGTAAGGAATCCCCGCGGTGCCCGGGGAATAGCTTTGCGAGCCAGCTGCAAAAGGATCAGGCTTTGCGAGCGTCGTGAGGAAGAGTAGACAGAGACGGCGAAGGAACTCGCCAGCAGTACCACCGTGATGTTTTGCTGAGGCGGAGAGGAGAGGAAAGGAGAGCCATTAGGGGGGGAACAGCGATTAAGGGAAGGGGTTCTCACTCCTCCTTGCAGATAAGGTCCACGCTTAAGCTGTGCATTGTACCGGCGGGTTTTGATGTGCGGCAGCGGATTTAGCTGTGCATTGAACCGAGTCTCTGCGGACGGCTGTGGTTTACCGAGGCAGTGAAGACGGGGATGGCCAATGACAATACCTGAATGCAAAGACCCGATCAGAGGTCCCCAAGCATGCCTGCTGGGAAATGCGTTTTAATTTGAACAGATTTAAAGTGAGCAGAACCTCAGTTGTGAGAGAGAAGCAGCTGAGCAGCCCTAAGGTCCCTTCTCTATTTTCTCAGCATGTTTTGTCCTCCAGCAAAAGAGGGGTCAAAGAAGTTGTCAAAAACAGACAAGGGCAAAGATATGTGGCCTTTTGCAATGCTTTACACAGATGAATGGCAGTGTAATATCTGGAATACCTATACATATTTCATCTTATTAACTGCACATTTTCGATTTCCTTAGATGACACCCTAATCCAAGGAATTAACAATTTATAAAAAAAGATATATCCATTTACACTCTGTGACCACTTTATTATGTACACTTGTACACCTGCTCGTTAATGCAATCATCTCATCAGCCAATCATGTGGTAGAAATTCAATGCATAAAAGCATGCAGACATAGTCAAGAGGTTCAGTTGTTGTTCAGACTAAAAATCAGAATAGGGAAGAAATGTGATCCAAGTGACTTTGACCGTGGAATGATTGTTGGTGCCAGATGGGGTGGTGTGAGTATCTCAGAAACTGCTGATCTCATGGGATTTTCATGTACAACAGTCTCCAGAGTTTACAGAGAATGGTGCGAAAAACAAAAAACATCCAGTGAGCGGCACAACGCACAACATGTCGAACCTTGAAGTGGATGGCCTACAGCAGCAGAAGACCACACCGGGTTCTACTCCTATCAGCTAAGAACAGGAAAGTGAGGCTGCAGTGGGCACAGGCTCACCAAAACTGGACAGTTGAAGATTGGAAAAACGTTGCCTGTTCTGACGAATCTTGATTTCTGCTGTGACATGCAGATGGTAGGGTCAGAATTTGGCGTAAATAACATGAATCCATGCATCCATCCTGCCTGGTGTCAACAGTTCAGGCTGGTGGTGGTGGTGTAATGGTGTGGGAAATGTTTTCTTGGCACACATTAGACCCCTTAATACCAATTTAGCATAGTTTAAATGCCACAGCCTTGTTGCTGACCATGTGCATCCCTTTATGGCCATAGTCTACCCATCTTCTCATGGCTACTTCCAGCAGGATAATATGCCATGTCACAAAGCACACGTCATCTCAAGCCGGTTCCACGAACATGACAATGAGTTCAGTGTACTCCAATGGCCTCCACAGTCACCAGATCTCAGTCCAATAGAGCACCTTTGGAATGTGGTGGAGTGGGAGATTCGCAACATGAATGTGCAGCCGACAAATCTGCAGCAACTGTGTGATGCTGTCATGTCAACATGGACCAGAATATCTGAGGAATGTTTCCAGCACCTTGTTGAATCCATGCCACGACCCCAGAATTCAGGCTGGTCTGGGGTCCTACCCGGTACTAGAAAGGTGTACCTAATAAAGTGGCCACTGAGTGTATACTGCTGGATATTTACTGCAGTATTACAACGTCTGGTAGGTGTAGCTGCAGCAGACCGAACCACACAGGACCACATACACTGAAAAATGTATGCATTCACTACTGTAAGTCACTTTGAATAAAAGTGTCTGCTAAATGGCATATATTATATTATATTACAGGAAAAATGCTATATTCTCTTTCCTGAAAACGCTCGCTCCCTCTTTTATGACATGAAATGACACAGAACACCCCATAATCCAACCCTGCGTTTTTCCCACTTAACTCACACGTGTACTACCCTACAGCTCTCCTACGCGCTGTCCATCATCATCATAATCAGAAAAAACTGACTTTATAAAAGTGATGGAGGATATAATCCCACCTTCACCAGTGAAGAGTGCTTATAACTGTCAGATGTAGTGTTCAAATCAAGTTCATATTATTTCTCATTTAAATAAGTAACAAGATACATATTTTACATAATTTGTGACTACATTGCAAATCTTGGGTAGTGGCCTTGTGTTCCGATTAAATTCAGTTGATTACAAGTAATATAAATTTGGCACGCTTTCAGTTTGAAATATATTGTGAAATTGGGCTTGATGACTTAAATTTGAAATTTCAAACGGTAGCACCAGCTAATGAGTCTGATGCTGTATTATGGCTATTTTAATTAACACGGCGCATTCCTTGGTATGAATATTCAGCGTATTGTGATGCCGACGGGGATGTGTCGGCATGGGGCATGGCAAGGAGACAGAAGGCCAGCACAACCCTTCTAGGGGTTGGTTTGTTTTATTCAAAAACTTTTCAACAAAAGGTAGGGATGGCAACTAAGGAAGCCTTCTGAGGGCCTTCGGAAAATAGAAACAAAAATTAAAGGTCAGGCCTTTACACAGGTGACGTTGAATCAAGTTCGCTGTCTCCAGCGCTTTCTGAGGAGACATGAAATGAGCAGGCTGTACGCGCGCACACTTCAAACACCAGTGGCCTAGTTGACCTTGTGTACTGGCTAAGATTGTGCCTCCTGAATCAGTGGTGAGGAGCTGCAGCTGCGCCCTGGCCCTTGATTGGCCTCAGCTGGGCGTCATAAGTCCTGATGAGGCCTTGTTGTCTTAGTGGTGCTGAAGGACAGCGGAACGTGGAGCCTGCTGTCCATGGTCCTGAAGGGCTTGGCGTGACGTACCGGGAGGTGGATGTGCTGGAGATGCGGGAGTGACGTGTCCCTGGGTCCACCTTCAGGGGCCGTCCCCTTCCCGCATCACGATATAACATATATGCCATTTAGCAGACGATTTTATCCAAAACGACTTACAATACTGAATGCATACATTTTTCAGTATATGCGGTCCCAATGGGAATCAAACCCACAACCTAGCGTTGCTAGCGCCATGCCAGTGTTGTCTATGTACTGAGGCACACAGAACCACAGATTTGGAGAAGTCTAACATCAGTGTTACTAGTGTGTCACATTTGGAAATGTTGGGTTATCTGATTTACTGTGGAACGGTCTACCTGTCTTTGTGAAGGAGTCAGACACGGTCTCAATTTTCAAGTCTAGGTTAAAAACACATCTCTTTAGTCTCTCTTATAGTCATTAGGTGCAGATGTGGAGTGGGCGTAGCAATAGAGCCTTCTGGTGCAATGAGCTATCCTTACTGTCACCAATCATAAGTGATGATCCGCCCCTTATCAGGACTGCTGATGATGTGGTGGGATGGTCTCTGAGTGCCCTCATGGCTGCGTGCTCCCTGTGCCACTCACCTAATTAGTTATGCTGCCCTAGATTACTTCTGCTTGTGCAAAAGTGTTGTTATCACTCTACTCTTTCCCCTGATTCGGTGTGATATTTATCATAGTCGTAATTGCACCTTTCCTCTTTTCTCCCCGACTTCGTGGCACCTGCCCGGAGCTCACTTGGCAAGCCGAGTCCCCGGGGATTTCCGTCGGCCCAGTACCCAGCTGCCCAGAGTCAACCCCCCACCCCTGCCATGTGTTAGCCGGATGCCTCTGGCCCGGACCCTAGCTGTTGGTTCCATCCCCCGCCCTGCCCTGGTATCTGGAGGAATGAGGTCCACCCCACCCCTACACTTAGGATGCTGAAGAATGCCCTTCCGGTGGTCTGTTAAGCCTCAAGAGCCTCAAGGACTATTTATTTATTTTTCTCTGTATCCCAACATTTTCCAGGAGTTCATCTTGATCGCCTTTTAAGGGGTCAGGGAATAATTTTCCAGTTTCCCACATTGGCTCTAATGGTTTTCTGTTTTTTTGACTCCCTCTGGAAAATGTCAATTGTGAAGCGCTGTGTGACAACCTGTTTGTAAATGGAGCTATACAAAAATAAAGATTGATTGATTGATTGATTAGCTATGTACAAATGCACTGGATAAATTATGCACAATAAATAATACACAATCTATGAATCGTTGTCATGCTAGCTTTTAACGATGTGGTAAAAGGAAATTGTATTGACGTAGTTTGTGATTGAAGCATTTGTCTGGCCTGTTTCAAAGTTAAAAAAAACATTTTACTGTATGCAGTGGCTAACATAAATTATCTCATGTGTCTAATTTCTCAGGAACTAAGAAATGGGAAATATGGTGTGAACAATATGCATGTCAGATTTCTGACAAAAATTCTACATCCATTTCATGCAATCTACAGACTCATATTTACACATATGACAAGGAAACTACAGCTTGTGGGCAGCTATGCATCACATTACTGAGAAAATGTGCTTACAATGTTAAAAGGGGAAGCCTTATACAATAATGTGATCTGAATAAAATCCTGAGAATTTGTAATTTGTGTTTAAAGGAGACTACAAAAAGAGAATCAAAGAGTTCTACAGATGTTTTAATGTGTCAGTGCCGATTTTCTCATTCAGATTGAACATAGACTATTTGTTACATTTGATTCAGGGTAAACTCTGTAGCTACTTCTACTCCAGTAAACCTTACCTTGGAGTGCTAAAAGCAATCAATTTTATTTATGTGAAAAACAACCACCGAGATAGTGATTCCAAATGGCTTTATTTGCAAAAAGTGGCATTATGAGGTTAGACTGAACCATACAGTTAACACGATATGACTCGAGTCAATTGTACATGAGAATGGTTACATCTTAATTCAGCCAAGGTACCTTGAATGCAAATTTAAAACAATTATCTTTTACATTTTGGCCAAGGTCTAGTGTTTTTATAAAGTCCGCCAGCTTTAATTTCCATCTATACAAGACTTGTTTCCATTTGGTCAGCCACATGAATTAGAGAAAAATCAACATCAAAATTACACAAATTCACAATAAATAAATTTACACATTTTGGCCTACAAGATGTTTACAATACAGATAGTAAAACAAATCATAATATGCATCACATCATGTTTTAAAAGCCCATTCTGAAAGACCTGTCTTGGCATTTCAGTAGTCATTTGCTTTACTAATTTTTATTTTGTTTTGAATGCACATCCCCTTCCTTTTGTATGAGGAAATAATTCTGTAATACAATGCATGTATCACACCTGTATAAAATATGCATAAAATAAACCTTCTGCTGTGTAAGAAGAATGATGTTTCCCATATGCTTTATACAAGTGTCTTATTGTATAAGGTCGAACAGTATCCTTGAATTGAATGTCTATTTACAAATATTCAGCTGTCAATCAGGATCACTATAACATATTAGTTAAAAGTTAAAAGTTATCAGTTGGGCAATTACAAATGCTCAATTCTAAGGGTGTGATCTAAGAATTGATTGTTTTTAGTGTTATATGGTGAAGTATGACAGCCTTTGATAATAATCAAAAGCTTTCTGTCTTAAACATATGTGACTGCGTTGCCCTGCATTTTATGTTTTCCTAAAGTCATCAATTTTGTTTGAAGAAATCAAGTGAAGTAGTCCCACTGCAAAATAATTTGGCTACTAAAAACAGAATACATTTCTTAGTCATCTTAAAGCAAAGTGGGTGCTGCTATGATTCAGTTTCAATGAGTTTGAAGTTTGCTGTGATGCAATTTCAAGTTTCCTAGAACAAAGAAAGCTGAGCACACTGTGAATTACCAATTAAATTCCAATTGAGTGGCAGCCAATCAAAGTAGCTCTCCTGATTGTCTGATCTAATATTTTCCAGCAGTAATGTGATTCAGTTTAAATTTAGTTCTGGAAGGAAGTATTGACTGCATTCTATATTACTTGTAATACTGCTGCATAGCAGTTTGTAGCCTAGTTTGTAGCTTAACTTGTGGGATATACTAACCGCTGCTGCTATGTATTCTGAAATTGTTGGTTTATTGATATTTATTTTTGGTTCATGTTTATACTGTAGACTACTGTTTGTGTGGTTAACAAATATATAGTCTATATCTGCATAATTTATTAACATTAAAATGCAATTACGCTTAATGCTCAATATGACAATATGTGATTGACATGTGTGGTTATTTATTTGCTTGCCTAAGACACAATCTACACTTCTTTTACAGAATCTTTCCTTCTTATTGTTACCCTTATTCTGGACCTTTAAGCTAGACATAACAAACTTTGCTACCATACACTCTCCTACCCGTATTACACTGTGTAACATGTGGTTAAAACACTTGAAGGCAGTAGACTACGCCACTCTCAATTATGAAGCTAACACAAGGTGAAGAGACCTGTATTACACTTATAATACACTTGGGGGAACACCTCAGTGATGATGAACATATATGAAAACCACAGTAGAATGGAGTTAAAATCAACCAGTTTTTATTGTCACAGTCATTAAAATAAACACAAAGTTGGAGGACGAGCAGGGCTGGCTACACCACATTAGCTATAATTTAGCAGTGGCTGCTACTTTAACCATGGTTAAGAAAAGTAAGATAATTACGCACTGGATACAAATCAAGATAAGAGGGTGAGGCAAGGCCACACTATATTGAGGGAGTATAAAAATTATATAATGCCACCCTGTATTCAGTAAAGATAAGATAAATATTGGTTTATGGTAATTCCACTACACATTTGCATAGCAATTCAGTAGCTCACTACGCACACAAACACAGTAGAGGAGCACCCAGTAGCTATAACACATTTAGTTATCAAGCACAGTCTGGCCTTCCCCACAGGAAAGAAAACAATAAACAAACAAAACATAAAATACGGGCATTCCAATGATAATGATAAATTACTTATTCATTTAATCTATTTTATAAAAAACAGTAGGATACACACCAATGTTTTGTCTCTGTGTGCTGAGAAGGCATTTGACAGAGTAAGCTGGCCTTTTATTTTTATGACCCTTTAACACTTTGGAATTTGCAATACCTTCATTAAATTGGTAGGAATACTTTATTTATCCCCCAAGGCCTCAATTACAAACAAGATTGTATTCAAATCTTTTACATTAGCCAAGGGAACACGGCAAGGTTGCCCTCTATCGCCACTCCTAATACACCTAGAGCCACTTGCTTGTGCTATTAGTTACAGTTTAGAAATAAAGACACCCACGGGGCATCACAAAATTATTCTGTATGCATACAACATTCTGATCCATGTGCAAGAACCACAAGAGACATGTTCTCAAAACCATAAGCCACTTTTGGTTAGTTTCATGCTATAAAATCTATTCAGTAAATTCAGAGGTACTGCCATTAAATGTATACAAATGTGAGACATTGGCTCAGAACTCACTACACCACCTACTAGTAAATGGAAAGATCTCAGCATCAATTTAATTAACCAAAACCTCAAGATGTTCCCAGATATTCCAAGACAGTAATGCCCCCATACACACTGCTAAATGGATTCAAACATGCTTTCATGAACACTAGGTTGAAGTCAATCAACTTCCATGGCTTCCCCAATCACCAGATCTATACATCACTGAACCATTATGGGAAGTTATGGAACAAAGAGTACGAAGTATAATTCCACCTCCTTCACTTCTCAAAGAACTGGAGGTCCAATAATGGTCCAATATCCCACTAAAAACAGTTCAAAACTTTTATAACAGCATTCCAAGAAAGACGGAAGCTGTTCTGAGGGTAAAAGGTGACCCAGCTCCTTATTAGTTCATACACATTCATATATTGTTTGGTGCTTCCAACAAATATACTGGTATTGTTCTTAGCATGAACATGGAAAAGTTGGTAGTTGTTTCATTACACTACACTGCACCCTCCATTGTAATTATTTCTCCATTCATCCCAATGTTATCCAGATCTACAGCATTCTACAAGTGAGTCAGCCCAAGCCTACACTTGAGCACGCTTGATTGGAGGGGGTGACAGAAAGGGGATTGCACAACAATGTAAACTCCACTTCTGATAAAGATGTAACAGAACAGCCATGACTGGAGCGTTGATACATCTGGGTCTTGTGACTAGAGCCCATAGAAATTTCTTAATTATTTTGTAACCAGTAATTCCCTCCTCCCAGCACTATGAGAATGTGGATTGACTTTGAAGTAAATGTGTGCCAACAATTTATCATGTACTGTTCTACTCAACAGTGGGGTCAGACCAAATCAAAACTGGGAAAAAGGAATACTTTCTTGGGGTCAAAACCCTGACTGATTTGATAAATTTGTGAGCTGGAGTTGTATTGCAGTGAGTTTTTTTTGGGGGGCGGAAACTTCAAGTTTTTAGCACAAATGTATTACCATGCCAATTTTATTTATGCATTTCTTTCAATTAATTTGGAACACATCCACGTGCATTCAAAATGACAAAATCTGTCTTTCACTACTGGGAAAGATGAGCTGCTTGGGAAGACACTTAGAGTTGTAGTATTTTATCCCAAAAGAGGACTTATTGTTACATTTATTTACATTTAGCAGATTCTCTCCTCCAGAGCGACTTACAATACGTGCATTTAAACATATGGTAAGATTAATCAGTCAGTGCAGGAGATCAGTGTAGTAACACTGCAACAGACATCACCATGGTTATTTTTCTTAGGACTGCAATTTGAGGGTTCAGCTAAGGTAAGCTTAAGATTTGAAGACCTTATTGTGGGCCAGGGATAAACTAATGTTAATGTGCTATGCTTGTGGAAATGGAATTGTACATAACGGCCACGAATCAGTGTATAGTAGGCTCTAAATATCCAGTTTAAAATTAATTCTATATTTTCCTAGTGATTAATTAATGTGAGTAACTTGGCTGTTTTCTTTTAATGTTGAAAAGGTTTTGTTGAGATATCCCATCATTTTGTAGTGTATAATAATGTGAGTGTTAAAGACTGACTTCAATTGAGGGAGGGTTTATGTTGGAAAGGGTTCCTCCAGTTACCTTTGCAATAGTCATCCCAAAAAAGCACCCGACACCCAAGCGCCACCAGTTATCATCAGAGATAAATATTCCTAATCTCTGATTGGTACAACCTTTCTCCTGCCATACTGTGCGGCTTTTAGGGCATAAACAGAGTCACTGGCTCATGGTGAGCACATTAGGTGAGGTCACACACAGCTACTGTTGTGCTGCTTGTGTGTGGCGGGTAGCACAGAGGTGACACTGGGCAGAAAAAAGGGGCAGAGGGGTTATTTAAAAGAGCAATATTTAAAAATGCAAAAACCATGACATAACGTTAAAATGAAGCCACATGTTTTATTTATAATTTCGATAACAAAATTGCATAGTTAATCCACGAGGATTATTTACCCCGGGAACTGACAACTCCCACGAATACTAAATGTAAGCAGTGCATGTAAAGACAGAAAATCTCAGAATGCTTTCGTTACATTTTGCACAGATTTACCAGGAGTTGCACACTGTGAAGTCATCTGAATTGTGTTGCATCATGTCTTGTGACACTGTCTATTTATCTCAGGGCTGACAGTGAGAGGAGTGTGTCCGGGCAGCTATACTGATTAGCTATACTGATACGTTTCAGTGCTCATCAGTCTCTGCCTCCGAGACAAACTGTAGGAATTTTTCACCAGAATATTCTTCAGCAAAAAAAAAAAAAAAAAAGCATTAATTCCAGCCAGATACATTAACATATGTATAGGTACACCAAGACATTTCAGAACGTTCTCTTCTAGGAGAAAGGGAAGATATGGCACAGAATTGGTTTACATTGGTGATGATCTGAATTTTGAATGGATTTAAGAAGAAATAAGTAACTTCTTAGAGGCGGCACGGTGGTGCAGTGGATAGCACTGTTGCCTCACAGCAAGAAGGTCTCGGGTTCGAATCCAGGCCGGGGGCCTTTCTGTGTGGAGTTTGCATGTTCTCCCCGTGTCCGCGTGGGTTTCCTCCGGGTACTCCAGTTTCCTCCCACAGTCCAAAGACATGCACGTTAGCCTAATTGGAGAGTCTAAACTGCCCGTAGGTATGAGTGTGTGAGTGAATGGTGTGTGTGCCCTGCGATGGATTGGTGACCTGTCCAGGGTTTATTCCTGCCTCTCGCCCCTATGCATGCTGGGATAGGCTCCAGCCCCCCCCCCCCCGCGACCCTGACCAGGAATAAGCGGCTTAGACAATGAGATGAGAAGTAACTTCTTAATATTTGTCAATAAAGATCATACAGAATATACCATTAGATACATTTAGGAGATGCAAAGGAGGGATGCATGTTACTCTTACGTGAATAATAAAAATGTTAAAATGTTTTAAAAAGGGTAAGTAGTTTATCTGTGTTAACCTGCTGAACATGTTCCCATCTTCGTTTGTACTCTTTGTTTTTGTTGTGTGTATTGTTTTTATTTCTCCCTGTTTAAGGAGCACCCATTGCAGTGATTCTAATGTGTTCATAATGAATACATTATTATTTGTAAGCATTCCTATAGTTCATGGTACAGACAGGATTTGCAAAGAATCTGGAATGGAAAGAAATTCAAATAAATGGCCATCGGCACACTAACATTTTAAGTTTAAACATTAACATTTAACATTAAAAGTATGATTTTAGTTTGGGGTTCTGTACGGAATCAAATAAACACAGGATCAAGGGGCCATTGGGTACAACTACTAAAGCCATTATATTTAAATAGGGTATCTCATTAATTTTTTTTAAACATGAAATCACATAGGCTAAATGTAAATCTCTATAATCTGAATGTCTAGAGAAACACAATGAGTCATACACACACACATATACTGTGTGTATAGTTATCAAAAACCTGCTTTGGTGTGTAGCAAATTTTTGACAGCTGACCATTCTCTGGTTAGAGTGGGCGTTTCCATCCCTTCCCCTAGAGTGGGCGTTCCATATTTATTCATCAATCTGCTGTGTCTTTAAATCATGGTAGATTACATTTTGTGTTCATCACAAATCTAATGTTATGTTTTTCTGGCTCTGGCAAGATGTACGAACAAAAATGTTTTATAAAGATACCAACTGCTTTCATTTCAGTGTAATTTTTTTGCAATAAAAAATAAGAATTACAGTACCACCAAAATATGACATATAATTAACATTATATAACAGTATACTATAAACTGTAAACTGTGCAATGACTTGGTGTTATTGAAAACATTTATAGCACATTTCCGAGACATGCAAGATCTGTTATGGTAAAGAATCTGTAGCACAGACAAATCACATCACGGATGTGTATTTGTAGAATCCTGTAAGATTCCACTCAAACACACCAAATGGCGGACGTGTCTGAGTGGTGAAGGATAGCGTGTAGCCTTACCTTTGTGTTACTGGAACGGGATTAAATGGAGGTTAATGAACTCCAATTCTATCTGACTCCAATGTATGTTAGCTTTTCTCTCTGTTAACTGTTACTTCTAGAATTGTATAGGCAAATGAGAGACTATAGTCTCTCGGCTCGTGTAGTGTGGCTCTATACGTGTTGCTATCTCTATATGAGATGCAGACATGCCTTTGGCCTGTGTAAAGCCTAGCAAGGATACAGTTGCGTATCTTGCAACGGCACTAATGTATAGGCGAGTGACTATGGAGTGCAACGTTCTATGTGTGTGTGTTAACTTTAATCTTAAAACCACAACGTGTAACTGCAGTTTAGATTAATGAGAGATGCTTTGGTATGAAAATGTTTATTAACCGGACTTGCAGAAAAACATCAAACAGAATTAGTGTAATGTAAGAATACAAAAACGGCTATACACGAAAGTTGCGCAGGAGGTCGTAGTACGAATCTCCTCGAAGTATGCCACTTTTCCCCCTATATCCCCACACATCAAAGAAAACCATAAAACACCAAATAAGGACACAATCACTGAAAAACTGAACCACTGCCTGTGCTGTTTCTGTACACGCATCACACCGCCAGTTTCACAGATGGCCGCTGACTGCAGATAATTAGCATTTGCACCGTTCACTTTTGAACGGTGTTCTGAGACCTTCAGTAAGCGCCACCCATACCACATCATCAATGACACCAACTCACTGCTCATGACATCCGCTCTCCAACATCACCAAACATGATTACACTGTACATGTAAATGATGAAGTTACAGTATAACACATTAAACTCAGTGATGTGGTCAAGTCTTGAGAACAGCCCCCACTGTATCCTGTTTTGCTGAGACAGCAGGATCAGTATGGGGGTTGTGAGACATCCGAGGCAATACCATTGTTCTCGCCTGTTGGCTCCCTGCTGGCAACATAAACACAGTTCACACTCTTTGGGGTTACTTCAGGGCATAGTTCTGTGAACTGCCCTACATATTCAAACGTAATAACTAAATAGATTTGGAAGAGATTTGGATTTTAAAAACTATTTTCCTCAGAGGCATTTGAGATGAAAAAGTTTGCCAGGATAATTGCTCTTGTTGGGGAGCTTTTACGATCCTGGGCAGGCAAACAGCATGTGGTCTGGCCTAACCTAAATCTCCATCTCCATCTTGACACACATATTGACCTGGGCTTTCCAGGTGTCATCACTGACAGGTTTTATTACTCCTTGAATGAAACCAGGGCACTTAGGCATGTAAGTCTGGTGCCAATTGAATAAAAATGTATATTCCTTGAATCCAGTAGCCTTAACAGTCAAATGCCCTTGTTTAAAGTTCAGCACTCTGAATACTGAACACAAGTGGCATTATGTGTTACAATTCCTCACTTCTCCTACATGTAAAATATATTTATTTGACTTAAATTAATCATTATTGCTCAGGATGCCAAGTATCAATTAAATCGCTAGATACTTTAATAGGCAGAGCAATCTGGTGGATCAGCCTTCGTCAAAAATGTAATTACATAACTCACAATTCAATTAAAACGAGCTGGTTTATTAAGTTACAACACAGACCATGACAAAATAGTCAACATCAAGTCTACAGATGTAGCTTTACTACCTTAACAAACATTAAATCCTAGACATAAAAATGACATGTAACAATCACAAAAAAGATGGAATGGAAGAAGATTATACCTCCCAAATTTATAGATTATACCTTCCAAGATGTAAACTCACGTAGCCAGGAAACAAGGCAAAACTAATGCTGTGTAAGCCAGCACCAGATCTCCCAACAATGCAAGAATGTAAAATCCAACCCTGGAAATGTTAGATGCTAGATTAACAGGTCACACTTTAAGAGTTTGAAGGAGGGAGGGGCTAACATTATATAGCTAGCATTACCTTACATTCTCTCATGTTCAAATCAGATGACGGCAAATTAATTGAAATACATTGGAGAACTCTAAACCATCACTAACTTTAGCTAGGTAGCTATCAATGCCACTTTATTTTTGGTGCCCCCTTGTTACGTTCCCAACATAAAATCGTCGCTCAAGAGGGAACTAACATAGAAAAACCAAACTCAACCAAACGAACTTCAACAAAAAGAAAAGGGTTCTGAAAAAGGCAGTGCCGTTTTGACACTACCCACTAGAAAGCTTTACAACTTAGAACAGAAATAAAGTTTGCTTTAAGGTAAAAGACTGAGACTAAAGAAACCATAGATTAAGAAGAGAAATAAAGTTTGTTTAAACACTGTCTTTCATAGATTAAAGGATGTTTGAGTGTTTACACTTCTTTACTTCAACAGGCATTCTCCAAACACTCAACAGGCATTCTCCGAACACTGCACTTATTATACTGGCTAGGCCAGCCCCCACAGGTGCATCGCATCCTTGTTAACGAGGCTCCACTACTGATTGGAGAGAGCAGCGACCAATCAGCATCCTGATATGGCTCTCTCATTCAGACAGCAAGGAAAAAATAAACAGCTCATAAGGATGGCAGGATGTCAGGGAACACTCCCAGGACTTCATAACACCCCTCTAAATAATTGACTGCATGATGCCCCTGTCTATGTGTATTACATTTTTGGAATTTGTGAAATATCAGAGATGAGTGTAATTTAGATCTGCTCTTGACCAAGGGCATGTCAGTGTTTCTGGTAGATTTTGCCACATGATAGGGACTCAGTGCTTTACAGGGTGTGCCCATGTTCACATAAGTTCAACACAAGTTGAAGTACAGTAATGTAGAATGAGTCAATGATCACCCCATTCTGTGATATTAATAAATAAATACATTCCATTTTCATTTCATAAATGTAGGAAGATGAAGTACCAGCACAGCTCAGTGCAGACTCAGGGGCAGGACAGGAGACAGTTTCCACTGGTTCCTTCCTGTTGTTATTATACTGCTCCAGAGGGTAAAACGATGCACTTATGAGTGCGAGTTGCAAACCCTTGTTGAGGCTGGGATGCCACATGAATAGGTGAAATGAAAGAGTGCACTAAAGACAAAATATGTATTTAAACCATATATAATGCAGTTAATGTATTCCATCTGATGATGTGGCATGCTCTGTTACCCTATTTTCCTAATCTGAATTGTTGACAACAGCAGCTTATCATTTTCAACACTTAGCACACTTTCAGCAGAGCAGTGCGTGACTCTGAAATTAGCACAACAAACTAAATTGTCAGGATTTAAATCAATGAAGTCATGCACTGACATAAAATGACAAGCTAACTTTGCCCATTAGATCAGGTTTTATTTTCTCCGTGTTACTGCTCAGAAATCACTCGGATGCGGTAGAATTAAGTCTTATTGTGTACATTGTTTCTAGGGGAGAACCTTTTTTTTGGATCGACCCCCCAGTGTTCAACACAAAGGGACACCCCTGCAATCAGCATCTACCCTGTCAAGAACTAGATTCAGTTACCCTGCTGTGAGGCATCACTGCGCCAGTGGGATGAGACAGGCTGTTTATTTCCTATGGTTGCAGACAGCCAGGGCGTATTCAGCCCTGTACTTAGTAGATGCTAAATAGGACTTAGCAGCTGGTGGAATCAAGTGGCTGGAGAAGGGAGCTACCATCAGGTAATGAATATCTGAACTCAGATAAAGGTATCCTGGTGGTGAATGTGATTATGCATGACAGATTGTTAAGGGGAACCACCCTGGTCTGATTTCTATTGGGATGGCAGGTACACCATCTGCCAAATTAAGTGTTGGCGGGGCATGCCCCATACCTATACGGCACAGAGAGTTTGGCACTTTCAGGGTCTCCCATGGAAATAACTACAGGCCACAGACTCTCAGTCCTTACAAGCATTAACTTTTGTATCCTTTGACCTCATGCAAACACACATAATTCAGGTACGACTTCACACAGCCACACAATAATTCCCCAAACTTGGGTTATTTTGTCTCTTCCTTATCTTCTTCTTTGTCTTGTGCTTCTTCTTCTTCATCTTAATTTTCCTGCCACTTGCATCGTCATAAATGCTCCAGACCAATGAATTAATTCTCCACATTTGTCAATATCTACTTCAACCAATAACATAATTAGCTCAGATGTACTTCAACTAATAACATCTGTTCATAGTAGCCAGGACACACAGACAAAAAATAATATTTTTTACATATAAGCATGTGAACATGTGATGCTACTTCAGCAAGTCAAACATGTTCAAAAGATCTGGTGGCCATATTTCTTCTTTGTGGAAACAAAAGCCTGCTAAATAATTGAATTCCTAACCAAAACAGTCATACTACTATTATTATAACCATATTGTATTATAATTATATAAATAATTTAGATATGAGCAGGAAACCATCATTTCAGAAGGACATTCACTAGTAATACAAAGAAAGCACTGAGGTGTATCATAAATCAAGATAACTGGCATGAGCAAACCATAGACATCCCCAAGCTAAATTTAATTGCTGTTCCCACCAAGAAGTAAGTCTAATAATATAACTTTAGTCAGTAGCTGCTGTTTTAAAGTTCCTGGCCAGCCAGCTCTACAAACTCTAGTCTACCTCAAGCTGTATCTCACCTATAAATTACCTCTATTGTACGCTATAGCTGTTTGCCTGTATCAGCAAACATCAATGGTTAGTTACGTTAGCCAGCTACATTGAATGCCATCATATGGATACACATACATCTCCCAGTTGTTCCCTTTCATTCAATACCAAAATCATGCACTAGTATTTGAGAAATTATAGGCTATAAAATTGGGCAATATGCATACAGGGGGAAAATAGGGGACATTTGGGTATCACAAAATGCCTCTTGAGCTTTTGTTCGATCTACTCTTTTTTTTACAGTTCATGATATTACATAGATACAACTGTAATTGTTATATAGCTTCCCTATCCATATTATTATTTACACATTTTTTGAAGTAGTAGACATTAAACAATTTTTTATAATATAAAACACCTGTTTTCTATATTTGTGTTAACATTAACATGGCGCAACTAATTTATACTCAGAATATGATACCATCACTTAATCTCTCAATGTTCCCCTTTAATTTGATACCAAATTCATGTATGTTCCCCTCATACTTGAAAAGTTATAGGTAATACAATTTTATAAATTTATATGCACTGGGATTGAATGTTGGGGGAAAAGGGGGTGGACTGCAAGGGGTTAAACGTTAGCTTCAATAAAAACTTTACTTAGCTACCAACAAGCTTCACTGACCGCGGCCAATATTGAATGAACATGAGAAATAAATCACTTGCACTGTGAACTCAAAAATTCGCTAGTAAAACCACGTTTATCTGTTGCTATCCAGGTAACATTGTGTCCTTAGCCAACTAACCAGCATGTAACCAGAATCATCTTCTCACTCAAGAAAATTTGAGAAACACATTGGCGCTACAGTTAACGTTAGTTACTGAGCAAAATCAGCCCCATTTAACACAATTCCAAAACATGTCTTAATACTATCATGTCAAATTACATAGCTTGATAGATTGTTAACCGCAAAGGATCCTTATAAAAAGATTATCACACCATTTTAATCATTTAGTAGGTAGCAAAGAAACATGGCAGTACGGTAATGGTAACAGAGATGGACATTCTATATTTTACTAACATTAAGCCTACTTAGTCACGTCAACTATATAACTGCAAGGGGGAGCGTCTTCTAATGGGCTTAATGCCCTTGTGCAGTTAATATTTAATATGCATGCGCAGATCCACTGGCAGGTATGATTTAATGGGAGGCTGTTCTGATGGATCATCAGCATTGCTGTTTATAACTTTATAACATGTCAAAGCTAAACCAGGAAACAGAGTGGGCGAGCTCCTTTTCATATACCTGGGGCACGATTTAGCATGTCACAGCAGGGAGCGGTGAGGGAGGAGCATTTCTTGTAAATGGAGAGGACAAAATGTGCTGCTGTCATTCAAACTGTGCGATGTATGTAAAAAGAGTATTTTTTTTTTTTGTTGCACTTGCTATTTACAATTAAATATGATACATTGCAGATGCGGGACTTGTTATGATGTTGGGATGTTAGAACCTGTAATAATGGATATGGGTTTTTATTATAACCCAAAATATTTGTTTCTGTTAATTGCTGGGTTTTTTTTAATTGTTCATTCAATGCACTACATTGAAAGTGATATATTCCCGGTTTCAAGAAATGGAAGCTACAATCTTAGTTTCCATTGATCTACATTTTCTTCAGTCTGTGCCATAGCTGTTTGCACTGTTTGCATCCCATTAGATGCCTTGATAAACTGGCAAAACAATAACCATTGTTATATTAAAAAGAGAATGGAGAGGAATGGCTGCATTTAACAGTAATAGCATGTGTAATAACACATGTTAACACTAGGAGGGCCATGGTGCTTTTCAGTTGGTTGGTAATTTTATAATTAAAACATTGACACTGGGAAAGTCATGGCACCCCCAGTCCCTGACTTTTCCTAAATATGTTTTTTTCAACACACTTGCTTTGTTTAAATTGAAATATAACAATAGGAACATCTTTTGGCTGTTGGTGCCTCTCTAACCACAAATATTACACTCTCTCCCCCCAATGTATGATAATAGCACATTCATGTGTCCCGCTTATTGTGTTATGTATCACAAAACCATTAGTCTAATGGCTGAGGGAAGATGACAATGCAACATGAATGACTGCGTAATTATTAGGCATTATCAATTATATTATGTGAATTGTCAGGAACGGAGTAGGAAAACCAGGCGCGGACCCAAGAATGCAATAATGTTCTTTATTGCAAAGACAGGCAAAGTTCATACGGGAGCAATCAGGGCAAAACAAGAATCCAGAGAGAAGTCGGGGACAGGCAAAGTTCAAGCAAGGGCAAACCAAGCAATTGGGAAATCCAGAGAGTAGTCGAGGACAGGAAAAGTTCGTTTTCAGGTCAAACTGTGTCACAGGCAGGCAAGATGTGGTCAATGGGCAGGCGGAGGTCGGTATGAGGAAATCAGTCCAGGGAACACAGAGAGGAGCAGGCCTGGAACCACGAGGAGCATGAACAGGTGGATCAGGAACGAGACTGAGACAGGAATGAACACGAGCACGAGCAAACAAAACGCTGGAAAGTTGTGTAGGCATAAGCAAAGCACAAGACAATCTGGCAACGAACATGGGAAAACGCACAGCTTATATATATCAGACATAACGAGAAACAATCAGGAATTAACATGAATGCAGTTAACTGCAATCAGACACATGAGGAACAGGTGAAAACGATAATACAATGACGAGACTGGAAACAGGTAAGCGAAAATGAAAACACGGACCGGACAATCATGGAAACATGGAATGAACTAAAATGGGGGAACACGAACATGAGACGTGACAGTGAATAAAACTGGGCAGGCCAATATTGTGGGGGTAAGGTAATTACAATTTCTTAATATAAGTTTGGAAATGATACCACAAGAGAGCATCACAAACAATTCTGTTTGTGCTGACTGTGAGTAGGGAAGGGAGGAGAGCAGCGATTTCTAAATGAAGAAATAAACGGGCGTGCAAAGGTGCATATTGCTGTGAGCACAACCAACATGCTCAGTATTGTCAACGAATGACTATTTTATATCAGCACATATATTGACTTTGACTTTAGGTAGGTTACATTTTCAAATGGCATTCATGTCTTACTTATTTGTATTTGAATTAGGTGTGGCTCTTGCTGATTGGTGTCACATCACTGCCCTTCCCATGCGTTTACTTATTTTCCATTATAAATAGGAGCTTTTACATGTTAAATTGCATTCACTTTCTGTTTTATATTTTTAGTCAAAGATATTATCAAAGAAAACTGGTATGTGACATGAATACATTATTCTGCTTGAGAAAATAAGAACTTTAGATGTCCTAATATTTCTTAAAACCTGTCTGAACAAAACTAAATCTTTATTTTTAAGATAAAACATGGAATTATTACTGCTTTACAATGTCGACCCGTTGGCTCCTATTGACAAAAGTGCCTGCGTGGGTGCTGGTATAAAAAGCCTGGGTATAAGTTCCCCATTGGCAGTTTTAAGGCACCCTATTAACCTCAGTGGCCAATAGGTCTGAGAGTCAATGAATTGTGTGTATATAGCAATAGTCCACTGTAACTGCCACTTAGCTTTACAGAGCAATATCTTACCCTTCACTCAGTTTCCCGGCTGCACTAGAGAAGACAGGCCATCTCCTCAAGAGCTAAAGACCTTGTATAACCTGTGTAACCTCTGTGCAAAGTGCCATTTGATGTCTCCATTAAATAGTTATTGTGTGTGAGGAGAGCTGTAAGACAGGGTTGTATACAGTCACAGTTTATTGCTCTGGTATGAATTAATAAGAGTTGTTGTATATGTTTACCACATTGCATTTCCCTATTATGTTATCTATGGTGAATAAGCAAACTAGACATGGCAGTTGCACTGGAGTATATTTGTATTGCACATGAGAACCTGCTGGTTAGTGTCTTGAATAACAATGCAATTCAGTCAGTATGACTTTGCATTCCATTCAACCTTTGCTACAATAGAATGTATTGACATACAGAGGGTAGACAAAAAAACTGAAATACAAAATAATGTATTAATATTTATTATATTATTGTATAATAAGGAAGTTGGTCCTCAATTTGCCTTCAGAACAGCTTCAGTCCTTCTTGTAATGCTCTTATACAAGTTACAACGGTTTCTTGTGAGACATTTGACCATTCTTCAAGAAGGAAAGCCTTCGGTTTGAGAAATGAAGGCCATGGAAATCGACTCTACATTATGCTCCCAAACTTCCCATCAGTGGTGGGCCGTCAGGGCCTGCAAGGCCTTCTCTGCTGGCCTAAAAAATATCTGAATCACAGACTGATGTTAATTATATTTTTTCCATGAATACTTATTAAATAATTCCAAATGGTCTGTCCGCTTCCTTTCATAGCTTTTCCCCTGGTTGTGGTGCTTCCAGACGTGTATTTTCATATTAAAGCATTTAACCAATCACATTTCAGCCATCATTTGCTGCTAGGGTCAAAGAAATCTGCCTGTAGGCCTTCACAACCAGTTCTGCAGGCCCTGTAGCATAAAATAAGTGTTGATCAAACTGTTGCTTCAACCAATCAGATTTTGAGTTGGGGACACGAAGGCCTTCTAGAAGGCCTAGGTAACGTCAGCATATTCACACCCTTTGATTGGATAGTCAGAGAGTGTCTGACTATGATGTAATGTGATTGGTTAAATGCTTTAATATGAAAATGAAATTAAAGGAAGCGGACAGACCATTTGGAATTATTTAATAAGTATTCATGGACAAAATATAATTAACATAAAACTTATGCCAGAAATACGACAGGGCAGGCTCGACTTTCAGCATTAGCTTCAATGGCGATAGAAAAGGACTTCTTGATGGAACTGAAACACACGGATAATCTGTACGACAGAGTAATTGAACTCTTTTTGAGGAAAGAAAGGAGGATGGATTTTGTGTACAAATAATAAGGATTTTTGGTGAGTAAAATGTTGCTATTTTCCTAAATAATATTGCAATTTTATGAGTTTATTATTGATGCTTTGTTATGTGTGTCACAGCTGTAGCACCCCGGGTTTGTTTCTTCAGTAAAGGCATTTATTCTGGATACACGAGTTATCTATCTGCGATGCAACGGCAACGGGTGTTTGTTCGGTTTGTTTTTGCACTTTGTTTATTTATCTTTATTCAGTCATGTTTCATTCTCGTTCTGTTCCCCGTCTGTCATTGTTCCTGTTCGAGTTCCTCTCCTTGTCTTGTCATGCACTTCGGGCAAATTCTATGTTTCGGTTTTTTAGGGAGGAGGAGGAACGCATAAAGAAATCTGCGTGCGAATAAAGCGGAACGTGAGAAGCGTACAGAGATAAGACGAGAGAGAATGACAGCAATAGTTAGAAGCGTGAGATAATTAGTGATTAGTAGTGTTAGTAACTTAATCTAAATCCCTAATGTTAGTAGATTAGTTGGTTAGTACTATATACATCTAACTAATATATACAAAGTGTAATTAGAAAGTAAGAAGGAAGTAAAACGAGATTAGAAACGAAGACGGAAAACCGAAACAGAATTTCCCGAGTGCATGACAGAACGAGAATGAAACATGACTGAAGAAAGATAAATAAACAAAGTGCAAAAACAAATGAACAGACACTCATAACAATAAGATGGCTTTTATAGCCATAAAATAGTTATTGAGGGGTGGATTGATTCAGACGGAGCACTACTGAAGGCCTAGGTGTGAAATGCACGGCCCGCCACTGCTTCCCATAAAGGTTCAATGATGTTTAGATTGGGTGATTGGGAAGGCCATGGAAGGTATTTGACTTAATCCTGGGGTTCATGAAACCACTCTTGAATTCTTTACCATTGTGTGGCGTTACCACCTTTAAATATGGGAACATCTTGATGAAACAATGTTTTGACTGTAGGTTGCCCCTGGGTGCTAAAATCGCTTTGTATTCCTTAGCCATAATTTTACCATGTACAGTAATAATCGGACCTTATAACCCCCGCAAGATGACTGCCCATGCCGTAACAGATCTACCACCATGTTTTTTTCTTTGTTTGGCATATGCCACCATGATTTGACACTGTTCCTCCTGATGCACCTGCAGTTCGGCCACAAATGATTTGACCTCTTTCAAAATCTGTTAGATCTCTCATATTGCTTTAGAAACTCACATATTAAAGTGTTGATTTTAAAACATCTTTTACAGCAGAAACATATTGGTAATTAGTACTGACATTAATATGAAACATATGTAGACTAATTTTTAATTGCAATTCAGTTGCTTCAAACTATTTTTCATTTGGGGTTTCCATTATTTTGTCTACCCACTGTACATTTAGGCTTTCATGTTCATATTTTTCACAGTTTTTGCTTTCCATTTGTCTTTCCTCTCTTCTGTTGAAAAACCACACAAACACATACACAATTTACTTCACATGATTCCCATCGCATGCACTTACTGTGACTGTACACCCATATTAAGAGTGAGAAATTAAATCAGCACATAAATTACATTCTATTTCTTACCATCACCCTGTGGCGATCACACCAAAGAACACCAGAACCTCAGATCTGAGGGAGCAGGTAAATTCTATTTTGTGAGTGTGTTTCCTGCTTGCCTGGACCAGCAAATCACTGCAGACCTTTGCGCTCCCCTACAATGATCAAAATGCATTCATACTAGCACAATCACAATTGTGTTCATCCTCCTTTGATTTGTATGACACCATGTTTCCAGAATACCTCAGCAAATATACTTTGGATAGTTAAAAACACTTGTGCGCAATAACACTCACCAAGACAGGTGTTTCCACATTGCTTTTGTTGGAAAAAGTTATATGCTATTATAACAAGCCCCACATGATGCGGTTAGTAATGATTTAATTAAATCCCAAAACTATGTTTTAAGTGAGAAGTTAAAGGTTTGATCAAAAGCTGAAGACAGGAAATTCAAATGAGCATCAAAAGATTTAATTTCAGTTATGCACTAACAAGGTTTTCCTGCACACAGCTTTGACTCCTGCTACAGTACTGTAGCTATGTTGGTCTATTGTACTTCAAACACCATGTAGGATACTCACCATTGGGCACAGGCAGGTTGCTTAGGATTCAAGCCTTGTCTCGGTTTGAATCCTAAGCTGAAACTTTGCTCATTAGAATTTCCTTTCTTTTTTGGCTTTTGATCAAAACCTTTAACTTCTCACATAATTTTTGGGATATAATTAGTTATATTGAATGAAGCAAAATAGCCTTGTGTAATCTCCCTATAAATGGAACTTTCATAAATGCACATGTATAGACTTGTTCTTGAATGTTTTGTTAATAGTCTATAGGAGTTATTCATAAAACTCACCGGCAGGGCTAGCATGATGGCTAAGAGCTGAGATCCTCAAGGTGGAGCTTTCAAATTCATAAATGTGGATTGCCAGGCCAGTTTTATGTTACCGTTTACAGGCTTTTCTGTCTTCACTACCTCCCATTTGATAATTTGCTTATTGCAAAACTGACTCATGAAAGGACACTGATGCAGAAAATATCACCTGCTGCTCTGTTGTTTTATAAGCAGAAGGATATTGCCACAATTTCATAAAGAAAGTTAAAAAAAAAATTGGTAGCCAATTACTCCCGCTGTGCTTAGTTCAATCCCCTCTCTCGTAGTTCGCTGCCGTAGTTCTGTGACCGGCAGTGACAAAGGCGGAAGCGCTGCCTCCTCCAAGACAGCACTCGCCGAGCTGTCGACTGTAATTCCGGTACCCCAGAACCACACCTGTGCGCAGCGAACTGTGTCGGCTTCCGTCCCCCCTCCCTGGGTTGGACAGCCAATTGCTGCCCCGATGGCACTCCCGGCCAGAGCCGACTCTGGCGCGACAGGGGAATTGAACCCCGGTCGCTGTGGCCAGCGTCAGACATTGAAACCACTACCACGCGAGAGGCCAGAAAGTTACATTTTTAATGCTAAACATGTCACACAATTTAAAATCCTTTGAGAATTATATTAAGGTTTTGAATAATTGGGAAATACACACTAAATTTTCAATGAGTAATTATACATATCCTACTTTGTTAATGGTGAGTAAAAAAAACAAAAAACTAGTTCCATTCCATTTTGACCATTTACAAATAATGCAATTGCAGCCGTTACTAGAGGCATTACTACAATCCTCGTCCTGACGCAATCATGCAGTTTTGGTCATTTAAATTTTTACGCAACTGGCTCATTTCAGTATACCACTGATCTGGGTTAAGGGGTGAGTCAGTCCTCTGTATTTAGATACGTTTCACAACTTACAGCTGCCATTTAATGGACCCATCAGTACATTTATTTTCCTAGATCTTTTTTTTTCTATTTTCCTATCAAAAAACCCAACACTATTTTTATCAGAATGGCAGGTTTCCCCCAGGTACTAGGAGCCATCGACTGCACTTATAGCCATACCTGCCAACATTGACACTTGAATATACAGGAGCTAGCTGAAAGTGTTTTTTTGCAGTTGTTGTGCTGTGAAGAATGAGCCTTCACCTATCTTTTAAACTGCACATTTTTAGTTAGGAATGCCAATTTCCAAATGTTTACATTTTTTAAACCTTGTAATCTATGGCTGGTGGTTGAGTTATTGTCAATTGTGTAATTGGAGGATCCTGTGTCTGTCTGTGTCTTCAATTTACAAATCACCCATTGCCAATCTAAATCAACCATTTAATTCAGCTGACTGATTGTGTTTAATTGTGTGTGGGTGTGACTGACTGAACAGTAACAGCTAAATGAATTAACCTGAGCGAATTTGGGCTATTTAAGCACAGATGTGTACCTATTGTGAAGTTCAATGTGATTAATGGCAATATATGAGTCCCTGTGTTACTGGTCCAGGAGTTGGTTTAAATTAATAGTTTGTATTTTTTAGGGCAAGCTCGAAACTTTGAGACAACTCGAGACATTTAAAACAATTGTTTCGAAATTTTTCGTAACACTGCAAGTCAACATTGGCCTGTACTCTGCAGAAGCTGCCATTGCAGCCATTAATTATAAGTGTGTTTGTGACAGAGGTTTTGCATAATGTTAGCCAAAAACCTCATCGTGGGGATACTTTAAATTGTTTTGATGAGATAATACTTTATTGTCTGCTTGTGCAGAAAATAGTTTTGCATCTAAAAAAGCTTCCCATACACCACAATCTATAAGACGAAAGACAGAACAATCCATATAACAACACATCCATACATATATAAGTCCCAGTACTAGGTCTTATTGCACTTCACTAAAATTGCACAAATCCATAACAGGGTGGCTCTTGTGGATGCCCTTAACTCATTTACTGTTGACTTCCTTTGCTGGTTCAATATCTTATATTATTTATATTCTCTAGTGGGTCTGTGTGGCTCAATAGGTAGAGCACGGCACTGACAATGCTTAGGTTGTTGGTTCGATTCCCTTTGGGACCACATATACAGACAAATCTGCTAAATGGCGTATATTAAATTCAGAAACAATATTTTTACAAATATTTTCATTTGGTCTCTTGATGCCTCTACCCTCCATAATCTAGGGTATATATGTCTAGATATAGGTAGATAGATATCTATCTATCTAACTAACTGCATGCATTCAAAGATTTCGAGCTTTCGCTCCATTTTTAAAACCTTTTGACATTCGACATGTCAACCATGACGTTCGACACCTCGATCACGTGACTGTGCCATTTTGAAACGCTGCTCGTGAACAAATTGTTACAATATGGGATTTTTCAAATGAAACTGGCATCTTATAAACCATTGCCAATAACCCAGCTGATTTGTTGTACAGCTAATAATTTAAATTGTGTTCAAACTGCTCTTTTTTGCAGTACTTGTAGGTTCTCTGAGCGCCCGGTTTCAGATCTGAAACTCCTTTGTCTTGGATTAATGGGGAATGCACATGTAGCTTTCCAGCTTTCAATGTTAATATGCCTCACTAACCCCTTTAGAGAACTGTATATTAAAAACAGTATGGACCAAATGGTCAAATACTGTAGTTGGGTATGGCTAGCAAGCTTGCTTGGCTGGTTAAGCTACCTAACCTTATCAAAATATAATTTGTTTGTTTGTAACTAGCTAGCTAAAACCGTGCCACATAGAGTTGTTCTTTCATGAAATGAATAACAGCAAATGTTGTCAAATGCAATTCAAATTACCACTGTAGTTGTATATGCATGCTACATTTGCATCTGCCAGCGCCGCATTCCTCTATTAAATTACCAATGTTAGCTTGGCTGCTTACTAATTAACTTCCATTCTCAATTATATCACTATATCTGAGACGGGTGCGTGAGGGTTGGACCCGAAATGCACGACTCAGAGACAATGACGTAAAATAAAGACCTGCAAGGGCTTTATTAGAGTAATGTTCAGGAGACGTAGTCAAACAGAAGCAAATTCCGATAACCGAAAAATCAAGCCAATAACCAAAATACAGTACCGAGGGAGAAGGCAGTCTCGAACTCGGTAAACCATGCAAAGAATCCAAATAAACCAGAATAGCTGTCAGCGGGGCAGAGGTACAGGAGGACGGTAGGCAGGCTCGTAGTCAGGGACGGTGCAAGAGTCAAGATCAAGTCTGCTCAAGGGGGCAAAGGCACAAAAGACAGCAGGCAAAAACTCGTGTCTAAACAGGCAGTGGTAACAAAACGGCAGGCAGTAACAATGGTCAGAAAACAGGCTTGGATCGTAACAAAGAAATCAGACTTGGGTAATGCTCAAAGGTGCTATAAAGATTCAAAGATTCAAAGATTTCTTTATTTGTCGTTGTCTTTGTACACTTGCGTGCATAAAAAAAACGAAATATCGTTCCCCCCAGCCCTCAGCAGTACTACAGTAAAAGACAACAATCACAAATAGGCTCAAATATAAAAACATAAAACAGTTTTCATAAAAACAACAATGGAGCAGCTTTAACAGTATATTAAATTACGCAAAATTACACATATTAAATTACACAGTATATTAAAATGTAGTGAAATGTAGTGTAAAGTGCAGGTTCAGTTCAGTAGCAGCAGTGGGGGGGGCATGTCAGAGGGAGAGGGCACAGTCTGTTCACCATTCTGACTGCCTGTGGAAGGAAGCTGTTCAGCATCCTATAGAGATATAGGCAACAATTTCGCAAGGACATGACAAAAACACTGAGCTTATATGGAGGTGTAGACAGGTGCAGACACTTAGCTTGAGAACAGAGCGAAACAGAAAACAGCTGAGGAGAGCATGACAAGGTAACAAGATAATTAGTCGTTGTTAGTAATTATCCTATCCTGACCTAGCGTTAGTAGATTAGTAAATTGACATGAACTAGAAACGAACGGAAACATGACTACACATGGTTAGTGAGTTAGTAATTAGGAAATCTCCAGCACGTTGGCAATTAGAGTTACTAAATTGCCAATCGTGCTAGCAGAAACAATAAACCTATCTAATCATTAGTAATTAGTAAATCAGACAAGGAGGGGAAACAATGAGGAAACGTGAGCGACAGCGAGAGAGAGAGAGAAAGCATGAACGCAAGATCTGCAGAAAGAACATGGAAAAGTGTATGACTTAACTATGAACAGAAACGTAACATGAAAACAGAATCAAGACATGAAATGAAACATAAAACATGGCATGAATACGTGGAACCGTGACAGTACCCCCCCCCTAACGACCGACTCCTGGCGGTCTAGCGAGCTTATCTGGGTAGTCACGGTGAAAGTCCTTGATCAAACTTGGGTCCAAAATGAGACTGGGGGCGACCCAGGAACGCTCCTCTGGGCCATAACCTCCCAATCAACCAGGTATTGGACACCACAACCCTCTTGCGAATGTCCAATAGTTTCTTGACAGTATAAGCAGGATGGTTATCAATGATACGGGGAGGAGGGGGTGGGGGATCGGGGGGACAAATGGGGTGAGTAGAAACAGGCTTAATACAAGAAACATGGAACGTAGGATGAATCTTAAGGGAAGCAGGTAGTGACAATTTAACAGAGGAAGGGTTGATGATGCTATGAATCTTGAAGGGTCCAATGAATCGGGGTTGTAGTTTGTGGGAAGTGGATTGTAAAGGGATGTCCTTAGTGGAAAGCCAGACGGAGTCGCCTGGCTTATAAACTGGGGCTGGTGTGCGGTGGCGATCCGCGACACGACGATTCCGGTCCGCCGTGCGTAACAGCGCGGCCCTGGCGTCCTTCCAGATCTTGAGACAACGCCGCATGTGGGTGGCGAGGGAGGGAACAGCAATCTCGGCTTCTTGATCGGGAAACAGAGGTGGTTGGTAGCCGAGGGAGATCTCAAATGGGGATTTACCGGTGGCGGCGCAGGGCAGGGCGTTGTGTGCGTATTCCACCCAAGTGAGCATCTTGCTCCATGAAGCGGGGTTCTTGGCGGAAACACAACGTAGCGCCGCTCCTAAATCCTGGTTGGCCCTCTCGGTCTGACCATTAGACTGAGGGTGGTATCCTGAAGAGAGGCTAGCGGTGGCTCCGAGGGCCAAGCAAAAGCTTTCCAGACTTGAGAGATGAACTGGGGACCTCGGTCAGAGACAATGTCCGAGGGATGCCGTGGATGCGGAAAACCTCTTTGACTAAGACGTCCGCAGTCTCTTGGGCGGTAGGTAAACCGGGCAGGGGATGAAATGTGCCGCCTTGCTGAACCGATCCACAACGGTGAGGATGGTGGTGTTACCCTCAGAAGGGGGGAGTCCGGTGACGAAATCCACCCCAATGTGGCTCCAAGGTCGGCTGGGCACAGGCAGAGGTTGGAGCAGTCCAGCTGGGGCCTGGTGGGAGGCCTTGCTCCTGGCGCAGGTGGTACATGCCTTGATGAAAGCGTCTGGCGTCCGAAATCATGGAGTTCCACCAGAACTTTCTCTTAAGGACCGCCAGGGTGCGGGTGAAGCCGGGATGGCAAGACATGAGGGATGAATGAGCCCATTGGAGAACCTGTGTCCGAGCAGCTGAGGGAACGTAAAGGCGTTTGCCGGGAATGGACCTGGGATCAGGCTCCCTCGTAGAGCCTTCTGGATCACAGACTCGATTCTCCACGTTACCGATGCTACAGTGCAGGACAAAGGGAGAATGTTCTCAGGCGCCTCTCGCTCGGAGCTGGTGTCAAACTGCCGGGACAGGGCATCCGGCTTGACATTCTTCGAACCAGGGCGGTAGGTCAGTGAAAAATTGAATCTGCCAAAGAACAACGCCCACCTAGCTTGGCGAGAATTCAGTCTCTTGGCAGTCTGAAGGTAAGCCAAATTCTTGTGATCGGTCCACACGACAAACGGTTTCTCGGACCCCTCCAGCCAATGCCTCCACTCCTCCAGTGCTAATTTGACTGCGAGGAGTTCTCGGTTACCCACGTCATAATTTCTTTCAGCCGGTGAAAGCTTCCGAGAGAAAAAGGCGCATGGGTGAAGATGATTGTCAGAAGAGGAAACCTGAGAGAGCACGGCTCCCACCCCAGAGTCGGAAGCATCAGTCTCCACAACAAACTGACGGGTGGGGTCGGGGTGCACCAGGATAGGTGCAGAGGAGAACATCTTCTTAATCCTAGAAAATGCCCCTTCTGCTTCGGAACTCCATCGGAATGGCATGGCAGTGGACGTGAGCTTGGTGAGAGGAGAGACAACTTGGCTGTAGCTCCTGATGAACCTCCGATAAAAGTTGGCGAATCCCAAGAAGCGTTGAAGATGTTTCAGTGGTAGGTGTGGGCCAGTCAGTGACCGCCTGAATCTTCTTGGGATCCGCCCTGATCTGTCCCTTCTCCAAGATGAAGCCAAGAAACTTGACGGTGTCAGTGTGGAAAACACATTTCTCAGCTTTAACAAACAGTTTGTTCTCCAAAAGTCTTTGGAGAACCTGCTGTACATGGGACTCATGTTCCTTGACATTGTTGGAATAAATCAAAATGTCATCAAGGTAGACGAACACGTGTCGGCCCAGTAAGTCCCGCAGGACGTCATTGACTAGCGCCTGGAAGACAGCAGGTGCGTTAGTTAGGCCGAAAGGCATGACGAGATATTCAAAGTGTCCAAGGGGAGTGTTGAATGCTGTCTTCCATTCGTCCCCTTCTCGAATGCGGACCAGATGGTAAGCGTTGCGTAAATCCAATTTAGTAAAGATGGTGGCATTGTGCAGAGGGTGAAAAGCGGAATCAATCAATGGCAGTGGGTACTTGTTCTTGACCGTGATGTTGTTGAGTTCCTGTAATCGATGCAGGGACGCAAAGAACCGTCTTTCTTCTGTACGAAGAAAAATCCAGCGCCCACAGGTGAAGAGGAGGAACGAATAAGACCATTGGCTAGGCAGTCCCGAATGTATTTCTCCATGGCATTTCTCTCTGGTCTGGAAACATTGTAGAGGCGGCTTGAGGGAAGTGTGGAACCAGGTAGCAGCTTGATCGCGCAGTCATAGGGTCTGTGAGGGGGAAGAGTCTGTGCCTGCGTCTTGAGAAGACTGTGCCCAGATCGTGGTAAGGAGTGGGCACATTCTCGAGGGAGGGCAGAGGGACTTGGGGTGGAGTAGATGCGCCCTCAGCTGGTGCAGGTGCGGATTGAAGACAGGACTGGTGACACTCACGGCTCCAGGCTTGAATCTGACTTAAACTCCAATCGATGACGGGGTTGTGTTTCTGAAGCCAGGGTAACCCCAGAATAAGCAGATCGTTGGGAGCGCGGATGATGCGAAATTGAATCTTTTCATGATGGTTACCTGAAATGATCAAATGGATAGGTTCCGTGATGTGGGTCATGCGGCAGAACGTCTTGCCATCCAAAGATCGAGCACTCTCGGGGTGAGGCAGTGGAAGGATGGGAATGTTCAGTTCCTTGACCATCACTTCGTCAATGAGGTTGGCGTCAGCTCCGGAGTCCACCAACGCGTTAATCTGGATCGCTCTCCCTGGAAGCATGATCAAGGCAGTTAGGTGGGACGAGGGTCATTCCTGGCAGTCCTCTCCTGATTGGCTAAGGAACTCACATCCACGGATGAATCAGACCTCTTGGACCGGTTGGAACACTGTTCTTGAGAATGTCCCAGCTTCCCACAGTAGAAACATGAACCGGTCTCTCTCCGACGCTTCCGTTCCTCAGGTGAGACTCTCATGCCAGTATGAGAAAGATCCATGGACTCGACTCCTCCAGCTTGTCTCTCCTCAGGTCGCGAACCTGAACATTGCCTTGGGTCCGGCTGACCGGGTGGAAACTGTCTCTCGGTCCGGCGTTGTCTGGAACGGTTGTCCAAACGAATGGCGGCACAGACGAGTGGGTCGAGCGGAGTGATCGGTTCCTGATGCGCCAACTCATCCTGGAGTGCCTCGTTTAGACTGGCCAGGAACAGGTCCGCTAGAGCCGCATCATTCCAGTTGGTAGCAGCAGCGATGGTGCGGAAGTCAATCGAATGGTCCGCGGCGGTTTTCCTGCCTTGGCGAAGGGCGATCAGACGCTTGGAAGGTTCTTGGTCACTGGATGCGTGCTGGAAGACTTTACGGATCTCCTCGGCGAAGGCAGAGTAACGAGAAGGAGTGAACCCCGGACCACACAGCAGTAGCCCAGTCCAAGGCTCTCCCCTTGAGCAGCCCCATCACGTAGCCGATCCGGCGTTCGTCATCATGATAGGTCTGCGGTTGCTGCCGGAACACGAAGTCACACTGTAACAGGAGCGACTTGCATCTCTCCGGTTCTCCGCCGAATCTCTCCGGGGGGGGTTGTTGTGGCTCCCGGAATTGCCAGATTCCCGTGGGGTTGGAAGGTGGAGGTGCAAGCGGCTTAGCAGGTTGTTCCATGAGGCGTGGCTGAACCGCGATGGCAAGTCTCCTCATCTCAGCGCACAGCTCCCTCATCTCCTGGCGAAGGTCGGAGATCCCCTGGGCGTGCTGCTGAACGATGGTGCCTTGTTGCTGGAGAGCGTGGAACATGGCGGTTGAGTCAGCAGGGTCCATGTTGGCGAAATTGTTCTGAGACGGGTGCGTGAGGGTTGGACCCGAAATGCACGACTCAGAGACAATGACGTAAAATAAAGACCCGCAAGGGCTTTATTAGAGTAATGTTCAGGAGACGTAGTCAAACAGAAGCAAATTCCGATAACCGAAAAATCAAGCCAATAACCAAAATACAGTACCGAGGGAGAAGGCAGTCTCGAACTCGGTAAAAACCATGCAAAGAATCCAAATAAACCAGAATAGCTGTCAGCGGGGCAGAGGTACAGGAGGACGGTAGGCAGGCTCGTAGTCAGGGACGGTGCAAGAGTCAAGACCGAAGTCTGCTCCAAGGCAAAGGCACAAAAGACAGCAGGCAAAAACTTGTGGTCTAAACAGGCAGTGGTAACAAAACGGCAGGCAGTAACAATGGTCAGAAAACAGGCTTGGATCGTAACAAAGAAATCAGACTTGGGTAATGCTCAAAGGTGCTATAGAGATATAGGCAACAATTTCGCAAGGACATGACAAAAACACTGAGCTTATATGGAGGTGTAGACAGGTGCAGACACTTAGCTTGAGAACAGAGCGAAACAGAAAACAGCTGAGGAGAGCATGACAAGGTAACAAGATAATTAGTCGTTGTTAGTAATTATCCTATCCTGACCTAGCGTTAGTAGATTAGTAAATTGACATGAACTAGAAACGAACGGAAACATGACTACACATGGTTAGTGAGTTAGTAATTAGAAATCTCCAGCACGTTGGCAATTAGAGTTACTAAATTGCCAATCGTGCTAGCAGAAACAATAAACCTATCTAATCATTAGTAATTAGTAAATCAGACAAGGAGGGGAAACAATGAGGAAACGTGAGCGACAGCGAGAGAGAGAGAGAAAGCATGAACGCAAGATCTGCAGAAAGAACATGGAAAAGTGTATGACTTAACTATGAACAGAAACGTAACATGAAAACAGAATCAAGACATGAAATGAAACATAAAACATGGCATGAATACGTGGAACCGTGACAATATCCCCACCAATGTGCAATGGCATGTTGAACAAATTATAATAACAAACCATATAAACACATGGCTCCAACAATCTATTTACCTTGCTGGTTAGCTCACTAACAACTACATATGTAGTACTCACTGTATAGGTAGTATAATAATAGTAATGCAGTGCACAGGTCTAATGGTAGTGCAGCACAGGTATAACAAGAACGTATTTTACATGTATAAGGTTACTGTAGTGCTGTACAGGTATATTGTAGTGTATAGGTAAAATTATTGTTTACTTACTATTTTTCACAAATCTTCTGAACATTTCTTACCCCTTGACAAATATTGCTATTACATTTACTGTTACCACCACTTTCAATTCTATTACGAAACTACTTATACCTCCTGTAAGTAGTAATATATTTTAAGTATACCGCTTTAGCCTTTGGCAAGCAAACCGTTTATTTTGGAACTCTATATCTAGTTGGTATTGTTTTTGCTTTTGTATTGTAAGTCACCCTGGATGGAGGCATCTTCTAAACATAATAATATTATTAATAATAATAATAATAATAATAATACATAATATTTTTGGAAACCTGTTAGAGCTGATACTCCAGTAGATCCAATCCCATGGTATGAATAATTAGCTAGGCTGTTTTAGGCCTCGTCTTAGTAAATTTAATTAATTAGGCCAGAGCTCTCATCTGAAAACAGGGGCTCCCAGCTTGACAGGAGCTTTTCCCCTTCAGCTAGTGAGGTGCCCATGTCTGTCTCCATTAACACTGCCAACATGCAAAATTCTAATTAGCTGACTGAGCTAATTAGTGCATTAAATCTTTTTTTTCCCCCTTCATTTGCAAAATACATTTGTGGTAAACACGTAAGTCTCATAATTATGATGGACGGGAAAGGTTCTCTGTGAGCAAAGGACCCTGACTTTTAAAACTCTGAAAGTCAGCATGACAGCCATTTGTGTGACACTTTTTTTCTTGTTCCCTACAAGAGGGCAGTCTTTAGAGCGAGTCTCATGCCCATGTCAGGGACGTGCCCACCTTATTTAACCAGTGTACAATGTGTATTTTTTCACAGACAGCAGGCTGACCAATTTTCCCTGCAGGCAATATATAGGAATATGAATATGAATATACTTTATTAGCCATGTTACACAAGGTAACTGGATATACACACACACACACACACACACACACATACACACTCCATACATATGCATTACATTAGAGAGGTCCAACTGCAGGGTCAGCCACAGTATGGCACCCTTGTAAGAGTTTAGTGGTTCAGTGCCTTTGGCAGTGACCTTGAGCAACTTGCATATATCTTATAGCTCTTATACTTCAGAGTAGGTTGTAATAATAACTGCTTGATAAAACATCCATTATACTTCATAAAAAAACCCCAATGTTGATATTTAGTCTAACAATAAAAGTTAGTGTATATGTTATCTCAATAAAAAGATACTTGATTTGAGTGCAGGCGGAGCCAGTTTTCAGGAATACCCTGTATACTGGGAGGTGCCGTAAAAAAAAGTTCAAGGAATCCAGGCTGTGAATGAACAGGAGCACAGTGGTGGAACAAATTGTCTTTGTTCCGCTGGGGATAGGGGTAGGTAGGTCGGTCAGATTAAATTGCCTGTGGGTGTGGTGAGGTATAATTCCAGAAAGTTTATTAATATTATACACAAACCAAAGCATTTACAAGAACCAGTTGCAGCTCTCTCTCTTGATGCACAGGCTCCCGGCAAAAGCAGAATTTTTAAGAGGTTTGACCACGTGGGGAAAAGTGGAAGTACTTGTTCTATACTTTAGAAAAAATTGGGTTTGGTCTTTCATTTATTAAATGGGTATCCAGTATATACAATAACCCAAAAGCAGCAGTAGTCACAAACGATTGTGTGTCACCATGTTTCAAACTAAAAAGAGGAACTCACCATGAGTGTCCTCTTTCCCCTCTACTTTTTTTTATAGCTTTTGAACCACTAGCAGAGGTATTAAGGAAAGATAAAGAGATCCAAGGTATTACAGTGGCGGAAATAGAATATAAATTTGCCATGTATGCAGATGACATGCTTCTCTTTGTGAAAAATCCCAAATCTTCTATAAGAACACTGCTGAATACCGTAAATGCATACACAAAGATTGCAGGATTTAAAATCAACTGGAAAAAATCTGGGCTTATTTGGGCTCAAAGAGGTTTTTACTATCTTGGTATTTATTTTTCCTCAAATATTGAAAGTATGATTGATGTTAATCAAGAAGCTGTTTTAAACTCAATAAAAGCAAATTTTGTGAGATGGTCCCCATTATTTTTGACTTTCCGGGCAAGAATAGAAGTGGTGAAAATGACAATTGCCACAAAAATGAATGACAAATTAAGCATGTTACCTCTAGAATTTACCAAATTCTTTCTTTAATCAGATAAATAATCTGATATCCAAATTTATATGGAATGCTAAACAGCCAAGAATTTCTCTTGTGAGATTAATACTACCTAAAAAAGAAGGGGGTATGGCACTTCCCGATATTAACACATACTATATATAGACAAACCCTATACTGGTTCAATATCCCAGAAGACCCCCCCTCCTGGCTAGACATAGAGATAAATGTATCATACCCAACACCACTTAAGCAACTAGCCTATGGTATTTTGCCCGTGCAGTTAAAGGACCATCAAACTATATCTGCTTCTTGGAACATATTTAAGTTAATAGAAAATAAATGTAAAGTGTAATTCTATACATCATTCCAAGCCTCAATTTGGAACAATCCCTATGTGCTTATTAATCATAAACCAGTTGTTTGAAATGAATGGATACAAAAAGGAATGTGTGTTATTTCAGACCTATATAGTCAAGGAGAGATGCTAACACCTAATGAACTGTAAGAGAAGATGGGAACTAGGAATAACTTTAAGGCAATTCAGATCATACAGACAGTTAAATATGGCGTGAAAAAAATTTAATTCACCTACCAGTTAAATGAACTAGAAATCTTTATCTAAAACATGAATTCAAAAACGCATCTGGCGTCTAAGCTATATACATTTCTAGTTGGGAAGACCAATGTAAAACAGGAGATCTTGAGGGGGAAATGGAGCAAAGATCTTAATGTGAACATTGAGGAAGGTGACTGGCATGATGTCTGGACATACTATTGCAGAATTAACAGAGAAACAAGAACTCAAATGATACAATATAATATAATAAACAGGACATATTGGACTCCCGCCAAGCTATTTAAAGCTGGATTAACAGCAGACATAAATGCTGGAGATGTCAAATGGAGGATGCTGGTCTTGTGCATATGGTGGCCTCATGCCCAAAAGTACAAGAATACTGGAAAAATTGTTTTTGTTATTTTGAAGGGAATAAAGAAAATATTTTACATAAGAATGTAATTTTTTATTATACTAGGCATCAATCTTCCAGACAACACCCCAAATGCCAATTTGATAAGAATACTATCATACATAGCAAAAAGAGTCATCATGAGGCACTGGCGGGAGGAACAACCACCACCCCTAGCAGAATGGCTTCAATTAGCAATATCTACAGCTAAATGTGAAAAAATAATAGCTAAAGTTAATGGGAAAGTCGATGAATTTTCTTGAATTTTTTTTTCTTTCCCCCCCATCTCTCTCCTCTTCCTCATCTTCTCTCTATTAATGAGGTTGTAAATATGCACAATGTGTGGGGATATATGTATATATGTACTACACTGTATGGATGTCCATAATGTACAGTATGCTATAAATGTCTGTAAGTAAAACCTTTTTAAACTAAGATAAGAAATAATGACGCACTAAACCACGAAAAATTACAAAAAGACATGATTTAACCTCAAATCGAATTTATTCACTTATCTATGTTTATTTATATTATAAACCACCAATGTTTTCATTTTCATATACATTTTGTTGGGTTTTTAAATATAATTGTTAAATTATTGTTGTCTGTTCATTGTCATGAATTAGTAGGTACCAGTTTCCTACTGAGAAAAGCGATTTTCTCAGTAGGAAACGGGTACCTATAAATTCATGAAAACTGATATAGGTGTCCTGGAGGAGGAAGGGGTGTTTATTAAGGCGAGACACTGCAGTTTTTGTTTTCAGATTTTCAGATTTTGTGTCAACTTCAGCAAATGATAGCATTTTTGAGTGAGCATATTTATGGGACTGCATCACTAGAACACTTATTAGATGTTCCAGAAAGTAAAGCGGTTTATTTCACCATGCAGGTTGGTGAGCGCTTCGACCCTTATGTCTGATAAAGAGTGTTCTGATGAAGACCAAAGGGTCGAAACATTCTTCCAATTCTCAGGCTTCATCAGGCTCTGTCCGATAGAGGCCCATAAGTCGTGTATAGGTCTCCTTGGGAATCTCTCCTGGGGGTGTGGTTGTGGCTCAGAGTCACAGGTGTTAGGTTTCTGGAAAGATCTCAAACTCTGCGAAGAGCACCTCCCTGAGGTCCAGGTAGTGGTTGGACATGTCCTCATCCATAGCTGTGTAGTTATAAATTAAAATGTAGTTTTGCAATGTCCATCATTCTGTCAGGTTAACAAACACTAGTTATTGGGTTTGCTAGCTATCCTTGAAATGTAAATGCAAAGTAATTAACAGAATGCAATACATTTTGTTCTTTAAAAATATGTTTTATGTTTATGGGGGCATATGGGTGCATTTGAATGTACTATGCGATATTGACTTTAGGGAAAGTTGAATTGTAATTAGAATCTAGACTTATCAAAAATCTTAGTCAACAACAGGGATAGGCAATTACATAAAGTATCTAGTTAAATACCTAATTTTGCTTGTATGTATAAATTGTATAAATAGTAAAACTGCACCAACACTCTATATTCAGAAACAACAAAATGATACATTGTATTTGGTCTCGTAGGCTACTTCCATAACGTTAACTTTTCAACAAAGGAAGATTAGCAATGAGTGAATCAATCAAGAACAACCTGCATGTATTCAATGAAGCTTTCAATTTAATACATTTTCCCATGATGACATCATAAAACTCATTATTTTGTGCTATGTATGATGCATGATGTCCTTTTTAGCCAGTGTTTAGTTAAAAGTGTTCATTTTATGGCCTCCCGGGTGGTCTAGTGGCCAGGGTTCAATTCCACTGGCCGCGCCAGAGACGGCTCTGGCCGGGAGTGCCACCTGGGGTGGCAATTGGCTGTCCGCCTCAGGGAGGGGGGACGGAAGCCAACAGGAAATTTGCTGCGCACAGGAGTGGCTCTGTAGTATCGGAGTTACGGTCGACAGCCTGGCGAGTGCCACCTCGGAGGAGACGATACCTCGCCTTTGTCACTACTGGTCACAGGGCTATGGCAGCAAACTCACAATATGAGAGGGGATTGGCATGACAAATAGAGGGTGTAATTGGCTAATAAATTGGGATAAAATGGGATAAAATGGTAAAGGTAATTTAATTTGGCAGGGTAAAGTGTCATGGCTATTATGTAGTTTTATTTTTGCAAGGTGCAATGGTTATCATCTCTGCCATCTAGCCACCTAGTGGATATGAGCAAACTAGCACCTTAACAAGACTACCTAATGATGTTAGCTAGCTTGCAGTCTCTCTGATTCGCAACAGTATTTAACCTTATTCCTGTACATTACGGTATCTAATATTGGCGGGCAGTCTCTTAATGTAACTTCTGCTAAATAGATAATACTTAATGCTAACTTTGCCACATTTGTTATATGCATGGGGTGAGAGATGTCCACTAGCACAAATTCTCATATTACAATTATATTGAAAGAGATCAGGCTTGTTCGGCTGTCAAATTGACATGGACAGATGTTGTTATAATTAGGTTAAATTGTCTTGAAATATTGAAATCGGTTTTATTTATTACTTTCTGTTCAGTCTGTCTTACAAGAGGGTAGGTGCAACTGACCGCAGGACAGAGAACTGACATGTGCTTGCATTATAGCACAGACGTCCATGATCCACCAAGATTTTTTTACACCTTTACAGGGGGATTTACAGATTCCCCACAATAAATGTATACATTCCCTGTCACAGTGAAATCTACAGATATCCCTGCATGATGGGGAATGTCTAGGTTCACTGGGAAATTTCCTGATTTTAAACACTGGAGGATATTTTGCAGATGCATTTCCACAAAATAAACATTGATATTGAGCGTATTAATAAGGGCAAAGGCTTAATATGACACACTACTGCTCTTCCTTTGAGTTGAACTAACCTGTTAAAACTGGTATGAAAAAAAAAAAAAATGTAAATAGACTGATCAAAGTCAATGAATCAAGGCAAATCCCATAAGCTCCGAAACCCACTGGGGAAGAACTTAAAAGTAAAAATGTCTGCTGGTTGAGGGGGAATATTTATACGTTTAGAAGGAAGTAAGAATCAAGGTTAGATTTATTGGATCATATCTCATTTTTAAATTTAGATATTGTGAATTGTACATATATTTGTATCAAGCTGCACATTCATATATTTTCAGCTACATATGACATACACACAGACATGTGTAACCTTTAAACCATGACATGCCATGCATAAACACGGAACACCTGGGGTGGTATGTCAACAGGTTCATTAAGTGTTTCCTGTGCTGGACACCAAAAATACAAAATCTGTACTCAAGTAAAAGTAGTGAAGTGAAAGCGAAAGTAGTCCTACAAATGTCCAACAAAAGTACTTCAGTAGGAGTAAAAACATATTTGGTCTAAAATCCACTCAAGTACATCTAGTACAATATGCACATTTTATTTGGAACATGTATTTTCTTTTAGTAATGAATTCAAAACATACAGCTGGTTAAGGAACTAACATGACAGAATTGCAACAATTGCTACAATTCAACATTGGGGAGGAGACTCCCCATTGTGAGTAATGCAATTATGTCATGATTATATTCTCAATATAACTAAAAATAATGTAGCGATCCAGGGGGGTCGCTCATTTCAAATGCCTTATTAGTCTTTAATTTATGTAATTTATCCAATACTTCCATAGGGGATATGGAAGTATTGGATAAATTACATAAATTAAAGACTAATAAGGCAGCCGGCCCGGATGGCATAGTACCCAGGGTACTAAAGGAGTTAAGTGAGATCATTTTTAAACCACTGGCAAGTATTTTTAGACTGTCTTTAAAGACTGGTGAAGTACCAAATTACTGGAAACAGGGTATTGTTGTACCAATATATAACAAAGGGGACCGTACTGATCCAGGAAACTATAGGCCTATTAGTTTAACTTGCATCATAAGCAAAATATTAGAATCTATTATTAAAGATAAACTAGAAGTATTTCTAGAAAATTACAACATCCTAAGGGATAGCCAGCATGGTTTTTGCAAGGGTAGGTCATGTCTGACAAATCTGCTGACATTTTTTGAGGAAGCAACCAAGTGTCTGGATGAGAGAAAGGCGTATGATATTATATACTTAAATTTCCAAAAAGCATTTGATAAGGTGCCACATGACAAACTCATTATCAAAATGAGAGCAGTAGGAATTACAGGTGGCATTTTAGAGTGGGTTCGGAACTGGTTACTGGATAGAACACAAAGGGTAGTAATAGGCGGGATCTTATCCGAGGAGGGTATAGTGGGAAGTGGAGTCCCGCAGGGATCGGTGCTGGGACCACTGCTCTTTATCATTTACATAAATGACATTGATATGGACATTGAAACTAATTGACATTAGTTAAATTTGCAGATGATACAAAACTGGGAAGCTTAGCAAATAGTCAGGAATCTACTAAAGTAATCCAAGACGATCTGAATAGAATCCAGAAATGGGCAGAAACCTGGCAAATGAAATTTAATACAACTAAATGTAGAGTTCTACATGTGGGGAATAAAAACATAGGACAGGATTATTTTATGGGAGGTAGAAAACTAGAATGTGCACACGTAGAAAAAGACCTAGGAGTACTAGTTGATCAAAGCTTGCCAGGGACTGGTCAATGTGCGGTAGCAGTTAAAAAAGCCAACAGGATGCTGGGATACATAGCCAAGAGTATTGCGTACAAATCGAAGGAGATCATACGCACCCTATACAATGCCCTTGTTAGGCCACACTTGGAATATTGTGTGCAGTTCTGGGGACCGCATTACAAAAAAGATATAGATGCGCTGGAAAAGGTCCAAAGACGGGCAACCAGACTGATTCCAGGCAAAAGCAAGTGTTATGAGGAAAGGCTAGAGATGCTTGGACTGTTCAAGCTTAGTAAAAGGAGACTTAGGGGAGATTTGATTGAGGCTTTTAAATTTATTAAAGGAATTAACAAATTGAATTTCAGGAAATTATTCAAGTTGAGTTCGGTTAGCAGAACGAGGGGGCATAAATGGAAACTGACAAAGGGTAAATTTCACACGGACACTAGGAAATATTTTTTCACAGAGAGTGATCAATGCGTGGAATAGCTTGCCTGGACATGTAGTGGAGGCTGAGACACTAGGGGTATTCAAGGCCAGGCTCGATCCAGTGTTAGACACTCTAGCCTTTGGGTAAACTAAGCATTGTGAGCAGATTAGTGGTAGGAATGGACGAGCAGTGTTGGCCTGAATGGCCTGTTCTCGTCTTCCCCTTATGTTATGTTATGTTATGTTAAATGTGTGCGTGGGGAATCATGGTGGAACGCGGTTGTATGTTTGTGCGTTCCCCCCTGTGTAACTACCTAATTGTACTGTTAGCCCTTGTTGTATGTGTTGTATAATCGTGTTTATGTGTTAGCTAGCTGGTCGTGGTGAGCTAGTTGTTAGAGCCACCGCGACCAGTATGTCCATATTGTTCAGTGTAGTCCCTCGAGTTTCAGGGCAAAAGTGTTCATCAACCAAGGCTGACGTTGACTGTTACTTCCTGATTGTTGTGACATCTACGGAAGGCGTTTTAATGGTCTGGCGTGTCCTTCAAAGGACGCGTTTGTACCAGCAAGGGTTTTTGGGTATCATCCATAGTTGTGCGGTGTATGGAACACGGATAATTATCGCTTCTTTTAATAAAGTGGCTGACTCTGTGTCTTTCTTGATACATCACCTCGCGCACGGTCGCTACAATAATTAATCGTGTAGATGAGCCTCCATGCTCTGCTATCGAATCCTGACTGTGCCAGAGCCAAGATATGAAATATGAGATAAATGGTTTGTTGCAACTTGTTGGCATCTTTTTGTTATCAATAATTTGGTATAAAGAGAGATTTTTGGATTTTATTAGAAGATCTATTAAGAGTACATGTGAATAACTTGGCTTTGTCTACACTGACAATGTTTTTGTTGAGATACACATTCATGTAAATTAAATCTGTATTGTTTGAACTGAATATATATACACAGCACATATATACACAGCTGCAGTGTGTCCAGGGATATACCAGTGTCAGAAGTGAATTAAAATGTCTGTTGCCTCTGTTAATTTAACACAAGCTCATAACGTCTGGAAATATACAAAGAAAGGCATCTAAATTGGTACCTGGTATGAAAGGTAAACGTTGTGAGGAAAGACTTAAGAAACGTAGCACATTCAAGCGTAACAAAAGGAGACTAGGGGGATTTGATTGAGGTTTTTAAATTCATAAAAGGGATTAATAAAGTGAACTACCAAAGATTTTTGAGGTTGAGTTCATTTCGCAGAACAAGAGGGCATCAGTGGAAATGAGTTAAATGCAAATTCTGCACTGATACCAGTGCACTGATACTGCACTGTACACAGTTTGCCAGGTCATGTATTAGAGGCAGAAACAATTTGGGTATTCAAGTCCAGGATTGATGCAGTGCTGGATATTCTTTAGCCTAAGAAATGACGAGCCTAGATGGGCTGATAGGCTTGTTCTCATTATTATGTATTCTTATGCATTTAAATGTGAGGTTTAGATTCAATTATAGCCTGTTTCTCTTCCCAGCTAGTACAACCTGCTTAAACCTCTCAACAATAATTAAAGGAATATCTCACTACTCTGCTAGATCTATAATTCAATAGAAAATGTTTACGTAATAACACTACCGGTTTTAACACCATGTATTACACAATGGGCTCTAGCTTGATTGTCAAAGTGCACCTGTGGGTGTAGTGAGATTTTGGTTTCATTAGGGCCAATCCATTCAGCTTTTTTCCCTTTAATACCAGTGCCATTGCGAACTGGTAATTTTGTCATGGCTGATGAAGACCAAGATATGAGACTCTCTTTCACTACAATAAAATGGAGTACATAATTGGACGGCGTATCACAAAGCAATACTAAACCAAACGTGTCTATCAGTTTCCTACTGAGTAAATCATTTTTCTCAGGAGGAAACTGATAGTTGCCTGGGAGGAGGAAGAGGAAGATCTGCCGCGCTTGTGAGATGAATTTTTGTAATATAATCTAAGCCTCATATACTGAACTGTGTTTATTAACTGTATTGGCTGTTTCATTGATGCACTGGTGATGCTTTTCAGCCAAAAGGTCCCTCCTCTGCCATTCGCTCTCTCTCCAATCACTGCAATAACGGTATTGCTGCGTGATACACCGTCCAATTATGTCCTCCATTTTATTGTAGTGAAAGTTTCATATTCAATGTAACCAATACCAGTACGTATAGGTACATACACATCTTATATAATTTGATGGGTGTAGAGACAGTCTACAAAGTGTGGGGTTGATTTATTGCTTGCTGCCCATATGTGTGCATTAATAATGTCACCAAACTAGTGTCATAACGCCTGTTTTTGAGTTCAGACTGGGTCTGGGAAAAGGAAAATTCTAACAAATTATCACACGCGAAATTTGCACAGCAGCATATGTTTTGATTGACACACCCACACAAAGTTGATGTCCTTTATCGCAGACCACAAAACTACCAAAGTGGGCGATGGCGAGAAATATTCTGTTTAGTGACAGACAAAATAATAATTGCTTCATTCATATAGCACTTTTCACACAGTGGTTTACTAACCAATTGTGCTACACCATCAAAGAGAAAGACATCTTTGAGAGCATATGGCGACCCTTTGCAGGCATTTTACAGGACAATAAAAGATGTATTACCTTAGTCTACATGTTTACTTAGCAGCTTCTTTACTTATACAGGGGGGCATGCATAACTAAGATGTTTAAACGTAATCAGTTTATGTAGCTGAATATTTACTGGCTCAATTTAGGTTAGGTACATTGCTAAAGGGGACAAGAGCAGCATCACAACTCACTGTCTTTATCACAACATAAAACTGGGGTCCTTTCCTTCTATGTTTTATGTATTTATTTACTTATTTCATTTATTTATACAGGAAAAAAAGACAGCTGTTTAGAGACAAACGTCTGCATTGCCTCCAGCTTTGCTTTACAGGTACACAGGTTTACAGACGGCTTATGTCCTGTGGAGAGAAATACATGTCTGAGAAACGATGCGTGGGGTGAGGGTTTAGAAGCACAAAGAAGTGATAGGGAGGATATACAATACTTTTCACAGTTTCATAAAGGCATACACACATCCATAGTTTGGTGTAGGTGCTCGGTAAAAAAAATATAATTCAAAGTAAGAAAACAATACTTGCACACTGCTGTCACGCAAGTGTTGTATTTGCATTAATATGCAGTGACAACGCTTGGACTGTTCAATCTTCGTCACAACATAAAAATGGCATCCCAAAATGAGATGAAATGCAAGAAAATGATACCAAACCGAGCTTGTCACTCCCAGATGCAGCCCCACACAGCCAGAAAAGCAAAGCAAAGATGAGTGCCGAAGTGTCAATTATGTAGACTGCAGGAACCTCCACTTCAGAGACTAGTTTGAAAACCAGGATTAGAATGAAAAATGTATAATGAAAAGGAATTAAAGAAAAATGACCTTCAGAGCTGTAGACTGAGTTAATATAAATCCACAGGCCGCACTTTAAGAGTTCAGTGGGGGGATTCCTAGCCCGCATAATTCATTTAGATTAGATGAGGAACTTGGTATGCACTCCTTTTTTATATGTTATCGTTGAAATGATCTTCTCATGGTGAGCTATTGTGGTGATGTTATGTTGGGGGTTTAAACATTTGTAGAGAATGTTTGCTGAATACTATGATGGGAAACTACCGTAGCTGATGAAAATACCAGGTAGCAACTCTTGAACTCTGATTTATCTTGTGTGGCCTGACCCTTCATTTCCAAAGTAGTGCATGTACTAGATAGAATCAAAATTGTAACTGAGATGTAGAAGCATATGTATTATGTGCTAGAGTATGGTAAAGGCCAGTCTCTGACCTAGTAACACTCACAGACACACACATACGTACACACACACACACGCACTGTGCTAGCCTTATATAACAGCCTTATAACAGTGCCATGGTAGGTTTTCCCCACTGCACCTGATTAATTTAAACAATCCTTCCACTCACCCATATAACTTTCATTGTGTTCCTCAATGGAAAGCTTTTCTTTTCATCTACTAATCTACTGTTGAATAATAAGGTGCCTTCACACCAACCCTAGTTAATGGTATGGTGATGATCAAGAAGTGACTGAAATTTGTCTTCTGTAGTTTCATTTGCTTTCATTACAATACATATCTAGAGTGGATGGACGTCAGCAGAGACTAAAGCTGAAGTGATTCATTCTGTGTTTAGCAAGAATATGATCAAACGTTTCCTGGTCTACCAAACTGGTTTTATAAACCCAAGACCAGAGGTGGATTTATTGATTTTGGGGCCTGTTTTACAATCTTAATTTGAGTACCCCAGCAAGCTAGCAGCACTGTCTATGTGTTTCATAGGTCTCACAGGAATTGGTGACTGAGTGTGTGAGTGAGAAATGGAGCCAATACATCTCTGAATAGAAATGAATAAATGTCAGAGCGAGACAGTTGGATCATGCTGCTGAATTGACTGGAACTCAAACCAATCAGTTATTTAGCTCTTTGATGTGTACTGTGAACACCATGACTGTCCCATATGATCATTGTGATACTGGTGCATTTAGAATTCTTAACATGTTTTTTCTCATGAAATGAATGCAAACAATCATCTTATTACTTTCATATAGAGGTTTTTTTTCCTGGACATAAGACTGTCTAGGTAAGTTATTAAAAGCCAGACAAATGATCCAACTAGTTAATGTTACACATGTCTAACTTGAACAGCATTGACAGCAAACTCATTGGGTAGTCATTTGATAAATAATCTATAGCTATACATTCCTATTTTAAAGATATGTAAAAACAACAAATATAATATTAAATTAGACAGATTTATAATATTTAATTGAAATGTACAATTTGGATTGATTGTGAATGTAAATCAGTCAAGAATGAAGCACACTTGTCAATTATATATTGACCAATAACACAACATCATGCAATTAAGAACAATAAGAATACATAATGACGAGAACGGGCCATTCAGCCCATCTAGGCTCGTCATGTCCTAATCTAAAGAGTATCTAGTACTGCATCTAGCCTGGACTTGAATAGCCCAAGTGTTTCTGCCTCTACTACCCAACCTGGCAAGCTGTTCCAGGCATTGACAACTCTGTGTAATGAAACGTCCTAATATCCATGCAGAATTAGCCTTGAACTAATTTCCACCTGTGGCCTCTCGTTCTGCTAGCTTAAATCTTTGGTAGTTCACTTTGTTAATCCCTTTTAGGAATAAAAAAAGAAAGAAGTTGCCCTTCTTTGAACTTTTGAGAGCTTCTATATCCTCCCAAGACCTGGGAATACATTTTTGTGCACTGTAGTGCACATTATGTTTTTGCTAAGTCCTCCCATACTACAGATGTCACTCTATTGAGTCCTGATGTCCCTTAGAGAGGACAACTGTAGCTTTAAGATGATATCACATGTGGGGGGGTTTTCAATTTTTTTAGTAGACAGCTCTATGACAGAGGCACAATCGACATTAATGAAGTGCTGTTGTACACTACAGTGCACATGTTGTAAAATGTTAATCAAGTTACGTTTAAAAAAAAAAAACTTTGCAATGTGTTTTTTACCACCACTTAATTTATTTTTAAAAAATCTAAATTAAAACACTTTCTTTTTCCTGGGTCTCAGGAGGATATCTTTCTTGTAGTGTGGTGCCCAGAACTGCACACAGTTGTCACGAATGGTACCGGAAAACCAGGCGCGGAGCCAGAAATGCAATAATGTATTTTATTGCGTAAACAACAGGCAATGGTCAAACAGGAGCAATCAGGGCAATACAGAGATCCAAAGAGTGGTCGGGGACAGGCAAAGTTCGTTCCAGGCTTCAGTTGTGTCAGAGGCAGGCAAGGCGTAGTCAATGGGCAGGTGGAGGTCGATAACGGGAAATCAGTACAGGGAACACAGAGAGGAGCGGGACTGGAACCACAAGGAGCACGAACAGGTGGGACGAGAACGAGACTGAGATACAAACGAATACGGAAGCACGAACAAAAACACGATGAACAAAAACACGATGAACAAAAACACGATGAACAAAAACACGATGAACAAAAACACGATGAACAAAAACACGATGAACAAAAACACGATGAACAAAAACACGATGAACAAAAACACGGGTAAACAAAGAAACTGCTGGAAAGTTGTGTAGACATAAGCAAAGCACAAGACAATCTGGCAACGAACATGGGAAAACACACAGCTTAAATACATTTAGACATAACAAGAAACAATCAGGAATAAACACGAATGCAGCTGACTGCAATCAGACACATGAGGAAATAAGTGAAAACGATAATACAATAATGAGACAATCAGGAAATGAACATGGGAAACATGTTAACTAATCAGAAATAACGAGAAACAGGTGAAACTGATAATACACTGACGAGACTAGAAACAGGTAAGCGAAAGTAAAAACACGGACCGGACAACTAAGAAAACATGGAAAAAACTACAAACGCTTAATTACGGGGAACACGAACATGAGACGTGACAACAGTACTCTAAGTGAGGTCTGACAAAGACATTATATAACATTAATACAGTATAACCTCCTTTGATTTACAGTGCCTATAGAAAGTCATCATACCCTTTTGAAATAGTCACTTTTTTTGTCTTACAGCCTGAAATGAAAGTACATAAAATCCATCTTTTTCCAGCTTTATTTACACATTTTGCCTTACAACATTCAAGTGAAAAAAGGGCACAATTTCTGATAATTAATATAAATTAAAGATCCCTATCAAGTTCATTTATGTAAATAAGGAAGAGCAGAGGTCTCAGCACTGATACCTGCGGGACTCCCTGCCCACAGCACCTAAGTTAGATACAACCCCACCTATTGTTACTCTTTGTATTCGCCTTGCAGCCAATTACGGACCCACTCTAAAACAACTGAGAATGAGCCTCGAATGTGGTACCTTGTCAAATGCTTTTTGAAAGTCCAAATATATAATATCATAACCCTGTTTCAGGTCAAAACACTTTGTAGCCTCTTAAAAAACTCCAGGAGGTTTTTTAGGCATGACCTCCCCTTGAGAAAACCATGTTGACTCTCCCTTTAAAACACAATTATTTTTCAAGAATGATTCCAACTTGTCCCAAATAATACATTCCAGTATTTTACATGAGATGCAAGTTAAACTGACAGGCCTATAGTTCCCTGGGTCAGTACAGTCCCCCTTCTTATATATTGGAAATATACTACCTTGCTTCAAGTCATCTAGTATTTCTCCAGTGTTTATGGATTGCATAAAAATATCTGTTAATGGTTTATATATGATTTCCCCAAGTTCTTAGAGAATATGCTATCAGGGCCTTCTGCCTTATTTGTGTTAAGTTTTTGTAGTTTTTCTTGTACTTCTACTTATCTCAAAGTCCTCCAAAACATTCTGTACATTCTGCTACACATTTTGGCATATTTATAATCTATTCTCTGGTAAAGCTCTCAACAAAGTAGCTATTTAATGTGTTAGCAATATGCTTAATTATAAACCAAAGTTCCTTCCTTATTCTTATGCACTTAACATTAGCTTTTCCTTTTATACTACAATATTGAAAAAACTGTTTAGGATTACTTTTTGCATCTTGGGAAATTTTAATTTCAAACTGCCTTTTAGTCTTAGCTTGCATATTACAATATTATACCGTTTTTCTTTTTATATACTCTGTATAGTCGCTTTTTTGCCTCAGAATCTCTCGTAAAGATTGTCCTCCACTGTGGAGACAGTTTTTTAAATCCTATTTTTCCTTACTTTTGCGATGAATTTACACTGTACATCTAAAATAGAGAAAGATAAAAAGTTATCAGATCTGGAGAGACGTGTTGATGATCTCGAACAATACTCGCGAATTGATGACCTGCTGATAAACGGACTAGCAACAACACACCGAACCTACTCCCGAGTTGTAGACGGAGAGAAAGGAGAAGACGCTCAACCAAGTGAACAAATCTCCTTGGAAAAGCAGGTGATCCAGTTATTTGCAAGCCATTGTATGAGCTTACAAGCAAACGAGATCTCAGCATGTCATACGATTCCAAGAAAGGACAGAAACACCAAACCAGTCATCGTTATGCGCTTTGTGAACCGAAAAGCCAAAATGGAATTACTGAGACAGGCCCGAAAGCTGAAGGGGACGGACGTGTTCCTGAATGACCACCTAACGAAAAAGAATGCCGAAATTGCAAAGCAAGCACGTATCCTAAAAAAGCAAGGTAAAATTCTAGCCACTTGGACAAGGAACTGTACAGTTTGGATTAAGTTGAATGGATCTCCCGAGGAAGCTAAAGCCATTTTGGTAAGAGATATCAGTGACTTGGACAAATATAAATGAGTAAGCCTGATAATGCCTCCTTTAGATGGCTAACGGGGCTTGTGTTTCTAACGATGGGTGGTAGCCTTCTCGAATGTGTCTGGCTAAAGGTTTTTGCATGGATTATTTTTTGTTTTTATGGCATGGGTTTTTTACATCTTTTTTGTTCTGGTCCAAAAAAGACAATGACTAGTAGACAAAGGACAACTGAACTGGCTATAGCAAGAAATGTTGCCTTTCAACATGCATTTGGATGAAGATATTGACCCTGAGAGTAACTTCTTTAAGTATGGTAATAACTGCTGTTACTATACTGATGAACTGTTTAATAATAATATCAAATTAGATAATTGTATATCAATTATTCACTTTAACAGTAGAAGTTTATATGCGAACTTCCAAAGTATTAAAGATTATATAAACCAGTTCAACACACCATTCAATGCGATTGCAATCTCAGAAACTTGGCTTAGCTTGGAGAAAGGGGTGGATTTTGAGTTGGAAGGTTATGAATTGAACTTCATGGACAGAGTAAACAAAATGGGAGGGGGGACGGCTCTGTATGTAGATAGAAGGTTAAAGTATAAGGTTATAGAGGGTATGACTACTACTATTGATGATGTGTGTGAATGTATCACCATAGAGATTTCCATGGAAAAAAAGAAAAATATTATTGTCAGCTGTGTTTACAGAGCTCCCAGCTCCAGTATTGAGGTATTCAAGAATTTGATGGTAGATATTTTTACAAAGACGGAGCATAAGGTCACTTTCATTTGCGGTGATTTTAATATAGATTTACTAAATCCTAACAAGCTTTTATCGGCCGATGAGTTTATTGCTGCAATGTATAGCATGAGTTTATATCCTAGTATTACTAAGCCTAGTAGAATAACATCTCACTCTGCTACCCTAATTGATAATATATTTACTAATAACATGGAAAACAATACAGTGAGCGGATTACTAATGAATGATATCAGTGACCATTTGCCAGTGTTTGTGATCTATAGCTGTGGTTATAGGATGAAGGATGGAATTATTACTAGCTACATGAGAGTGAGAACGGAAGAAGCACTAAATGATTTTAGAAGTGAATTGATATCCCATGACTGGAGAAATGTGTATGAAGCAGAGGACGTTGACTCAGCATATGATACTTTTTTAAACTCATTCCTATTATTTTATGACAAAAACTGTCCAGTGCAACAAAGCAGGAAGAAATTAAAGTGTCTGGATAAGCCTTGGATCACGAAGGGATTGTCAAATGCCTGTAAAAAATAGAATACCCTATATAGAGAATTTATGAAATATAGAACTAGAGATAAAGAAACTAAATATAAAATATATAAAAATAAATTAACTGATATTATTAGGAAATGTAAGAAAGAGTATTATAATAATATATTAGAAAAGAACAAAAATAACATCAAGGGTACATGGAATATATTAAATAAAATCATTAGAAATAGAACAACTAACTCTAGCTACACAGACCATTTTACTGACAATGAAAAGACAATTACTAACATGAATGATGTGGTTGAGGGGTTTAACAATTTCTTTGTGAATGTGGGACCCGGTCTAGCAAGAGAAATAAACCCTCCACAAGGGGGAGGAGTCTCACAATATTTTGGTGAAATAAATCCAGCTACACTTTTTTTGAGAAATACTGACAGAAACGAAATAATTAATATTGTCCACATGTTCAAGAATAAGACATCAACAGATTGGAATGATATTGATATGATGGTAATTAAGAAAGTAATTATTACTATTGCAGATCCTTTAACATACATTTGCAACCTATCTTTCAAATTGGGCTCGTTTCCTAGCAAAATGAAAACGGCTAAGGTGATCCCATTTTACAAAGCAGGAGACAAACATCTTTTCACCAATTACAGGCCAGTTTCCTTGCTTTCTCAGTTCTCTAAAATTCTGGAAAGGCTATTTGTTGCACGTTTGGATAGTTTCATAGAAAAGCATCAGTTACTGATGGACAGTCAGTATGGTTTTAGAACAAACCGATCAACTTCAATGGCCTTAATGGAATTAGTAGAAGAATTAACAAGTTCACTTGACAATAAGAAATATGCAGTAGGGTTTTTTATAGATTTAAAGAAAGCGTTTGATACAATTGATCATGATATTTTACTACAAAAGATGGAAAGGTATGGTATTAGAGGAGTGGGGTATGATTGGTTAAAAAGCTACATTGGTAACTGTCACGGTTGTTCCCCTGACTTACCACCAGATGGCGGTGTTGCGCACTGGTGGGAGGGGCACAGATGAAAACAATCGCCAATTACCTCCCTATTTAAACCCCAGCTGGTTTTCGGATCATTGCGAAATCGTAAGCCATTTTACGATTTAGCCGGTATGGTTTGTTGTGTTTTTTTTAAGACGTGACTCTAGAGAGACTTTCTATAGGAAAATAATTTATCTCATTTCAAAGAATCTTTCGAGTAAAGAACTACTTTATGTAACCTGATTTTAGGAACCTTACTCGCTTTTAGGAGTTGGTTTGAGTTTCGTTTGGGCAGTCGGTCGACTGTGTTTCGGGTTTCATTTTCGTTCTTTATTTGGCTCTTCTAGCCGTTTATTATTTGTTTCGGACACTCGGTTGTCTTTGGTTTATTTGTTCGTTTGTTTGTGTCTGTATGACACTTAGTCACCCGTTGGGTGATAATTTCTGTTCCTCCTTATTGTTATTTTTTCCCTACTTCTCTGACCTTCAGAGCTTGTGGTTAGACTGTAGGTACGGTCTAACTTATTGATCCCCCGGGGTTCTGCGAGTGGCACCAATCACTAACCACCCTCACAGTAACAGACAACAGTTTGTACAAATGGGTGATTATAGATCAACTAGTCTAGACATTACCTGTGGTGTGCCGATATTGGGACCAAAATTATTTATATTATATTCAATGATATTGGGACCAAAATTATTTATATTATATATCAATGATATATGTAATGTTTCCAGTATTGTGAAATTGGAAACCCCATATAAATTATGTTTGCAAAAGTATTGGAGTTTAAAACAAGGCACATCTGAACCTTAACCCCCCGGCTGGATGACACTAATATCTATTTTTTGTTCTGGGGAGAATCTGAGCACAACAGCTGTTGGAGGTTGTCTCAGCAGAATTGGGTAAGCTGAAATTGTGGTTTGACGCAAACAAATTATCACAAAATAAAAAAATTCATAGTGTTTGGCAAACGGAAAATACATTTGAACATACAAGTTGAGATAATGATTGACAATGTTAGATTAGAAAGGGTAAATGAGAATCTCTTTTTGGGAGTGATCATTGACCACAGTTTCAGCTGGAAACCCCATATAAATTATGTTCGAGCTAAATTAGCAAAAAGTATTGGAGTCCTAGGTAAAACAAGGCACATCCTGAACCTTAAATCACTTTACACTCTGTACTGTACTCTTATACTACCTTATCTGACTTATTGTGTGGAGGTGTGGGGAAACACTTACAAAAGCACTCTACAGACATGCACAATGCAAAAAAGAGCAATACGAGTAGTAAATAATGTAGGTTATTATGATCACACAAATACACTGTTTATGTATAAAGCAAGTCATAATTTACTTCCTGGCAACATACAAAAAATGTTCAGGGATAGAGAAGGAGGGTATGACCTGAGGGGCAACTTTAACTTAAAACAACCTAGTGTACATGCCACTCTGAAAAGCATGTGTATTTCTGTCTGTGGGGTGAAGCTGTGGAATAATTTGCCTGAGGTAATTAAACAAAGTATAAATGTCGGACACTTTAAAAAAAAGTTAAAGCACTTTATTTGTCAGAAATACAGACTGGATTGAATGATAAGAACTACAAATTGATATTTTGTTTGACGGATCGATAAATGGGCTATATAGAAAAAGACTTCCGAATTTTTCTTTTTTGGATGTTAAATTCTCTTTTGAGTGTTTGTTTGATTTTTTTGTTTTTTTGTTTGTTTTGATCTTTCTATGTTCTTAGCAATAAGGGTTTTTTTGTGTGGAAAATATTGCAACGCATAAAGGTTAGGCAATCATAAGCTTTTTAGCTTCAGCCTTAACCTTTTTGGTCAATCGTACTGATATGATAAACGATGTCTCTTGGGTGTATTGTGAAACATGATCGAAATAAATAATTAAATGGAAAAAAAATAACCCTTTGAAATGTAGTCAATTTTTCATTCACAGTTCTGCAATCTAGAAGTTTTACCCAGTCTTTCTTTCTTAAATTCTCTCTCATTTTATTAAAGTCAGTTTGTCTCAAGTAAAACATTCTAGAGTTCCAGTTTGAGGAGACCATCTTAACTTCCCCAAAAATATCAAATATAATTGCACAATGATAACTTGATCACTACCCTTGTGCTGCAAATTCTGTCAGGATTATTACACAAAACCAGATCCAGTATTGATTTCCCTCTCATAGGCTGAGTAACAGACTGTACCAAAAATCTGTCATTAACCACATCTAAAAACTCCTCTTCACATTTACCCTGACCTGACACTACTTCCCATTTAATATAGAGCTAATTGAAGTTGCCCATTATTAATGTCTTTCCTTTGACACAGGCTTGATTTATTTTACCATAGAGCATAGCATTCATGTTGATGTCTGAAGCTGGTCTATAGCATACTCATATATTAAGGCCCTTTTTATGATCTCCCAATGGACTCAGAGTGAATGAATGAGTTGACACCTGGAATTTCTTCCACATTAAGATCGTCTTTCACATAAAGGGCCACCCCCTCCTGTTTTTTTTTGTTATATCCTTCTAAAACAATTTGTACCCCTCCACATTATATTCATCGTCATCCGCTGCACCAAGCCATGCTTCTGTAATCCCAACAATGTCATAACTCCCATTCAATATGTCAGCCTCCAGTTCCAAAAATGTATTATATGCTTCTAGCATTCAAACACAGGAACTTCATAGCCTACACTTTTATTGTCTTTTCCCTCCACACATAACTGTGCCAAACCACCTCTATTCATATTATTGTCTAAAAGATCTTTATTAATGATATCCTCACAGTTATTATTATACTCCCCCCTGATATCTTCCATCCGGGACGTCTTTACCTCCCTATCCTTAATACTACTACTAATTTCCCTCCCTGCCCCTCCAGTCCCTAGTTTAAATATGTGTCTACTACCCTAAGCATATGATGGCCCAATGCAGCTGTATCCCCCCAGTTCAGGTATAGCCCGTCCCGCTTGTACAGGTCACCCATGTTCCAAAATAAGTCCTAGTGTCCCATAAACCTGTACCCCTCTTTCCTACACCAGATTTGTAGCCGCATGTTAAATCTCCATATAAAATTCTGCTTCTCTTTATTAGTATGTGGTACTGTCAGAATTCCTGAGAAGACCACCGTAGAGGTTCTGCTCCTTAACGTTGATCCTAATTCTATAAATGTGTCTATAAATGCATAACCTCAAACCTACCCTTACCTATGTCACTAGCTCCAACATGGACCATCCTCTGGCTCTTCCTGTTTCAGTGATCGTTTGTAAACAGAGTAGCAATAGAGATGCATGATCCAAGAGGCCATAGTGGGGATGGGGCTATGGCAGTGGTCAAGTGTCTTTTCCCCTCTTGTTGAACAGGAGATGTGCTGGAAGTATTTTAGCAGGACTTTGTTCAGCCTGGTTTGGTTGAAGTCACTGGCAATGATGGATATGGCTTCAGGATGAGTGGTAGCCTGTTTGAGCTCATGCAGTTCATTGAGTGCAGTTGTGGTATTGACTTGGGGCGGGATTTAAACTGCAGTCATGAGAACACATGAGAATTCCCTCATAACTAATATCCTCTTCCTGCAAGGGCTGGAATTGGTTGGACATCACAAACTCTGGAGATGCCGCCTCTGCATGAAGGCCCTTTTCTACATTTACGCTCTATCATCACCCAGCTCTCTCCCTACCTGCTCTAGAGGCTACCCCCTACCCAGTTTCGGCATGCATGCACATTTTCTAAAGGGCGTTCTAATAAGTTCCTGGAACTCTGCCCGGCTCTGCAACTCTGCAAATTCTGCAGGGCAGTCGAGACTTGTAAATTGGGATTCGAGATCAAGAATCTTTCTAGGACTAGGATTCTTGATTCTTGGAGGCTCTTCTCACAGAGCTTCTCTTGGAATTTAGTCTGCTGGTGGGATTATTGGGATTATTTATATTATTAGCTTCCCCAGGTGGACCCAGGTACTGATGGGATGCGTTGCGTGAACACTGATCCATTGCTCCCCACTTAATTTTTATTAAAGCATTTTAAGTATTACCTGCGCTCATACTATAGCTTAATCAGGCAAGATTATGAGGCAAGAGGAAACATCCTCAGCCATTTAGGTCTCCACAAGAATGTCAATGTCACCAGTGCTAACAGTACTTTTTGTATAGCGGGAGCAGTGTCATTGAAAATGATGGACTTGATGGAGCTATATAATCAACTGCTTACCTTGTGTGCCTGGAGACAAATATACATACATGTGCAATTATTCAGATTATATTTGATAAACTGCATCCCAGGTTTGAATTGTAGAAGGACAAGCTTTATTGATCCATTAAATTAATAAATAAATGCATTGTCAATGTGATGGGAACTTTGGACAAACTGCTTCCTCAGTTAAGTGTATGTAGCAATTACAAGGCTTCCAAATGCATTTCCTTGTTAATTGAAGAGAACTGAATGCAGATCTGGAAGAGTTGTTTAAGGGTTGTTTAACCCCTTTTGAACCCTTCTTCATCTGGACCCACAAGGCAGGAGGGGCCTGGCGCTGGATGGCCTTGTCAGAATGATAAGCTGTGCCCTTTTCTTGACAGACTGTGGAATGTAGCCCTTGAGTATCAAGTAATTAACATTTTGCTGACATTGAGAAATATAATAGAATTGTGATAAATGCTGTCATGTAATTGCAGTCATGTGCTTTTCCATATTTTCATCATTTACTTAAAGGGGGTTGCCTCATAAAAATCAACAATTGTCAGTTATGTTCAATAAAAGTACATGGACAATGGAAGAATAATGACCCTTTCCTTATACATTTCACAAAATAAAAAATAATTATGCCAAAAATTTTCACCTCAAAAGCCAACCTGAGAATAAAAAAAAAATAATCCAAATCTCCTCTCGTATTTAGTCGTATCATTAAAACCGCAATTTGAATATGCATCCATGATTTGTCTGTTGCTAGATTTATTACCATAATGGATGAAATGATGAAACATGCCATAAACGGTTGCAATGACACCAAAAAGTATTCGCACTGCTGGACTAGCAGTGTAGTATAGCAGGGCTACTCAACACCAGGCCTCAAGGGCCAAAGTGCAGGGGCGTGTTTAGAGGGTGGCCTAGGGTGGCACGTGCCACCCCTGGAATCTGATTGCCACCCCAGATGCTGCAAAATTTAAGAAGAAAAAAAAAAACACAGTTAGGGCAGCGGTCCCGAACCCTTTTTTGCATTTTTTTCCCCATGCACCCCCTCCCCCACCCGGTCCTCGAAATAAATGAACGGGTCTCAGCTTTTTTTTCGCTTTTTTTATTTTTAATTAATGTTAATAAATTGAGATTATTTTGGGGGATTTGGAAGTTGTAGGATAAAATGTGAAAAAAATATCTCATAAGTGTTCAATTGGGTTGAAATATGGTGATTGAGATGGCCATGGCATATGGTTTACATTGTTTTAATGCTCAAAAAACCATTAGATGACTCATGCCCTGTGTATGGGGGCATCGTCATCCTGGAAGAGACCACTCCCATCAGGATAAAATGCTTCACCATAGGATGAAGGTGATTGCTCAAAATAGCTTTGTATTTATTGGCGTGCATCCTGCCTTCTGAGGGGTGGAGTGGATCTAAACCATGCCAGGAAAATGCACCCCACACCTTAACAGAGCCACCAGAACCCTTCAAGTGTTTCCTTTATTTTGGCAGTTACTTTTATAGTCAGTTACAGTCACGCCCATAGAAAATGGGCATACTACTATACAAGGTATGCTAAACAAACACATAAATGTAATGTTTTGTATTGAGTTAAATTTTTGCTTTTTCTTCAAGTTGTGTTTCAAAGGTTGGGCTGTCAAATGAAAATACCAACAAGAACAACAAAGTAACAAAAGGGTTTCAGGGGACTTCTATTTATATTTACAAAAGCAAACCTTCCAGCCAAAGGTTGGCATATGAATGCATTTATTAAAGTTGATGGAATTTATGCTTTAATGACTGCTTTCAGTCATTAAATTGGTGAGTGCAGTGTCTTACTTTATCAAATACATTGGCAAAATTTAATGAATTCTTTCATTTTATACCACAGCTTTGTTAAACATTTAATTCTGATTGAGAGAAAGTTGATTATTTTCCAGTAAACTGCATGGAGAAACATAATGCTATGTAGTAGTTTCACAAAAGTGGCCCATTCTATTTCAATTGAACACTCACAAGCATGAATTGATTCACAACTGAAAATAACGAGTAACAAGTTAACAACAACAACATAACCCTCCGCCAATTTTGTGTTTGAGCATTTATTATCTCTGTTGCAAGTAACCATTGTATAATTGGAATAAACCACTCCAGGTTGTGCAATTTTATGAAAATAAACCACTTCAGGATAGTTAACTGACCCTTGGATTTGCCTCAGGACCACCTCACAGCACCCTGTTATTTTCATACAAGTCCACAGCCCATTGTGGCTTACGTGTATCAATCCTCCAGGTCTAGATATTATGCTCTCAAGTCTTTGTGACATGTTGATGACTGACAAAAAAAAAGACAAACATGCCTTAAAGCAATAGTGCAGTCACTTTAAAATCAGTTCATTTTGATTGAAAATTATTGAATTTTAGCAAAAATATGACAAATATATGTATTTGTAATAAATCATTATATATTTATGATGATCACTACTCTGTTGCACCATTTTTATATTGATTTTAAAAAATCTATTTAAAGGCCATTTCAGTCGCTACAGGTATTTTCTTGTCGCAACTTTGTCAGCTGGTGCTGGAGCTACCTGGGCAGGAGTGTTGGGGTTGTGCTGCCTTTCTGTATGGTCCTGTGCCTCTGTCGTGAGTTTCCTGACATGGAAGGAGAGTACCTTCGTGTTACGGGATTAAACAGTTAATTAACTCCAACTCTATCTGACTCCATGTATGTTAGCTTTTCTCTCTGACCTTCCAAATCGATGATTGAGATGCAGACGTGCCTCTGGTGACACAAACCCAGTCTGTTGTTGTTACTGTATGCCACTGCATGTTTTATTTCAGATTGTATGCAGAAATGTTGGTCTCATCTGATCATAAGCATCCTCGTGCGCCCAATCTGCCAGGCCGCTGACCGAAGATCATTTCATTTACTTCTTCGAGATTTGCCACCCGCACCACATCATCTGACACCAACCCACTGCTCATTTTACTTTTCCTGCCAATTGCATTATCAAACATTCTCAGTGTCCCAAATGATTAATTCTCTCCATTGCTCAGCATCTACTCCAACCAATAACATCATCTGTTCAAATCTATTAATTAATTTATTTTTTACATTTATTTATCAAATGTTTTCAAACCTTAATACAACATGACAAACAATACAATACAAACAATACATAAAACAGGGGGCACAGAAAAATATCCAATAAGACATCAAGTTCATCCAGTAAAATAAAAAAAAACAATTCTGTAATCAGAAGTCCCAACACACAATGTTTCACACAGCACAGCTGGTGTGGTCCATAAAACATATCCATTCTTCTGAAAATACATATAATTTATTATGTAGCTGGCATGTCAATTTTTGCATTGAAACTTTTTCCATTGACGAAGTGTTCCATGCTCTGGTCCACCAATCATTGGGGGAAAGAAATTTCCATTTATGTGCTATTGTGATTCTTGCTGTCAGAAACAGCATATAAATTAACCTCCTGGATTGTGTAATTGGACGACTGGTGATTAAGTGAACCTAAGCACAGACACGAGGAGGAGACAGAGCTCGAAAACAGTGAACCAAAATAACACAAAGACAAAAAGGGATAAAGCATACAAAAGCTGGCCGTAACTCTGTGCAAGAGAACTCAAGACTGAGCACTGTTCAGAGAAAACAGACAACTTAAATAATGAATGCAAATGAGACACAGGTCTCACTGAGACAATCATCCACTTAAACAATCAAAACAATAAAACCATTAATCAATAATACAATAAGGCAATCAGAGAATAATCAAGTGTCCAATGCCACCCTCTGGCGGTGAGCAGCGGAACGTGCTGTCACAGATTGATCAGGTACAAAGTTTAGAGTTGGGAGGCCAAGTAGGCAGAAACAGGGATCCAAGTGGATCTCACATTTACATATATTACTGGTCTGTTTTAAAACCCGTACCCAGAAACAGGAAACTGGGGGATCTCCCAGAAAACATATTGAAATGTACCCATGTCTCTACACCTCCTCCAACACAAAGGTGATTGAGAGGGGAAACATCCACCTAATTAGGTATGCAATAGCACCTGTAAATTATTTGATGTGATCTGATGTCTCCATCATTCTACTGCAAATGGACATTCCTCCAAATGTTCTCCAATATTTGGAGCACCAATCTGAAATCTGAAAGCTCCTAATCCAGATCTAAATTCTGAGCTTTTTTATATATATTGGAGTCAGATGGAGATGAGCCTGTGAGTATGTAGTATACCTTTGATAAATGACCTCCAGGAATACTGGATGACTAAATAAAATAAGTAAGTGAGAGGTCCAAGGTCGCTATCCCCTTGTTAAGAATGAATGGTTTGAGCTCTAAGCAATGGAGATATTGGAATTTACAAGTATCAAATTCAGACTTCAATAATTCTACTGGGATGACTTGACCATCTCTAATCAGCTGTGAGAATCACTTAAGCCCTGCCTTTGCCTAGTTCCTGTGAGTTGTGTCAAAGATCGCACTGCCAGTCCTCCCAGTGATTTGGGTTGCCTCAATATAGGGAAAGACATTCTAGACCCCTTTCCAGCCCAAATGAATTTAAGAAGCATTCCATGTACAGTAGATTTTTGAATAATTTATTTGGAACTAAAAATGGCAGCATTTGGAAGAGATTAAGTACGCAGGGTAAGAGATTCAGAGATTCAACAGATTCTTCGGTCTTACCCCAATTTATTTTGTCTCCCAAGAGTTGGTCATAATTGTTCATTATTTTCATGACCTTTGGAATAAAAGATTGCAGGTCTTTTAAGAAGAAAAGTATGTTGTCCGCATAGAGTAATCTATTGGAAAGCCGTCTGGTCCAGGTGTTTTGCAAGATTGTAAGGTTAAGATAGCTCTGGATATTTCTTCTGAGCTAATCCTTTTGTTTAATGAAATTGGTTGGTCTTCTGTTACCAAGGGTGAATCCAGAGAGTCTAAAAAGTCAGACGTCTCAATAGGAGATGCCAAATGATCTGAGCTATGCAATCTTTTGTAAAATTGCTGCAAAACATCATTAATTCCCCTCTGTGAGCAGTGCTCCTTCTTTATGCCAGCTCTTAATTTGCTGATAGTCAAAAGTTTTTACGCTTTTTTAAGTGATAAGCTAAGAGTTTTCCAGCTTTATTGCCTCCTCCATAGTATCTTTGCTTGGTAAGCCACAGCAGGTATTCTGTTTTTTTAATTTAATACAGTATTCAGCCCCCTGAGGCAAGACACTTGAGGAGCTTTTCACCTCCTTGAGTTTTCAGTTCCATTTTGGACTCACCAAGTTCGCCCTCAAGAAAGAGCTGTTGTTCTCTGGCTTTTTTCTTTTTAGCTGATACATACAAATTATAGTACTGCTGATTACAACTTTTGCAGCTTCCCAGTGTCTAGAAGGGGATGTCTCTTCTGGCCTGTTTTCCATAAAAATAATATTCAAGTTCTTTCGGAATTCGTTTTACAAGCAAAGAGGTCAGGTTTTTTGAGGCAGAACAAAATTTGGGAATTCTATAAGACCAAATTAATATTAGTCATGTAATATAAAATGTATCATCTGATTCTGGACTCTGACCTGATGTCATAAGAATTCAATAGAGATCCCCCTTTAAATGAACATATATACACAAATATATAAACTAGAACAGCACACATAACACATAGTGCTTCCTCTTGACAAGTCACAAACCGTGATTAATGACAGTATCCAGTCAGTCAGTAAATAAATAAAAATAAAGGCGCTTAGGGAGCTTAATTAGAATTTAAACAAGCGGCCTCCCATGTGGTCTAGTGGTTTCAATGTCTGACGCTGGCCATGGCGACCGGGGTTCGATTCCCCGTTGTGCCAGAGTCGGCTCTGGCTGGGAGTGCCACCGGAGCGGCAATTGGCTGTCCGCCCCAGGGAGGGGGGAGGGAAGCCGACAAAGTTCGCTGCACACAGGAGTGGTTCTGGGGTGCCGGAATTACAGTTAATAGCACGATGAAAGCTGTCTTGGAGGAGGCAGTGCTTCGCCATTGTCACTGCCGGTCACAGGGCTACGGCAGCAAACTACGAGGGAGGGGATTGAACTAAGAATAGCGGGAGTAATTGGCTACCAAATTGAGAGAAAAACAAGATAAAATAAAAAAATAAAAAAAAATTTAAACAAGTACTAAAGTTGGCATCGAACTGGACCGCATTTATTGTGGTGTCTAACAAAGAGAAAAATAACCGTACAATGGTTTTGCATAACTAGCCATTGTATTATATAGCCAGGGAAAGGTCACCTATTTATTATGCTCACCTAATAACTTCCAGAGAGGATAACCAGTTGACTCATCAAGCTGGCTTGCCCTCATTCTGTTTTGTGGTCAGTCTCTCACTTTGACTAGCTGCGTGACCACTCCTCTTGGTCGTCTTCACTGGGTGCCAGCCGGCAACTTCTCCTTGTACATCGCTCTGATGACCATTGTATTTCAAGGTCACTGGTGTTTAAATGTTGGAAGGCATCTCTGCCGGTTTGGAATGAGTAATTGCTGCCTTCATCCCGAACCAGGAGACGTGCAGGACAGATTCAGTACTTGATTCCTTCATTACGGTCATTATGCATGTAAAGGCTTTCCGTCTCTCTAGCACCTCCGATGGGAGATGCTGGAAGATGCTGATTTCAGTTCCAATATTTAGCATTTGCCTGGACTTTTCTACAATCCTCATCTTGTCTTGAAAATTATGCAGGCACAGGACAATGGCTCATGTGCATTGAGAGGGCTCAGGCTTCAGTGTGAGTGCTCTGTGTGCCTTGTAGTTTTTCCATGGTCTGGGGCATTTGAGGAGGAGTGGCTCAGTGAAGATGTGTCATACCAGCGAGGTAGTGTCCTCATGATCCTTGCTTTCTTTTACCTCAAATATTTGGAAATTGTGCCTCCTCTATTCTCAATGTCCATGAGCTTCTCTCACATTTTGTCCTCAGATCTAATTGCGACTTCACCTTGTGGTTTCATTTGCACCATGTCATCAGTTTTCTCACACTATATTCTCCATTTTGTTCACTTGGTTCTCTAGTTTGTAGTGGTTCTCCTTCATATTTGAGTCTCTGGCGGGAGATGGTAAGTGATTCTGCGGTCCTGGCCGATTGTGGAAGATCATTCTACCACCAAGGGGTCAGGACTGAGAAGAGACGAGACCACGAGGAGCAGCTGCCAAGCGCCCGGAGGGATGGGACAGTCAGTTTGCCAGATGAGGCAGAGTGGAGGGGCCTGGCTGGGGTGTAGGGTGTGATGAGTGCCTGGAGGTAGGGGGGAACAGTTCCTTTAGCCGCTTGATAAGCCAGCACCAGTGATTTGAATTTGATGCGTGCTGCGATGGGGAGCCAGTGCAGAGAGTGGAGTGGAGGGGCCTGGCTGGGGTGTAGGGTGTGATGAGTGCCTGGAGGTAGGGGGGAGCTGTTCCTCTAGCTGCTTGATAAGCCTGACATGAGATCACTAGGGTCTGGACCAGGATTTGTGTGGCCTTAGGTGAAAAACAGTTGGATACTCCAGATGTTATGGAGGGAGAATTGGCAGGTCTGGGTAATCGCTGCGAGGTGGCCTGAGAAGCACAGCTGGTCGTCCAGGGTCACTCCAAGACTCCTGGCAGACTGGGACTGAGACACTATGGAGCCTTCCACAGTGATGGAAGAATCAGTTATCGTGGAGCCCTTTGCTGGGAGGAAGAGCAGCTCTGTCTTCCCCCGGTTGAGCTTCAGGTGGTGCGTGGACATCCAGGCAGAGATGGACTACCCACCCAACCCCCCACCACACACACACACATCCACAAAAACAAACCACAACTAAAAATACTACCATTACTTTACAAACCAACTGGAGGACCACAAAACAAAACAAAAATCATCTGAATGATATCAATTAATTGTGTTAATGATCGTTTAATGGTGTAGGCAGCAAATCTAAGACATGTCAAAAGTCAACAACAGCATTGTCACACTTTTACAAACATAACAGGCACCCAACAAAAAAAAAAACTAAAAAAAAAAAAAATAAAAATAATAATAATAATAATAAATAAATAAATAATAAAAACAAGGAGCAGAAAAAGAAAACCCGCAAAATAGGGGGAAAAATAAATAAATGGATGCATTACACTGTTCTTGAGGCCATACAATCTACAGTAGATGGGGTTGCCAAACATGTCTGAAATCCTCTGACCTACCAATAAGGTTATTTAAAGGATAAGGGTAAACCATAGGAGGACTGGTTGACTTGCAATATAATGCAATACATATTCTAGCTGTTTTCAATGCCAAATCAATATCTTTTTTCATACCTGTTCCACAAATCCTGCTTAATAGCACCCAAAAGACAGACGGGGTAAAAAGAACGGGAGTATGCAAACATAAAGAGATTGCATCTATAATAGATTTTACAAAATGTAGAAAGACATTCACAAGCCCAAAATGTGAAAAAATTGCCTTTTACAACACCAAAACAGAAATTATATTTCCATTAATTCCATTCATTTTGTGAAGTTTCTCTGGTGTATAATAATTCCAATGAATGACTTTACATTGAGATAATTTGTCTCAGATTATATGAACATTTATGAATCTTCTTACATGCCTGGGTCCATATTTCCATATGAATATCCACTTGTAAATCCTGCTCCCATTTCTGTCTAATATTATTTATATTAGCTACAGAACCCTCCAAGAGTATTTTGTAGGTTTTTGAATTGCATTTGGTTATTTTTAGGAGTTATTAAGAAGTGGATCCATTTTCGACTGTGTGGGCTCATCCAAAGATCCTTGTTTCAATTTCACGCAATGTTGCAATTTAAAGTATCTAAATAAGTGACTAGATAGGATACCATGTTTTTTCTGTAATTGACTAAAAGACATAAAAGTACCATTATCTAAAAGATTAACAATTACCTTAATCTCCATGTCATACCAGGGTTTAAAAGACCTATCATTAAAGTATCTTGAAAGACCAGGATGTTTCCTAATTCAAGTAAAAGGAGAGAGTCGTTCTTTATACCCTATCCACTTGTAAGATACTTATAGTTTCCATTGTTGGAGACCATTCAAATTAAAAGGTTTACTAATTTTATTCTTAATCTCCTTTAAATCCACATATGGCAAATATTCCAATTCATAAGGATGAACATTAAAGGACTCTATTCTTGCCCAAGGAACAGAGGTATCTGAGAACCATTTTTTTAGTTGTGTGAGTTGTACTGCTGAAACATACAGCTGAGAATTGGGGAGATTAAGACCACCAGATTCATATGGAAACCTGCATGCTTATTCTGGGTGCCTTATTGAGGACACAATACTGTTAATACTTTTTAAGAAGCTTGTAAGTGGTGAAATGGATAGGTTCTGAAATAAACATAAGAGTCTTGGTAAAGTTGACATTTTAATCAGATTAACTCTTCCCATGTGTGAAATTGGTAATACGGCCTTTCTTTTTAAATCGTTAGCTAATTTCTCAACAATTGGAAGGTAATTCAGTTTATATGCATCCTCACCTTTACTAAGGATGTAAATGCCTAAATATTGCATATATTGTAAGGACCATTTCCATTTCAGTTGTTCTTCTGAGGTATATAACTGAATGTAGAAATTGGCATAATTTCAGTTTTAGACCAATTTATTTTATACCCTGATAAATTGGCAAAATCATTTAATAATTTTAAAACAACTGGTATAGAACTGACAGGGTCTTGCAGATATAGAATGATGTCATCCGCATACAATGGTATCACGTGTTTCTCATTACCAACCTGAATTCCTCTGATTTTTAGTGTGTTCTAATCAGTGATGCAAGTGGCTCAATGACCAAGGCAAGGAGTCCGTGTGAAGACGGGCACCCCTGTCTTGTACCCCTTGACAACAAAAAGGAGGCAGAGTAGTGAGAGTTGGTCTTAACTGCTATGGGTGAATTGTATAAAATTTGAATACAAGATGTATGTAAATACTGGACTAAAATCAAACCTTTTTAATACTAACAAGAGATGGTTCCCTTCAACTCTGTCGAAAGCTTTTTCAGCATCAAGATAGACAACTATGTTAGGGCTATTAAGCTTACTAGTTTGGAAACGAATATCAAAATACCATATAGAGGACACCAATGCTCCAATGTATTGGTTTAATTTGAAGGGTCTGTATGTGTTGAGGTTTTGGTGAAAACATGATAATGGGGACATACAGAGTAGCATTGGGAAACATGAATCTGGCAAGTAACTGTTTTGGTGCAATTTGGTGACTTTATTGATGCGCACATATGAACATAAGGTTATCTGAAATCACATGAGAATATTTTGTGAATATTGTGAATTTACCCCCACGTTGAGGCAAATCGTCCAATCCATGGGTAACTTGCAAGCATAATCAATTAAGCTAAAAACAATTTCACCACAGCTTGTGGTTATTCAATGCACATGAAAGACTGAAGCCAGCAGGCCATCCATCGCTACCGTTCAGTAAGATACACCTGTTAAATAAATATATGTTTGTATGCACATTGTTTTTCTTATGTGAAAGGGTTTTATTCTTTCCATTTGCACTACAGAAAATGGAGTACATAATTGGACGATAAAAGGCGATACCGTGAGCGATACCCTGGGTTTGGTAGCGGGTGTTGGCCAGATGGCTATCAGTTCGGCTGTACATGCAGTTTCTTCCAGTTTTGTCCAACATGAAAATTAGTTTATTAATTTGCCTACATCCGACAGCCAGCAGAGAACTAAACAGGATTTTTTTACATTAAGTTAGAAGAAAATACATTTTGTTTTTTAAGTTGGAAAGCCGACAAATAAAGAAAAAGAGATGGTCAAATAAAACACTTTCTTTTAACAATGTAGGTCTCAAAATATAAACTCAAATCATGAAAATAACAAATGAATGTCACGTTTTCCCCCTCTGATTCGCGTGCCAACTTTTCCGCACCTCCTCGCTCTCCTCTTTTGAGAAGCGCTCCTGGCGCAGAAGCGCAAAACTGTCATGCATGTCATGAAATTGCCAATTTGCTATAGCATTAGCGCACTGGTATTTAAAGGGATAGAAAATATGTGTTCTGATTGGCCCACCACACCCACATGTACTTTTTCAAAGTTAATCCAACCTCTTTTACAACTTTAGGTGCGCTATCATCCTAAATCACGAAATTACAGAAATTGATCTGAATATCAGGAGGGGAAATGCTTAAGATTGGAATCTCTGACAAATATTATGGGCTTGTAAGGTGGTAAATTCCATTCCTGAATTTTCCTATTGGATCTAGGGTGAGGTATTGAAGGGGAGCCCGGGGAAGGGGTAGTGATTTTGCCAATAGAGATACTCCATTTGAAAAGTGGACTGAAGGAAACAGGTTTTAGCAGTGAGACGTGGAAAGTGGGGTGAATTTTCGCTCGGGCACACACTGTGCAGGCTAGCACAAAGGTGCAGGTGTCGACGCTCATGGTCGGCCACCAGAAGTGTCGCTTGAGGAGGGACATGGTGCGGTTGATTCTGGGATGGTACGTGAATCGGGAAGTGTGGACCCACTGGAGAACCTGGGAGAGGATAGAATCAGGCACATAGATGGTTGGGAGGACTGTTTCCTGGATCTGGTTGAGTTTGTTGGGCTTCCCTAACAATGGACTCTACTCTACACAGGATGAGGGAGAGATGTTGTCAGGGTCCACAGAGGCTTCTTCCGGGGCATACTGACGAGAGGGGGCATTGGGTTTGAGGTTGAAGCGTCCCTTTGACTCAGTGAGCGCGACATCAGCTTCAGGAGTCCAGGAAATGGGGGTGAGGTCGGGAGGTTCAGAAGCTGGTGAGGGAGCAGCGGCCACCACTGGAGGAGAGCAGAATGCAGACATGAGGAATGACAGTAGGTACTCTAACTCACCACTCTGCCCAGTTGAGATGGGGTTTGTGCTGTCTCAACCACGGCTGGCTAAGGACCACAGGAGCATGGGGGGAAGAAATGACGTCGAACTGGAGGGTCTCACGATGGTTATCAGAAAGGATGAGACAGAGAGGTTTAGTGTGGTGGGTGACTCAGGCAAGAAACTTCCCATTCAGGGCATTGGCGTTGAGGGGAGTGCCTAAGGGTTCTACTGCTATGCCAGCCTGGGAGACGAGGTTAACGTCCATGACATTTTTGTCGGTCCCAGAGTCCACTAAAGCAAGCAAGGTTAGGGACTGCAGGTTCCAGCATACAGTGGCTTTGAACTGCATGCCTGGTCGAGGTGTCACAGAGGAAAGGGTTTAGCTTGCTAGGACCCCCAAAATCACTGGTGAGCCCCCTCCTTTTGGCCAAAGGGGGCAGGACACCAGGAAGTGACCGGGCTTACCACAGTAAATTCACTCCCCAGCCTGCATTCTCCAGAGACATTTGGCTGTAGAAAGATGAGCCCGACCCAAGTGCATGGGCTCTTCTCCAGAAGCAGAACTTACCGGGCTAGAGGCAGGAGGGGATTCGGGGCTTGTTCTCGGAAAGTGCGGCTGCGAGGCATGAGGAAGGTTTGTGGGTGGAGGGGCAGCTAGCCTTCTCTCTATGCCATTCACGGAGTCGGTTGTCCAGCTTCACCGACAGGGAGATCAGCTCATCCAGGCTGTTTGAGTCGTCCCTCAGAGCTAACTCGTCCTTTACGGTGCTGCTAAGGCTGTTCAAAAACACCCCCCGGAGTGCCTGGTCATTCCAACCCGAGTCGGCCGACGCAATCCAGAATTCCACGGCATATTCAGCTTCGCTGTGGGAACCTTCGCGGATATTTAAAAGACGTTTGGCTGCATCTGAACCTTTAACGGAGTGGTCGAAGACTTTCCTCATCTCAGAAATAAAATCAGGATAGGACGAGCACACCGGAGACTGGCTATCCCAAATAGCTGAGGCCCATTCTTGCGCCTTCCCTTTCAATAGCCCCATAATGTAGGTGATCCTAGATTTATCTGCGGTGTAAGTCAGGGGCTGCTGCTCGAAAACTAGAGAACACTGGATCAGAAATGCTCGACATGTTCCGAGCTCTCCCGCATAGCGCTCTGGCCTGATGGGCTGGCTGGTAGAGAGACGGTGCGGGTGTAGGAGGGTTAGGCTGGATTCCCGAAGAAGACAGGTGAGTAGACACAAGGTCCAGTTGGTTCCCCATCCGGGTGACGTTGGCAGTAAGGTTTTGTAGTGCCTCCATCAGCTCCTGGAGAGCTAGGCTGGCCCACGAGGGCGCCCTGGTTTTCTATGGCCTTGAGGAAATTGTCTGTGTCTGCTGGGTCCATGTTTGATCAGATCGTTCTGTTAGGATGACACAGATCGGACCCAAACGCAGACACAGAGGATTAGGTAAAGTTACATTATTTATTATGAACAAAGACTGGGGTAGGGAAGCGATGGTGAGGGCAGATGAGGGAGGCAAGCAGGACAGGTAAGCAGGCAGACAGGTAGTCTGGTAAGCGGGCAGGCAAGCAGGCAGGCAGGGAAGCGGGCAGGCGAGGAGTGAACCTGAACACGGAGAGGACGAATAAACATTAAAAAACAGACAAAGATAATAACGAGGAAGAAATCACAGATTAGGAAAGGTCTTGATGCATGTAGCTACCACTGAAGTGGAGACAACGGTGAGTGTATGAGAAACCAGGGTTGATAGACACTGCAGGGCTGATGATAATTGATGACAGGTGTGCAGGCAGGGCAGGTGTCGCAGATCCATTGTAATCAGGAGGGAGCCAGAGAATGCAGAGGAGGGAAGCCGCGCCCACAATACACACACAAATACGAAACTGACAGGGAGAACACGAGGAAACACAAAAAATAAACAAAGTTGCAGCCGTGGCCGTAACATACTATCTGTAGAGTAGACTCTAAAAGTTTGTATCTATTGTTTTTTTGCCCACAATTTAACCTTGTTAAATGCTGCTGTGTTGTATGAGCCCAGTGTGGACAATACAGCATACCTGTACCAAATATTGTCTGTAAGGGGAGTGAAGGGGAATAACACAATCTCTGTAAACAAAGATAAAAATAACAAGCTACAGAGAAACTAAACAAGTTCTGGGGGGAAGAAAAGGCAAAATTATATTGTAGTTCCCTTTTGTAGGGACTCACCCAATCTGCTCCCAAGTTTGGTATAGAGGTGTCCCTGGGGTCTTGAATATGAGCTTAATGTAGACCCCTGTGCTGCAGATCTATTCAAGCCAGTAAAGGTCTACAATAGTTTAATTACACATTTCCTTGCAATAGACTGATATTCACCCATCCCCATTGCTGTTAAACGTAATGCCAAAGGCCCAAGATGAACAAACCTGGCCTTACGCAAAGTATACACAATCTCAACCAGTAATGGGTCCCAGCGACTAACCACTTTAATAACAAAAGGAAAAAATATATATACTGTATATAGCCTGATGGACAAAAAACTGCTCAAATAGCCCATCATGCCCTCCCCTCCATATTCATGTAACAATGTCCCAATATTCATTGCCATCCAGCCGAAAAGTAATATCTTGTCTAACAGGCAGTCAGGCTCATCAAGTTCAGTGCACTACAGGATCATTTTCCTTTTGCTGGGGCTAGAGTTGGTTGAATTACCTGGCCATAGTAGTTCATGGCATTCCTTGGGTCCATGAATGAGACAGTGGACTCTTGAAAGGTGACATTCAGCTTACAGGGGAAAAGCAGTCCATTCCTCAAGTTTGCCTCTCGTAGTCGGGATCATACCTCACTGAAGGTGAGCAGCTCGGCAGAAAGGTCTAGATACAGTAGATGTGTATTTTCTTTCCTTGGAACTTGAGTGAGCCAGCTGCTTCACCAGCCAGCTGAACAATATTCAAGCATGCGAATATTACATTTATGGCTGTGATCCTCAATTTGCTTTTTTTGTTTTGTTTTAGTGCTTGGTTTTCCAATTGCATATCAGCACATTTACATCCCAGCTCTGTAAGTCTGGTGTCGGTATGTAACACGACCTCCTCCAAGTCCTTTACTTTCGCTGTGCTTGTAGCCACACAGACCTGAAGAGAATCAATTGTGTTTATAATCGGCTGCAGTTTTAGATCAAAAGCAGAGGCGATTTCTTCACGGCTCACATCCCGTATAATCACTCTAACCTCTGAACGCTCAAAACCTGATGAGTTTTTATTGCTCCACAAGGTGCATTCTTTGTTTGGCCCACTCGTGACTACGGCAATGGCTAACAATTGGCTTTATAAAACAATTGGCTTTATAAAACAATTGGCTTTATTAAACTATTTAACAAATTATACTGCTGCTTTTACGCTGCTAAAGCTAGCCAGTTATAGCCTGTTTATAAAAGAAAAGGTATTTGTTTAATCTCTCCTTACATTTAACTGAAAAGATTCGATTTTATGGAGGAGGTGCAAACTTGCATATTCACAGCATGCTGCTGGAACAGGAAGCCACCTTTCCAAAGCTTCTTCTCTCACATCCCCAGGAGGATCCCGATTATGACCAGTCAGCTAGTAGGTAGGCGACGAGGGGCCCTCTGGGAAGCCGGCAGCAGACAATGAGGGGCCCTCTGGGAGGCCAGTAGCAGCATCGGCCAGTGATGTCTTTTAGACCTGGGGGATGCTGGTAGCCTGGAGAGTGGTCTGCCTCTTTACCTTGTGGTGTTTTGTGTGATTCCCTTTTTGCCATCTTTGGAGGGAATAAAGGCTGAATTTTCTTTTAAATGAGAAAAGGTCCTATTCACTCAAGCCACCAGGGACAGCAAATGCTCACATTCTCCACCAAATGTAGCAGGTGGTGAGTCGACGGAAAACAATATAATAAAACAATATTCCATTAGGCAATGGTTTGTTATTTTTAGTTTACAAGCAATCAAATTTAAAAAACACCAAAACACAGTTAAATCAAAAAGCTGGGTTCAAAGGTCAGAAGAACAGAAAAACAGCACCTCTTCCTCCATGCACCAAAAAACTATTCTTCAGACATGGCAGGCTGGGCTTTTGTAAAGGCCTAACAAAGGCAATGGCTAACACCCAAGTTGAATCTTCATTAGCCTCAAGTGAGCCTGTCTGTAGGTATGGCCACTGCTGTCCATGGTCCTGTAGTACTCTCCAGGCTGTGGGAGGGAACATGAGCACCTGGCAGCAGCCAAAAGGGAGGCACAGCCCTCTCCACTCCTCCCTCCACCTCTCCCAGTGTCACAGCCTACTTTATTGCATGTTCAATCTTCGGTCCTTTGGGATGTTTTGTATCCACATGCTATTGGAGTCACACTCCCATAAACTGCAATGTGTTTCCTTTCAAATAATACCAAATGTAGGCATGTGGCCATCAGAGTTCGTTAGCTATGAACTGTTATATTTGGGTATGTCCAAATACTGTAGGTGTGAATGCAAAAATAGGGGTGATGGTTAAGGGCTTTAAAACACCTAGATACATATTTCATTTTTCTAACTGGTTCATGCAAGCCTAGCCTATTAATCAGCTGTGTATGTGGAATGTATACCATTTTTCATCCAGGCTTTGTTCAATTACGAGTGAGCTTTCGGGGCACAGTATAATGGCTCTGACGTTGAAACTCTCGCTGAACTTGTTTATAACAACGGCACAAAAACAAAGTAATGATTTTTTTATGACATGTAAATGAACAGAACATTTTTGCACACTCACCAAAAATGATTACATAACTGTTTTTCATGGTTAATTTATAAAAGCAGTGGTGGTAAGATAACTTGAAAAAAGTAGAAGTACTGTTACATCTCAGAAAATTTGCTTGAGTAGAAGTAAGTATTCCTCCAGGAAACTAAAAGTAAAAAAGTAGCTCATTAAAAAAAAATTTTTTAAAACAAGTTTCAGAAAGCCGAAGGCATCAGATTCTTCCGGAGTTTGGGGGTGAGGGTGCTCATGAAGCTGGCCATGTGAGCATGCGACACGCCATTAAACAAGTGCAGCTCAACTCCTTAAATAATGTTACATGAACTGTCCTGTGCAATGTCATATGCATTCACAAAGGAAGACCGAAAGGAATGGAGCAACATCCTGCTTTCATTTTCAGGGGAATGTAGTCCATGAAGTTATACAAGACAAAGGGGAATCATTTCAAGTGACCTAGTGTTCAAGCAATTACAATAGACCAGCACTTAAAGACAAAAAATGACAGTCTGAGACAGATAATGGCGAAGGGGAAAAATCTTCCAAAAAGGTTAAGGGGAAGAAACATAGGGAGGTGGAGCAATTTAATGGAGGCATTTGTTAGTGAAAATATTCCTGTTGAAAAAGTTGATCACCCAAAATTATGGTCATTTTTTTGACAAGCATGTAAATTAAGGGGCATATCCAACAGCAATTTTATTCAAGTTCAGCCCACAAGAACTACCAAACTTTGACATCACAGCCACCAACGACATATACCTGGTAGGACAGTGACAGACTTCACAGCAGGAATGCAGGACACCAGACCAGACCTGACGGCATCTGAACTGAACCATATAAGGAATCTTTGCCTTTGGATCTGAGAAATACAGAAACATTGAATGATTTTAAGAAAAATCTAAAAACATACCTTTTCAATGCTGAATATATGAATAATGTCTGTCCTTAATCTACATACTACAGTTGACCTACTTGTAGACCTATATTTTATTATGTGTTACTATGTTTTATTTATTCTATTATGTATATTTACACTACCGTTCAAAAGTTTGGGGTCACCTGCTGGAAACTATTTTTATCTCATAATTGACAATGCTTTGCACCGTATACACTTCTGCAAATACTTTAAAATGACAAAAAACACATGTAACAATGAACAAAATGAACATCAAAGAAATGTTCAAGAAAATTATATTGAAAATTGAATCTTGGATTCCTCAAAATAGTCACCCTTTGGCGTGAGAATAGCCTCACAAACAGTGGCCATTCGGTTAATAAGTTTTAGCAGGAAATCACCGGACATGTTTTCCCAGCTATCCTGCAGCAATTCCCAGAGAAACTTGTGGGTTGCTTTGCTTTGACTCTTCCTTTCCAGTTTGTCCCATACAAGTTCTATGGGATTGAGGTCTGGACACTGGGCAGGTCAGGTCTTTAGTTTGAGTTGTTGTTCACATTCCTCCTTCACCAGATAGTTCTTGCACAACTTCAAGGTGTGTTTCGGGTCGTTATCTTGCTGAAGAATGAAGGAGTGCCCGATTAGCCATAGTCCAGATGGAAGGTGACCCCAAACTTTTGAACGGTAGTGTATGTCTGTGTACACCTTCAGATCTTGCATCTTTTGTGTATGAAGCACATTGAGTCACCTCCCTGTAACAAATGTACTCTATAAATAAACTGTGATTGATTGATTGATCTACTGAATATAATTTGTAGTAAATGAATGCATTGACAGAATATCTTTATTTATTTTAAAAAATATTTCACTTATTCTATTCATTTTAACAGTTGAGATTGAAAAAAAAAAAAAAACCAAGAATAACTTAATTCCAAAATGTTAAGTTCAGACAATGACTCAGACAATATGACAAATGACTATTTCAACCCAGCCTTTAAAAACCTTTCAAATGGTTAACCATGCTAAAATCCTGTGCAATCCCAAATTGAAACCCAAGGGAATTTTTGGTGGGCACTTGGATATCAGGGCCCATATTCATAAAGCGTCTCAGAATAGGAGTGCTGATCTGGGATCAGATATCCCCAATCTATATCCTAACCTTATCCATTATGAGATCAAATGCAATACTGATCATAGATCAGCATTACTACTCTGAGATGCTTTATGAATATGGGGCCAGAAGTGTCTCCTAAATGTGAACCATTGAAAATACTCCTAGATTCTAATTTAGATTTTATGTGTCTATTTGAGACTTTGTTCAACAAGACAGCTCCTGTTAGGAATACATTTGAATACATTTAAACATACAACTAATACAGCACCTGGATGCAATGTTTTTAGACATGATAGGACTCATGAGGGGGGAGGGTATGCATGCTGATATATGTGAAGGATGGGATTAAATGTGAAGACATTCAATTCAAGAGTGAATTCCCTTGGAGTGTATTATTCGCATAACTATAACCCTATCTCCACAAATGTCATATAACATCTTTGGAGTGTGTAGACCCCCATCATCTAATGATATACCTCTGTGCATTTAGCTGAACATTGGCCTGACATGTCAAAAAATAAAAAGTATAAGGTTATCAATAAAATCAATTAATTAGTCAATGATCCAACAAGGATAACAAAACCCTGAAATACAAAATTAGATTTTCAAATAAACTGGAGTGAATTACTCAAACATAATTTGATAACTGGGATCTCAGACCATAATTCAACACTATTTGCAAGAAAACTTTCTAAACACGTATGTATTTGGATTGAGGCAGTCATGGTTTATATGCATGCTATTTTATCTCTTTACAAACTTAATTTATTTGATCTAAAACCTACTCAATACCATCATTGCAAGATACTAAATACATTTATCTTGAGTTTGGATACGTTTAGGTTTTAATCTGATATACGTCTCGTGTTTAAAATTGTCCACCACTTGGCTCTGCCACCCCAAAACGAATTCATAAAGTTACAAGCTGACTGTTCCAACAGATCCTTGAGAGTCACTTCTAGAGAAGATTGCAATGCATCAAAATGCATGACAAAATTTGGTCAATCAGCAGTTAATGTAAACGCCTCTAAACATTGGAATTCACTAACATCTGATATTAAGAGATGTGGTACTTTTAGCAATTTCACCTTAAAAGTCAAAACGTGGCTTAAGGACTATCAGATCTGTCATCAATCATAACATATATTCTTGCAGATACTATCAGTAATACTAGAGACCCAAATTGCTTTTTAACTGTATTTGAATACAGCAAATAAACCTTTAAAAATTTATTTTTTAAATACAAGGGGGGGGGGGTCACCACTGTTTAAAAAGTTTTTAAACATTGTCCAAGCAGGGAGATAAGATATACTGAACATCTAAGACAATTTTGCACGGGAATGATTTACTACCGATAAGAATGCCTGTTCAGCCATGCAAAACCTGATGGGGAGCTTGATATTCTGTTTCAGAGTACCATTCGAAATGCATCGGGCATAAGTTTGTGGAGATGGAGATGTACATTACACCTAGCACCATTGCATTGAAGGAATTTAGGATTTAGGATAACTAGTCCAGATAACTAGTCCAGAATGCTGCCGCTCCTCTGGTGTTCAACCAGCCGAAGTTCACCCACATCACCCCTCTACTCTCCTCTCTGCACTGGCTCCCCATCGCAGCACACATCAGATTCAAATCACTGGTGCTTGCTTTTCAAGTGGCTAGAGGTACTGCTCCCCCATACCTCCAGTCACTCATCACTCCCTACACCCCAGCCAGACCCCTCCGCTCCACCTCCTCTGGCAAACTGACTGCCCCATCCCTCCAGGCACCTGGCAGATGCTCCTCGCAGTCTCGTCTCTTCTCTGTCCTGACCCCTCGCTGGTGGAACGACCTTCCGCAATCGGTCAGTACCGCGGAATCACTTGTGATCTTCCACAAGAGACTCAAAACCCACCTTTTCAGACTCCACTACCACTGAATTCTGTACATCTAGCTAATCGTCATCACCACTGCACACTATATACCCCTGCTTATTCCATTAAAAAATAAATAAATAATAATAATTACTAACCTTTTCCTTCCCAGTGTTGCAGGTATGGTACGCAGCTGCCTGCAATGATGTCTATCGCTGTATTACTGCACTGATCTCTTGCGCGAACTATGATTGTTCCTACCATGTATTTATGCACATCTTGTAAGTCACTCTGGACTAAATGCTTAAAATGTAAAATGTAAATGTAGGATGTTGTTGGGTGACATTAACGGTTTGTAGAAATCTCTCTCTTATTGCACAATATAGTAAGAGTCTAATTTTCACCTAACCTCATTCAGTGGATTGACAGTCCAGAAGGAAAAATACAGGAAACCTACAAGTCGAGCAGCTCACGAATGCATATCGAAAAGGTTCACAGCACAGACAGAACAATAAACCGTCAATGTATTAAAACATTCAGGTAACAGAAACATTCCAAATTACATTTACACTACCCTCAAATTATTCAACACCCTTGATATAGATGTGCAAAGAAGGCTGTATAATAAAAGAAACAATAGAGGTAATGAGCTCAAAAACATTTCTATTGGGAAATTATATTTTTATAATTATACTAAAACAATTGTTCAGATAAAAGTTTAACAAGTAATATTTTTTTCCCCCAGAAAGATATGTCACAATGATTTACAACCCTAATAAGTATTGTAGGGACTGCACATTCCACATAAAAATATATGTTTGAAATGCCATTCAATTAATATAATTTTGAGTGTTTAACGTTCCTCCACCACGCATCCAACTCACAACGCATGAGGGAATCCCATGACGTCATTCAGCCCCGCCTCCTAGGATCGCATTTCCACGTACAGTGATGATACTGTAAAAGCGGAAATGTGTACCTCAACGCAACATATCAAATCTGAGAACATTCTCTGTCCCTCTCTCTGTCCCACGGCTTTTCCTGCTCTGTTCCTGTCCTTCCATCACCAGGACCTCGCATCGCTCTCCCTCACCAGCGCCTAACAAGAGGCCTGTGAAGACACGCGTGAGACGCGTTCTCTGAACTGCTGCGGAATCCACAGAGCGCCGATTCCACGACTTTAGCTGCAATTGAACTGAATGAACGCTAATTCTTGAAGAGCTGTGAAAGAATACAGCTAACAATATCGGACATTTGAGTGAACACAGAAGTGGCCAGCTCCCTTCGTTCAAAAGAGACTTCACTTCAACCGTGAACATTTGCGAGACACACCGCAAAGACATCGGACCTGAAGATGTCGCGACCAGATTCCCATGTCTCCTCTGAACCCAAAATGGAACCCTGCCGACCGCGGAGCAAACGAAACAACAGTAAGGCTGTAATAATCTGGGAAACAAACTGTTTGTTTTGTACTGACTGTACAAACTGTTGGTACTGTACTGCTGTAAAATGTATCATTACAAAAAATGTAAATGTCATAGTTCATGACTGTGTATAATAGCTTTTACCATTGTTTTTGTAGCTATCATAGCTGCTCATTGACTGCCTGTGTTAGTGGTAAAATACACCATACATAGACCCAGGTCTTGCATGTATTGTTATCTACTAACCCGGCATTTCGATGTCAAAATACGCAATAACGCCACAGTTATTCTGGTGTGCGCAGTAAGCACCATCTTTTATTTCACCTCGGTTCCAACCTAGGTTCAAACTTCCCTCCATCTTGTTTCTTTGTTCTCAATGCCCACGTGGTTAAAGCGTGCACACACATGCACGCAACCCACCACACGCTAGAGAACACACACACACACACACACATGCAAGCTTGCGCACAGACGCGCCACACACACGTACAGATACATACATGCATTCACACATAAATTAATTGAATTGTCTCCTCATCGCGCCGACCAAATGAAACTAATTACTGATAATTCCTGCAAGATATGTAACATCGGGATTCCGGGATATTTTCTACATATGTTCTGGGAATGCCATTATATATTGGACTTTTGGAAACAGGTTGTCCAGATTCTATCAGATTTGTTAGCTGTCAAGCTTCCCTTATCCCCAGCCTTACTACTACTTGGAGACAATTCAAATGTTGTATTGAACTTACAGAACCAGCGTCTCCTTATGGCAGGACTGACTGCAGCCAAGAAGTCCATTCTTAATGGTTGGTTCGAACCTCAGAGTTACAGAAAGTATAAGTGGCTTAGATCTTATATGTCCATCCTAATTCTTGAGAGCTCAACTGCGAAGCTTCATGCAGCTTCAACTACGACCTTGAATAATTGGACCAAGGGGATTGATTTTATTAAGGCCTTCATTTAGGTCGGGGCCTTTATTTATAACCTTCGTTTAAATGGCATTATATTGATGGAATTGCATTATAATATTTGTATACTACATGTTATAACCCCCCCCTTGTATTTTTCCTTTTTTATTTCTTTATCCATAAGTGTTTATGTATATTTGTACATGTGTGTAGTGTCATGCTATTGTGTCTTTTTTTTGTTCAATAAAAGTATATTCACAAAAACATTTTTTATTGAATTGTGCTTTGCTATTTTCATACATTATGTTCAATAAATGTCATATTATATTTCTACACGGTTGTCTGTCTTAATGTTGCACTTCTATTGAATTGAGCCAACCTCTTCTAATAAAGAACTCATTGATGCCTTCAACCCCTTGGTTAGATTTGGTATTAACTAAATATGTTGTGATCTGATTAAGATAAATTAACTATTCATATTGTAATTTACTTGTAATTATTAATTTAATTACTAACTGAAATTCAAATTTGATAGTTAAGTATATTTTTATGAGACAGATGTACAAAACCTAATATTATAAGAATTCTTGTATTTTTGGCTGCTACCATGTTGGGAATTAACAAGCCTTACATTGTCCCATTAACTATATTAGAATTATAACTTCTAGTGGGATAGCACCCTACAGTATTTTACATCAAATCCAACAAAAATAAATCTACATTAACACTGCATACTTTTTAAAGATAATCTCCATTTTAGGGAATTGTATTGTGGACTCCCGTGGCTTCCTGTTTCACCGGGGTATTAAAAATATACCTAAGAAATTGCCTACAGGTAGGCACAGCTGAGGCCTTACCTACAAGCACACACAGCTGAGGCCTTACCTACAGACACACACAGCTGAGCCCTTACCTACAGGCACGCACAGCTGAGGCCTTACCTACAGGCACGCACAGCTGAGGTTGATTAGTAATCAGCCAAGCTGCTGTTTGTTGCATTCGTCAGGCCCATTGTAAAGGCCCCATTTCCTGTGCCTTTGGAGAGAGGAGAATGTTGCAGCTCATGGGGTACCTCTCGCAATCAGTTTTGTTGTTTTGTTTTTTTTGTTTTTTTGGAAGCTGTTTTGTTTGAGGTGTAAGTTTTGTATCATTTTTGTTATCTTCTTATCCTGCACCACAGGAATAAACGGCCCTGGGCCAATCTACTACCTCCTTTGTCTGTTTTCTGTCTGTTCACCACGTGGCACGGTGGCCACACGTTACAATATTAACAATGGGAATATCCTACATTTGTTATCTGTGAGTGTCATTATATATTCTGCTTGTTCCGAAGGAAAACAAAGGGGAGATCCTGTGAGGAGGGGCAGAGTGTTGAGGAACTGTCGGTGACGAATAACGCTCACAACGAGCTCTGATTTACTTTTCCCCCATGTCCTCACTGTCTTTCACAGACCGTAGCCGATCTGATTTGCATTCATAGAGAAAAGTATTTACCAAGCGACACGGGAGCATCACGGAGCACAGCTGGCACCCACGTCTGCTCATTGTGGGCACCTCGTAGAGAGGCTGGGATGTGTGCACGCAGGGCACTGTCCAGGATTACCCGCTCGATATGCAAGCAATTATAAAATGTCATCGCAGGAGGGGAAAAAATGGTTGAGGAGCATTGGTAATTTCAAGAGTGTCTGCTCCAGGCACAGAGGAGCACTAAGTGAGATTGGGAGATTCGTTCTGTTTGATTCATGCTTTTAAATTTCACATTAATAAAAAACCAGGGCCCCGTACAGCAGATTGGTTTCTTTTCACCTGTCCGGGGAGGGAATGGTTGCAAGGAATAAATGACAGAAGTGACTGCAAAATCTGTCCTGTATAGTATTAAATGGTCTCACATTTGTGCAAAGGAGTTTAATTTTTTCTCCCATTAATGGGTGAAATTCATCTCCCTTCCTCAACTGTACCTTAAATATCAGCAGCCATGCCATATCAGGAATGAACAGAGAAGGAGACAGCCTAGGAGCTATCGGAACAGCACACTGAACCAAATGGGTCCAATTGTTTGCTCTGTATCAGTCATTGTCAACCATACCATTCTGTAACTTTTGTTGAACAACTTTACGTTGAACCCATTTCTCTGAAGTTCCTTATTTAAAAATTTAAAAAACATTCACTGAATGGCTGTTTTATGGAAGCTGGGGCCTTGGTTTAACCAATTATGTGATTTGGTGAAGTCACATGACACATAAACTCCCCTCAGTTCCCTCTTTCCCAGGAGGAGCCCACATAAGTGCTCCACAAATCGTTATCATATATCAACATCTGTACATTTCTGCCCAAAGTAAAAACTGCTCACTCAATCTTTGGTAAGTAAGGAACTGTTTTTCATCATTTAAATCAAGTTTTATAGTAAATTGATCAAATATGTGGCCATATGGCAACGCTGTAGGATAATGGAACCGCAGTGGCCAGTGGGGTCTACAAAATATTAGTATATTATACAGTATCAGTGATATGATTTCAATGATTTATTTTTTTAATAAGAAGAGTTTATAATTCCAGTTTTTTATGATGCATGTTTACAATTGTGTTTTACATTTCTTGTGTTTAGGACACTACTCTCCTATGGCCAGGGCAAAAAGGAAAGGACAGAATTGACTCTTCCTGGAGAGAACAGTGGGGATGGAATTGGAATTTAGCGATGCGGAGAGCGATATGGAATGGACCAGTGATGCAGGCAGTCAGGGGGGCAGTCTGACAGTTCAGAGTGAATAGACATGAAGGCAGAGGATAGAGGTATGTGCTTTGGAGAGTGTAGTTCAGATTATGCGCATGTCGCATAGTTGGGAGAGAAGGAGGGATTGATTGTGAAGGGGAGAGCGGGGAGGGAAAGGGAGAGTTCTGATGGACAATCCCATAGTGTTCAAAATCTTTACGGACACTTCAATAGGAAAGTCGTAGGATAAACCCACATTTTGTCTTGTTTCATACTGATCTCATATTAGATGAAGAGGAATTTGAGGCACCTTGCCAAACAAAACTGGACAAAGCAAAGAACTTGAAATGGTAGAGGAAGAAAAACATTCCCCCAGCACCTCAGTGCAAGGCCAGACTCCCTACAAGCTACAGCTGTGAATGAGCCGAATATATTGAATATTTCAGACGTTTTCTAGACAGAAAAATATGTGAAAATGTGGTGCAGCAAAGCAATTTATTTGCTATTCAGACTGACCCAAGCAAGTCAGTCAATGTGCCATATAAAGAGATGGAGCAGTTCATGGACATATGGTTCTAATATGTCTGTGTAGCCTGCCACAGACCCATATGTTCTGGAGCACAAAGACAAATTGTGTGGCAAGTCCAATGCTTTTGCATCACTGGGAGATGCAAAGTGTGTCCTACATTTTGTCACACACGACGATGAGCAGGTTACAGTTGATCAGGCCGGATGTGACAAGCTCTTCTTCTAAGTGAGGCCAATATCTTCCCATTTGACCAACTTCAACAGCATACCCACGAATTAGTTTATTTGTATTGTGTCCCCTTAAAGGGCAAGAGCCAGCTCAAGCAGTACAACCACAAGAATCCCAGGTGGGGCTACGTGATTTTCATTCTTTCAGACCAAAGTGGCATTGTTTACAACTTTGATATCTCTACAAAAATGTTTTCAGTATAATAAAAGCAAAGGTATTCACATAGACAAAGCATACATTCTCTGTACATCTATAAATTCGGTCTGCATATCAAATTATTTATATCAAAATTATATGAAGTTACAACTAACCTTTCATCAATATATTTCACAGAAACTAAACAAGCACTGTTCCAAAGCAATGCTTCCCATATTTTCATACATTCCTTCAAGTAACTGGCCCTGTGTTTCTTCATCTTGCCACCTCAAGAAAATGTAGTCTTTATGTGTGTGCTCAATGTGTCATGGACTGCTTGTGTTTTCAAGTTATACACTATTTACACTATTAATGAATTGTCTACCTTTCCTCCTCATATTGCCTATATAGTTTACTGTATGTGTGTGCTACATGAAAAACAAAGTAAGTGTATTTTTCGGAGTACCAATTTATTGTATATTCATGTGGGCATAGTGAAACAATGACAAAATATAGCTGCAAGCAGGGGTGACAGGGTCCAAGCACTCACTAAACCAATGAAGAGGGTGGGGACCCGTAGGGCATATGTACATGTTCCTATTGAGGGGTTTAGTAACTGCAACAAGGTTTAAATATCTGCACAGGAACAGTGATTCTTTTTAAAAATAATCATTATTGAGGTTGGGACAACAGAGACTTTCAAGACTCATTTATTGAACGGCCTCAGACTAGTCCGCCAAAAATTCAAATTCCAATTAAACTCAGTTCAAGCCAGGGAATCTATGGGAATTTTTTTTTGTTTCCAGGCCACAAAGTTCAGGAGTTATGGACCAAAACATAAAAGTGCTTCTTAATGCCACCATCTGGCAAATCCGGGTAAGTTTTGCCTGAGTAGTGGATGTATATGAGGACATTCCTGCCAGGTTTCAGAGCTGTATGACTTATGGTGTTTGCTGCCCGTTCAGATTTAGGGTAGAAAAATAACAATAATAATAAAGGAGAACAGAACAAAAACAATAGGGTTCCTTCACTTGGATCCCTTCAAGCTCCATCCAGTGTTACATTTATTATAGAATCAAAATACATATTTCTGTAATTATTATTAGCCTTTGATCCTTATATATATGTCTTAATAATAATGGTGTGCTGTTCTGGATGGTTGGTTCTTTGGATAGTATAGTTTGAAACTGAAAACGATGTGTAATTCTTCACATTTAGGGTATTTGAAGTATGTGTTCATATGTGATGGTGCTCATGTTATATACTCTAAGTGTCAGTACTGCATGTCATATTTTAAGACTTCCAAAATGTTAAATATAAATGAACATCATTGGAAGGATTTACATATGCTTTATTTGAAAATTGTGAAAAGCGCTATACAAATAAATTTGATTTGATTTGTGGATTTATGGAATGTGTCATTTTCTCATGCTCATAAATGATTGAATATACACTTAGACATTTTGTGAAGTGGCATAGCATTTGAAGAAACCTAATGAGCAATGATAAGAATTCACAACATTAATTGTATTTTATTTACAGAGAGTATTGTATATGTATATGTGTATATATGTATATGTGAGAAATTATATGTGACTAACTTGCCTTTTTTACGTTGAAAAACATTTCTGTTGAGTTATATATAGGCTGGAATCTCTGGGTGGAATTCATCTTATGGTTGATTCTTATAGTCATTCATTCTTCCTTATGGTCACTGAATCCTCATGTTCAGACCACAGCGAGAGTATTACCGAACTTGAGACAGCACTCTCAGCTCTGAAAGCAGATTATGATAGCTTTAAAATCAAGTTGGATAACCCAGCTTTGACCTAGAATAACCTGACTTTGCTCCCATCACCAATTTCTTCTACATAATTAGTGTGCCTGGGGTAAGCAAAGATCAAACTCTCATCAAAATTCAACCGAATATATTCTGCTTGCTAATGGGTCACTTTCGAAAAGCGAAAATTATTAATGTCACTTAAATTCACCTGCAACATTTCGCAGTTGGCGCACTAAAGCATAGCCGTGGCTGGCAAGCTGGCTGGCTGGATGATTAACCTGCTGGCTGAAGTGTAGTTTCCACGTACACTGGAATGTTCCTGTGGAAGCAACATTGATAAGGGTAATGTTTTATCTGGCTAGCTAACAAACCTCTGTGGTTACAGGACAGCACAAAGACGACAAGGTGATGTGGTTTTCTGCCTGACTTGCTGAATATGAGGATAGCACCTGGCAGTCTTTGTGTACTTTGTGTACTTCGTCTTTTGTGGCAGCGGGCATCAGGTTAGGAGATGGGGTGGTTAAGAAGAGGCTGGTTGCATGCATTAAAAACAAATAAGCAACTGTATCAGTTGCCCATTGGTTGTCACTGTACATTTCATTATATGCCTATAGAGTGTAAGATTCTGTCTGGATATAACTTCTGTCTGTTCCCTATGATATAAGCTCATTGTTAAAATTATATGTGGATTAAGGGACATTCAGTGAGCCCTGGATATTATATTTTTGTTCAAAGCCAATTGGAAAATCGTCTCGCTACAGTGGATTTGTGATTCAGGAATATGAAGTTTATTTTGTGTTCTGACAAATACCGAGCTACTTAATGCACAATGGGAAGCTACTACCTACACAATTCAACCAGAAATAGCAAGTAGTATGAAACTTTTTTTTTGTGAGAGCAATCGTTGATAATTGCAACTGATCATTTAGACACAATTTTACATGCATTATAATGTTACACAATGTTGTGTTAGTGATAATGTTTTTCCTTGCTGAAATGATTGTTCTTGTTCAATTGTGGGCATGGATGGAAAGTCTGGCAATGGCGATGGCTCTCACTGGCGATGATTAAGTATAGAAAACAGTCATTATGACAACCTTTCAATGGACAACTTGCTTTGCTACACGCCAGTAGTCTAAAAAACATGAGATTTTAGTTACATAACTAAAGCACTCAAAAATGAAGGTAAGGCTGCTGGGTGGCTCATCCTGTTAATGGACTATTCCAGTGTGCGGATGGGCCCCCACGTGTTGGTATTGAAACCGGACTATGCCAGCACCGACTGTGGCCAGCAGCCCTACAGGGCGATGCATAATCGGCCGTAACTTCTCCCAGGGAGGAGGGATTCAGTGGGCAGGGATGATGCTTCAGCAGTACGTCCATATCTCTTTATGGAAAAACACTCCTACGCCCTGGATCAGACAGTCAATGCCGATAAAGTACCTGCGATTTTTTTTACATGCCCACATTTGTCACTGTGAATAATAAAGGCGAAAAGTAATTCCGTGTGAAGGGAGAGGACGAATCGTCGTCTTGTTAGCATGCCTGGCAGACTTCCCCCATGCTTTATTTTGAAGCATAAAGCTCTACCTTATAGAGACGATGCCAGCTGGTGTTATTGTTTGAGCTCAAGAAAAAGGCTGGATGGAGACAGAACTTGTTGCAGACAGGCTGGAGAATGTGTGGAGGTCTCACCAAAACAAAGGAACATGCTGGTGTTGGATGCTATTTGTGGACACCTGACCAAAACAGTGAAAAAACAAGTCTGTCAAACTAATTCTGACCTTGTGATCATCCTAGGAGGGATCCCTCTACATCTAAACAATCGTGTGGTGAGCCTTCAAATGCCGTTCAGGTGAGTTCACTTCGCTGTAAAGCGATTTGAGATCAGGAGGTGCAAGGCACTATATAAATACAATGTATAAAGAAGGGTGCATGCAAAATATTCACCTTAGTCATGTAGATGCTTGCACATGATAGTAGCTTGTACATTAGTCCACAGTAAACAGCATAAGGGATCTGGGGTTATTTTTTCTGTTGTATTTCACATTTCTGCTACCCAGAAAAATGACAAAAAACTTCACAGGTGTTAACTTAACAGTTTTTCTGTTTTAATGATCCACCATGAATCTACAGCCACAGCAGCCATGGAGAAAGGATCAATATTCTTTCTTGAGTTTGCCTGTCACTCATCTAGTATCGATGTGACCCAGACAGCTCCATGGAGATCGTGTCAGATGCTCGTCAACAAATTATTCCAATAATGTCTCACTTCTGCCCACTGATGGTTTCATACGCCAGACATCATTAAATGTTCCTTTCGCTTGACAAAAGCGATACCTGGATGCGGATGGATATGTAACTAAATGCCCGGTCCAAGATACATGCCAGCCAGGATTTATCTCTTTTATTTCCAGACATGGTAGCCATTTAAAAAACACATCTGTACATTGAACCTGTCATATTTAATAAATTGCATTTATATTACAAGCAGAACTAGAATAATAATGTGTCACAGTGTGCTCTGGAAACACTGACAATGTGCTGTCATGTTGTTTGTATTGTCATTGCCTGAATAAATAATTACCTTTACTGTATCTATATTCTGATGGCTCTTTTGATAAACACTTTGACGGGCAATTTGACTACTCTATTGTTGAAATTAATGTCACCGGTTTGTTCTTACCCATATTTTGAACCTTAATTTTGGCTGCTTTGGTGTAATGCTATAGATATTTCCCTACAAGGCTTACATGTGTTTGTTACAGTGTTGATTTGTGTTAAATATCTCCCATTCCATAGGAAATGTGTAAAACGGTTAAAAAAGGAACATTCATCATGTGAATTTGTAACATGATAATGTAAAAATGTCAATAAAGAAGTCCTCCGGAGAGGGGAGAGGTGGTAGATCAATAAATAATTACATAATATACCTGTATTTTCTAGCCTTGTGATTCGCTTTATATATATTGTGGTGTCCCCAGGGGTTGGGCGACACTCACGGACCTTGCAGAGGGCGTAGGCAAGTTAAAGAACCCAGAGGAGGCAGTAATATATAAACAAAATGATAATTTATTATGCTAATACTTCACAAACACAAAACACAGGGTGGGGTCTTCAGGGGAATACAAACACAAAGTCCACAAATCCTTTCTCGTCGTCAATGTCCAATCCAAGTCCAAAATCCAGTTCAGTTCCGTAATCCAGTCCGTAGTCAAATCCAAAGCAATCCAATTTCAAAGACACACAAAAACACACTCCAACACTCTTTACAAATCCTGGCTGGTCAAAAGACTTCACAGGCACTTACTATTCCAACAAACACACAGTAACTCCTTCCCACACACGTTCCTACTCCTCTCCCAGTGTGCTGGGAATCAGCCCTTTAAATAGGCCTCAAAATGGCTTTCAGCTGGTCGTTAGTCCCATCACTTTCACTTAGCTCAGGTGTGACTGTGGCCTGCTGGGAAATGTAGGGTTTCTTGGCTCCCATGTGTTGTAGGCCAGGCAGCCATTTTCTTGTGCAGCCCCTTGGGCTGCCACAATATATATATACTGTATATATATATATATCTCCATGTTAATGACACAGAATTTCTCAAAGGCTTCACATTAGTTGCAGTTAATCACATGGTCTAGAAGCCTGGTTCAGACATTGTGGTGTATTCCCCAAAATATAATGCAAATTTCAATGTGATTACCAGCTAGTGGATCAGTCCACAATTATTAATGGGGTGTATATTATTACATTGTAACATCCATACTTTCCTTGCCTTACTTTCCTTTGCGTCTTTATAAGGTATTTGTTCATGTTATCATACATTAGTATGGCTCTTTATAGTCTGTAGTCATTGTGACATTTACCTCTGACTTACAAATTAATAATAAAAATGTGCTGTGTGAAATTAGTGCAGATATTCAACAGAGCTACAGTAGAGTGTGTGTGTGGGTGTGTGTGCATTCCCATATATGCCGAACCCAGTGTGTGTCATTGAAGTATATATAGTAAGGACATTCATTCGTATCTCTACAAATAAAATGCATCACAAGAAATAGAAACAGGAGTGTGGCAATCGAAGTGAATCCGTTTTAAGTCTGATTATAAACATTTATTGCCTTTTAACACAATTTATTTGGTGGCTATCGAGAAGCACCACAATACATATTAACAATGAAACACACATACTGTATATATATATATATATAAACCAGTGGCGGGCCGTGCATTTCACACCTAGGCCTTCAGTAGTGCTCTGTCTGAATCAATCCACCCCTCAATAACTATTTTATGGCTATAAAAGCCATCTTATTGTTATGTTTTGAGTGTCTGTTCGGTTTGTTTTTGCACTTTGTTTATTTATCTTTCTTCAGTCATGTTTCATTCTCGTTCTGTCATGCACTTCGGGAAATTCTATGTTTCGGTTTTTCCGTCTTCGTTTCTAATCTCGTTTTACTTCCTTCTTACTTTCTAATTACACTTTGTATATATTAGTTAGATGTATATAGTACTAACCAACTAATCTACTAACATTAGGGATTTAGATTAAGTTACTAACACTACTAATCACTAAATATCTCACTCTTCTAACTATCGCTGCCATTCTCTCTCGTCCTATCTCTGTACGCTTCTCACGTTCCGCTTTATTCGCACGCAGATTTCTTTATGCGTTCCTCCTCCTCCCTAAAAAACCGAAACATAGAATTTCCCGAAGTGCATGACAAGACAAGGAGAGGAACTCGAACAGGAACAATGACAGACGGGGAACAGAACGAGAATGAAACATGACTGAAGAAAGATAAATAAACAAAGTGCAAAAACAAACCGAACAGACACCCGTTGCCGTTGCATCGCAGATAGATAACTCGTGTATCCAGAATAAATGCCTTTACTGAAGAAACAAACCCGGGGTGCTACAGCTGCGACACACATAGAAAAGCAGCAATAATAACCTCATAAAAAATATTATTTAGGAAAATAGCAACATTTTACTCACCAAAAATCCTTATTATTTGTACACAAAATCCATCCTCCTTTCTTTCCTCAAAAGAGTTCAATTACTCTGTCGTACAGATTATCCATGTGTTTCAGTTCCATCAAGAAGTCCTTTTCTATCACCATCGAAGCTAATGCTGAAAGTCGAGCCTGCCCTGTCGTATTTCTGGCACAAGTTTTAATTCGCTTTAGGGCTGAAAATGTCCGCTCAAATGTCTGAATCACAGACTGATGTTAATTATATTTTGTCCATGAATACTTATGAAATAATTCCAAATGATCTGTTCGCTTCCTTTCATAGCTGTTCCCCTGGTTGCGCTGCATCCAGACGTGTATTTTCATATTAAAGCATTTAACCAATCACATTACATCATAGTCAGACACTCTCTGACTATCCAATCAAAGGGTGTGAATACGCTGACGTTACCTAGGCCTTCTAGAAGGAATTCGTGTCCCCAACTCAAAATCTGATTGGTTGAAGCAACAGTTTGATCAACACTTATTTTATGCTACAGGGCCTGCAGAACTGATTGTGAAGGCCTCCAGGCAGATTTCTTTGACCCCAGCAACAAATGATGGCTGAAATGTGATTGGTTAAATGCTTTAATATGAAAATACACGTCTGGATGCAGCGCAACCAGGGGAACAGCTATGAAAGGAAGCGAACAGACCATTTGGAATTATTTAATAAGTATTCATGGACAAAATATAATTAACATCAGTCTGTGATTCAGATATTTTTTAGGCCAGCAGAGAAGGCCTTGCAGGCCCTGACGGCCCACCACTGATATAAACACAGTGTGTATAAAAAGTATTCACCCCCCCCCAATCAAAATTGATTCAATTTAATTTCTTGCTACTGATCAAAATGACATACTAAATAATGTCAAAGTAAATAAAATAAATTAATTGGTAAATTATTTACCAACAAGAGACAATAATTGATCCCATACATATTCACCCCTTTTGCTAAGACAAACCTAAATAAACTCTGATTAAATAAATTGTCTTCAAGGTCTATTTTTTATTTGACATTATAGAGTATTTTCTGTAAATCAGTGGCAAGAAATCCCAATTAAATAAATTTTGACTCCATGAAGTAAATATATATAATGCCAAAAAATGGAAGAGGGTGAATGCTTATTATAGCCACTCTATTGCAAGGTGCATTGAAGCTGTTCTGGTGGTGCGTGGTGACCCAACGCCCTACTGAGAAACATGACATTGTCGTTCCTTTATTTTGGCAGTTACCTACTGCTGCTGGCCTTCCTGATGTCTCCTTGTTACCTGGCGCTGCCAGCTTTGCTAAGGGCCCCTCATCACCTGCTGCTGCTGGCCTTCCAGTGGTCTCCTCGTTGCCTGCTACTGCCGGCCTTCCCTCACCTGCACTGCTGCCAGGAGCTGCTACACCACCGTGACCCTTTGGTCCAGCAAGGGATACAATGCTGCTCTGTCCTGCCTCCGGTATTGACTCACTGGTACAACAGGCGTGGCTGGTCTTCAACCCTGTGGGCCAGGGTCCCCAACAGGGCTCGAGACTAACACCGTCCCGTCGTCCCGGGGACGATAAAATATGTATTTGGGACGAACAGAAATCCTCCCCGGGACGCAGTCGGGACGAAGAGGATTTTTTTTTTCCACTTGTAAAATGTCAACTGAGCTGACTTTCAGTGCGCATATCACTGTCACTGGCAAACGGTGCGCGTCTTCTGAGTGCTCGCCTACTTGACAGTGGCATGAGACCACTGCACGAGACCCGCGAAAATATCAGAATGTTTAATAAAAGTTCCCGCGGTACTGGCCATTCTCTCAGTCAAGGGAGCACTCGCAAACATGTTGCGCTATTTGAAGAGGATAAACACAGCAGAAGAAGATGGAGAACAGACACAGACTGACCAACAGGGAACTGCATCCAACCCAAGTACAACCCCCGAGTCTAAGGTAAGGACACATTTAAATCACAGAGGTGTAATGTTAGTTTATTGGAACTGTATACAATAGTCAGCTGCTAGCTAGATAGCGGGCTGCTTGCTAGCTAACGTTAGCCCTGTGTGTGTGTGGCGTGTGTGAAAAAACAGTGTTAGCGCTAACTCCGTGCTGAGTGCGAGCACCCAGAACAATTAGCAAGGCAACCAGCGAAGTGTAAGCTACATTTAGGCTATTTCAGTATATTATTTTTGTTAATTACACTAATTGGTTGATTCCGTGATGTTTTGGTTCATATTAGTTAAATTTTAGATTCACGCCATGGCCGGCAAATGCTTCACCACTGCTGTAGGCTGCACGGCAGTCACCAGAGCATTCAAAACAGCATGCACTGCATCAGTTCGCCAGTTGTCTCAATTCAAGCACAAGACAGATACATTGTGTATACCATTTTGCAACAAAGTAGCTACTACCATTGCAGGACGAGTTGATTGGCCTAACGTTACATTTATCGAAACAAAAGCGGAGAAATCCGTCAGGTTACTGACGCTACACTTCACTGCGCCACACGGTTGCTAGGGCCGCATTGACTGGCGGCAATCTGCCAGCCCGTTCATTTGTTCAGTCCACCACAGAGGTATTTTACAAGCGTCTTTTTGAACACACAATAAACAATGATAATGCGAACCCGCGTTTTCGGAGAAATTAAAGGTTTTTGTCTGACACAACGTTAGTATGAGTTACAACGTGGCATAACGTTACACAGCAGTAATAGCTAACAGTTGAGCAGTTGATTTGATTGTGAGTGTTGAACATTTTCAGTTTGTAATAAATATGGTTGAATGAACACACTCGTATTCCTTACAGTATCCATGAAATTCGACACTTTGACTCCCTTAGATATGTCAGATGATTTCTGTACTTTTCACTACATGTTTTATTAATTAATAAACTATCCTATCAGTCCTTAAAATAATAGAGTTGCAAATATCCATAATAATCTACAAGACATCATTAACACTAACTATATATATATATATATATATATAAATAATCATAATGATTCTTGTGAAATCTTTCCACCTGGGAGCCTTTTGACTAAACCAATTTATTTTCTCTTTCTCTACAGAAACAAAGCTCTGGCCAAAAGGAAAATAAAATTTCTTCTAGAATGGAATGTTGTTACCTGTTGATCTAATGTGCCTATTGTTAAAAGAAGTAATTATTTCAAATAAAAATACAATTATTTATTTCCTAATCATTTGAATGGTGTTTTTTAAGGCAATAACAACTATAGATGACAAAACCAAAATAAAGAAACAACATTCTCGATTTTGGGACAGTTTACATTCACTTTGGGACGGTTACAATTGTATTTCGGGACGGTTCCGGGACGGTGGTGAAAAAAGTTAGTCTGGAGGCCTGGTCCCCAAGAGCCCTGGGGCCTCATTTATAAAACGTACTTACGCACAAATTTGATCTTAGAACGTGCGTACGCTCAAATCCACGTCAAAGTTCAGATTTATAAAAACGGTCTTTGACGTGGAAAAGTACTTACCTCCACGTCAGGTTTCAACCTGGCGTACGCATATTGTAAGTCGCTCTGGATAAGAGCATCTGCTAAATGCTTAAAATGTAAATGTAATGTAAAATGTATTCGGAAATCTAACAGCGCCAACATGTCGTCTGCTGCCTATTATTATTATTATTATTATTATTAGTAGTAGTAGTAGTAGTAGTAGTATTACCAGATTGAACACATTGCTTATGCTATACGTAATGGTTTGCACAATACATTTATTAATAAATTAAAACAACATAAGCTAAGCTACTTGTGGAAAACAAAACAAAAACACACATTGGTTTTCCAAAACTACCCCAATTAGCATAATTGACACATCCTTGAAATGTATTTAATACATATTATGGTTCCACGCGTGTAAAACACTTCGGTCAATCTGTAGGCTATAAAATAGAATGGCTTCGCTTCTCGAAGGTATCGCCAACCGCGCAATAAGAAGGGAACGAGTTATTAGAGATTTTGACCTCAGTTTTAAATCAGTTTAAAAATTATTTACGTCCTTCAGGGACCTTTGCTGCCCCCCCGTTCACAGCCTGGGCTACAGACTGCCAGGCCACGTACTTGGTTGTACTGGTAAAGCCATTAGCAAGGCTCCCAAACAGCGTCCCTGCACGCAGCTGCACCTCCGCCAACAGGACCTCGATTCCCGCCTCGCTAAAATTCTTTTTCTTGCAGCTCGCCATTATCAGGTAGAACATTTCTGTTTTGATTCGTGCTCCTTTATATGCTAATGATATTAATTAGGGGGCGTTTACAAGGCGGAGATCTAAAACCATTCAGCTACGCACAATTTCAAGATAATTTGCGATTTATAGATTTCACATCTGGGCGAGTGGCGTACGCACGTTTTTTTGGGCGTACGTTCAGTTTCTCTGAATCACACTTACGCACATTTCAGAAATGATCTTAGATCAAATATAGGATGGTTTCTACGCAACTTTTTATAAATGAGGCCCCTGGTGTTCCTTTCCCGGCGTCTGGAGATTGCTGCCTCCTCCCCTTTGTCAGAGCTGAGGGGGAGGGTATGTGATGCTGGGAGAGGTTGAGAGGGCTGCGACTCCCTTTTGGCTGCTGTCAAGTACTCCTGTTCCCTCCCACAGCCTCGAGACTACTACAGGACCATGGACAGCAGGGGCCTCACCTACAGGCAGGCTCACATGAGGCTAATTGGAATTTTGAATGTTTCTTTTTTAAGGTTTCTTTATAATGTGATCTCCTTTGTATTGCAATAAACCCCTGGCACCCTCTATGATTTCTGTTTTGTATTGTACATTATAACATTTTAAAAAGGAAGGAAAATTAGCCTATACAATTGAATGAGTCATATTGTCTTATTACAATATATTGAGTCACATTCATGCTCATTCATATGAAGTAATCCCAGATGTGCTATCAACTTTTCATGCCAAAAAAATTTGTATGTGCATGCTAAAAATGTACTTAAAGGAGTTTAGAAGAAAAAACGATTAAAAAAAACTAGTCATATATATATATAAAACTAGACTATATTCATTTTTTACAATTATTTTGTTAAAAATTTAAATGTACAATTACAATATACTTTTTAAATCTTGTATTGCTTGTGTATGTCTTATTATAATATGTAAGACTAAATGCTATTTGCAATATGCCATGGTGCAGATATATGTTTATTCTACTATTGGAAGGGCTACTTATCAGCTTTCTGATGATGCATCATTCTTAAATGTATGATTTGATACCAGCAAACTATGATCATTAATGCACAGACAAGTCATGCTACCATAAGAAATTGAACATTTGGGTAGGAAAGGCTTAAAAAGCAATGTGAGCCTATGTAAACCAGGATTTCTGAAAATAAGTAATTTTGATTATTCATAATTTAAATATTGGCATGATCTGGATGTGTGAGGTGTTGTTTCAGACCCTTTTTATGGGCGTATCCTACCACAAATTGTAAATGAGGCCATTGCATTTCTTTGATTGCGTAATTACAACCGGTCTTAGTAAATAAACAGTCATTAATGTGTCGCTATTCGTAACCGCAAAATAGCCACAATAAAATAGCAACCGTCTTTGTGCTGCGACTATCTTCGGAAATCTGGCCCACAGTGTAGCAAAAGTGGATGATGCAGGATGGAGGATGGTAAATTGCTGAGTACGCCTACTACTCCCTGTTATACAAATACACCATTTACAAAGTGCACGTCATGTGATTTCTTTCATTGGCACTGGGTGGCAATGAAAAAAATTATAGTTTGGGGAAGGATTTTGATTTTATTTTTAATCATCACTGGCCATCCAGTACAAAAGTACACTGGATATGAAAGTACTGCCCTCCGCCCACTGCTATCATCGGGAACAGCATCGCTGCATTGTTAAAATGTAACCTGTGGTCGTCCACTCACACGCAGAGGTTCATGTTTGTAGGAGGGCTTTTAACTGAGAACAGGCTCATAAGCATGCGTTTTCCACTCAACAAGGAAGTCATAGAAAAGGCACGAACACTGATTTCTGTCTCATAGGCTCTCTGTGTGTGAATTACAGCAATGAAAGGCCACACTAGAAAACACATTTGCCAAACTGAAATATCTGCCTTGTTTGGCTGACTGATCATTTCTTATTCCATGTATAATTAATTTGCTTATTTTTGTGAAAATTATTTTTCTCATAATAGCAATTGCTCCCTATGAAGGACTGCACTGTGCGAGTTACTGCCCTCTTAAGAAGATTCAGCAATTACCATACTTTTTCTTATTTTTGCCTGCATTCTTGCATGTACTCCCCTTTCTTTTTTTAAACCCATTTTCTCCCTAATTTGACATTTCCAATTATAATCATAGGCTTATGCCATAACTACAATATCCTTTGTCATTTTGGAGTAGTGTGTGTGTCCACAGAAGTCAGCCAGCTGCTTCTTTTCCACTCCGCAATCCACTAGCCAAGCCGGCATGGCTGACGCATACAGATCTTAGGTGCGCCACCGCAGGAGGCCTCGGTGTGCATTGAAGCAGAAAATACCCTGCTGACTGAAACCTTCCCTCACTGGCTGATGCTGGGGCAAATTATGTGCTACTTCACAGGACTCCTGGCTACAGTCAGAATTGGAACAATATGGATTCGGACAATCACTGGTATACACACGAGTGCCGAGACAAGATGTGTCATCCGGGATCCCAGTTTCTTCCGTTTTTTCTGAAAAATGTATTCAAAGTGATTTCTTTCCAGTGTGAAAACTCATTGCTCGGTGATTGTATGTGTATGTGGGGAATCAGGGATGATGCCTGCAAGCTGCCTCGGTGTGGGTCCTGGCTAACACGGCCTGCTGATATCATCGCAAAGCCATTAGCAAACAACCAGCTCAGCAAATCATTCCTAGATGGGAAATGTGATTGTTAATGGAGAGGAGCTAAGCTGTAAAATTGGATGTTGGAAAAATTTAATTGGGGGGAAAAACTATGCTTGACTCTGTCCATTTGACTATAATCGACAACAAGATGGTGCATATACAGTAAATACATCACATTTTGATAACATATGTATGACCATACATTAATATCAGGCAGAGGAGGAGACTAAGGTGCCAAAGAGGCTCTGAAAAATAATGTTAATACATGTCAGACATGCTTAAGCCCTCAGAAAATAAACATCCCCACTTTGTCCGAGACTGTAAAGTGCTAAATGATGTCACATTCATTTTGAACATTCCTCATGCCTCATGTATGATGACTCGTAGTTCCTAATTACTGGATGATAATATACGCCATTTACCAGACGCTTTTATCCAAAGCGACTTACAGTAGTGAATGCATACATTTTCAGTATATGTGGCCCCAGTGGGGATTGAACCCACAACCTAAGCGTTGCCAACGCTGTGCTCTACCAACTGGGCCACAGAGAACCACAATGATGATAAACCATGTAAAAGGCTATGCTTTTCCAGGAGACTGAAATCCGCTACTCTCAGTTAGCGCTCCAAGTGTTTCCCCTTGTGATATATACCCTGGCCCGCGTTAACCTATTGGGCAACATGGGCTGCAGCCCAGGGCCCCGGCCACTAGGGGGCCCCGGGAATAGCAGATTACTGTAGGCCTAAATATAATTTTTGAATACGAGTTTATGGTGTTTTGACTGTTACTGTACATTTTGGTCCACTTTCCCACCTGTAGTTGTCCACATTGTCCTGTCGCAACAATCAGTGTCAGTGAGAATGTGTTTGTATAGTCTGTTCCCTTTTGCGTAAGGACGGCTTTGTCTCGGAAGCTCGATTCTACAAGTGGAAATCGCCGTCTGTCCAACTCGGTGTGTCGGAGGACTTTCATCTGTTGCTGTAGCGTCACGAGCAGAGGTAAACCTGTCGCGCGGCGCAATCACGTCGCTACATGTATGTGCGCTGTCATTCTTCTTTAGTGAAATTAGATAATGACCAATGCCAATTTCACGTGCGATAACATTTTGATACTTTAGTTGCTGAAATTGGCGAGAGAAACGCACTTAGCTAGAGCTATAACCTGAGATGTCCAACCAGAAAGTAATTAATTACTATTTATAACGGTTTCGCTGCAAAAAACTATGTTGTAGCCTATTACCCCCAAGCAACCACCATTTTATAACTGTCAACAAACTATTTCAGATAAATTCATCTTAATTCAAGTTCGACTGAAGAAAACGAAGTGGGCTAATTTTGCATGACCGAATAGCTTAGTTGTGTTGCTAAGTAAGTAACGTTAGCTAGCTGAACAACAACGCAATTTAATAGCCTAACGTTCTCTAGCAAGTTGGCCTGTAATTTGTAGCAATGTTTGGACAAAAGTATTTTTTAAAAGCCAGTATAAACTTAAATTATGTCAAGTTTGCTGTATACATTCGCATTTATTGTATAATTAGATGCAGGTTTTAATGCTACGTGTTGAAATTAAAACGGTAGCTCAATTAACTTACACAAAGTATGATACTTTGTCCTATAGGTGAGTAACATTAAATAATTTATATCAATGCTTGTTTTGTTGGTGCTAGTGGTTGAACGGGAAGTGTATTGTTTTGTGCATTGTCATTTGTGGTCAAATTTCTGGTTCGTAGGCCTACTTTGTACACTAGGCTACTACTCCCTTTCATTAATCCTGCCATGCTGGGCAAGGTTGGTCATGACTTGAACTTGAACTCATGCATTCGGGTAACAGACGTGAATATTTCGAGAGCACTGTAATATAAGAGTCGGTACTCTTTGACGGCTTTTAATACATTACAACGTTCAAAGTCTCATTCTGTAACATATTCACTATTTACTTCTGATATCCTTTGTCATAGACCTATTTGTCGAATTTGCGGCATGTCTTTATTGTTGCCAGGCCTGGTCGCGTCAATGTGCTTTTACTTTTCCAGTTAAAAATCGTGGACATAGGGCCCCAGGAGGTGTGTTAGCCCTGGGCCCCAGGGAGGTTTAACGCGGCCCTGTATATACCTGTAGGCATTTTCGGGTGTGTTACGGTTGCACAGATGCAATAAGTATGAATAACTTATCAGTATGAGATTACATGAAGGTTGGTAAATGAAAGTTTTTAAAATATTGCAATGACAATCCTATGGTTCTGTAAGCATTGATAGTTCAGTATAATGTGGGAATTTGATCCATGGTGGTTTTTGCAAGTTAGAGGAGTCTAGTAACTCAAGGGTGATTCTATACATTCCTGCATTCTTGGGAGATTGGCTGCATGTGTTTGCATTTGAGAGACAAACTTGGTTTGGTATCATTTTCTTCCATTTCATCTCTTTTGTGAATGTTGCTAAGATTGCCTATCAACGAATCCAGTCATTTAATTGATAATTGGTATCTTGTGTAGTAATTATTATATTAAATCAAACAAATATATTTTACATTTAGGATAAGTGATAAGTCTACCATTCTTTGGTAGACTGACTTGTGTGCTTAGGGTTGTTGTCTTGCTGCATGACCCACCTTCTGTTGAGCTTCAGTTCACGGACAGATACCCTGTAGAATGTGCTGGTACAATCCAGAATTCATAGTTCCGTCAATGATGGCAAGCCATCCTGGTCCCGAGGCAGCAAAGCAGCCTCAAACCATGGGATGAGGTTCTTATGTTGGAATGCAATGTTTGGTTTTTAATCCAAAAATCTATATTTTCGATTCATCCGTCCAGAACATTCTTCCAATTGTCTTCTGGCGCATCCAGGTGATCTTTAGCAAACTAGATGGGCAGCAATGTTCTTTTTAGTAGTGGTTTCCTCCTTGCTATCCTCCCATGCACACCATTCTTGTTCAGTGTTTTCCTGATGGTGGACTCATGAACACTGACATTAGCTAATGCAAGAGAGGCCTGCAGATCCTTAGACGTTACCCTGTGGTTCTTTGTGACCTCCTTGAGTATTGTACGCATTGCTCTTGGAGTGATTTTTGTTGGACGACCACTCCTGGGGAGAGTACCATTGGTGTTGAATTTTCTCCATTTGTACACTATCTGCCTGACAGTGGATTGGTGGAGCCCAAACTCTTTTTCTGAGGTCCTTAGAAATCTCTTTTGATCGAGGCATGGCACGCTTCCACAAACCTCTATGGTGAAGACCAGACTTTGATAGTGAAGACCCAAGTTTATATTTTTAAATAGGGCAGGGCCACCCAAACTCACTCCTGATGGTCATCCCATTGATTGAAACACCTGACTTTAATTACCCCCTTAATTGAACTGATAATTCTAGAGGCCACATACTTTTTTTCCAACAAAGAATTTAGATGTTGTGTAATTTTGCTCAGTAAATACAGTTCATACGGATTTTGTTTGTGTAACTTGTTTATTTGGGTTCTCTTCATCTTTTAGAAGGACTTAGATGAAGATCTGGGTCAGTGTTCAAGCATTTTAAGGGTAAAAGTTGGTCCTAACTCGGCAATTTAGGAGCAACTCCGAAAAATAATGGGCGTGTCACTCATAAATTTAGGACTCCAAAATGTTTGGGATAAGAGTATTTCACAAAGGGGTTGAGAGCTAAAAACAGCTCCTAAGTCCAGGAGAAGTTAGAAGCAGTCTAAGTCTGACTTCTTAGTCTGACTTAGGGGGCGTTCACACTGCGGAGCGTTTGCTCGCGGAAAGTCATTATTCCCTAGGGGAGGACGCGGAATGAGCGCTCATAGACCGTTGCGACGTGCGACTCGCTCATTTTTCCGCTAGCGTATTGGCACGAAAAGTTGAAAATAGTTCAACTTTTGCGGAGCAGCTCCGCGCATCAACTGTCACTTCACGCCAGGTGACCAATCAAAACGAAGGGGGTTTGTTGATGCGTTGCATACTGGGGGGAAAAATGGAGGAGAAAATAATTTTGGCGGTGTACGACCACCCAGAGCTTTATGATCTGAGGTTCAGTATGTATCACAACATCATTAAAAAAAAACATGCGTGAAGAAACGTCGGTTTTCTTGTTGGGCTCTCTGGTTAGTATACTTTAATTATTTATCTAGTTAGGATATCATTTATATCGCTACTGAGGTTAACGTCCATAGCCGTAGCATTGCTAGCTCGTAACGTTACTCCCAAACCATCTAATCTCCCAACTTGTTTCTGACCTCAACAAGACAGCTATTAGTGAAATATCATCATAGCATTTTATGCATACTTTGCATGTGCTAACTGTCGAGTTATTAAATGCATTTGTACGTTATGTTACTAACAGGTGCTAATGCATGCTGTTAACGTCCATATAGCCATCAATTCATTGCTAGCTTACTAGCTAGCTATATTATCCACACATTCTTCAATAAACTGAACATTATACCACTGATCATAATAAGGTTAACGTTATGGCTATCCATAAAATGTAATATTATTAATGAATGGATTGTTAACGTTATGGGCATAACGCTATTTATTCATCCATCCAGTGAATTGTAAGGTAAGGTAGCTAGCTAAAGGAAAACATAATCCATATTTTTGCTAAATGTGTTGTAGTACTTGTAACATATTTTTTATGGATAAAGGCGTGAAGTTCGCTTGCTAGCTAGCTTTGCGAAATGTCAACAACACAGCCACGATTCGAATTTGTTTGATTTTGGTCACCTGTGGCAACTAAAAACGAGCACCGCCCCTCTGCGCCTCCGCGAGTCCCAGCTCTGTGTTCACAAAATATCCAAAGCAGAGCGCATCGCCGATTTCAGGCAGAATACGCTCCGCAGTGTGAACGCCCCCTTAGAAGGACTTCTAAGTCGCTAAAGACCTACTCACAGTGATCCGAAAATCTGCTGCTGCCGGCAATCATCGTCGAAATCGCGTCAACACTTTGGAGATATTGAATGATACAGAGCTCATAAAAAGGTACCGCCTCAATTGCGAGGGTATTATATATATACTGTATATATATATATATATATATATAATGATTGCCATCATTGACGGAACTATGAATTCTGGATTGTACCAGCAAATTCTACAGGGTATCTGTCCGTGAACTGAAGCTCAACAGAAGGTGGGTCATGCAGCAAGACAACAACCCTAAGCACACAAGTCAGTCTACCAAAGAATGGTTGAAGCAGAATACATTTTATGTTTTGGAATGGCCGAGTCAAAGTCCATACCTTAATCCAATAGCAATGTTGTGGCAGGACCTAAAGCAAGGAGTTCAAGCCAGGAAGCCCACCAACATAACTGTGTTTAAGCAGTTCTCTAATGAGGAATGGGCTAAAATTCCTCCAAGCCGATGTGCGGGACTGATCAACAGTTACCGGAAATGTTTGGTTGAAGTCATTAATGTTGGATCATTTTGTTCAATAAATAAATGAAAAAGTATAATGTTTTTTGTGTTATTTGTTTAACTGGGTTCTCTTTATCTATTTGTAGGACTTAGATGAAGATCAGGGGCCGTATTCACAAAGCATTTTAAGGGTAAAAGTTGGTCGTAACTCCGCAATTTAGGAGCAACTCCGAAAAATAATGGGCGTGTCACTCATAAATTTAGGACTCCTACATTTTTGGGATAAGAGTATTTCACAAAGGGTTTGAGAGCTAAAAACAGCTCCTAAGTCCAGGAGAAGTTAGAAGCAGTCAAGAGGACTTCTAAGTCGCTAAAGACCTACTTACAGCGATCCGAAAATCTGCTGCTGCTGGCAATCGTTGTCGCAATCGCGTCAACACTGGAGATATTGAATGATACAGAGCTCCTAAAAGGTACCGCCTCAATCGCGAGGGTATTATATATATAATATATATATATATATATATACCTAAAGCAAGGAGTTCAAGCCAGGAAGCCCACCAACATAACTGTGTTTAAGCAGTTCTCTAATGAGGAATGGGCTAAAATTCCTCCAAGCCGATGTCTTGGGACTGATCAACAGTTACCGGAAATGTTTGGTTGAAGTCATTAATGTTGGATCATTTTGTTCAATAAATAAATGAAAAAGTATAATGTTTTTTGTGTTATTTGTTTAACTGGGTTCTCTTTATCTATTTGTAGGACTTAGATGAAGATCAGGGGCCGTATTCACAAAGCATTTTAAGGGTAAAAGTTGGTCGTAACTCCGCAATTTAGGAGCAACTCCGAAAAATAATGGGCGTGTCACTCATAAATTTAGGACTCCTACATTTTTGGGAGAAGAGTATTTCACAAAGGGTTTGAGAGCTAAAAACAGCTCCTAAGTCCAGGAGAAGTTAGAAGCAGTCAAGAGGACTTCTAAGTCGCTAAAGACCTACTTACAGCGATCCGAAAATCTGCTGCTGCTGGCAATCGTTGTCGCAATCGCGTCAACACTGGAGATATTGAATGATACAGAGCTCCTAAAAAGGTACCGCCTCAATCGCGAGGGTATTATATATATAATATTATATATATTATATATAGATACCCGCTGATTGTTTACGAGATGCAGACATGTAACCAATTGACTAGTCAGTATTCTTGGTTTCATGTTAAATCAGTGACACGTAGCCTACATTTGTATTTTAGAATCTTTATTAGAATATAATAGGGTGCATCAGATCATTTTCGGATCAGCAAAAAAAACAGGGGGGCCAAAGGCGCGTTTCCACCAAAAATTACCAGGAACTATTCTCAAGGAATTGAATGAATGATAATTTCAGTTTTTCAATTTAAGTTATTTCACTAAATCTTTAATTGAAAATTTCACAAAATACATTTTTAGATTCAGTACGCCTTAGGTGATTTAACTAGGTGGTTTTATGCCTGAATTAATTTAATAAAAAATTAAAAGATCGCTAATGTTTCAATTCGGTCGCGTTTTTTATTTAAGGTCGGCTGGATCGGCAATACAAAAGTACTATTTCTATTTCGCGATATTTTATTACACACGCGGCAAAAACATTAAAACCTGCCTCCCAGAAAGGCATTTAGTATGAAAAACAAAGCAAAACCAAAACATACATGGTTGTCTATCTCTTCACTGTAACACTGCATCGAGATTTAGGGAATTGTTACTTTAAAACGTAACAGCGGCAGAAAAACGTAAAATGGTATTTCTATGATAGTTCAATTTAGCTATTAACGCGGATCATATGCGTGCGAACCGTGGGGGTTGATCCGTATGGATCACGGATCAACTGTCACGATCCGTTACACCACTAGAATATAACAGGAACAGGTAGTCCTACATACCCTTTACAGTAGCATATAATTTATTTGCTAGGTTGAAATCGCGGGCAGAGACCCATCCCCTATATCAGCCAATCGCTGTGGGCATTCTGAGTAAGCTCGTTTATGAGAAACAACGTCATCCATAGCAACGACGTCAACCCCGCCCTCACTCTTAGCTTGAAAATTCTAGGAATTCCTTAGTATGAGTTTGTCTTTGCAGCTTTGTGAATAGGTTTTAAGGTGGGACTCCAAACTAAAAGGTTTTAGTGCGATTTAGAAGTCCTAGTGGTAAGATAAAATTATTTGTGAATACGGCCCCTGATCACATTTTACATCAAATTTATGCAGAAACGCAGAAAATTGTAAAGGATTCACAAACTTTTGATAGCCACTGTATACTTAAAATCTTGCTTGATCACAAGGCTGAGAGACATGATGTGAGATGACTAGCCAAACGCATTGGTACTAGCTAGTTACTAAATCAGACTAATTTAACACAATTCCAAACAAAACTGAAATAATAGTGAATTGAATCCACATCTGATTGATATTTATGAATTGCCAATTTATTACATTTTATGTAAATGGAGAAAGGTGAACATCCTTCATGAAAATCAGGGGCCATGGACATGGAAAAACAAGATGGTGATCCAGCCTTTTTAGCCAGGATAGGATTGATACGGAGAAGGACTTGACAAAGCAACAGTTGAAAGATAGTGGACATAGTAGAACCAAAGACTTTGAACCAAGGACTGTGAGTACATCAGCAGACACTTCAAGGGTACAAGTACCAGACAAAAATACATTTGAGAAAATAAAAGAAGCATATGCATATCTTTTCTGGTTGTCTCTCAATTTGCCTGTATTGAATTGCTCTAATGGAAATTCAATCCATGCTCGACAAACCCCAGAGAGATGAGGCGATATTGATAGGATTGAATTGTAAAAGAATTATTCATTGAAACTGTCTGCCCGTGGGTCCTCGGAGACCCAACTTTTCACAGAGCGCAGGCTGGTTCATTAGCAGGAGGACACACAGTAATTAAAAGCATAAAAGAAAGGGTAGACAACACAAATGAACATATGCTTACAGAGAGCAAGGATGCAATATAAAACATGCATGTGTGATGAGGAAGGAGGGAGGGGGAGGTGAGAGAGAGAAGAGGACTGCAATTCCTTGGCTGGTTTTCAAGGGAAAAAACACTTCTGTGATCAATATGTGATTTTTCCACTTTGATATTGCGCCCATTTGTGTGGACAAGAGCAGCATAAATAAATGCAGAGGGATTTAATCCTCTTGTTCCAAAGACCACTCTGCCCTCTGGGGAAAGATATTTTCTGTAGCATCGCCCAGGGAGGGAGAGATTCAGTAGCGGGGATCATGGGGATAGTGAGTATAAATTTCTGCTATCTGGTTGTCCATGTCGGATCAGTAATGATTGCGACATTGCACTCCTTAATGCTAATATTAAAGCTAATAATTAAATATCAAATTCATTAATAACTTAATTATTGTCCATTTTAATACAGTATCAATTACCCGCAACCAACCTACTAATGACTTAAATATTCTGAATAGTTATTAAATAATTGTTCATTGGGGGGGCAGATAGTGTAGCGGCTGGTCCGGTGTGGTGTGCGCTGCCTGTCAGAGATGCGGTTTGAAACCTGCATCTCTACCAGACCGGCTCTGGTCGTCAGACCCAATCGGGGGCGACATTTGGCTGTCCGCCCCAGGGGGAGGGGGGAGGGTGAGCCGACTCGGGTCCACCGTGAACCACGGAAAAGAAGTCTCCAGAACGTGGGTGGGTCAATTCCGTTTCGAAGGAGGCAGAGGTCGCTGCCCACGGAGAATTAGCTTGGCTCGTAGAAACAAGCGACAGACTCGTGTGGGGAGGGCTAAATCGAAATAAATAGAGGTTGTAATTGGCTACCAAATTGGGAGAAAAACAAGAAAAATCTGAAACAAATAAAAAAAGAATTGTTCATGACTTTCCAACATGTAAAATATAGTGTTTATGATCAAGGGATCAAACACCCTTCAAATTCTATATATCACACAGCCTTTATCAGTTTCTTACTCTCAATGGTGTGGGAGAGAGAGAACTTACAACATTATGCCAGCATGCTGAATGCCGACTTTATAAAAACAAAAAATGAAGTTGGTGTGAAGTCCGCCATGCAGAAGCAAAAACACACCAAGTTAAAAAAAGAAAGAAAATGGCACTAAAAGTAAATACTACGACAAAGGGAAGAACCAAAATTAAGAGGGTGAAAATAGCCAATGTACAAAAACTCTCTAATTGTTGCCTATTAGATGTTGCTGTGACCTGAGACATGCAAAATATGGCAATGTTAGCCTATGGTGGCTGATGGAATTCAAACTATTTAGGAATTTGATGATTTGAATGCTAGGGGAGCCGACGGGCATACCTCCTTAGCATTTGATCGCATAGTGGATGATAACAGGGGGTCGAGCCTTGCAGAGACCCTTAGTCAGGGAAGAATGGGCATCTTTCTAGGAACTGCAAATATCTGTTTTGCTGCGGTGGTGACAGGTATGACTCAAGAGGAAACAGAAACCACAAAAGAGACAGAAAAGGTCAAAATAGTCATATATATAAGTGTAGTTCCCTATCTAGATGCATGCATATTGGAATAAGATTGTCAGCTGCCCGACACCCATGTGTTCGTTATGCCATGGGCATTGCTCATAAATTGGCTAATCATCTAAATTATTATTTCTAGCCACTCTTGTTCACTAGTAAGTTTAATTTAATGTGATACAGAACCATGAAAAAGGCTAAGACTGCCCACAAAACCCGGCATGTGCAGCTGCAGTTTTGCCATAGGCAGGAAAGATAGCCATCAAACATGTATCACCTCTCTTGTTCTGGAACATGCTAAAGCAGCAATCACTGACTCAGGTGCTTGCCCTCATTGTAATAGTTTTTGTCAGTGAACGTTGCAGGAAAGGCCAAGGAGTTACTTTCAGATTCTCTCCTCCCCTCCACTTGATGAGTCGGATATATATAGACATAAGAATACATAATGACGAGATTAGGCCATTCGCCATAGCTAGGCTTGTAATTTCCAAGCCTAAAGAATATCCAGTACTGTGTCAAGCCTCGACTTGAATAGCCTCCACTACCTGACCTGGCAAGCTGTTCCAGACATTCAGAGCTCAATGATTGACAAATATGGAGCAAAGCAGGAGCTGGCAGTTGACACCTTCAGCCCAGTTGATGGACAAAAGCCTTGCTGATATCTCCACTGAATTGGAGGATATGGACAGAAGCCCACCATCGTAGAACTCTCCCTCGTGGTGTCAGGGGGGGCTTGTCTGACAGAAAGGATGACCCTTTACCCTCAGCTCAGGCATCCTCCACAGAAGAACGGGCTCCCTTAAGCTGCACAGGATCGGATTTCCTCATGGTCCTGTACACCAGCACCAATGACTTGAATACGAGCTGAAACCATGAGCCAGTGGAGAGCATTTTGGAAGGTTGAACACCAGTCATGCGGTTGCATTCTGGATGAGTTGTTTGGCCTGATGGTACAGGCTGGAAGTTTAGTAGTTGTTTGGCCTCTTGGGTGAGGAAGGGACAGATCCTCCTGTTGTTGTCAAGGGAGAATCTGCTGGTCCGAGTAATCACCACTATATTCAGTACTCCAGTGACATGCCATGGTTTCTGGCAGACCAGGAGGGAGATGCTGTGGCAACATCTTCAGTGATAGAAGCATCAATCCTTGGAGAGCTCTTTGCTTGGAGGACGAATAGCTTTGTCTTTCCCAGGTTGAGCTTCAGATGACGGATGGCTATCCAGGTTGAGATGTCCATTAGGCAAGCAGAGATATGTACTAGAACATGGATATTGAAGGGAGAATAAGAGTTGGGTGTCATCAGCATAGCAGTGATAGGAAAGGCCATGAGAAGAGAGAACCTTACCGAGTGACAGTATAAATAGAGAAAAAGAGGGGGGCTAAGAACTGAGCCCTCAGGGACACTGGTCAAGAGAATGTTACGAGGGGAAAAATATCCTCTCCATGCCTGTTGGTAGGAGTGGTTGGTAAGGTAGGATGTGAATCATGCGAAGATGAGTCCTGAGATGCCCATCCCAGTGTGGGACAAGAGTAGGATCTAGTGGTTTACTGTGTTATATTCTGCAGACAGGTCTAGAAGGATGAGGATGGAGCTGAGTGACTCGCAAATTGAAGAACCTCTGTGACTGCGAACAGGGCAGTCTTGGTGGAATGTCCTGCCTTGAAGCCTGACTGGTTGAGATCACAAAGTTCTGTATGAGTAGTTTTTGACATCAGCAGATTTGAGAGAGGGTTTTTTAAGGAGAGGAGTCACACGGGCCCTCTTGACTGCAGGACTGTGCCGGTAGATAAAGTTGTTAATAAGGGTGAAGATGAAAGGAAGCATGTCCTCTGAGATGGACTGAAAGAGGGGGGAGTGAATAGGGTCGAGAGATCAGGTAGTGGGGCAGTGGAATTTAATGTGTTATAGTTTGTCAATGTCAGAGGAAGGTGAGAAGGAAGATAGGGAGGCAGGTATGTTATTTGGTGGGGAGGGGTTGAGGTGAAAGAGCTGAGTATGTCACTGACCTAATTATCAAAGTAGGATACAAAGTCCACCATGGTCAGACAGGAGGGATGGGAGGAGGAGGAGCAGGCGGGGTGAGGAGAGAGGAGAAAGTGTAAAACAGCTTATATGGGTTAGAAGCAGCAGATTGAATCTTAGAGTGAAAGAAGGCAAATGTAGCAGAGGAAAGCATAGCAGAGAAGGAGACCAGGAGGGAGTGAAAAGAGGTTAGGTCTACTGCAGCTTTTGATTTCTTCCATTTCCTTTCAGCCGCACAGAGTTTGGATCTATCTGCACGAATGCAGTCAGTAAGCCAGGGGCAGGTGGACAAGCTTGATTAAAATAAGGCAGAGTGAATCAAAGGAAGAGGAGAGCAAAGAGAGGAGAGTGGAAAATGCGTCCCCCACAGAGAGTAGAGCAAAGAATTTAGCAGAGGACAGAGAGAGCGGAGGTTCCAACAGACAGAGACTGTAGGAGTGGGTGTGGAGGGCTTGGGTACAGAGCTGAGAGCGAGGGAGAAGGACAAAAAATGATGGTCAGAAATATGAAGAGGTGTTACAGTGAGGTTAGGCGGGCAATGTTGTATCACGGAAAGTGATCACAATGGCTGAGGAGATAAAGTGTGATTCACGAGGGTCATCCCACAAAGGGTGTATGGATGGCAGTCTAGAGTCTGTTTCATATTACATTACATTACACAGATATAAACTATCTGGGGCTGTACACAGTTGTTCAGACATATTATAAGGGGAGCAATCACTGGAGGTTCAGGGCACCATATTGTAATTGCTGGTTTCATTATTTTTTTCTTCCATAGATTTTCAGTTCGGAGAAAACTTCCTGGTCGGTTTTGACCAAGCTTGGCAAACTGATAGAGGGGTACACCAAATGGTGAGTAACTAAATTTGGCACCGATTGGCCACATGGTGGCACTATATCAGTCAACTAAAAATGCAATGTTTAAACAATCATAACTCCTGTCCCATTTGCCTAAAGACTTGAAACCATTAGATTCCCCTGCCCACAAAGGACAACTTTTCCATCTGGACCCATAAAGTCTGCCATATTCCGTTTTCATTTTCTGCCATTTTTTTCTGGATTTAAAAATAACATTTAGAAGACAGCCCCTCCTATACTGTTCAATATTGACATGCTACTTTCAGCAATTTTTTCACTGCACTCTCCTCTAAAAATGTAAGAACTATGAATAAGGTTCTGTTTAATTGTAGCTATGAGTGCTTGGCCCCCGCAATCTCTGCTTGCAACTATATGTTGTGATTATACTTGGAGAGTATGATTTAGGCATGTAAGCCACATTCATATTTTGTGTGTGCCATGCGGGCTACCTGGGTGATGGCTTGACCTACATTTCAAAATCAGATAGGTAGGCAGAGAGCAAAAATCAAAACAAAATGTGTAAAATGTATTTGTGTTGTAAGGTACAACCCTCACACAAAAAATATAAAAAATACAAATTTCTGAAAATAGTTTTTGTCCCCCCTCAAAATTAGTGCAGCAACTGAACATTGGAATACTAGAAATGTAACTAACATGCCTAAGGAGTGCAGGTGGTAGTCACTGTAAGACCCAATTGATTTAAAATATGTTTGTTTTCTAGCTATCCAATACATCGGGGTGATGCTGATTAGTTTAGTCTTCATTCACAATTTCTGTTCACTTTTTTATTAAGAATTTGTTTCCCAATTTAGTAGCCAATTACACCCGTATTGTGAGTTCACTGCCGTAGCCCTGTGACCGGCAGTGGCACGACCAAAGTATCGTCTCCTCCAAGATGGAACTCGCTGAGCTGTCGACCATAACTCCGGTACTCCAGAGCCACTCCTGTATGGAGCAAACTTCATGTCAGCTTCCCTTCCCCCTCCCTGGGGCGGACAGCCAATTGCTGCCCCCTGGTGGCACTCCCGGCCAGAGCCGACTCTGGTGTGGCCGGTAGAATCGAACCTGGTCGCAGTGGCCAGCGTCAAATGTTGTAACCACTAGACCACCTGTGAATTTCTGTTCACTTTTGAAGTAAAAGATCAACCAGCTTCACTTGACTTGATGTATGCACATGTCTTGTAATTCTGAAAACTGAAAATAAATACTGTACAATTGAAAACTCACTGGGGTAAATTAAGTTTAGAATATGTAGTAGTGCCATTTCCGATGCCATTTCATAGAACAGGTAGAATTTGCTGGGAGACATCTTGCTTACCACTATGACCTGCATAATACAGTATATCAGCAGCAAGCAGGGGACTGATCTTCTGCTACCAGTCTGTACATACCTCCCACCCCATTGTTCCTCCACACACACACACACACACACACACACACACACACAAATCATCAAATCAAGTCAGGTAATCACTGGGCAATTTGAAGACCACAGAAATGCCGGACAGAACCATGCCAATATCAGTTAATGGCACAACCGGATTGTATTGATGCTACAACCATTTAAATACTGATGCCATGAAACAAACCAACAATCGTAATGCTAGATTGCAAATAAATAGGCATTTCATAAGAAGGTAAACACAGGTGCTTTTTTCCAGCAATCCATAAACATGAAATTTTCTGACAACACAAATCAATGCCGCAGTTGACACTCTTTTCTAAAGCTCCAGTCTCACATATAATGACATGTGCGACTTGACAGTACCACAACATTTACCCGTAAAAATGTTTAAGCCCTAGGCACAACAGTCTCAATAATACTTTGATTTACAATACATCTTTTGGCCTATATAGCTTGTTAAACAAAACAATCAATTGCAAGATTTTGAGACAAACCAATCCACCTCAATTATCATGCATTTCAACAATGACCTTAACGTTTTAAATGACCTTAATGTTATGCAGCATTAGATGAAACCACAACACACTCCTCCAATCTAGATCACTTGAAGTTGATGGGCTATCATTGCGAACTGATAACTGCTAGGCTAGCTAGCTGAGCTAGCAAGCAAAGCAAGTGAGCTGTCCCACACATAACATGTAAATACATTTAGCTAGCTAGCTATCATTTCTAGGTTATATAAATTTTAATTGTGAAGTGATTACCCAGCTAACCTAGTAAAAAAAAAAAAAGTTTGTTTGTTTCAGATTTTTTCTCCAAATCTGGTGACCAATTGTACCCTCTATTCATTAAATTCCCCCTGTGCCCCATGAACCTGCCACGATTACCTATGGAACCCGCCACTGCCCAGGGACCGGCAGTGACATCAGTGGGCAAACCACCTCCTTCGAGACGGACTCTGCCAAGCCGTCAACCGGGATTCCGAAACCCACTGGGAAGGCGTCTGCACATGCGGCGAGTGGATGCCGGCTTCCCTTCCCCCTCCCTGGGGCGGACGGCTCATCGTCGCCCCCTGAGCGGGACTCCCGGACAGAGCTGGGCTGGCGCAGCTGGGGAATTGAACCCTCGATTCAAAAGTATGGCTAGGTTAGTCACTATGCTGAATTGCTTGCACACACTGGTCCCCTTAATTTCTAACAAACTTCCCAGGATTTATAATAATGACAGTAGCATTTTATAATGTATTTTATCATATGTATTTTACAGTATTTTTTGCAGGATTTCAGATCATGTTCAGCATTGATCATTGATGATACCTTGTTGAAATGCGTGATTAGTTTGTCTCATAATTTGACCATTGATTAGTGTTTAACAAGTAAGCAAAAATATTACGTAGGCTAAAAAATGATTAAAAATGAACAAATAAATAAATAAGTGTTTCCCTTAAACTAAAAGAGAACATTTTCAAATACCCCATTACATTCTCCTGACAGTTTAAAACCCTTTTCAACCCAGAACAACTCATCACAGGCAATAAACGTAAGTATCCAGCCATTCACACCAACAAAAAAAATGCATAGCTTTGCAACATCAGACCCCCTCAGAGCTCCTTGTCAAGCAACACCTTTGTGGCAACAGACACCCAAAGGTTGCCAGACAACCTCAATAAACACCACCCTCACCTCTCCCATGGAACCCCCGGTGCCCCCTTGTTGCTAGAGTAGCGCATTTATCATAGCCTCCCGCACATGGCAATCTTTACGAATGGAACTTCAAACGTGAACAAATAATGCTTCATTTCATGTTACAAATGACACTAAACGATGGCTATGGAAGCAACATAACCTTTGAGCCATTTGAAAAGTAGGTCGGTTGTGGTGGCAAATTCACACTCACACACTTGGAGGGGAGCTGTCTGGGATCTATCCAATTGGAGCCACTTGTCCTGGCCCCTGGAGCATTTGAGTGGAAATCGCTGTCATGGCGGGGTCTTTTGGGAATTTTTGGTCATATCAACATATCTGTCCGTCTCTGGCTCCCATTGGCTTTCCCCACCTTTTTTTCTCGTTGTCGTCTTTTGTTACTGAGCCTGTCCAGTCCTTTACCGTTCCTATGCTTGTTACCTTCTTTTCTTATTATCTTTCTTTTTTGTTCACACGCCTGCTGACTATAGTAACTGTAAACCTGATATAAATAGAGTTGTTGCTTTTGTGGATGCTTAACAGTATTCCCAGGCAATTGTGTTTTTCATGTTTCTTTTGTCTACCCAGGTGTGTGAGTGCTAGCATATATACATTTTAATTTGATTGATTACTTTTCTATTCTTAATAATATTTTCCCTTAATAAATGTACGTTTACCCACATTTGTCAGCCCGTCCTTTACTGAGTATGGTAATCCAGTGTTTTAATTGTGAAAGAGGGATCTGAATGTGTCATAAATCTATTATTCATATTATACATGTCTGTGGCCAAAGTTGTAGTTGATGTCTCTAAAACCAGGGGTTTTCTGGTAATATATAGCAGGGCCAGCTATACTCCACCTGGGTTCAGAATACGCATCACAAAATAAAAAATCTTATTGACAAGACAAAAATTTTACAAATCAAAGTATTATTGAGACTTGTATCCAGGGCTAAGATGTTATTAGAGACAAATTCTGTGATACTGTCACCAGGCTCATGTTATTATATGCGAGACTGGAGCTTTGGAAAAGAGAATGTGAGATGTACTGTGCTTATTAATGTTGTCAGGAAATGTCAAGATTATAGAATGCTGGAAAACAGTGCCTGTGTTTATCTTCTTATGAAGTGCCTATTTATTTGCAAACCAGAATCACAGTTATTGTACATGTGTCTGCATTTTGTTTTATGGCAGTAATACTTCAACAGTTATGGCATCAATACAATCAGGTTGTGTCGTTAATTGATATTGGCATGGTTTTGTCCCACATTTCTTTGGTTTTCAAATTGCCCAGTGATTACCTGACATTGATGATGGTGATATTGTGTGTGTGTGTGTATGTGTGTGTGGAGGAACAAGGGGTGGGTTTGTATATACAGACTGGTAGCAGCAGATCAGGAGTTCACTGCATGCCACTGATATACATTATTAGGCAGGTCAAGGTGGTACCCAAGATTTCTCCCAGCAACTTCTGCTTGATCTGATCGACTTCCTGGTGGGTTTTCAATTGTACGGTATGAATGGACATTTTTCGGAACTACAAGACATGTGGGAACAGCAAGTCAAGCGAAGCTGGTGTATTTTTTACTTAAAAGTGAACATAAATTGTGAATGAAGACATTGGGGACCTAATCAGCCTAATCAGCATGACCCCAAGATGAAGAAAACAAACACATTTTAAACCAATATTTTTGCTATGAGGCAGTATTTCAGGTGGCTACTGCCTGCACTCCACTGGTTAAATCTGCTGCCACTACTACTTGACAAATGGTGTCGTTCCGCCATTTTTTTAGAGCTTGTCAAAAGGACAGATGTGCATGAGACAACACAATTGTTTTTAAAAGTATTAAACATATTGTGGCAGCCCAAGGGGCTGCACAACAAAATGGCTGCCTGGCCTCCAACACATGGGAGCCAAGAAACACTACATTTCCCAGCAGACCACAGTAACACCTGAACGAAGTCAGGCAATGGGGACTAACGACCAGCTGAAGGCCATTTCAAGGCCTATTTAAAGGGTTGATTCCCACTACACTGGGAGAGGAGTAGGAATGTGTTGGTGAAGGAGTTGCTGTGTGAGTATTTGGAGAGAAAGAACCTGTGAAGTCGTTGACTAGCCAGGATTTGGAAAGAGTGTTTTGGAGTGGATTGTTTGTGAATGAATTTGGATTGTTTTGAGGACCCCCTTTGGATATTGATTACGGACTGGATTGCGGACTTGGACTTGGATTTGGAATTGGAACGGACATTGACAACGAGAAGGATTGCGGACTTTATGTGTTTGTATTCCCCGAAGACCCCACCCTGTGTTTTGTGTTTGTCAAGAATTGTTTAATAAATTATCATTTTGTTTTTGAATACTGCCTCCTCCTGGTTCTTAAACTTGCCTACGCCCTCTGCAAGGTCCGTGAGTGTCGCCCAACCCCTGGGGACACCACAATATGTATTTTTTTTTCTTCTAGAAAACAACCAACCAACATTTAATTTATCATTTCAAGTTTGTGGAATAATATTTTTAAAACCAAGTAACATGCCTATTATTGTATATATTGTGTCATCACAATGGGCAGCCCAGGGAAATGGCTGCCTGCCCCTTTAAATCTTGTGATCCACTATAGCATAACTCCCATCAGCCTGCAGTCCCACACCTGGCCAGCAGCTGAATTGACAGCTGGCAACTGACTCAAATTGTAGACTCCAGAAAAAGACTGATGGTACCGCATTGAGAAGAGGTTGGAGGGCAGCAAGCAATGCTGCAGGCCTCATACCCTGGTTTTTGATACTTGAGTTGTGTGTTTGTTGTTTTTAAAGAAGATCCTTTAGTTGTAAAATGATGGATGAAATACTTTATTTTGTATTTTGGAGAATTAATTTATGAAAATTAGTGTTTTGTTTGGGAATCATGCCTCCTCTCTGCATTTCTTCAATTACCTACACCCTCTGAACAGATCCTGTGTGTCACCAACCCCCAGTGGCACGACATTATGAACATATAAAGCAACTTTTTAATATCTGATTTATTTTAAATTCCCACTGGGAGTTGAATTAAAATGTAATAAATCTGATCTACTACAGTTATATGGTAAGCAATATTGTTGTGAGGTGTTTGACCTGCAACACCAAAGAAACATAAATACAATCCTGAAACAGGGAATGGTAATTTTACGAATGTAAAAGATAACATAAAGCGCTCAATTTGTCAAGAAGTCTACCCCTATAGCCTAGTGTCAAGTTTTGGTGGAAATATTGGTGCCACTTTCTTGCAGGACTTCTTTCTGTCTTTCTTTATTTTTTGCATGGAAATTCCACATAATTGCTACGAAATAGAAACATGTTATGGTCCTGGGAGATGCTGAAAATAGTAATATAAATAATTAGTCTTTTGAGCTGCCTAATCCATATGTCCTCATGACATTGTATTGTAATGGGGCATTGATGTAAAACTGTAAAGTAACCGTGCTGCATGAATGGGTCTCATTGCTAAGAGGTGACATGTCTGTTAGGAACTCCAGCAGGGGTGGAAATAAAAAAGATTCTGCTTTTACAAAAATAAAATAAGTGGACACATACTGTGCACAGAGGCTCCTTGGCCACTGTAAGATGTATTCTTCTATGGTATATGATTATTTCAACGCGTGGGGATTCATTCATTATACATCTATTCATTTAACCATCATATATGCTGTAATCTGCAGTATTCTGCACCTGGTACACAAGGCTTCATGCAGACTATAAAACAAGTAAGCAATGTTTAGTTTGCAGAAGTATAGCATTACCAGTCATTTGATCCCAGAAGAATTTTATTAAAATAATACTTTGCAGCTCATTTGCATGAAGAGTGTGTTAACGTTACCCTCTCAGTGAATTCAAAAAATGAATTGTGCCCTTGTAATGGGAAAGACAGAAGTGTCAAGGCAACACAATACAAAGTTCTGCTGGCCCTTCACTAGTGAAGACATTGCGAATTGTCATAGATCGTTGTTTTGTCCTCTCTCGCCATTTGTTGTAGGAGATGGCAGCAGCAGTACGCAAAATATGCAAAAGCTGATTTTGACCTATACACAGAAATGGATATCTCCACAGTGTCAGCATTCTTTCATGCTCCTGTTCAGACAGACAGAAGACATGATTACACGATTATGCTGGTGCCAATAACATGGATGCGACCGCTTCAGTGTCTGATCTGTGAAGCACAAACTGAATGCTGGAAGCAAGTTCCTGAAACTATTTCTTGTCTCATTAAATAATTTAAATGTAGTTAATGTTTGCTAACTACTAACCAAGCAAGGGTGATGATAAAAGGTTTGTTTTAGATTGACATTATTATCCTGTCAACAATGTTTCCAAAATTCTGTGAGAATCAAACCAAATGTGTGCTTCAAAAACCACAGAAGAAGATAAACAAAACTTAATGTATGGCATATCGAAATACCTTCACAAACATTATGGGCTCTAGTTTCATTGTCAAAGTGCAGTGCACAGACAATATTGCCAATCAAGGACAAAGGCTCAAAAATGCATGTCCTTGTACCATTCTGATACATTCCTGTTTCACTACAAGAGACCGTAGAGCACTTGTTGTGCGGTTGTAAAAGTGGTTGGTTTAAGAAAATAAAAGAACCTGTGGATCTGGTAAGGGTTTAGTTCATTATGACCTGTGGCACGGGAGTAGGCGGCCCTCCAGGATGGACAGCTCCCCAGAAGAAACAACGTCACAATAAATAAATGATTCATGAGGAATTGGGGCAGCTGTCCGGTGCTAGATCCGAGAGACTGCTGCATCCAATCTTTCAATCGCAGTCTCTTGTCTCATACTCAGGAGTAGCTGTACAAAAGGGGAGTGCGACCAAGCTGCAGGGAGAGAAAATGTGGAGGAGATGAAGGGAGTACACCGTGGCTTCTTCTCCCTTACTCACTATTTTCTCTCCCTGCAGTTTCAGACAGCAGTGTCCGCTCCCACACCAGCCTGAACTGGAAAGCCTGGCAGTCGGAATTAGATGGCCCGCTCCCCGAACCACTGCAGGTAACGCAGCACCCAGGAAACCAACCTTATTGAATTGTAAAAACTCGAAGGAAGGACCAAACTGTTTTTGTTTAGAAATGAGAAAAGCCAAGAAGAAGCACATTAATTTAAGTTCTGTATAAATAAAACATTGTTTTTTAAAAATTGATAATTTCTCAGTTGGTTTTGTCTCGGAGACGGTTAAACGTCACATGCCCCTCCCCAGCGATTGTGACATAGCCAGTCAGATAATCATCTATTTTCCCTTCAATACCCTCCTCCTCAAACTAGAGCCCTATGCTGTTTACAAAAAATAGAACTGACTATCGTTCCCTTCCGAAATGTTGACGCATTGTGACTTAGAACTGAGATGAGGCACTTTATAATGCATTTATACACTCTCCAGGCTTCTTTACAAATTCAAAGCACAGCTGCCAGCCTCTTGACACTTTACACAGTGAGCTGCAAATGTAGGCCTAACCAGTCCAGAAAGCAGAGTTCATCTCAGCCTGTGCCTCCATGCAATCCCTTCACTTCCTTGCTGTCATTGAGATGTGGATCACCCTAGTGAATACCACAACCCCAGCCACCCTCTCTGCTGCTTACTCCTTTGTTCGCACCCCCAGATCCCCCAGCGAGGGGCTGGCACTGGGCTTCTCATCTCTGGTGGATGAGAGTGGAGATTCTTTCTTTCCTTTATCAGAGTTCATTGCTTTTTGAATTTCATGCATTTGTTGTTACTCATCCAACTAAGCTTAACATTGTTGTGCTGTGTCATGCACCAGGTCCCCTTGGCTATTTCTTGAAGGAGCAGGACATCCTTTTCACCTACTTCCCGGAGGATGACACACCCCTTATTATTCTGTAGACACATAAGCTTGTGTCTTCTGGTCTTCTATCCACCTTCTTTCCTTTTTACCCCCACCCTCTCTCTGTCCCCTCCTACCCACAAGGCAGGCAACCAGCTTGACATAACCTTTACTAAATACTACTACACTGCTAACCTTACTGTCACTCCACTACATGTCTCTGACCACTATTTTGTATCCTACTCTCTGCCTTTCTCCTGCAACCACAAACTCCTGACCTCTACCCACACTGTTTCTACCCGACAAGACCTTAATTCACTATCCCCCTCTTCCCTCTCCACCTCTGTCCTATCATCTCACCCACCTACTGAATCCTCCCTTTTACACCCTGACTCTGACATAAACACTTTTCTCTCCACCCTGTCCTCATCCCTGGATGTTCTCTGTCCTCTCGCCTCCAAGCTAATGTGGCCAACTCTTCCCACTCCATGGCTGTCTGACTCAGTGTGAGGTGATAGACTGAGCCTACGAGCAGCTGAAAAAAAATGGAGAAAAAACGATCTGCCTTAGGACCTTCTTACTTTTCAATCTATTCTCTCTTTTCTTCCTGACACTATCCTGCACCTTGTGTCATCAAACCATCCAACAACTCTGTGTGCTTGACCCCATCTTTTTCCACCCCCTCCAGTCTATATCCCTTGACCTTCTGCCTTTCCTCACCAACTTCATCAACACATATCTGGTATCAGGATGCTTTCCCATTCACTTTAAGACAGCCAGAGTCACACCCCTTCTCAAAAAACCAACACTGGACTCCTCAGATGTCAAAAAGTACAGACTGGTATCTCCCTGTCTTCCCATCCAAAATTCTTGAACGTGCTGTTTTTAACAAACTTTCTCTGTATCTCCTTCAGTATGACCTTCTGGATCCACACCAGTTAGGGTTCAATGTGGGCCACTCGACTGAGACAGCCCTCCTTGCAGTTACGGTTCTTACTGTACTGTTCTGCTCTCACATGGCTTCTCCTACCACCATTATGCCGATGACACCCAACTGTTTTTCTCTTTTCCCCTTTCTGACACACAGGTGGCGACACACATTTCTGCATGCCTGGCAGACCTTTGTCTGGATGACTCATCCCGGTCATGGCTCTTCTCTCCTTTGGCACCACAATGGTGGAATGGTCTCCCCACTGACGTCAGGACCGCAGAGTCTTTGCCAATATTCCACCACAGTCTGAAAATGCACATCTTCAGACTACACCTTGGATCTTAATAAAAACCCATCCCTAATAAAAAAATAACCCTACTACTTGTACTTATTATAGTCAACTTGCTTTAGTACTAGTGCTGTTTATAGCTGCTTACTTAAGGGAATGATGTGCTTCATGTTTTAGCAACATGTGGTTGTTCTTTATCTAATTAAGCTGAATGCATTTCTGGAAGTCTCTTTGGATGAAAGCATCTGCTAAATGACTGTAATGTAAAATAAAAATAAAAAGTAATGCTACAGGATTTGGAGTCATCCACAGGGACAGATGTGATTCACAACTTAGTTTGCGTTGGATTCCCATTCCTTTTGATAAAGTATTTTGTATTTCCCCCATTTATACATCTTTATTGCACTCCTGCTAAAAAGACATTATGAATTTGTTCTTGTGTGAAATGACAGATGAAGATATCCTCTAACATGACAACAAGTTTACGTAATGGGTGCACTCAAGATACTTGTAAAACACACTCATCTTATTCACGAAGCCTGGAACACACAAGAGAGCATTATATTGTACAGAATCTCTGAAATACTACTTTGAAATTCTGGACATTGCTACAATGACAATCACAGATTATCTGTTTATTGATATTATTGGATATTGATAATTTTCTTCTAATTAATGTTTTATATACCATTGAAAGACAAAGCATGTTCAAACAGGGGTATGTGATCACAGAGAACATGAAAATGGTTTGTAAATTGACCATTCATGCATTTTAAAAGAGGGTGATTATATAGATATTTAGGGTTGGGTATTTAATACCTATGTGGCATGTGGCTGACAAATATGTATCTATTCTGAAAATCAATGATTGTATAACATAACTATGCCACTTACACGTTCTATTCTGCGAATTCCTACTTCTCATGACATACGTGCATGAAGGACACTGAAGAATGCTGTTAGCATTAGTTCTGGATGTATTTTATAGTGTGACAAAACTAATAAAGTTTAATGATGAACTTGTTTTTGAATGAGAACATAATTCCCTATATACTGTTACTTTCGTCAGAAAACCTTATATCGCCAAAATGGAAAATATTCAGGAAATGGAAAAAACATATAAATATATTACATACTGTCACAAAACTTCACACTTTTATATAAAAACAGGTTATAAATGAATCAGTCATTTTATAATAGCAATGTTTAGGAACAAAAATACATGTTGTGGTGTCCCCAGGGGTTGGGCGACACTCACGGACCTTGCAGAGGGCGTAGGCAAGTGCAAGAACACGGAGGAGGCAGTAATATAAGCAAAAATGATAATTTATTCTTCTAACACTTGACAACACAAAACAAAGGGTGGGGTCTTCAGGGGAATACAAACACATAAAGTCCGCAATCCTTATCTCATAGTTAAAGTCCAATCCAAGTCCAAAATCCAGTTCAGTTCCGTTATCCAGTCAGTAGTCAATCCAAAGGGGGGTCCTCAAACAATCCAATTCATTCACAAACAATCCACTCCAAAACACTCCTTTTCAAATCCTGGCTAGTCAACAACTTCACAGGTTCTTTCTCTCCAAATACTCACACAGCAACTCCTTCACCAACACGTTCCTACTCCTCTCCCAGTGTGATGGGAATCAGCCATTTAAATAGGCCTCAAAATGGCTTTCAGCTGGTCGTTAGTCCCATCACTTGACTGGACTCAGGTGTGACTGTGGCCTGCTGGGAAATGTAGTGTTTCCTGGCTCCCATGTGTTGTAGGCCAGGCAGCCATTTTGTTGTGCAGCCCCTTGGGCTGCCACAATGTTTAACTGGAGTTGAATGGGTGCAAGTTTTGTGTGTGATCATTTGTTTGTGTTTTTGTCCACTCAGACCACACCTTAACTCAAGAGCAGGGCATTATGTGCTAGTTTGGTGACGTTATTAATGGGCATATAGACAGGGCAGATATGCAATAAATACCCCCATCACACAATACATTTTTGTGAATGTTTTTTATTTGACCTCACTCCAAGACAACTCGTTCAATAAACGACTGTTTGAAATAAAATATGTATTAAAATAAGCAGTTCAAAGTATTTGTAGTGTGCAGACATTATTTCCTCTGTCAGTTATCTTTTTTTTATATATGTGGATGTGCACATAATACATTTTTACCCTGTGTAAAACACCATAGTGCATGTGTAAAATGTGTAAACACCCTGTGTAAAATGATTGTACATGTGTAAAATGATTATTTTAAAATTATTTAAAATGAACACAATGGAGAGGTGCAGGTAGGCAGAAAAGTTCAACTTTAAACATGTTCATGTTTCATCTGCACTTAAGCAGTACTGTTCCACTGATGAGACTCTGTAAGTAAAACAAAAAAAACCCTCCACCACAGTGAGCTGAATTAGAATAGCACACATACAGCTATGGAGATCAGGTTGGTGTTTGAATAATCTGAAATACCAGTATGCAGGAGAGGAATCTAGTCACAGGCTCTAATGTGAGTTACCTGCCCATAAATATCAGGGCATTCTGTGACATTAAGTCACAATTAGATGATCACTCAAAAGGGTAGAAAGCTGTTCTTGCAAAGTGCAGTGTCATGAAGATAACCCTGAAATGTCTCTGAGAGGACGAGGCAGGGTAGAAGAGTCATGGATTTGGGAATTTTACCTTTTTAATCCATCAGTTGTATAATTACAGTTTATCAATCCGTTGTGAGGGACAGCACCAACCTTAGAAGGCTGGAGCGAGCTGTGAACAGGGAAAGGACACAAAACAAACTGCACTCCACACACACACACACACACACACACACACACATTGAATCACACAAAGAATCTCACTTATATATGCTCACATTAACATATACACAAGTACACACACGCATATGAATGTTCACATACACACAACATAAAGCCCAAGTCTCCCAGAAGTAGTCTCCTGACTCCTGTGAGGCCATAAATGATAAAAAATCTCACAGAAATTAAAATTTAACTACATACAAAATAGTACTCATGGCAGCTGGTCTATACTTCCTCCTAATTGAGGAGAAATGGACAGAATGTATATGTATCATTACCTTTCCATCAACAACCTTTACCTATTACCTTTTGTGGGGAAGGTATTTCTTTTTACCAATGACATAGTCATCATTGGTACTACAAATCACTACAAACATGTAACATACCATAAACAACCACAAAGTAGCCCAGAGACCTACCACAAACAACCAAAAAATGTATTAGTGGGAGCAAACTAAATAGAAAGTAAAAACAATGTTAGTATTTATATTTAGCCATTAACAGAGATAACACAAGAGAGACTAATATTATGGCAGTGTTATACTGTAAGGACATCTCATTGTGGTCATTATGGAATTATCTTCATAGGACTTAATAACAGGAGGGACAGAGAGAGTCAGATAGTACCATTCTTTACTACAGAGAATGTGTGTGTGTGTGGTAGGGCTGTACCGAATGCTTGGAAGCTTCGATGCTTCGTTCATAACGTTCCAATTCGAATCCTAAATCAACATTCGATTAGGCCTACTTCTTTTTTTTTTTTTTGCATGTCCATTGCAATTCGGTTTAAACCAATGGGCTATTTAATTAATATTATAGTATTATACTACTATTATAGTTAATAAACAGTTTAAAAAAGAACAAAAGATTTAATTAGCCAAATAAATTATTATATATAGGTATAGTAGAGTCACGACCACTTTCATACCACCAACAACAAAAGACTGTAGAAAGATGTCTGCGAAGAAATCACCAGTTTGGAAACATTTTAAGATTACTGACGACAATCCTAAAAAAGTGCAGTGCCAGATATGTCAAGTTAAACTTGCATACCATCATTCTACTACGAATTTGGCAAATCATTTGAAAAGTGTAAGTTCTCCGAATTTTCTCTGCTTGTCTAACATTAGCCTGAGGCCTTAGCATAGGCATAAGTAGGCTATCTAGCTAAATTAAGAAGGGCTAGGTCTATATGCGTACTGCGTAGGCTATAGCCTACAGGTCTATGCCTAAATAAGTCATGAAGTCAACATTTTGGGGGAAATAGTAGTATGATAGCGAAATATAATATTCTACATAACAATTAACTTCGCATGTGCAATACTTATAGCTAATATTTGTGTTTATCTATACGGAATATTTAGGTGCATCCCATTCAATCTGTACCGGCGGCAGCAACAACGCAAAGACAAAGAAGCCTGGATCAGATGGTGAAACACCCTTTGTCTGAAAAAAGGAAAAGGGACATAACTGATGGGCTAGTGACATTTATTGCGATGGATATGAGACCGGTGAACACTGTACATGGTGCAGGTTTTAGATGCTTAATGGATAAGCTTGAACCGGGGTACACAATTCCAAATCGCCAAACGATCACAGAAGAGATAGATAAAAAATACACGGAAGTGAGGGAAATTCTCTGTGGCATAATTAAAAACTCCCCCGCTGTTAGCTTCACAACAAATTAAATTTGAAATGTACTGATTTAGGCCTATTGTAATTGTTATCATATTCATAGCATAATGTTGCTTGCTATAGGTTTAAGGGCCTGATTTTTTATTTCATTATTATTTAAGCCCTTACTGGATTAGCCTACATTTATGTAGGCCTACTTATGTTGATGAAAATTATGAATGTTCATTCAATAAAAAATTATTTAATCCGATGAATCTTAAAAAAAGAAAGAAATTTGGATTGATTGATGACGTCATAAATTGAAGCTTCGTTCGAATACCTCAATTGAAGCTTCGAATATTAAAAATGATATTCGGTACAGCCTAGTGTGTGGGGGGGGGGAAGGAGGTTGAACTCCTGAAATAAATGGGATACTAAAGACTGCGAAAGGGGAATTGTATATTAAGATACTGATTTGAAGCATATACAGTGCCCCTTTAAAGTCTACACCTCCTCTCAAAAATGTCACCTTGTGTTGCCTTGTAGCCTGAAATTAAAACATATTAAATCAGACAAACTTGTTTTGATAAGTCTACACCCCCTTATCATACCATTGCAAATGAACTCAGGGGTAACCAACCAGAGGTAGCCAGATCACACACCAAGCTAATTGGCCTTCATTTCAAAGGCCTTCAATGTCCCTTGGAGCACAGTCAAATAAGTAGAAGGTGCATGGCACCACCAGGACCTTGCCTAGATCAGGCTGTCCATCCAAGCTGGATGACTGAGCAAGAAGGAGACTGATCAGAGAGGCCACTAGGAGCAACTATGAATGAGCTACAGCTAAAGAGTGGTCAATGTGTGCATGAGTCAACAATACAGAAAGCTCTGCACAATTCTGGTCTGTATGACAGAGTGGCAAGAAGGAAGCCACTCCTTAAAAAAGGTATACAAAAAACACTCCAATCAGACTCAAGGCTGTAATTCTCACATTTAAAACGAACTGGGCAAAACAGGGCCCATGAAAGTAGTCCCAGTTATCATTTTTAAGAATGAGGCTTATTAAAGCTGTTCAAACGTACTAGTTTCCTAGATCTTTAGAGAGCAGGGCTGGACTGGCTATGTAGTCTACCGGGCAGATGCCCGGTGGGCCGGTCTAGTTTTGGGCCGGTAGGGCGGTAGAATTATTTTATATATATATTATACCACGGACCGGGTATTCCGAGGGGGCGCAATTATTTTCGCGTAGCACCCCGTCGACAGAAAATGGGGCGCCACTGGATGGGCCGGTCTGAGCCAAATGGCAGGGCCTATTTTTTGTCCCAGTCCAGCCCTGTTAGAGAGTCTATGTAAAATATAATAAAATGACAGGGACAGAAGATAGATTGATATGAATCAGGTTCAGGGCCAGGATCCAGCAATTACAGAGCGGTGTCAGTTAATTTGGCAATGGGAAGGTATTGTATATTCTTTAAGGCTGGGTTGGCACGGGGTATATCCAATACCCTTGGTCGGTGTCCTGGAAGGGGTCCAGGATGGTAATGTAAACAAAAAAGTTCAGAATCAGAGAGAAACTGAAAAATTCCTGTCATAGTTACATACTGTATCTTCTCTTCACTAGTTTATCTTTCAGCTAGGGTTCACCAGTGCACATTTACTTCTGTTGGTAGAATCGGACTGAAGGCTGCATTTTCTAGTGTAAATTTAATGGTTGGAGATTGCACCACTGAGAATTATTTCTGACTCCCAAATCTGGGTTCTGGGTTTTTGCCACATATAACTCTCTGTCTCCTGGCATAGGTTTTGTGCCATGCAGTTGCCAAGGACATCTGTGTGGCAAACTTGTATAATGTGTTCACAATAAATTACATTGGGAAAACAACTTGATGGCCTAAGACCAACGTAATGGCCAAATGTACAAGGTAATTTTATAGAACATGAACAGCTTTTTCAGAGAATGATTTTTGACAAAAAACATGCACAGTTTGCACGGATAATGGGTCATTTACATGGATTCTAGGGTGGAATAATTGCCATTTGAAGGCAGTAGATCATCTTTAACTGGATACTGGGAGTCATTGCCTATTGGGGTCATATTTATGGCTCCAGGAGTGCCATGCAAGTCATGAATTTTAAGCAAGGCGAACTTCCCATTTCACATTTGCAAGCTGTGGCAGGTCTTGGGTTGTGAAAAGGATAACCTACCATCTGCCAACAGCACCCGTTCTGCTAAGGAGTTCAGACATGAAGTTGGAGAAGGTTTAACCCTAATTTGAAAGTATTATCATCATAATAATATTTTTATACCTCTAGACATCCAGGTGGCAGTTAGATATTTTTTGTGCGTTTGTTTGTGGTTTGACGTTTCCTTTTAAGTAGCAAAACTTAAGACGGTTTATTTTCATGAATTTCTTTAGGGTGAAATTACATTGTTGCAAAATTATAATTGTGTGCCATGTGATGTAAAAGGTTAATTAACTTAAAGTAATTGCAGTAGGGGTTTTTTACCTAAAGAAATGCATAAACAATTGGAGAAAGTGTTCACTCTCTGGAACAGTCACATTTTGTTGCATCAGAGCTTGAAATCATGACACTTTTAATAGGAATGAATGTTTGATCTACACAACCTATTCCACACAGTCAAAAAAGAACAAATATAATAATAATAATAATAATAAAAATGATCAATTCATCTTGATTGAATTAATTGGATACATTCAACCCATTTCCTATGGCAAACCTAAATTAGTTAAGGTGCAAAAATTATTATGAAAGCCACAAACTTAGTTGAATGCCTTTCTTTGAGCAGCAGCTGCAACAAAATGGAGTATCCCTCAGGGAAGATTCTTGGTAGTAAAACGTGAACTGATATTAAGTTCAAGAGAATTACACAAGTGTGAAATGAAACTACCCCAAAGCAAAATATAATCTTGCTTTCTTTTACAAAACACATTCATAATTAAAAACGTGCAGCTTTTCAGTGCAGGCGGGCGTACATTTTTAAACGGTTCCCCCTCCTGACATAAAACTGTTTTAAGAGGTGCATGCTTGTACACAGAAATAGCATGGATTGCCTCTGTTCTTTATCTGCATCTTTCTTTATTGTGTGCTCGACAGTAAAAATAGCAACTGTGTATGTGCTGTGACTATCTTAGTAAATCTGGGAGTATAGCTATTGCACCAATTTTACAATCGCTAAGCTTACATTTTCCTATGCCTGAACGTATAGCTGTGTGAAAAATAAATGGTGAATTTGCTTCCGGAACTATCATGTAACAAAATGATGTCAGACCTTGGTGCTCTATTGTGTCCTGTGCTGCAGGTTCTCGGTCATTGCCGGCAAATAGATTAGCCCGGACTTGACCTAGCAATTTCTCAGCTATAGGGTGCGGGTGTCCAATTTTATCCAAGAATGGCGGACATGGGTGCAGGCTGTTATTCATGCCCAGCACAAAAACATGTGATTCAACTAATTAACTAATCCTGGTCTTCGGTCAAATCCTTGATTAGTTGAATCAAGTGTTTTGTTTGCTGGGCTGTTATGACAGGCTTTTTGAGAGTGTATCTGTGAAAAAATCTTTATTTCCACTGAGAGTTAAAGGGAGCCATCTATGTCTTTAAAGCCTGAATATGTCCCATTGGTTATGTCGTAACAGTTTTAAACATGCCAGATTCAATGAATTACCTAATAATGGTCTTCACCTCAAAACCGTGATGAGTTGAATCAAGTGCTTTGTTGCTGTGCTAGAACAAAAGCCTGCACCTACACCAGGCCTTCTCAGATAAGATTGGATAGTTTTCATGTCCAATGGAACATATTCAGAGTTTTAAAGACATAGATGGTTCCCTCTAACTCTCAGTGGGAATACATGTGGGCAGTACTGTCTGTTACCATTAATGCATAGGGCAGGATTAGCATGATCCAATAAAATCTGTTCATCTGTACATTTTTTCTGGAGTGAGCAGTTGTGACACTCTGTGATAGCTGAAGAGCACTTTCGAAGATGCTCTCAGAAAGCCCGTCATAACAAATGTATGTGAGAATGAACATAGTTCCGCTGGGATTACCCCGAGCAGTTCTCCTGTGCTGTATACTTGGAACATTTAGCATTTTTTGCACTGAGTATTATTACTATTTTTATTGCTCTGTGACTCGTAAACAAATAATATTGCAATACTGTATTTTAAAAAATATATATAATCACAGTATGTCATTGGAAATCATAATCTCACTGCATATTTGTTAAATTACATCAGTCTTTAATCTATGTATAAATGTACACTGATACACTGAAACCTGCAAAATGCATTGACCTTGAGTTGTGGAGTTCCATTCTTGTCTCTGAATGGAGGCTTTGTGGACTGTTGCTAAGCTTTTATGTAATGTACTGTACTGTACAGATTTGAGTGTTTGCCTTGTGAGGGCTGCATTGGTCAGTTCAAATTTTCCTTTGCCATCAGAAATTCTAAAGCAGGAAATCTAAATCTTTCCCAATAAAAATCAGAAATCAAGTCATATTTTAAGAAAAAGCTAAAATAAAAAACCTTTTAATTCTTTAAACAGCAGATTGCATGTTTTTAAGCAGCACATACAGAAAGTGAAATGTGATGATGAAAATTACATTGCACAATGCCACATTGTTTTTTACAATGCTTTAAAAATCCATATAATTATTTATTTAAATATATATAAGCTTAAAAAGTAATTTGTTCCTATTTTTTTAGAAGAGTTGCTTCATAACTTGCAGCTGATGTTTTGGCTTTTCTCCTTTCATTCTCGTGTTTATCCTCCCTGCTCCAGATCTCTGAAGTCAAACCTCCTTCTCTCTGCCAAGGGGTTCCCATGGCAACCTGCTACTTTACTTCCAGCAAAGGTCTATAGAAATCCATGTTAACTCTTCATGTAGCTCTTATACTGGTGTACATACACTATGATTCCAATATGCTGTCCCCATATTCAACCGGTAGGTCTTTTAGGTCTTCGGACCAGGGGCTGTGTCACGATTTCACGTATTCATGCCATGTTTTATGTTTCATTCATGTCACGTTTCATTTCATGTCATGTCTTGATTCTGTTTTCATGTTACGTTTCGGTTCATAGTTAAGTCATACACTTTTCCATGTTCTTTCCGCAGATCTTGCGTTCATGCTTTTCTCTCTCTCTCGCTGTCGCTCACGTTTTCCTTATTGTTTCTAACTCCTTGTCTGATTTACTAATTAACTTATTTACTAATGATTAGATAGGTTTATTGTTTCTGCTAGCACGATTGGCAATTTAGTATCTCTAATTGCCAACGTGCTGGAGATTTCTAATTACTAACTCACTAACCATGTGTATTCATGTTTCCGTTCGTTTCTAGTTCATGTCAATTTACTAATCTACTAACGCTAGGTCAGGATAGGATAATTACTAACAACGACTAATTATCTTGTTACCTTGTCATGCTCTCCTCAGCTGTTTTCTGTTTCGCTCTGTTCTCAAGCTAAGTGTCTGCACCTGTCTACACCTCCATATAAGCTCAGTGTTTTTGTCACGTCCCAAGTAAATTGTTGCCTATATTTATATAGCACCTTTGAGCATTACCCAAGTCTGATTTCTTGTTACGATCCAAGCCTGTTTTCTGACCCATTGTTACTGCCTGCCGTTTTGTTACCACTGCCTGTTTAGACCACGAGTTTTTGCCTGCTGTCTTTTGTGCCTTTGCCGGAGCAGACCCGGTCTTGACTCTGCACCGTCCTGACTACGAGCTTGCCTACCGTCCTCCTGTACCTCTGCCCGCTGACAGCTACTCTGGTTTATTTTGATTCTTTGCATGGTTTACCGAGTCCGAGACTGCCTTCTCCTCGGTACTGTACTTTGATTATTGGCTTGATTTTTGGTTATCGGACTTTGCTTTTGTTTTGACTACGTCTCCTGAACATTCCTCGAGGAATAAAGCCCTTGCGGGTCTTTATTGTACGTCATTGTCTCTGAGTCGTGCATTCCGGGTCCAACCCTCACGCACCCGTCACAGAACAATTTCGCCAACATGGACCCTGCTGACTCAACCGCCATGTTCCACGCTCTCCAGCATCAAGGCGCCATCGTTCAGCAGCACGCCCAGGGGATCTCCGACCTTCGTCAGGAGATGAAGGAGCTGTGCGCGGAGATGAGGAGACTCGCCATCGCGTTTCAGCCACGCCTCATGGAACAACCTGCTAAGCCGCCTGCACCTCCGCCTTCCAACCCCATGGGAGTCTGGCAATTCGGGAGCTACAACAACCCCCGGAGAAATTCGGCGGAGAACCGGAGAGATGCAAGGCGTTCTGTTACAGTGTGACTTTGTGTTCCGGCAGCAACCGCAGACCTATCACGATGATGAGCGCCGGATCGGCTACGTGATGGGGATTCTCAAGGGGAGAGCCTGGACTGGGCTACTGCTGTGGTCGGGGGTTCACTCCTTCTCGTTACTCGGCCTT